>CM053594.1:9846883-9872065 GCA_028646575.1 Pseudocheirus occidentalis | reverse complement strand
TTACACTACCTGTCAGATTTATGGAGTAGGGAAGACTTTATGACCAAAGAAGAGTTAGAGAGCATTATAAAATGCAAAATGGATAATCTTGATTACATTAAACTGAAAAGTTTCTGTACAAACAAAGCCAATGTAACCAAGATTAAGAGGGAAGTGGGAAATTGGGAAAGAATGTTTACAACCAGTGTCTCTGATAAAGGACTCATTTGTAAAATATACAGGGAATTAAGTAAAATTTACAAGAATACAAGTCATTCCCCAGTTGATAAATGGTCAAAGGATATGAACACGCAATTTACAGAGGCAGAAATTAAAGATATCTTTAAGCATATGGAAAAATGTTCTAGGGGCAGCTAGGTGGCACAGTGAATAGAGCACTGGTCCTGGAGTGAGGAGGACATGAGTTCAAATCCAGCCTCAGACACTTTACACAAACACTAGCCATGTGACCTTGGGCAAGTAACTTAACCCCAACTGCCCTCCAAAAAAAAAAGGCAAAAAGAAAAAAAGAAAAATGTTCTAAATCACTATTGATTCAAGAAATGCAAATCAAAACAACTTTGAGGTACCACATCTCACCAGTCAGATTGGCTAAGATGACAAAACAGGAAAATGACAAGTGCTGTAGAGGATGTGGAAAAATTGGCACTCTAATGCATTGTTGGTGGAGCTGTGAATTGATACAACCATTCTGGAGGGCAATCTGGAGCTATGCCCAAAGGGCTATAAATAACTGCATACCCTTTGACCCGGTAATACCACTTTTGGGGTTGTATCCCAAAGAGATCATAGAAGTGGGAGGAAGACCCATATGTACAAAAATATTTATTGCAGCTCTCTTTGTAGTGGCAAAAAACTGGAAATTTAGGGGATGCCCATCAATTGGGGAATGGCTAAACAAGTTATGGTATATGAATGTAATAGAATACTATTGTGCTATAAGAAATGGGAAGGAGATGGACTTCATAATTACCTGGAGAGGCTTATACAAACTGATGCTGAGTGAGAAGAGCAGAACCAGGAAAAATCTGTACGCAGTCACAGATACATCATATGTGTGACGACCAACCTTAATAAACTGGACTCTTCTCAGCAACGCACAGCTATAAGACAACGCTACAAGTCTCAGGATGGCAGGAGATTCTACATTCAGAGAAAGATCCAGAAAGAACAGAGTTTAAATGGAGACTGAGGCAATACCTGCTATCATTCTTTTCCATGTTTGGTTTTGTTTCTTTTTTCCCATCATTCACTCCATTGGCTACAACGCTTCTATACAACCAGACTATTGTACAATGTGAAAGAGTTTGCAGATCCTATACATGATTGAATGCCACCGGTGGGGGTGGGGAGGAAGGGGAGAAAAATCTGAAACTCAAGTGATTCTGGAACTGAGTTTTGTAAACTAAAAGTAAACAAACAAGTCAATAATTAAAAAAAAAGGATTAGGGCTCAAAAAAGACCATCAGATATGGCAACTTTAAAACCACTGATAACTTTGATCAAAAACCGTAAGTTTCAGTTGAGAGATGAAGTTGGAAGCTAGACTGCAAAGGGCTGAGCAGCAAGACGAGGGAGGGAAGAGGCAGCAAGGGTGGACAAATGGTCCAAGGAATTGGTCTGAGAAAAGGAGACTCGAGTATAGCCTGGAGTGATGGTAGGATCAAGGGAAGATGTTCTAAGGATGAGGGAGATGTGGGAACATTTGAAGGCAGTCAAGGAAAAAATCAGTTGACATGAAACTGTTGAACATTTCAGAAAGGGGGAGAAACAAGTATTCTCCCTTTTGAGAGAGGCTGAAGGGGCAGAGGGTACTTCCAACATGTAAAGTCCAGGGGTGCAGCGAGCTTGCAGGGTGGAGAGTCCTGTGGAGAGTCAGGAGCGAAGTCCCTCCGGAAGACCTTGCTGGCTCTATGAGCTCCCTTCTCCCACTGATGGATTCCTCCCAGACCCTCCATCTCGAGAAGTGCCCACTGCCTCACTCCTGGTCCAGCTCCACTCCCAGTGTTCTGGATTTGGACACCATCTACTCCACCCTCATTTTTAGCTCCCTTCAACTTGTTGTCTTCTCTCAAAATCAGAATGTAAGCTCCTTGAAAGCAGGGGATACAGTTATCCCTTCTGCTGACAGTGCCCTGGGATCCAGAAAATCCATAGAAACATTTTTGGCCCTACTTTCATACCAGAGAAGTCTGAATTATTGTGGTATTAAAAGAAAATATGCTGATAAGCAATACTATTCATATATTTTATTTCTGAGTTTCTAAATTTTTTCTGGGTTATCTGTGGCTTCCACAAAACTCCCTAAAATTCCCATTTAATTTCTTATGCAGACCTGCAATATATTGAAACTGTGATGGGGAAAGGATAACTGTACCTCCCTTCTTCTTGTATTTTTATTTTCAGTGCCTGGCATGTGGTAATTGCTTAATAAATGCTTGTTGATTTCTATTTCAATTTCTTCAATGTGGTTCTTTTTATCGAAAACACTTGAGAGTTCTCTATTCTAGAGATGCCTAATTTGTGGCCAGTGGACCTGCAAAATATCTAAATTATGCCTAAACTGGATGATATTTTATTGGAAAACGTTTAACAAAATAAATAAAAATACAATGTGGATGATGTTTATTTGTGGCTTTAATTTGTGGCCAGTGGGCCTGCAAACTCCCAAACGATGCCTGAACTGAATTACATTTTACTGGAAAACGTTTAACAAAATAAAAACACAATGTGGATTATGCTCATTTGTGGCTTCAATTTGTGTGATTTAGTAGGGATTCCTGTCTGTGGGAGTTTGATAGCATTGCTCCATTCTATGAAAGGGTCATTTTTCTCTCCCTGTAGCCTTATACTCAGCTTTGCAGGGAAAGTTTTTCCTGGTTCTAAGCATTCTCCTTCTGCCCTTCCAGAGTATTGAATTCTATGATCTCCATTCATTCATTTTTAGTAGAAGCTGCGAGGTCCTGTATGATCCTGACTCTTTTCCTGAGCTTCTTTCTCAGAGCTTGGAGCAATTTTTCTTTGACATGGGAGCTCTAGGTATGGACTTGGACATTTCTGGGATTCTTTCCTTTTGGGTCCCTCTCAGGAGGTGCTCAGTGGATTCTTTCTGTCTTTACTTACTTTGCTTTATGGTTCTAAAACATTTGAGAAGCTTTCTTTTATGATTTCCTGAAATATAATGAAACAGAATCTCCAGCACTTAATTTTTAAAAATAATTTAATACTGGTTTTTGTAGAAGACTGTGACTTAAATGATGTCTCCTTGATCTTCTCAAGGTCAGTTGTCTTTTTCTTCCTAATCCGTTATCTTAGATTTTTTTTTTAACTTTTTCAATCATGATTTTTTTTTCTAATATTTCTTGCTGCTTCTGAAAGTCCTTGATTTCTTGGTCCATTCTGGTTTTTAGGGAGTCTATTCTCTAGTTGTTAGGGAACCCATTTCTTGAGCAAGGTTCATCACTTTTTATTCTTTTACTTCAATCAATAAACATTGATTAAGCATCTACTATGTGCCAGGAACAGTGCTGAGCACTGAGGGCACAAAAAGAGGCAAAAGAGAGTCTCTACCCTCAAGAAACATACAATCTAATGGGGGAGACAATGTACAAACAAATTTATACAAAGCAAACGACATATAGGATAAATAGGAAATAATTAACTAGATTTAAAGGGGTTGGGGAAAACTTGCTGTAGAAGACAGGGTTTTAGTTGGGTCTTAAAAAGAAGCCAGGGAAATCAGTGAGTAGAGATGAGGAAGGAGAGCATTCCAAGTATGGAGGACAGCCAGAGAAAATGCCCAGAGCTAAGAAATGGAACCAAAAGGCCAGTGCCCTGTCCAAGATTAAGGTATAAGAAAACTGGAAAGGTAGGAGGGGACCAGATTATAAAGGACTTTGAGTGTCAGAAAGCATTTGGTCTTTATTCCTGGAGGCAATGGGGAGCCCCTTGTAGTGTGAACACAATATTCACAGCTCTGATGGCTACTATGAATATGCTGGCATAGTTCTCAATGGGGAAAATATAGCAGACTCTCCATGTAGAAGACAGAAGCAAAACACTTATTGAGACACCAGAAAAAACAAATCCCCAAATCAGAGAGTCACACTATCCTTTAGCCTTCCCACAAACAAACACTCACAAACCTAGCTGTCTGTTTGCCTGCTGTCCTCTCTCCCCCACTGTCTACCTGCTCTGACTTCTTACTTCCTGTGGGCTCTTCTCTACCCTCCAGCAAATTCTTCCAACTATAGGCTTCATGTGATTACATTTGGCCTATTAGGGGGCAGGGAAGATCTTTAAATTGCCATTCTCATTACACCCTTGGAGCTTGAGTTCCAGAAGAGTGACATGATGAGACCTGTGCTTTAGGAAAATCACTTTAGCCAAATGAAGGATGGACTAGAGGGGGGAAAGACTGAAGACAGACAGACCTCCAAGCAATTATGGCAATAATCTGCCAGAGTGGGGGAAGGTCAGAGGGGAGAAGGGGCAGATTAGGGAGAGGTGCTTCAGGGGCAAGATCTACAAGGGATACTGCATAGGTAAAATAGACAAGTCTTGGCACCATATTGGATGTGGAGGGAGAGGTGAGAGAGAGTGAGGAGTCTGAAATGACTCCTAGATTGTGACCTTGGGAGACAGGGAGGAGAGTGGTATCCTCAACAGTAATAGGGAAGGTGGGATCTTTCCACTAGAAGAGAGTTTTTATTTCACTTTAAAATCTCATTTCATCTCTTGCAGGTATTCATGGAGACCATGCAGAATATCCATCTTTCCTCTGAGTCCATTTGCAGTCATTATAGAATTAGATTGGCAATATATATTTTTTATACTGGTCTGTGATTGTGTTTTTATAAATTCACTCGTCTTTTTAGCTTCAGTTCCTGAATTGGAGCTGTGTGCCCGGCAACACTGGCCTACAGGCACCTGGGGGGGGAACGAAGAGAACACTGGCCTGGCATTGGGAAGAACCAAGTTTGAATCCAGCCTCATACACTTACTAGCTGTGGGACCCTGGGCAAGTCACTTAACCATGTTTCTTTTAGTTCCCTCTACTGTAAAATGAAGATAATTGTAGCATGTATCTCCCAAGGGTCCTAAAGATCAGATGAGACCATTGTTGTAAATTGCTGAGAACAGCGCCTGGCACACCCAGTAAAGGCTCTTCCTGACACAAGACACTTTCAATTCCACGATTTTTCACTGGCTTTCCCCCAAGTCTGGAATCTCTCTGAAGAGGGTACCCAAAGAGGGTTAGGGTTGCCCAAGACCCCAAAATAACAAGCCGGGTCCTGCTGAAAGAATTTCACTCGTCTTCTCAGCCAAAGAAAAGCAAAGTTTACTGAAAGTTCATTAAAAGTTCACCATGTGGGGTAGAAGGAGCCAGTCTGTGCTAGGTCATTCTATGGGGCTCTCACACACATAGAGGGAAGATGGGGTATTATGTACAGAGCAATCTAGGGGTGGTCTGGAGGAGGAATTTGGGGAGGGTCTTCAGGAGGAGTTAATGAGGTTGATGCAAGACTGGATTGATATTTTGATAGGCTCCAGGTGGGAAGCAGATGGACAATGGAGGGCCAGGCTAGTAACAGAGGTTTGGGCCCAGCCATGGTGAAATACTTATGGCCTCCGCAAATGCCTCATAAGTGGGAAGATTTAATCAGGCTTCAAGGAGTTTCCCAGAGGGTGTACCTCAAAGATTCAAGGAGCTCAAGGGGCAGGTCCCCAGAGCGTGCACCTCATCATCTCAACTGAGCCTCCGGCTTCCTTCAAGACTTAGTTCAAATTTCACCATCCCCAGGAGGCTGAGGTGGCCTTCACCCCGCCTGCCTCCCATTTATAGGTACAGGGCTTATATGGACAAGGCTGTTTCCACCGTCCAGAGCTCCTTGGGGGGCTGAGGCCACGGTCTTGCCTCTCTCCGCATCCCCGGTGCTTAGCACACCGTAAGAGCTTAATCAATGCCTCCGTGCCAGAGTCAGAATCCACCTCCCCATGCACTTCTGGGTAGCGCAGCTGGTCACCCGGGCTCTTCTGCCGGCCTCTGCCTTTCACAGACAGATGCTCCTCCCCCCAGACTCATGGCACAGCTCGACAAGAAAGAGGAATGACTTCCAGCTTGTTCCCTCTCCAAGTCGTCTTCCACAAAGCCACAAAAATCATCTTCCTAAGGCAGGTTTGACAGTTTACTGTCGCCTCTATGATCCAATGCAAACTTCTCAGACCGGTGTTTGAAGCCTTTCTGAATCTAATTTTAACCTCTCTTCAACCTTGGCTCTAAGGCCCCACCCAGCCCTGCCATCCCCAGTTCTGAGGCCCCTCCCATCTCTGACATTCCTAATTCTAAGGCCCGTCCCAGCCCTGACATCACCTGTTAAGGCCCCTCCCAACTATGACATCACCTGTTCCGAGGCCCCTCCCAGTCCTGACAGCCTTCGTTCGGAGGCCCCTCCCATCTATGACATCACCTTCCTCAGGCCCCACCCAGCGCGGACATTCTATTATTATAAGTCCGCCCCTTCCCCCTTCTGCACTCCACGTGCCTCGCTGGCAGGCGGAACCTCGGTCCTCAGGTCAAAGGTGTCCCCGCCCACGGTGCCGCGTTAACTTCCGGCAGGGGCCGGAAGTGCCTTCGCGTAGGCCCCGTCCCCCGCGTCAGGTGACGGGATTCCGCAGAGGAGGCTCCAGAGCCGCCGCAGCTGGAGCCTGACTGACGTGACGGGCGGTGGACAGAGCTAGCGAACGAGTGAGCGCGCGCTGAGGTATCTCGGCGGCCCGTGGCCCGTGGCCCGTGGCCCGTGGCCCGCGGCCCGCGGCGCTCCGAGGCGGCCCGCAGTGCGGGTCTGACCTTGGATTGGGGGAGGGGAGGGAGCGGCCCAGGATCTCCTCTCCGGGCCCTGGTTGCGGCTGCGCAGACCCCGTGGCAGGTAAAGGAAGGTAGGGGTCTGACTCCTGGAGACGTACGCCCCTTCAACCTGCTATTGGGCATGCGCCCTAAGAGGTTGGGGGGGGGGGGGCGTCGTTCTTCGTGGACTGTCTGGGCCCATGACACACCCCCCATCATCTTCCAGCGCGCAGGCGCGCCAAGAGGCGGTGGCCAGAATGTCTTAACAAGAGACTGCGCACGCGCTTCATATCAGGGGGCACTCGTTGACTTCGAATGTCCATGTCTGCTCTTGTACACGTTTAACACCTGCGCATGCGCTCTAAGTCAGAGTAAGCGCTGAGGTCAGGTCCCGAACCCTAGCGCCTTTGTTTGCGCATGCGCTGTATGAAGCTTGTTGGCGGGTTCAGAATTGGCGTATCATGTGCTTGGGAGCCTGTGGGGGCCCCCCCCCCCGTGCCACTGCGCAGGCGCCGTGCCATCCCTCAGTTCGGATGCTGCTTCCACTCCTTTGGCTACCTGAGTGATTCCTGATCCCCCTCCCTGAGGGTCGTGCCAATGCGGGCGCGGCGGGCCAGCTTGGGGCAGCTGTGCCGGCGCTGGCCTCCGTGCCCGGGGGTCTTATTCCTGCGCCTGCTGTGGTCAGTGCGGCCCTTGCCGTGACCCTGAGCTCGAGCAGCGGGGATCTCCGCCCCCCCCAGCCTCCCTTTGCCCGTCTATACAGTGGGCGTGAAAGCCCCTGCACGGCCTCTGCAGGGGTTCTTCGGGCCTCGGAGGAGATGGCGTGAAAACATGCGTCTGCAAAGCGTCAGTGGATGAGACCCGAGGCCAAGAGTGGAAGGGCCCGTGGTCAGCCAGCGCCCCAGGCTGGGCCAGGGTGGAGCATGGTGGGCTGCTGCCTGGCTTAGTTCTGCTTGGGAGGTGGCACTGAGCTGGGCGTCAGGGTGCCCAGGGTGGCCCCGTCCTTGTCCCCAGGGGAAGGAGAGACAGGGGTAGAGGTCTTCGGGATCCCACGTTGGGGGGGAATATGGCAGAGCAGACTCAGGTGGTGTATCCCCGGGGCTGGGCCAGGGTCGGGGGATCCAGCAGCAGCAGCAGCAGTCCCAGCGGGTTGGGCGCTTTCTCTCTCCCCGGCTCCCCTCCAGCGGCCAGCTCTGGGTGAGAGAAGTCGAGAACCCACGGGTCTGTCCATAGCCGAGTGTGTCTGTCCCTCCGACCCCAGCCCTCCTGGGCACCGCCCTGCCTCCCGCCACCGCAGCCAAGCTATCCCTGCTCCGGTGCCTGTTGCCCTCTTGCTGCCCCAGAGTACTTTGCCTTTTCTTTCTTGTATTTCCGCCTTTACTTATCTTTGTGTTGTCTCTGATTGACCTCATGTTATGTGAGCAAGGACTCTGTGTTGTTTGTCTCTAGGTCACCTTTAAATTAATTTTTTCCTAAAGAAAATTGAGGACAAGGAAGGCTTTTGAACAGAGGATGGGTATGGTTGTACCAGAGTATTAGAAAGAGTGTTTTGGGAGCTGTGTGAAGGACGGATTGGAGAGAAGAGGAAGGAACCCAGGAGACTGGAGGATTATAATTGTACAAGGAAGACATGATGGCTCCGGCAAAGGCATTGTACACCAGGCATTCAGAGTGCAAAGATTTTTTTAAATGTTAGGGTTAAGGATTCTCAGGGGTAACAACAAAGAAAAGGAGAAATCCTAAAGGAAGGAGACAAGTTTGAGCACCGATATTTGGTGGGAAAAGACTCACCAAGTAGGGCTAGAAGGATGTACCTTATTCAGAAGGAATAACATAGACACATGAGGGTTAGAGTGGAATATCATTGTGCATTAGGAATATATGTAAAGAAAGCCGGAAACCAGAGGTGGAGAAGCCTGGGAGAGATGAAGAGAGAGAGAAATGAAAGTGACCCAAGCCTCACCTCCTGAAGGATGAAACGGGGAGAAGAACAAAGAGAGGACAGATAGAAAGGTCTCTTTAACAAACCATGGAGCCACTGCATTTGAAGATAATAGTAATCATCATAATAGGTAACCTTTCTGTGCCACTCACTGTGTGCCTGGCACTTTCCAACCATTATCTCCTTTGATCCTCAAAACCAGCTGAGGAAGGAGGGCTCTTATTCTCTCCATTTTAAAAACAGGCAAACAGAGTTAAGTGACTTGCCTAGGATCACTCAGCTAGCTGCCCCTCTTCCCAGTTTAGACTGTGAATATCACAGCCCTTGATGTGCTGTGTGAGGAAGCAGGTATCAAGTTAATGGTAATCAAGAGGAAGCTGGACCAGATGGAAACAGAGAAGGTCCATCCACACAAAGGAAACATTTTTGTGGACATTGAAGGATCTTCAGCATATCTGAAAGCTGGGAGAATACCAGATACTTGGGGATAAATAGACATTACTATCCCAAAAAGAATAATTGAAAAGATCACCAGTTACTGACCATGTCTACCGAAATCTTTCTGAGAATAATCTTTACATAACACATAGTAGGGGCTTTGATGACGTAGCGGGGATGTAGAATCCATTACAGAAGGGAACGAACAGGCATTTGTAAAGAATATTCTGGAGATCATGTCTTTACACAGTTAATTAAAAAGTCAGAGAATACAGGGTTTCTCTGTATGAATTGTGTGTAGACTATGAAAAAAAATCTGAGGAGAGCAAACAACAAAGTGTATACCAGCCTCAATTAAAATTGTAGCAGATTCCCTGAGAGAGCAATAGCAAAAATAGCTTTGTTTGAGCTTCCACTTAGTGCTCTCTGGTAAAGTATAAAATCCAGGAGGTGCGGGTTGGCCATTGTCAGTGCAGAATCCACATGGAAGAAGCGTCCCCATGGTTTTGTTTATGAGTGACCTTGTGTTTTCTACGCCAAGCCTCAGGGTGTTTCAGAACCTCTGAGAGGAGTTCCCAAATCCATTAAAACCACTTGACTGCACTGTCTCTGGTGGGAAAATGAAGCAGAATGTCTGTTGTTCAGACAGCGCTATTTGATCAGGTGAACAGCCTGGAGGGCTGATTCAGGAGCATCTTGGACATATGCAGCCAGCCCACTGATAGTGAACGGGGTCCGTGATGGAAAAGGACACTCAGAGGAGGTAGGATTAAGTTTGGGAAATTTCTCAGTGTTTCCAGCGACCCCAAACATCTCCCTGAAGCAAAGGCCCAGCCTTCTACCAGCAATAGTGATGCCCTAAGACTGTGACTCATGGTTATACCACAGTCTCCTGGGAATTCAAAATGTAGTTCACCCAAAGGGCAGTGGAAGACTATGTGGTGAGTGTAGCAGGCTGTGCAGCATATTACCAATGAGGACTTACTCATAAAAAGTGGCATCAAAGGTGTCATCCAGAGGAAGAGGAGGGAAGCTAGTCATTGGTGTGGCCGAGATTAGCAGCCCCTGGGCAGTGTTGAGATACAGAGGAAGGCCTACATCATGGTCAGTCAGTAAGCATTTATTAAGTTCCTACTATGTGCCAGGGCACTAGCCAAGTGTGGGGGATCAAATACAAAAAAGAATGATAGTGTCTGCCCTCAAAGAACTGACAGTCTAATGAGGAGGAAAACCCACCACAGGAAGTGGGTTGGAGAGAAGGTACCCGTCAAAGGGCAGGATGGGGAAGATCAAAGGAGTACATCGGGGTGGGAAGTGAAGGCTGGCTGGCCTGGGCCCCCTCCTTCAATGGAGGCTTTGGAAGGTCTCTGCTGGCAGGTAGAGGCTACTGAAGCTACTACCAATGAGGACTGAGGACCAAGGCTGATGAAATGTCAAATGATAATGAGGGTGATAGGTGGCTGGTGACTGTGTGGAGGATTTGCAAGAGAACCAGGGTGGTAGCTGCAAGGGATTAAAGGGAATGGATGAGGCGCAATCTGCCCAGTTGCAGAGAGGTACCAGGATGAGCTTACTCATCATCCCAGTGTCACCAACCAAACATACATAAAATTGCCTGCTAGGAACTAGATCAGCCAGGGAATGGGGTGGTTCCGAGAACCAACCAATCACAAGCCTGGGTGTGGTGGGAAACCTGCAGCAATATCCGCACACCATTTTAGAATTTTTGAGTAGAGAAAGGGAAGCTAGCCAGGCATGTGGAATACACTCAGGTTTTGGGGAGGGACTGTTTTACCACCTCATCTCTCTCTGCTCCAGCCAAACTGAGTTACTTCCAGCCTAGATCCCTGGGCCTTCCTATTGGACCTATAGACCCCAGGAATTGCCATCTGGCTTTCTGCTGCATTCCAAGGACCCCTGGGGCTTTGGGTCTGTCCTATAGCTGACTCCTTATAGCTCTGTTGTTTCCCTCTAGTAAAATGTGAGCTCTTGGAGAGCTGAGGCTGAATTGATTTTTTATTTATATCCAGAGTGCTTTGGGCCCAGAAGTGCTTACAAAGACTTGGACCAAATTCTATAAAGGAAGTTATCCTGGGAAGGATGGCAAGCTCCCAAGCAGGAAATTCTGAAGGTAAAAAGAAAAGCAGATCTACAGAGATAAAATGAGAAGCTGTGTAAAGAGAGGTCAATGTGGAAACTCATGTAGACAGAGAGCCTCGGGGAGTTCAGGTTATCAGCCAGCAGACCAGAAGGAATGAGGTATTCAGTGCTGAGCTGCTGTCAGTGATGAGAATACAGATGGGGCCAGAGCCTCGGGAAAGGCCAATGTCAAGGAGAGAAAGTAAGAAGGCCTTGAGTTTGACTTTCATTCCTGGCACAGTTCTAAAATGAATCACAAAAGGGATGGGAACAACTGGAAAAGGCAGGAGTGATCCCAGAGGAGCAGCAGGGCACTGGCAAGACTAGGCCATGCCAGACTAACCCAGCGTACTCTTCTGACAGGGTTACCCGCCTTGAAGGCTAGGAGAGTGAGCCAGGTAGAGTTCACCTAGATTTTAGTAAAATTGCTCCTATTATTGGAGAAAAGATGAAGAGATGTAGGTTGGATTGGTAATTTAGTAAGGTAAATCTTGACCTGGTTGATTGGTCAGATCCCAAAGTAATTATAAGCATTCCATCCCACCCTTTGGTCTCTTTTCTTGGCCTGTGTATTAAGACCAAGTCCTAAATGACAGTTTGATATCATTGGAGAAGAATTCCTTATGATACCAGAGTTTTGGGTGGAGCCAAATCATTTGATGTCCTCCATATACATGAAGACACTTTGCTTTGAACTTGGAAGTCTTAATTCCTTTTAGGAGAGAAGTTAATGGGCTGGAAGGAAGGCAGAACCATACCATGTTTTCTAGGCATCATTCCTGACATTATTCTGTTGGTGTCATATTTTAAATAAGAGACTCTTGTTCACGGGTCTGGCTCAGTTCTCACCGGATGACGGCATTGGAGCCAGCCATTTCATCTTCAGGATTAAGTTTAGCTGACAAGACTAATCCCATTCAAAGGTTCTTTCCAGCTCTGAATTTCACTGAGGCCTCTAAGTGTTTTGATTGATTAATTCAGTAAACATTGTTTTGACCTATAACATTCAACTATGCCATAAATTATTCTGCTGAAAAGTGCTTCCAGTATTTAATTTTCTAAACATTTTAAAGTCTTTAAAATAGCCATGCTATTTATAAATCTATCCTACATATAACCCCAGAATCACTTACATTCAGCATTCAGTTCATGTTTATTGGTATGGGTGATGTCTTTTGTACCACTCAGCATGGTGTGCCCACCTCAGAGAAGGTGCCGAGACAGCTCAAAGGAAATGCAGGATGTGCACATTTAGAGAATCCACCCCAAATGTTCACATAGACTCTTTATGCCTGACCTGTGGGAGAGCATTCTGAAGCTCATCCTGGTCTGATCAGTCACAGACAGACTCTAGCCAAGTGATGTAATTTTGGTCCTCATTCAGAATGAAGGACAACCACCAACCAGTGTTTATTAGGCACCCGGTGTGTGCAGAACATTCTGCTAAGTTCTGTAGGAGGTACAAAAGCTTAGCTAAGAAGTGACTTCCTTTGTGGAACTCCTGATCTTTGAAGGGCAGGAAGGCACAAACCAGATACACGACACAGTTAGGAAAGAAGTTAGTAGGCGTGAACTCACGGAAATGGTGGGCCTGAGAGCCTGCCTATCACTGATCTCACAAGTTGCATCCTGCCAAGCACATCACCTGAGATTCTCAAAATAGAGAATGTTCTTGTCGTGTGGCTGCCTGCCTGATGGTAGCACGTCTTTGGATTTGCCAACATTTTAAAAAATTGTGAAATACCTGCTCTTATCCACATGCCGGATGGGTCAACCTCAGTTTAATGGTGGAGAAATTAGCATTTAAAAAATAATCATCTAGAGGCAGCCCTTTGAGGAAATAGATGGTCAGTGTTTCAGGGATCTAGGATTTTCATTCATATTTTTACTCTTTCAGTGACCCAGATCTTGACCATCAGTGTCCTGGCAGGTAGTTTCATGAATTGCTGTGGCCCATATCCCTCTTAATGCCCCCTTCATAGAGTCCCTAGGTCTGTTCACTGCCTTCAGACAGCAGCGCAGGCACCACCTCCTTCTGGAGGCCTTTCGGGTTATCTCTCAGCCATAAATATGCTCCATCCTGCCCCTCCCAAATTACTTTGACTTACTCTGCGGTTGTCTGGTGTGCATGTTGTGTGTCCATCTGCCATTCCTTCCCCACCCCCTGAAACATAAGCACACAGAGGCAGATTGTTCTCTTTGTCTCCCTCAGTAACTGGACCATAAAGGCAGGCACTCAGGGAAAGGGGAAGGAAGGGACTAAAAGTTGGCATGGTGCCTACTCTGTGACAGCCACAGTGCTGAGTTCTTTACAGATATCTCACAACAGCCAACAACTCTGCGAGATAGGTGCTGTTATTATCCCCGTTTCACAGTTGAGAAAATTGAGGCAGCTAGGTGAAGAGACTTACCCAGGGTAATACGCACAGTAAATGTTAGTAAAAATGCTCATCAAACTGAAAATTCATCACCAACAGACTGATCTTACTTAGCTGATCTGAAAAACTTTTCCAACAGTGAATGATGTCTAGAAAGGGGAATTGGGCTACCTTGGAAGTTGGTGGTTTCCACTTCTTTGGAAGTCTTCAAGCAAGGTTAAAGTAGGCCTTTGCTTTTTTTTTTCCCAGTCTTTTAGAAGGAGGTATGAGTTTACAATTTGGGGAATAAAAGGGTGTCTGTCTGTCTGTCTGTGTTTGTGTTTGTGTGTGTGTGTGTTGGGGCCTGGGGAGACAAGTGGAAGATCTAAGTATGTGTTTGGTCATTTGATAGAAGTAGTTGCATAGTGTCTGAGGAAGAGGATGCAGGAGGGTTCAGATGAGAGCAATGCCATCGAGAGGAAAGACCACTTTGAGGAGTCTTTGTATTTCTTCAAGGCCACATAGAGGGTGCCCTGAGAGTCTGAGCCAGCTTGAGGCAGTTACAATAGAGATTGCTTTTGTATGTGGTTTGGACCAGATGGCTGTCTGGACCAGAAGGGTCCTTCCAGCTCTCCAGATTCTGTGATTGTATGCTTGTGACTTTGGATGACAGACACAGATCCTGTCTCTGGCCTCAGCTCAAAGCTTTCTGTCCACCACAGCCTGCATCTTAATGGCCTAGACCAGGGATGGCCCTCTAGGTCATCAAGTGTGGCCCTCAATTGAATCCAAACTCAGTGTTGTGTAAAGTTTGGATTCGGTCAAAGGGCTGCACAGGAGGACACCTACATGTGTCCTCAAGGCTGCACATTCACCACCCCAGCCTAGACTTTTAGAACCCAGGTTTGCCTCTGTGTTGGGATGATAAATTGGAAGGATGGTGCGCTGTAGGCTTCCAGACACACCGCCATTAACTCGCGCACACACACAGACACAGATGAGTTTAAAGTCTGCTCATCTTCCTGGCTGCGTATCATAAGGACTTTGCACCGTGGGTGGTACCATTGATGTGCTAAGAAATATAAAGAAAGGAAATGGATTAGAAAGGCGACCCCTGACTGAAGTCTCCGACCTCTTTGACAATTTCTGCAGCATGCTTGCCATCCCCACATTTGTCTGCCTTCAGTACTTCCTTTATTGTGGCATCAGGTTTTGAAAAAATCTAGTCAAAAAGACTTTAAACTAAAAACAGGAAGGAGACTCTGCACAAAGTTATATATGTATCATAGACGTGGGGAGTGACTGCGGGTCAGGAGGGTGAAGAGCAGGAGAGATTTCCTGAATTTCCCAGGAGACAAATCAAGAAAGGAGTCAGTGATAAAATCTGTTGCCTTGGGTGTCCCTACAAAAATGCCCAACATCTGGGTTACAAGCAAGATGAGCTAGAGACCCCAACATTCAAAAGAATATTTGCCATTAGCAGTATCACTGATGGTTGTTGGGATGAGCCACATGACTAGTTAAGAAGATACCTGATCTGAGCCCACACGGACCGAAAGAGGACCATCAAGGAGCGATGTGCAGGCTTGAATTAGCTTACTGTCTGCTTAAACAGCTTCTATTGATTTCCTGATACTCCTTAATGACAGTTTCATCTTTCAAAAAGAATTAGAATTGACAGGGGAAATTCTCTGGATCTGGTTCTCACCAGTAAGGAACAAATGGTTACAAGGGTAGAAATGATAAGGACCTTGTCATGTCCTTTCTCCAGATGCCTTTGTACAGTCTGTGTGTCCCCTGTGTCTAACATTCTCTCCCTCCTCCTTTACCTTCTTGGAACCTCCAGCTCCCTTCAAGGGTTGTTCCTCAGTGTAACCTCTTTTGATGCCCTACCTGTTAGGTCTCTCCATACTCTCAAAATTTTTTGTACTTATTTTTCATTTACTTATCTCTGCATGTTGTCTTCCTTCCAAAAGGATATAGATTCCTTTTGTGTACTTATATCCCTTGTTCTAAACATTTAATAAATGCTGATTGAATTGCATCAGATGTTGGTAGCAAGTGACCATTATATTTCAGAATCTGTGATAGAGAAGGAAAAGAAAGACGTATAATCTGGCATGCCTCCTAGATTTGGGGAAAGTAGATTTTAGAAGCTGCAGAGAAAGGATCAGTAGGGATCCATTGCCTGAAATTCTATAGGAAAGTCAGTTTAGGACGGATAGAAATTGTCCAAAATGAAATCCTGAAGACGCCAAGAGAAATAGTTCTGATGCAGAAGAAAAGGGGGCATTATCAAAAAAGACCAATGTGGGTGCATGAGGAATTCACACAACCTAGACTTTTAAAGGTTGTGTCAGGTGGCTAGGAGGCCACATAAAAGCATAAATACCCAAGTGTAGCCTGGCCCTATAAGAGTCAGGTCAAGAGTGTGAAGGAGCCAAATGAACTGGGGCATGCAAAGGAGGGTTTTCAGAAGCTGGACTGGAAGAGAGGAGGCTCAAAGAAAGGGCTAGGTCTGCTGGGAACTGAAATCAGAGACAAGGCAGAGCTAGTCAGTTCTTTGCTTCTGAGTTCTTGGTCAAGAGAACTGGACAGGGCAGTGCCCAGAAGGTTTGGGGAGAGGGGTAGTGTTCAGTATGAGTAGGAGCACAGAGATGCCCTTGCAGGGTTGGTTACCTAGACCAGATGAACCAGGTGCTGGAGGACTGGGAGACCTACCTGGCAGGTATGACTGCCGGACCGTGATTAATGATCTAGGACCAGTAATGTGGAGCCGGCAGGGGACTGGAGAAATAAACAGTTGTCTCCATTTCCAGAAAAGGGAATTGAGTAGATGGGAGTCTGCTGGCGGCTATTGTCCAGTTAAGTCAGTTCTGAGAACAATTCTAGACAATTAAGGGAAGTGCACATCCAGAACAGGCAGGTGGGATTACAGGGAGCCAGGCTGGCTTTGTCCAGACTCTGCTCACTTACTTTGGTGCCTGGGTTACTAAACTGGTCTAGCTGGGAATGCCACAAGTGTTGTTTGTCTGGATTGTAGTGAAACATGAGTCTCTTGTACTGTTCTTACAACAAGCGGGACGGTATGGGTTCCAAATTGCTCCTTTGACATCGGCTTAGAACACAAGGTCTCCAGCCACATGTTCAGGGATGTTTGGCCGTGTGGCGTTTGATATTTTTATCAGCCACTCCAGCAAAGTTGTAGACACCGTAGATGGCACCGGCCTAGCCACTTTTAGAAGACCCAGAGTGAGTAAGAATGCTGTTGGACTGCCTCCAGTCAGGGTCCAGAAAGCCCTTAGGAGTCCAAAGTGGAGATAGAATCTAGTGAGAGGCATAAATGCAGAGCCCTCAGCTGGGCCTCCAAACATCTACTCCCAAGAACCGCATAGGGGAGGTGTCATCTGGAAAGCATCTTGGACTTTTAATGGGCTGTACAACAACATGACCCCACAACTGCAGATGCTGGCTAAGAAGGGTGTCTGGGCCTGTTGAGTGAGTGTCTACATAGGCCCTGGTCAGAGGCAACTGTCCTCCCTTCCTTCCTCCTCTCTCCCTCCCTCATTGAAGAGGTGGGGGATGTTGAGCCAGAGAGCAGCCCAGACAGTGAAGGTACCAAGCTCATATTATGAAAAGATTGGCTCAAGGAACTTGTGATATTTAGCCCAGCAAAGTGAGGATTGGGAGAGAGGGTCAGATATTTGACAGGTGCTGCCCCAAGTCTTTGAAGGACTGTCACATGTTCTGTTTGGGCCCAGAAGGTAGAACCATGAGCCTTCAGGGGAGGAGCACATTTGGGCTGGTGGTCAGCTTTCCAACAATTAAACCCATCCCAAAGGGGGATGGGTTTTCCCAAGAGGAGAGTGGTAGGTTTCCTTGGGGATCCATCCTCCTACAAAGATTGAATGGTCCCTTGTAGGGTGTGTGGTAGAGAAGATTCATGTTTGGGTCTCGACTGGCCAAGGTGGCCTTTGAGGTCCTTTCCAGCTCTGTAATACAGAGATCATTGAGACCAGTCTTCACACTTTACAGAGGAGGAAACTGAGGACCCAAGAGGGGACCCTACATGTCACTTCTATGGTGAGCCAGTTGGCCAGATCACATTCTCTTTATTGATTCTGTGACTTGGCATGTGTTGCCTAAGCCTTCTCTGGCTACATTTTCCATATCTGTGAAAAAAGGAGTTGATCTAGATGAGTGATCTCCAAGGGTGGTACCTTGATTTGACCCAGAGAGGGGTGTGGCTTGACCCCAGCTGGGCTTTCACCCCACCCTCCCTGAGTGAGTAGATCCTGGGGCTTATATAATAATACAGCTCCGCCTGCCCCCCACCCATTATGGCACCCAGGCCTGCCCCTGTGTAACTCTCCACATTTCTCCTTCTAACACCCCCAGGGAAGTTCTAACTTCACCCTAACTGTAGCAGGTGTGTTAGTCACCATTGGGGAAAATCACCAACCCCTCTTACCTTCCTCTCACCCTGATCCCCCAGTATTTTCCAAGGAAAAAAAAATTACTGATAGGGATGTAGCCTCAGACATTCTAGAGGCAATATCTGAAGTCCCTTCCAGTACCAACGTTATGTTCTCCTTGAAAATTCCAGAACAGCCATGTGATAATGGAGTTCTTGCCAGGCCTAGACAATGTTCATAGAATCATGGAACGTCAGCCCTGAAAGGAATCTTTAAAAGCAGCTAGTCCAGCCCCTTCCTTTGCCAGGAAACTGAGACCTGGCAGATGAAGTAACTTCCACCAAAACTGAGTTTGGTTCTGACCAATTTGGTCAATCTTCCTGGTGAGGTAGGATGGAAGAGTGACCAATTAAATGACCTTGAATCAGGAAGACTTGAGGCCTAGGCCTGCCTCAGACACTTATTAGCCACGTGACCTCAGAAGGGAAAGCGCTTTACCTTGCAATCCCTCACGTAACTCTGTAAGACCCTACCTTCCAGTGCAGAAGGCCCCACTGCAGACATCCTCACACCAAGGAAATCCCAGGTCAGGACAGAAGCAAAGTTAATTGGAAATGCCTTTCCCCAGGGATGGGTATTTGCCCAACTGTAGGCTCGTGACCCGTCATTGGAAGCATTGTCTTCCCTTGTACTTTCTGTAAAGGCATGTTTTGTAGCAAATCCAAGTATTTCTTATTGAAAGTGCTGGGTAAATATATCTGTTTTTATTTAATGCAATTGCAATAGTTAAAAATGCATAATCTTTGGTGAGGTGGCTATTTTGTATCATAGAGAACCACAGGACCTCAGAGGTCATGGAATCTGACCTGTACCAGAACTCTGCCCCTCCCAGATCCGGGCCAGTGGGCAGCCAGCCCTGATGCAGATGCTTCTTCTGACTGACACTGGACTTCTTAAAAATAGCTTAGGGAGGGGAGGCCAGCACTGAACAGCAAAAAGGAAAAATACCCAGCATGGATAAGCAGCATCTACTGAGGGGAAGAGACCCAGAGAGGGAATCAAGAGAACCAAGGTTTTTACCTCTTCGGACAGGCCCTTTCTATCCTTAGATGTCCCTTCCCTCTCTCCCTCTCTCCCTCTCTCCCCTCTCTCCTCTCTCTCCCTCTCCCTCCATCTTTTTCTTTCTCCCTCTCTCTCTCCCCTTCTCTCTTTCCCTCTCCCTCTCTCCCTTCTCCCTCCTTTCTTCTCCATCCCTCCCTCCTTCAGCCTCTCTCTTTTCTCCCCTCCTGTCTTCCTCACCCTCTTCCTCTTCCATCCAAAGATGACCCATTAGTCATTGCCCAAAGTGAAGGACCATGGGAGAAAGGGGGGGGGGAATTTGCCATTGTGTGAGCAGTTTGTATTATAACAGAGAAGGTAATGAACTTGGAGTCAGGGCAGCTGAGTTCAAATCCATCCTTAAGTCATTTTGTGGGCAAGTGGCTTCGTAGATAACATTTATATAACTTTGCCTCAGCCTGAGTTTTTACATCTTTAAAACTTTGCGCTAAATATTAATATTGTACTATAACTGATTCCCAGGCCTCTTATGAAGCCCTTATGGCGCAGTGTAGCTGTGGGTAGAGTTTGGCCTTGGGATTGCGTTGCTTCAGGACCTCCCAGATGAGGACACACCCCCTCCTAATCCAGGTTAGCACCTTCTCTACTATTTATAGATCTCTGAGAAGCTCTGTGCCCCAGCTCAGATACAGTAGAGGCTTCTTCTGGCACCTACCGCATCACCTTCCTGAGCTGTTATTGTCCGGCTTTCCAGCCTCCACAGGCTCCTGGTGTGCACAGAGGCGGCCTGGGCTTGTCAGAGGAAGGGGCCCTGCTAAGAGTCTTCGCAGCGCTCGTCCTTCTGCTAGCTCTGAACCAGTATGTTTATGTTCCACTGCTCACCTCCAGAGGGGGACGCGGTCATGACAGCTTTTGAAGACAGTCTGTCAAAGGCTGTCTGTGTGTCTGTGTGAGAGAGTGTAGAGAGTGTTGCATTGAAGGATGCACATACATTGGATCATGCTGCTTTGGCTTTCTTGACTGCAGCTTGCATGATCGGGGCTGATTTACCAGACTGACCCAAACGTAAATGGGCAGGATCGTGTGGGTCGGCCAGGCCTGACTCTGGCCATTTGGGGCAGAGGGAGCATATCTGCCAGCATCAACATCTAAAAGCACATGCATTTCTTCTGTGGATAGAAGGAATCCTGTTTATCCAGACAGGCACATGACAGTCCTTTTTTTCCCTGAGCACTTGCTGCCCATCCCTGAACAGTAGACCTCCCTCAGGCCTTGGATCACCACCAGCCAAGGTGAGGTGGGGGCGGGAGTAGGGTGGATTCCTGCCATTTGACAGTGGAGTTGGAGGGAGCCGTGCTGGAGGAGGCACAGAGTGACTAAATAAGATTTCCTGCCTGCAGATTCAGGCCCTTTCCCCAGCTCACACTGCCCAAGTATGACATGCACACCAGCCCTTCCCAGGATGGGAGGCTTGGGAGGGACCCGGGAGAGCCACTGAAGAGCAGAGCCGCCGCCCTTCATGTTTACCAAGGAAACTGAGGCCTGGACTTCCCCCCAGTCAAGTAGCTAGAAAGCAGGCTTTGGCCTCAGGCCCCTGACTTGAAATGAGTGCCCTTTGTAGTCTGAGTCACAGAGCAGACTTCCATCCCAACGATGTAAATAACAGCCGTGTAGAACAGTTACGCAAGGCCCAAGGTCCTGCTGGTGATGATCCCCACAGAAGTGGCCTCTGTCCCAGCCCCACTGTGTTAGTGCAGCCCCAGAATCCACAGTCTGTTGTCAAGGGAAAGCTTGGAGCTTTTGAGGCTGAGTGGGCCTGAGAAGTTCATAGGGTTCATAGCATGGCTTTGTCATTTCCCTCATCTTGCATGAGAGGAAACTAAGAATTTCCTCCTGTAAGTGATGAAATTTTCTCCACTGAGACCTTCCTGGTGGGACAGAGCAAGATTCTTTACCCGTGTGGATCCTGTACCCTTCAGGCAAGCAGTCTGGTAGAACCTGAGGCTTTTCCATTATGCTTAAATGCATAAAAGAAAATACAGTGCATGGTGAAGGAAACCTGTAGTTAAATACAGTTAGAAAAATGGATTTTTTTTTTTTTAATTCACAAGCCTTAACCAGGGTTAAGCCCTGGGAGAGGCTCAGGGGAGTCAGGGATGTCCCAGGTGGGGCCATGGTAGGGTGCTTGTAAAGGACAGTATAAAGAGACCCCAGGATTAATTGGATTCTTAGAGTGATGCATGGAGGGCCTGGGGAACATTCTACAGACAGCTTGGTCCATTAAAAGATTCTGCACCGGCCTGGCCCAAGGGGAAGAAATTGGGCTCTTCTTCCCTTCCTCCGTCCCCTGCTTTCTTGCCCCCTTCTCCACTTTGCTCACTAATTTCCTGGCCCTTTGTACTTGGAATCCTGCCTTGAGGTTTCTGTTTGTTTTTAGTCACTCAGGATCTCTGGCGGAAGCAAGGCCTTGGCTCAGGTCCTCTGGCTAACACACAAGAGCTGTTTACCCCCTACCACGGCCCTTTGCTACAGCGTAAGTAATGGGTCACTGGTCTGCAAGAGCTTGCACCTCAGGGTGCATTGCCATACAGCCAAAGATGTTGGGCCATTTTGTGGGTGAGATAGCCTGGGAACTTAGTTACCACTTACTGCTGTACTTTGCCAAGGTGGTCTTCATGTTCCCTTTAGCTGACTGAGAGCCCCCTAATTTAGGTCCTGGAGGAGGATTGGATAGACCTGAACTCAGGCCTCAGTTATAACCTCTCTCAGCTGCAAGGTTTGGGGTCAGTCCCTGCACCGCCGGGGCCTCAGGGAGATCTCTTCTGTCTCCAGCAATCTCCAAACCCGCCTGGTGGAGTACAGAATAGGAGACATCTAATCAGTCACCTGTGGCATCAAGGAGCCTGCCCACTTCTTTGTTCCTTAATTTCTGTTAATGCTTAACTTATTTAGCACCTGAATGTGTAAATGCTTGTGAGCGCCTCTCCTCTTCCAGGGTGGTCCCAGAGTGGCCCATCTGAGAACCCCTTGGTTATGTGGTGTTCTCACAGATTCTGGGAACTCTGCTTCTGAGTAGGGCCTGGGCCCCAGGTTTTATGTGTAAACGGCTCTGCCTGTGTTTTCTTCCCTCACAGACACTTGGACAGTCTTTTTGAAATCACCAAGCATCTGGCCAGGGGTGCGTTTCAGAGAGGTCATCTCCTAGGTTAGAAGCTGACTTGGGAAGGGGAAGCCTCCCCTCTCTTTATTTAAAGTTGTTGGGTAGAGTGTCATCACATGTATGCATTAGGGACTTCTGCTTCCTGGGTGCCTGGACCTTGCTTTGTTCCCACAGACCCCAGGCCTCCCCATGCCCCGATTACTTGGGGTGTCAATTTACAGAGCAGAGCAGGGCCTGCCTTCGAGGAGCCTGGATTCCTTTGGGGCTGGGGGAGGGGGAAAGAACCACATGGACCCAGAATAGTGAAAAGGATATTTACAGGGAGAGATCTAGGTCTAGGCAGAAAGAGGTCTCTGCTTAAAGTAGACACGTTGGAGATTGTGCCGTCTCGCTGCTGCCTCAGGCCGCCTCCTCCCTGAAAGATGGCAGATGGCAAGCCCAGACCAAACTCCTCCCAGTGCCTTCGTTTATGGAGGGTAAAAACTGGACTTTCAGCCCCCTCCACTCTGCATCTGCTGCCCCCCCCCCCATTAGATTGTAAGCTCCTTAATGGCAGGGCCTGTGTTCCTTGTTATTGGTCACATCCCCTGCACTTACCTCATTGCCTGGCACACAGTTGGCATTTTCATAAATGTGGATTGGATTGGAGAATTAAGAACCTGCAGCCTCTTGGGCCAAGTGGGCCTTCGTGCCTCTGCCTAGGTTAAGCATTAATGCAAGATTCCCTCATTTTTTTTTAGGTGTTGCTCTCTTGACCACCCTCTCTCTGTTGGGGATTTTGGTTTGTTTGCTTTTTCACTTCCAAAGTCCCTCTGCCCCTCCCCCACCCACCTGATAGGCGTTTATCCTCTGAAGTCCTGCCGAACCTGTTTCCACCTTAGCCTTCGAGGAGCCTGGATTCCTTTGGGGCTGGGGGAGGGGGAAAGAACCACATGGACCCAGAAAAGTGAACAGGATATTTACAGGGAGAGATCTAGGTCTAGGCAGAAAGGGGTCTGTGGATGTGGGGGGGGGGGGAGGGGAGCGAGAAGAACAAAGGCTCGGCTGCTTTCCCAGTCCACCCCAAGAGAGCGCTTTCCATCCCATCCGGAGGCCTTTGGGTCATTGGATTGCTGAGAACCGCCTAGTCTTTCCAGGTGATCCTCCAGCAGCATTGCTTTTCCTGTGGACGCCGTTCTCTTGGTTCTGCTCCCTTCCCTCAGCATCTGCTCATGGCATCCTCATTCTCAAAGGCCCCCCTCAGAATATTAATTCCATGAAGCTTTCCTTGGTTCTGCTAGCTGTATGGGGCCTCTTCTCTCCAGAACCCTTTATAATGATCCAAATCCTGTCATCTTCTCTTTCCTGGGGGGTGGGGGGGAGTGTAGAGTCTTGCCAGCAGTGGCCTCCGTGGCACCCACAGCTCATCACACAGTATGTTAGGGTTAACAAGGACCCACCAAATACACAAAGAGCATCTCAAAAGTCTTAGGTCATGACATTTTAAGCTTTAGTAGAGGCTTAGAACCCCAGCAAGACTTTTGGGACAACTTGAATTTGCTAAGTGAAAAAAATGGATTAATTTAGCTTGAATAGACATTGACCGTGTGCAGAGGCAGGCTCCTGAGGGAGATGAAAAGGTTAGTGAAGGTTTGGGGCCTGCTGTCACTTGACACATCAGTAAAGGACTCTGAGTTAAAATAATGCATACGTGTCCTAAGACAGGAGCAGATGGTGCTGAGTGAGCTCAGTCAGGGAGGGCCTGCTAGTGGCATGGGGCGATGGGCAAGGCTTCCCAGAAGAGATGGAATTTGAGTTGGATGTTGGGAATGCAGTGGGCAGGGCATTCCAGGATCAGGAGTCATGACCCAGGGTGGGCTCTTCATGTGGAGGAGAGGGAGGAGCACAAGATGACACCAGACAGGGAGGAAGGGGATCATCACCTGTGGAGAAGCCTGAAGTCAAGGCTGACAAATTGGGACTTGACTCAGATACTTAAGGAAGAATGATGTGCCCAGATGTGTTCAATTCAGTAAGCATTTAGTGAACACCAGCTGTGTGCAGGACCCCAGGCTAACTAAAGAGATTGTGACACAATCAGGAGCTTCCTGACTTGGGTGCAGGAGACCCCCCCTGAATCTGAATAATGAAGGTAAAGCTGCCTCGAAATGGGAAAGCTCCAAAACTCTGGAGAAAAAAATGCTCCAATGAAGACCATTTTCTACCCTTTACTTCAGAAGAAAAAAGAAAATAAAATGGGGGAGGGGCAGGGAGAGAACCCCCCTGTTTTTTCTACCTTCTTCTCCCCCCCCCCCCAAATCATTTCTCTGCCCCCACAAAGGAGACTGGTTTATGTGAGAGATGAGTGACCTCAACAGAGAATCCCATGGCCTGGCTCTTGAGAAGAGTGATTGTGACTCAGTGTGATGAGGGAGACAGCCTTGTGGGCCTGTGGGGGACTGGGTCACAGGAAGCACATGAGTCCTTGTCTTGGGGGTGGTACAAATGAATTGGTGGCTCGCAGAGAAACAGCCTGTGGGGCCCCGGCCGCACGGCCTCGGAGCTGCTGCTCTCAGCCCTTCTGGGACCTCGTGGAACATGATGTAACAAAGTGAAAAGGCATTGGGCAAAGCAGCCTCCTCTCCCCTCGCCTCACTGTGCTGAGGGATGCTTGCTGACACTCTGGGCTGGGCTCTCAGGGTCTGAATCAACCAACGTGGGGGAAGGACCTGGGATTCGGGGGGCAGCCTCTTGCTATAGGAGCTGAAACCCAAGCTGGCCCCAGTCTTCTAGTGGTGAGTGTGTGTGTGTGTGTGTGTGTGTGTGTGTGTGTGTGTGTGTGTGTG
>CM053594.1:9796657-9846383 GCA_028646575.1 Pseudocheirus occidentalis | reverse complement strand
GTGTGTGTGTGTGTGTGTGTGTGTGTGTGTGTGTGTGTGTGTGTGTGCATGTGCGCACTCTCTCTGTTGGTTCGTTCTTTGAGTGGGGTGGTACTGGGCAGAACAGCATACTGGCTTTGGAATCAGGAGACTGATGTTGGCTCTGGTCTGCTGGTGACCCTGCACAGGGCATTTTGGAATGTAGAAGGAAGCATTTTGTGAATTGTAAAGCCATTGGCTATTTTGGCCTTGCCTGAAACAATTAGTGGGCAGGGTGGGAGGGAGGGGCCCTCTTTTCATTGCCAAGTTGGTTGGAGATGGGGTGGTGGGATTGATTTCTTCTGTCATACTGCAGCAGTCATGAGATCCCAACCTTCATAAACTGTCCTCCTGGACAGCTCTCATCGCTGGGCA
Source organism: Pseudocheirus occidentalis (assembly GCA_028646575.1). Taxonomy (NCBI): domain Eukaryota; kingdom Metazoa; phylum Chordata; class Mammalia; order Diprotodontia; family Pseudocheiridae; genus Pseudocheirus; species Pseudocheirus occidentalis. The sequence goes on along the minus strand of CM053594.1, from coordinate 9,845,990 downwards.
TGGCTGCCCATGTGGGGCAGGAGGGATGGGATCCAGACTTTGCTTCAGACACTCATAGCTGAATGAATGACCAGGGGTGAGCGAGTCACTGCTTTCCAGTATTGGTTTCTCCCATCTCATCAGAGCCCTTGCTCACAAGGTCATTGGAAGGCTCAGATGAGACAAAGGGCACGCTACAGCAATGTCAGCTCTTTCTCTTGGGATGATGTAGTGATTCCAGGGCCTTTCCTGAAGTTTTCTGCTCTCCTGGGCCTTCTGGCTTTTGTTGTTCCAGTATTAGGATGTTTGGTTGGGGCAGGACTCAGTTATAGACAGATTGATGTCCTGGATTCAGGAGAAGATGTGGGCAGGACTGGACGTCAGTCCAAATCTGTTTGCCTTTTAGGAGCTCAGCTGGAAGATCTCCTTCACCTTGACTCTGTAGACGGCTGAAAATGGCCAGCAAAGGGCCCACAACCTCAACGTCCCCTGAGAACTCCAGTGCAGGGGGCACAAGCGGTAGTAGCAGCAATGGCCCTGGCGAGAACGGCAACCAGGACAGCACCTTTGAGTGTAACATCTGCTTGGACACGGCCAAAGATGCTGTCATCAGCCTCTGTGGTCACCTCTTCTGGTCAGTATTGCCACTGGATCCTGGGGGGAGGAGACCGGCAAGCCTGTGGCCCATCCAGGCTAACTACGAGCTCTTGAACGTTGATTTGGGGCTGGTTATGGACAGCCACAGTGACCCAGCATGACAAAAGCCTTTCATAAATCTTAGGATGTTTATAAATGCCAGTAGCTCCTCATAACCTGGAGCCTTGCTACACTGTGGTTCTCTTTTGATGGCATGCCTGTCAGGCAGGTCTGTTTCAGACCCTGTCCAAGGAGGTTCTTTCCTGGGCATTCCAAAAAGGCCTAGTTAAAGCAGTACATTTGCCTCTCTCGAGGCCTAGCTTCATTTCTGCAGTAGCAATAAGGGCATCCGGTCTGCCAAGGAGAACCCTCTTCAGATCGGACCTGCCCCTTGTAGCTGAGTCCCTGCAGAGACTCCTGGGCAGCAGCAGAGGAGCCTTGGTGTGTCAGAAGAGGGATTCCCAGCCCCTTGTTTCCTGGGGGTACTGTCCACTCTGAGCGTCTGCTGTGTGCTCAGTCGTGCCAGGGGCTAGGGAAGGCCCTGAAAGTTAGCACTTCTGAGAGTTCATGTGCCCTTGCTGAAGTCAGAATGAGTGATCTGCATACATTCTGTGGCAAAAGGACCACATGGGTAGTGGGGAAGCTCTGAGCTGATCAGCTGCAAAGAGTTGGGGGTCCCATTGGTATCACATGATTTTTGTGGTCAGCAAAGGCTTCCTGGAGGAAGAGGACTTGGTTTGGTTTGCCATGGCTGGTGGGCAGCCTTAGAGAGGGGCCTAGGCTCTGAGAGCCCACATTGGGTCAGTAGCCAGCAGCTATCAGGATCTGAATCCTGGGCCCCAAAATGGGAAGGGATGTCCCCAGAGCACATGTGGTCAGTGTTTTCTTGCTGTTCCAGACTGCCTTCTCTCTCCTTGGGCTGGGGTTAGAAGGAGGTGAGGGAGGGCCTTCCAGGTAGAGAAGGAAAGGGCGCTCTCTAGAGTCCCCCTTCCCTCCTCTTTATTCCCAATGCCATTCTCATTACTGCCCATATCTGTCCACGCTTCTGGATGCCCTTCTTCCTCTCCCCATCTGTCTTAACACAGATTACTCTTCTTTGCACATGGATCCAGCTATGTCTGCTCAGAAACTTCCAGTGATTCAATATTACCTATTAAATAAAACAATGATTCAGTCTGGCCTTCAAGGCCCCCTTTTGCCTCTCCTATTTCCCTGGCACTGCTCCCTCCATTCAGACCAAACTTCCTTATCCTGTCCATGTCTATCTTCCATATTTTTGCTGTTCTTTGTGGTAGGAAGCCTACCTTCCTGTCTGCTGACTGCAGCCCTCTCTGATCACTGCTGCCCATTATCCCTCCCTGTAATGTCAGGAGGCACTTGACCATTGGTGTTGTGACCAACCCCTAACAGTATAAACTCCCTGAGGGCAGGATGCTACCTGACTTACAACCTGAGTGAAGATGGAAGGCCTCACAGCCCATTTGTAGTGAGTCTGTCATTGGAAAAATAAGTATTTTAAATGCCTCTTGGGCTCTAAGCACAGCGCTAAGTACCAGGAAAGAGCTCAGTGTGACTCGACCTCAGCTAGCATCTAGTGAGGACTGGTGGAAGATAAAGTTGGGTAGGTAGGAAGGCCCTGAAACCCTAGCAGGTGGTCTTGGCACTTTGGTTTCCCAGTGTAGAAAACTGGGAACTATGGAAGTTTTTTGAGCAGGAAAGTGGCCTTAGAAAAGTGATATTTTGGATCAGGGACCAGTTTAGGGTCCATTCCAAGGTATCAAAGCTTGAATTAAAGTAATTACATAGTGGTCTGTGAGTTTTGTAATACTCTGTGATACCAGAGGCCTTAAAACCAGAAAGGCCCTTTAATGAGAGTTAGAGACCTATTACATGGTCTGGGCTGCAGACTCAGCCAGCCAGCTTGTCCTCTCCAGCCATCTTGAGGCTTCCTTTTTTCCTCCCCAACTTTAGAGAATGAGCCTGTGTTGGGCTGTGTGGGGATGACCCACCATGCTTTGAGGCCTCTTCATTAATCTTTGGGAGGATTTGCCCAGGTACCAGGACTGCATGACAGCCCTGGCCCAGTGGGTGGAAAACAGAGGCCTCCTTTTGGCTCCAGGTGACTCTGCTGGTGAAAGGAGTTGGGCTAGAAGCAGGAGGACTCCCACTTCTGCCTCAGCCCCACACCCTGCCCTCCTGTGCCATGATAGTGGCAGGGAAGCCTTTTACGTAGCATTAGCCCCATTTCACAGATGAAGGAACTGAGGTCAGAGGGACAGACTGACATGTCCGCTTCTTCTTTGGCTTTGTCATGATCCTCTTGTTTTTGAACAAACTATGACTGGAGGCTTAGCAGGCTTGAAGACTGGCAGGAACCCCAGGTTGTACCCAAGAGACCTGGTTTCTGTACCTTGATGCATTGCTTTGGACAAGTCACTTCTGGTCCTTTCTTTATCTGGGAAAAGGGGGCATTGGATTAGTTTGGTCAGTGGTCATGCTCACATTTGGTGACCTGTGTCCAGAGAGCCTGGTTCACCTTTCCTTCTGGAATAAACCACATGAATAGCCCACATCCAACGCCGCTCTTGACTGTCTTCTCTGTGCTTGTCCCGTTCTGTAACACTGGGCATTTGGGTTCCCCCGCATTTCATTGTCCCCTTCCAGGGGTCAGGTCCATGTCTTTGTCAAGCTTGGGCTTCTTCAGGTTGTTCCCCAACTTGGGGTGGGTCCAGGACACACTGGCTTAGTGCCCACCAATCACTCAGTAAGCACTTTCTAAGCAGTCACTGTATGCCAGGCCTGGCCACCGGGGCTTACATTTTCTTGGCTTCACCAACCTGTTAACTTTGCTCTGAGGTAGAAAGGTTCAATTGTGTCCTGGTGGAGGGGAAGCCTCTTCTGACAGAACCGGGGCTTCTAAGATGGACGAGGGCAGGACCCAAGCTACCTGCTGGGGAGAGAAAAGGGACCAGGCCCAGGCCTTGCCTTCAGGGAGCTTATGGTTTAGTGACAAGGAGTGATGGGTGGGAGAAATGAGAGATTCCAAGAGGAGTGATGGAAGAGGAATCATGAATGGTGTCCTGTCAGCTTGGGGGTAGCCAGTAGCATAAGGGGGAACGGCACTGTGCCTGGAGTCAGGAATCCCATCTCAGATACCTCCTAGCTGTGTGACCCTGGGCAAGTCCCTCTCTGCCTGTTTCCTAACAGCCCCTTCCTCCCAGGGTGAGGATGCCATGGTAACTGTAAAGCACTAAGCACATTGCCTGGCACACCATAGACATTATAGAAATACCAGGAAGTGGTGGCGGTGGTGGCGGTTGTAGTTCCACCACTACTACTACTACCACCACCACCACTACTGCTGCCACAGGGCCCCAGGTACCTGTGCTCATCCTTGTGCTGTGTGACAGCACTTTTACCCAGGGCTTAGGTGAAGCTCAGTGCTGAGGAGGCCTGGCTAGCTACAGCATGAGGGTCCCAAATGGTCTTAATAGGCCAAGCCAGCAGGTGAAGCATACGGGGCACAGATGGGCCTGCTATGATTGTGACAAGGCCAAGGGCCCAAGGTAGAAGAGTGCAGAGGAAAGGGCCAGGGGGATTAAGCAGGCTCCAAGTCCAGGAGGAAACAAGAAAAGGACCTGGCATCTTGCAAATGAGCGGGAGACTAAATGAGAAGCCGTGTCCAGAACCCAGGAAACACTAGGCCTGCTGCCCTCCTGGGTAGGCCTTTGGGAGCCCTGCTCCTGGAGAAGGCCATTGGCAGATTAGAAAGTGGCCCAAGGGGGAGTGGTCACTGTCAGAGAATGGAGCAAAGGAACCGGGGAAACATATTGAGAGTGGGTGGCCCTGCGCTGCCTTCCAGTACTCAGAGGGCCATCCTATCAGAGAGGGACTGGTTAGACTCGTGTGTAACCCAGGGCAAAACCAGAGGCTATCAGTGGACAGTACACAGAAGAGGCAATTTGGTCTGCAAGGAAAAGCTTCTTCGCTGTTGGAGCCATCATAAAGCAGCACGGCTTGCCTTGGCAGGTCGGAGGCTTCCTGAAGAGTACGGCCACATTACACTTATGGGTGGATACGTGGGTGGTGAGGGAGTTTCTCAGTCAGTCTAGGCCAGGCCAAATGGCCTCCCAGTTCCCCTCCTGACTTTGCGTCCTGGCCCGTGAGTTCAGCCCAGAGCAGAGGGTCCGGCTGACTTGGTGGTGCTACCTTCTGTGGTTCCGAGGGCTTTGAGGAGGAGAGGGGAGGAGCAGGGCTGGAGGGTGGGGGCAGGGCAGGACTGGAGGCCCTTTGGAGCCTGAGTCCCTGCCATCAGGCCTGCCTGCCAGCCCAGCACAGCCACTAACCACAACTCTTTTGTTTGTCCTCTCTCCCTTCCCTTGGACTGCTCGCCCCGGGGATGCCTGCAGTTGGCCGTGTTTACATCAGGTAAGACACATTTCTTTTTACCTTGTCTTTCATCAGCTTTTCTTGCACAATAGCTCCCACTGTCCCCAAGGCTGCTGTCAGAAATGGTAATCTCCCCTTTGGGTGCCTCCAGTTAATCAGAAAATGCTCATTGAACAGGAAAGGGAAGGGGACCTTGTGTAAGGAGGCAGGGGAGTTTTACAGGAGAGGCAGCAGGTCCTGGATTCAGGTCCCAATCTGTGACTTAACTCATTGGGCACCGTTGGCCAGGTCTCCTCATTTCATTGCCTCCATTTTCTGCTCTTTCAAATAGGCACAGTGATACTTAGACTCGCTGCTGCACAGAACTGTTTGTGAGGGTCAGAGGGAGCTAGGGAGCTTTTATTGGCTTTTTTGAAGAGGTTACAAAGGAGAAACGGATGGTTGGAATGAATAGTTTATCGAACCTAATTTGAATCAGCAGAGAGTGTTAGGCCGCTGTGGTAGTAGGCATGCTGGTGAGCTTTGCTCCTGATGGGCTACTCTCAGAAAAGACTTGAGACGTGCAGAGAGAAGGCGATCTCATCCAAGCCTTCCCCACTTCACCGTCACACCAGCCGCTGTGGCCATAAGAGAGAGAAGGTCACATCTGTAATCTGTTAGCTTGGAGCAACCTGCAGGCACAGGGCCCAGAAAGTCAGCACAGGAGACAGACGCTTAGGTTATGTTCAGGATGGTCCGCAGGCTCTTTTACTGTGATTTCAACCAAAAAAATTCTTCCTAGAGTGCTACAAGGGTCCTGGCCATGCCATTGAGGCCATCCTGTGGCACAGGCAGCCAAGGCCCTGCCCGAGGAACACATTGAGGACCTCTGGCCACTGACCACCGACCTCATCCTGGAATGGCACCTGATAGGTGCCCCCAGTCCCTGCTGTGGCCACCTACAGACATAGGGCAGGGCTCTGAGCCACTGTGCTGAAGGCAGATCCCATTTAGAGTGGAATGAGATAGTGTTTGTTGGGCTGCTGGGCCCATGGAAAGGGAAAAGGGCGTGAATCAGGAAACTGCAGGGTTGGAAAGGCCCCCTGAGGGAGCTTTTCCTCACCTCCAGCCTCAATTTGCCTCTTCTGCCCACCCTCTGGAGCCAAGGAGAACACTGCTTTTCAAGGTCCTTGTTGGCAGCTGGGTGCTGCCTGGGCCTACCACCCTGACACTCCGGAGCTCTTGTGTATCCCTGGGCCAGTTCATTCTCTCTCTGAGTTTGTAATCTCCTTATTGGAGCTTCAGCGCTCAGAGGACCTTGGGCCGGCTCCTGCGTCTTACACAGGGGGCATTGCACTGACTTTCCCAAGGTCAACAGTTGGTGAGGAACTGCCCACCTCACAGGGCGTTGGAAAGAAAGGATTTTGTAGCACAGTGCAAGTTCTCCTGCTTGTTGTTTTTATTAATAACCAACACCGATCTGTAGAAGGAAGGGATGAAAGGAGGTGGACCGTGGTTTTGGGAGAGATTGAGGGGCTTGATCTCCTCGTGTGAGCTGATTGCACGCTTTGTCCATGCCCCCAGACCCCTCTGTCAGCAAGACAAGAGGAGCAGCCAAGCGTGATTCCTGCAGTGGGTCTGACCCGCATCCACAGGCAGAATGAGGGGCCGAGGAGCTGGAGAATGCTCACATCAGGGCCTTTGGGTTGATTTCAGCTCAGTCCATTCACCTGGTCTTTTCTCTTTTCCTTTTAGTGGTTGGAGACCAGACCAAACAGGCAGGTGTGTCCTGTCTGCAAAGCTGGGATCAGCCGAGATAAAGTAATCCCTCTGTACGGAAGGGGTAGCACCGGGCAGCAGGATCCCAGGTGAGGCCACCCACAGTCCCTGCTGTGGCCACCTACAGGCAGCCCCCTCATCACAGGACTGCCCCCAGGGATGCTGCCGCCAAGTCCCTCTGCTCGCTTGCTGCCTCTTGACCCAGGCAGGCTCCTGCCCTGGGCTGGGGCGGGGGAGGGGGGTGCAGTGTCATCAGACATGCATGATGCTAAGGCACTGGTTCTCTCTCAATTGTGACGGTATATGTGGGGAAGCTAGAATTACCCTTAAACAAGGTTGGCCTCAAGTATTCACACTGGTGTTCACTGGACAACTTCGAATCTCTCTAAACTTCATACCGTTTTTATTCTTCAGAGAGAAGACACCTCCCCGACCTCAAGGACAGAGACCAGAGCCCGAAAACAGAGGGGTAAGGACATCATTCTCAGAATGGTTTCGTTTATTGAATCCACTCCCTTGCCTCAACCTCGAGCAGGTTTTGCAGGCATGGAGAGATTGAATGGGTGACCCCGGGCAGCCACCTTCCTGGGGACAGACTGCCTGAGTCTAGAACCCAGTCTGGGGTGTTGCACCAGGAAGTCCTCCCCTGTCACTTAGCTTTGCCTGGGGAGCAGCATGTCCAACACCTGTTGTTTAGGTGCCCCTGCCCCTTCCTGGGTGCAGCCCCACACCATTGTGGCCTGACCCTCAGGGCTTCAGACCCTCAAGCTTTGGGTCCTACCATGTAGGTGGCTCTGAGCCAGGCTCACCCAAGGACACAGGTCCTGATGAAATCATTGCACTGCCTCCTGTTCCCTGCAGGCTCTGAGCATGTGGGGGGTGGAGAGTTTCCACTGCTCCTTCCCTGGGGAGTCTTATTAAATCTTATTAAATGATGGGCCTTAATACATGCTATAGCTCCCCAGGGCAGTTTGGTATGTCCCCCTCACCCCCAAGCTTTGGAAAGCACACAGGCACAGGGGCTCCCTCTCCAGTGTGGCCATACACAGCCAGCCTCTTCTAAGGCTGTGAAGAGAGTTAGGGCTGCCTGAGACCCCAAAATACCAACGTGCCGGGTCCTGCTGAAACAATTCCACTCAAGTCTTCTCAGCCAAGGAAAAAGTAAAGTTTATTGAAAGATATGGGGTAGACTCTTAAGGAGTCAGTCTATGCCGGGTCATTTTACGGCGCTCTCACGGAGCAAGTCTGTGCCAGGGCATTCCTCGGTGCTCTCACAAAGGAAGTCTCTGCTAAGCTATTCTACAGCGCTCTCACAGAGTCTGCTCCATCACCTCAGATTCTATGGCATTTTTTCATTTCTTCCTCCCCCACAGAGGCTCCCTTCCATTACTTCCCCTGCCCATTTCCACTGACCAGCAGGGCCCTGCACGGCAGTGAGCCCCCAGCCTCCTGTGAATCCTTGGGCAGAACTGGAAAGGCCCCAAAAAAGCTCGTGATTCCTCTGAGGCCTCTGCCTGCCGTGTGCCTTCCCCCCTCCCTTGGGCCAGCAGTCCAGGGGAGCCACAGTGATCCGCAGCACCCCAGCACTGCCGGCAGGGAGTCTGAATAGGGCTGGCCCAGCCTAGAGGGGAGGCAGCGGAGGTGTAGGAAGGTCTACACCAGCCAGCTCTGCGTGAGGGACACTGGTATTTATGGAACATTGGTCACATGTCTGGCTGCATCCATGGTCCTGGTTGATGTGTAGAGAAGGAGGCAGTTGCTAAGGAAAGGGCAGAAAAAGAGACCAGCCTGGCAGCAAGCGTTTCTGAAAGGCCTCCTGTGCACCAGGCCCCGGGCCCACCCGCAGGCAGCCAACATTCTGTCAGGAGCAAGGACAGGGTCAGAGACTCATAAGCACTGTTTCATATGACGCAAAGCAAACAACAAAATAATATGGGACGTGAGGGGAGTTAAGGGGCTCCCTGTTGGCCAGGGGTCACAGGAAAGGCCTTTGAGCAGAGATCAGCAACGCCCTTGGACGCAGTCGTGTGACCGTTGTCTGAGCAGTCTGCCCTGCCTCTTGTGATGCCCAGCTCCTGCCACATATCGTGGATGTCGGCGGCAGCTTTTATGGGCCCCAGGTGGAGGGGTGTCCTCTGGGATGCTCCTGTTCCCTTCTCTGTAAAGTGAGACCCATGATGCTTGGCAGAAGGCTGGCATCGGGCGGCAGCCAGAGTGCCACTTTGAGGAGGGAGCCAGTCCCGTCCTTTCTTCTTCACATCACCTTCAGTTATTTCCTTTTCTTCTACCAGGGATTTCAAGGCTTTGGATTTGGAGATGGCGGCTTCCAGATGTCTTTTGGGATTGGAGCCTTTCCTTTTGGGATCTTTGCCACAGCATTTAACATAAATGATGGGCGGCCCCCTCCAGGTAGGCGATTTCTCCCTTCATGTCCTGACTCACTGCTTAGTTCATGTGCCCTGTTTGATTGGTGAAATGGCAGGCCTCGACCTGGAAGGGCCCAAGAGCTCCCCTGACACAACCCTCTCTTTTTCTACCTGAAAAAGGAAAGAAAACCTCGGACCTCATAACACATGCAGGATTGAACAAAACAGTCTACCCCCTTGGGTTTGTCCCACAGATAAGTGTCCTGATGCTCCCTGGCCCATCACTGTCTCCCCAGCCCGAGATCTCATTGGCAGACCAGAGCCAAAGGCCCAGGGAAGCTGAAGGGCTGGGGCCAGATAGGACCCCTACATCCCTGACTCCACAGCCAGCACACTTTCTCCTCTAGCGTTTGGAAAGCTGAGCTTGCACATCATCTGCCTGCCATGAGCCTTGGGTGGGTGGGTGGGGACTCCCAAGGTCTGATGGTTGACCAGAGCAGAGCACACGTGTCATGGGAAGTGATTGGTCTCCACCTGCTCTGTGTGGTGCCTCCTGTGAGCTGGCCTCAGTGGGACCTTTTGAAGTGCTTTTTGAGGTGGGCTAAGGGTCACAGAACTAGGGAGCAGCACCTACCGCATGCCCTGTGGCCTCCCCTTAGTGCTGAGATAGCAGGGAGCCAGGATTCCATCCCAGGTAGCCCATCCTTCCACCAATACCTGGCATGGCCCCCATTCCTTTAATTAGTGGCCTTCATCACCTGCTAATGTGGTGCACACAGTCAGAGTGGTCCAAAGCCAGTAAACCTTCCCCAGGCTGGCCTTGAGGCCTTCCTCCCTCAGCCTGGGCCCTGGGCATTAGCTGTGAGCACCCAGGCTGGGGCTCTCCTTGTGTGAACGCTCCCTGCAGAAAGTTTCTGAGGCACTCAGTGACATCCCCCAGCTAGTCTGTGCCAGAAACAGGAGCTGAATGTGGGGCTTCCTGCCTGCAAGCGCGGCCTCCAGCTGCTGCCTCTTCCAGGTCTCTTTGGCATGACTGGGTTGTTGTTGCCTTCCCAGGCCAGTCTCTAGGACCTGTTACTTGTCAACGCTTGCTTATGCTGGCGTGGAAAATCATCTCACACACAGTCCAAATGGATTCTCCTGACTCTTACATGCTGCTTGGTGTTTCATTGTATCTATAAAGAAGCACATTTGGTCTTGCTTTAAGGAAAAAACTTCCTAGTAGTTAGACCCTCCCAGAGCTTTACTAGGCTACTTTGACAAGTAGTGAGCTCCCTGTCACCAGAGGTCTTCCAGCCAAGGCCATCTGGCGCCTTGTTACCTCTGTGGCAGAGAGGCCTCACGGGCCCTGAGAGCCTAAGGTCGTCCAGGATGCGGACCCTTGACGGGGTCCTGTGGGGTGGAAGGGCTCTATCCTCAGGGACTCCACTGACCTCCCACTCTCCTTCCTGTTTTCACAGCTGTTCCCGGGACTCCCCAGTATGTGGATGAGCAGTTCCTGTCTCGGCTTTTCCTGTTTGTGGCGCTGGTGATCATGTTCTGGCTTTTGATCGCGTAGCCGTGTATCTGTGGCCTGGGTCGTCAGGCGCAGCGCGGTGCCTCTGACCTGGTTACCAGTCCTCACTCACTCCCCTTTGCAGCCCTCACTGCCTGGCTCCTGAGCTCACCCCAGGGCCCAGGAGTCAGGGAGGTCAGAGACACAGGGACTACCCTGGCTGCCTGGAGCAGAGCTTTGGAGCAGAATGAACTAGATTTGGTTGATAAGTCCACGTCTCAGTGTGGTCCCACTCAGCCTCAGGCCGTGCCTCAGCAGCGTAACAGCTCAGGGGGGACTGACCTGAGGCAGGGAGGGGCTGGGGAGACAGGAGTCTCTGTGCTGTCATGTACATATGTCACAAAAGTAAAGGGAAGGACCAGACGGCATTCTTTGGAGCTCCTTAGACTCTGCAAAACACTGTGTCCAACAGTAATCCATTCCTAACTGCATGCATGGACCCCCTGTACCCACAACAGCCCCATGCCAGGGCCCGGGAGCTGGCCTTCTGTCCTCAGCCCACCCCTCCCATCCCCATCCTTCTCCCTGTTCTTCCTTAGGATTCCTCAGATGAGCCTGGGGGGCAGGAAGGCAGCAGGGCTGTCTGAATTACAAGGCATCTCTGGGAGCAGTCTGGATGCTCTGGCTTCCTGCTGGGCTTGGGCCTCCAAGAGGCCTTGGCCACCTTCTTCCCTGGTGGAGATGGCTAGCTGTGCAAGTGGACTTCCTGTCCCCTTCTTCCTGTGAATTGTATCCATGATGGCTTCTCTCTAGCAGGAGGAGTAATGGTGAAGGCTTCGCTAGCCCCTATAGACAAACCTAAAACGAGGGGAAATTTGAGCCACTAATGTTCCTTCCAGATAAAGTATAAGCTTCAGTTATTGGCATGTCTCCCAGAAACAGCCCCTGTGTGGGGCCCTCAGGCCCGGCGGGGTAATGAGACTAATGGCAGCCCTGGCTAGACTCTTTCTGCAGACAGCCCAGCATGGATGCAGCAGGAGGGGGGCTCTCATTCAGAGCCCAGGTTGGTATGGGCTTTCCAAGTGACAAGCTCTGCCCATCCCCATGTAGGCAACTAAAAGAGATGCTTCCTGATACCTGCCACGATTGAGGGCTCCTGCTGCCTCCTCAAGGAAGAGAGATGCCTTACAGTCACTAATGGGCTTTCCCTCCTTCCTCATATACCTTCGTTCAGAATCTTGGGAAGAAAGGTACCTTGCTAGAATCATTGGTTTGGTTTCTTGTTTTAAAAGTGCTTTTTCTTTGACTCTCATCAGTAAGAAGGTAGGGCACTAAACAGCTCATGATGTACCATCTTATCTAATTATATGTCCCTCTCTGTGTCTATGTCTCTGCCTTCCAAAATGTTTTTGGGTGCAGAAGGATCCCTGACATTGGAGGGAACCCAGCCCTGGGCTTCCTCTGGGGAGTCTTTTCCCGTGTGTGAGATCTGGCCTTCCTCTGGCCCAGCTCCTCATTCTGGAGATAGAAGGCTCTGGAAGGAATTCAGTCCCTCTCTGCTTTGGGGATGGGGCAGGCTCAAGCCTTCAGTCCAAAGAAACCAATAAAAGGGAATGAACATGCCCCCTGCTAGCGTTATCCTTCCTCACAGCTCCCCTCTTGATCTTCCCAACTCAGCAAAGCCCAAACCCAGTGTTGAAATGATCAGAACCCAGTATTCTGGAGGTGTCACCTTGGCCAAGTCTGCAGTGGAGAGGATCATGGAGCCTGGTGCTTGGCTGGCACCTGTATGTGTGTAATCAAGTAGCTTGTCCTCCTGGGGCCCCCCAACCTCGGATATGCGTTCTTTGATTAGAATCCCCTGGGGGGGGGGCATTGCTGTTGGAGCTTACAGCCCAAGGTTGGGGAGTTTCAGGACTGGGTACAAAAGAGGAATCCCTTGGAATCTATTAAAACAGTGGTGGAAAGGTTATCAGAATTGGGCCTGGCTCTCATTTCCTTGAGGCATGCTAAGCATCACCCGCCTTGGCCAGGAGCCCGCACAGCAGCTGCACTTTAGGGCCTGCTGGCTCAGCCCCCGGCTGGAGGCTCCTTCTGCCTGGCCATTCAGTGACATTGTGCTTCTTTTCTTCCTTTCAGAACTCTTCACCCTTTATCTCCTTTTTGTTCCATTGTATTAGTTAGGAGACCATCATTGACATTATGTACCGTGAGATACATTTACCAGTTACTAATTTTCACTGTTGTGAAAGTGATTTGATTTAGTGGAAAAATAAAAATGGTTTTACATTGAAAGTGGCTAGGTGTGGATTTGCTCTAGGAGAGGCCTAAGCCGGGTGGGGTTCTCTGGAAGGCACCTTTGTCCCTCCTCAGTGATGTCATAGGGCACATGAAAGCTGCCTATAGACATCAGCCAGCCCACTTTAGGGCCTGGAGTTTTCCATCATCAGCCCTACCCTTGGCACGTTTTGTTTGAAGAATACCTTGACTCTGGGCCAAGGGTCAGATTCCTGGGCTCCTACTTAGGGGCCTGGATTGGTACACACCTAGTCCAGCCGCCCCCCTTTTACAGGCCTGGAGGGGAGGGAGGCACACAGCTCCTAAGCCTCTACTCTAGACCCTGATAAGGGTTCTTTAGCTAGGAGCTTGGGATGTCTGTTGGTGAATCCACCCAAGAGTTTCTTGGGAGGGGAGAAGTGGGTTCTTCCCCAGGGACTTCCTTTGGGCAAATAACCAGGAGCAGGGGGTGGTACCGCTTGGGACTGGTGGGTTTAATGCACTTACAAACTTGATCATTAACCAGTTAACCAGTGCTTTTAAGACAAAGTAGAGCACTATCATCCTTTCATTCCTCAGGCAGCTTTAATTCCACAATTTAAACCTTATCTAATAAGCTGACTTGGTAAGAGGAGAAGGGGAAGGGGGTTCTTTTTACTTTACTGTCAGTTGGCATTTAGATATATGCCTGCTTGCCTGCCAAGTATACCCCAAGACCCCTCTCTTAGAACAAAGAAGCCAGTTAAAACCAGCCCACAGTCGGCGAGTCTTAGGGGCAAGGCAACAAGAGTTCATTTCCTACGTGTGGGCCCCTGCCTTGTGGTCATTACAATTCCTCAGCTGTCAGCTTCCTTGATATTATTGCGATCTTTGGTCAGTGAACATTTATCAAGCACCCATCATGTCCATGGCTCTCTTCTCTTGGTCTTCATGAGTACGTATGTCATAGGGAAGGGGGGAAAAGCCAGCAGAAAGAGTGAACACGGGGTGGCTAGGTGGCTCAATGAATGGAACACCGGCCCTGGAGTCAGGAGGACCCGAGTTCAAATATGGCCTCAGACACTTAACACAAAAAACTAGCTGTGTGACCTTGGGCAAGTCACTTAAGCCCAACTGTTCTCCAAAAAGCAAAAAAAAAAAAAAGTAAACATGTTCTGTTTTTAGTGACATAGAGTAGTTCACTGAGGAACCTGTTTTTGTTTTCCTCTAATGGCAAAAACTAATGTGGATTTTGGAATACAACTAGATCAAAGAAAATCACCCAGGAGAGATGAAATCCAACCTTTCGGTTTACAGAGAAGGAAACATTCAGAAAGGCCAATTGGCCTGCATCAGATTATCTACCAAAAGACACCATGGTCCAATGGTAGGAGTCCTAGATTTGAAGTCAAGAGAACTGAGTCTTAGGTTTGCTGCTGCTCATGGAATTTGGGAGAAATAAGTCAATAAACATTTAAGGGCCCACTATGGGCCAGCCAATGTAATCAGCACTGGGGATCCAAACTGTGGCAAAGGACAGTCCTTGCCTTCAGGGAGCTTACTGTCTAAGGGGAGAAGTTGCATGCAAACCAGTCTGTGGAAGGCTAGCCAGGTACAGGGAAATAATAGGAATAATACTATCATACAATATTATTAATAATATTATTATATAATAATAATAGTAGGAAATAATAGAGGGAAGGCACTTGGATCAAGAGGGACTGAGTTCCAACACAATGCCAAAGGACTTATGGAAAATGCCTCCAGAGAAAGAACGGCTAGTGTCTGAATATAGACAAAAACATGCTTTTTCTCTTTCATTCTTTATTTTTTCTTTCTTTGTTTTTTTTCTCTCTGTCTTCTTTTACAAAATGACTAATACAGAAATGTATTACGTGATGGCACATGTAGAACCTATATCAAATGTCTTACTGTCTCAGGGAAGGGGGAGATGCAGGAGGGAGGAATAGAATTTGGAACTCAAAACTTAAAACATGTTACAGGTTGTTTATGCATGTAATTGAGAGAAAATAAAATATTACTTTTTTTTAAAGAGAGGTTGGGGAAGGCTTCCTGTAAAAGACAGGATTTTCACTGGCCTTAAAGAAAACCAAGGAGTCAGTAAACAGAGTTGAGGTTCAGGGTTCCAGGTATGGGGTCACCAGAGAGAATGCCCAGAACTGAGAGATGGAGGGTCTTGTTTGTGGAACAGCCAGGAGGCCAGTGTTACTGGGTCAAAGAGTACTTGTTGGGGCGTGAGGTAAATAAACTGGAAGGGGGGGGAGGCTGGGTTTGAAGGACTTTGTATGCCAAAGAGCATCGTGAAGGGAGTGAGTCACTGGAGTTATGGGGGGGGGGAATGAGGTGGTACTATCAGACCTTCATTTTAGGAAAATCACTTTCATGGCTGAATGGAGGGCAATTGGAATGTAGAGAGACCTGAGGCAGGCAGACCCCACCCCCACTCCAGCAGCTATGAGAAGAACCCCCCTGGGTGATGCTCCAGTCCCTCCTTAAGGTCAGCAAGGTCAGACAGACACTTAGCTCTCCCGAGCATGAACCAGGTAGGGGGAGGAGAGAAAGGAGGAGTACCTGCATTCCCTAAACATTGGATAGTGGCAGAGGGTGTTTGTACTCTGCCACCTTCGGTTCAAAACCAGGCATTTATGGGGTGCTCAGTGTGGGAGGGAGGCCCTGTTACTGCTCTAGGGGATACAGAACTGAACCAGCCTGCCTGGCCAGCTAGCGGCCACAGTCCCCTTGGTGGTTCTTCTCTCCCCTGGTCTAAACAGTTGCCACAGCAGTCTAACCTAACGATCCACAGCAGTCTCTTGTATCCATCCCTCCACTCCGCTCCTACAGCCATTGCGACCCCATTCTGTCACTTCTCACCAGGAGTATTCCATTGGCCCCCTGTAACTGAGGCACAGGGCTGATCATGGCATGACTCACAAAGTTCTCACAGCCTCTAGAATAAAGCACAGGCCAGCTAGCTCTTCCTCACCCATGACGTTCTGTGGCTTTGCATAGGGTGCTCCCTGCGTTTGGGATACACTTCCTCTGCCCCCATCTCATTTACTGATGGCCCCAACTGCCAGGTGAACATATTTTCATCTCACTCCCCCAAATTACCTTGTATATATTTTGTTACTCACTTCATCTGTGTGCATGTCTCTCTATAGAATGTAAGCTCCTTGAGGGGAGGGAATGAGCATTTGTGGAATACTTACTACTCCTTTGATCCTCACAACAACCCTGGGAGGTAAGTGCTGTTATTGCTCCTGTTTTACCATTGAGAAAACTAGAGGTTAAGTGACTTGTCCAAGGTCACACCACTAGTAAGAGTATGAGGCAGGATTTTAACTCAGGTCTTCCTGACCCCAGGCCCAGTGCCAGCTTCCAGAACAGGGACTACTGTTCCTACCTTTGTATCCTAAGCACCTGGCAAATAGTAGAGTTTTTGGCTGGTTGGAAAAACTTCTCAACAGAATAGCCCCAAAGTGGAATGGGCAGTCTTGGAAGGCACTTGGTGTGTTCCCTTTGGAGGTCTTCAAACCAAGAGCAACAGATCGGGTATGTTAGAGTGGAGATTTCTCTCAGGTGAGGGCTGGAGTTGATGGCTGATGGGGTCCCTCCCAATTTCTGACTCAGTGATGGGAAGGAAAAATAAGATCTGTAGATCTAGAGAGGGTAAGAGAGGGAGATTAAGATGCATCACACCAATGACTGGTAGGAAATTAGATATTTAAAATAAGGCAAATGTGGGAGGTGGGCTTGAATCCCTCACTACTAAGTGTCACAGAAAGGTCCCCTCCCTTGGGGGGGACCAAATGAGGATGTGTATACCAAGTGCTTTGTCATCATCTTAGCTTGTATCAAAATCAAATACTGTCCTTACCCAAAGGACCCTGGCCAAGTCACTTCTCCTCAAGGGCTTCAGTATCAGTGTCAGACCAAGTTGTCTCTAAGGCCCCTCCCAGCCCAAGGCTTACAAACTACATCCAGACCCTGTATGCGTTTACTTTCCGGTTTTACAAAATACATTCATTCAAATACAGCTGTGGTTTTTGGTTTATTGTCACAGGCCCCCTGGGAGACAGGGCAGGGGAAAGGTTTATTGGATTGAACCAAATTTCTTTTCATCAGGTGTTAAGCACGTAAGGTGGGCTGGGTGCTGGGGATCCAAGTACAAAGACCTACATTCTTGTGTACATAGAATAAGTAGAAATATTTGCCAAATAGTTAACTACAACATATTTCAGGAGGAAGGGGGGGGGAGGCAATGGTGGACCAATTAACACAGATAAGCAAACACCAGATAAGTTCCTATTTGCTAGGAAAAGCAGGAAAGACTTCCCACAGGATGTGGCCTCTGAACTGAATTCTGAAGGTACAGACACTGAAGGTCCTAAGATAGTGGTGGGGAACTCAAGTATGGCTGCCACGTTTGAGGACCTTGAGGCCCACAAGTTCCTCACCCCTGTAGACAATGAGACAATCCCTTACGAGATCTATGTTCTCAGAGTGATAGAGCATTTCCCCAAATAAGTCAATATGACAAGGACACAAAATAATGCAAAGTAATTTTCAGGAAGAGAAGGGGCTAATAATTGGGGGCACGAGAGAAGACTGTGTAGATGAGGCCTGAGCCCCATTTTTGCTTTGAAAGAAGGGAAGCTCCTATCCCTGTGGATATCCGGGGGTGGGCTCTTCGGACTCCTGGCTCTTTCCATGAACTCGGTCACACTGTCAGCCTCTCCATGTGTCCATTCAGCAGACAGCTTGGTCATGTGTCTGAGAAAAATCAAAAACATCCTCCAGGATCCCAGGGATGCTGGGCAGAGACTGTTCCTGGGAATTACTGGGCGCTCGTACGGATGTAAGGCAAGGATGACCTCAGGAACCAGATGTCGTAGCCGCAGCTGACTTGTTTCCATCTGGCTCTGATGTGAAAAGGCCAGAGTGGGAAGGAAACAGAGTTGTCCTTGGCTCAGCCTGCCTCAGTCCTGGGGCCACACTGGAAGGATGTAAGTAAATACACTCATCATAAAATAATACAAAGCAATTTCAAGAGAGAGACTGCTCCTAACTGGGCTGCGTGTGTGGTAGGGGGTCAAGAAAAGCATGGGATGGGAGGAGGTACTTGAAATATACTCCAAATGAAGCTAGAGATTTAAGGAGGTGGAAGTGAGGAAAGAGGGCATTCCAGGTAGGAGGGACCACTTGGACAAAGATGTGGAGGTGGGAACATCACATCTGGGGCATCCCAAAATGGAAAATGTAGGCAGGGAGGCAGTGGATTTTGCTTGTACCTAGAATAACATTTGCAGCATACAACCCATCAGGTTGAACTTGGACCCAGAGTGATGGAGAGGACCTTCTGAATCTGGTCTTTCAGGCAAGAATCACAGAATTCTAGGGAGTCTTCAAAGTTTAGGCCTGAGAGAGGTTGAGCTGAGAACAAGCCTTCTCCATTAGAGTAATACCAGGACTATTCATGGACCCCTGACTTGCACACGGGGCCGTTGAGCGTGCCAGCAGGGACCTGGAATCACCGGATGGATGGTAAACCAGAACTGAGTGGGCTTGGAGTGGATCACCTCAGATCCTTCCTCTACAGCCACATGGCTTCTGCCTTGGTTCGGCCCTCAGCATGATATTGTACCACCCTCCCAATTGGTTCCCCAACTCCAGTTCATACTCCTTGGTGAAGCTGCCATGATGGATCTTCTTAAGTGCATGTGACTCTGCCAGCCGCTGCCCATTGCTGCAGAGAAAAAGGATAAACTCCTTCGTGGAGATTCTAAAGCTCTTCACAGCCCGCCCTATCCACCTCTGTCACTCCCCTCCCATACTCTGGGATCCAGCCCTGCCAGCCTCCCCCTTGCTAGACACCATCTCCCATCTCCATGGCTCCCATCTCCTTGTCTTTGTACAAGTGACTTCTTCATATCTGGAATGCCCTCTTTCTTCATCTATACCTTCTAAAATACCTTCTTGTTATTCAGTCGTGCCCAAGTCTACGTGACCCCATAGACTTGGTCCTTGGGGTTTTCTTTTTCTTTCTTTTTGGAGGGGAGAAGGCAAAGCAGTTGGGGTTAAGTGACTTGCCCAAGGTCACACAGCTAGTAAGTGTCTCTAACCAGTGTACCACCCAGCTGCCCCCCTAAAGTTCCCAGCTTCCTTCAAAGAACAGTCCATAGGCCAACTCATGCCAGGCCTTTTCTGAACTTCCCAGGCATGAGCGGTCTCTCTGTTTCTCAAAATTACTTGGTGTTCTTTCATATTGATTTCCTTTCGGTCTGCGGGTTCTCGTATCTCCATTGCCCCATGGCCCTCTGGCTCTCCCGGCTTCCTTCGAGGACCAGCTAAACTTTACCCCCGCCTTCCCTGTCTCGACTTTCACTGAGTCCTGTTGGTGCCTCCTTGAGGGCAGGGACAGGCTTTTGTCTCTTCGCATCCCCAGAATTTAGCGCGGTATCAGACACAAGACGGCCGCTCAATAGATGTGCGCTGCCTTACCCACAGCGCAGACCTGGTGCCTACTGTGTGCGCATCCTGGGGCATGCATTAGTGGGAGATCTCTGCATCTCTAGGACCCAGCACACAGTAGGTGTTGATTGAGCCCTGGATAGGACGCCCTTCTTCTGCCCGCTCCCTAAATGCGGGGACGCCTAATAACCGCGCCGCGGAGGGAGGGCTGCATCTGAAGCCGGAGGGAAGAGTCCGTGCGCTTCTAAGGGCTGGAGCATCCCGCACCTGGGGTAGGGAAGGCAGGAGACCTAGGGGAAAAGGGGGAGGGCCAGGGACTTTCCCTCTCTCCCGGGCCTCAGTTTCCCCAGCTGTAAAATGAGGGGTGACCCAGATGCCCTCCAGGGTTCTCGCCCGGATCAGTCAATCCACGAACGCTGACTGAACGCACAGAACATGCCACGCATTGTACCAGACGCCGTCAGACCCTCGAGGACAACGCCAGCGCCGCTGTGAGGGCGCTAGGGGGCGCTGTGGCGCAGCGCCGGCCGGCCTCTCGGACACCTCTGGAAGGCGGGGCTCCCGGTGCGTAGGGGGCGGGGCCATGCTCCTGGGGCGGGGCCTTGGGCCGGCGGAGGGGCGGAGGGGCGGAGGGGCGGAGCCGCTCCGCAGCCCCGGGCGGCGCCCGGAGCCAGGTGCGGTTTGGCCCTCCCGGGGCGCCGTAGGCGGGACGGTCGCGCCCTCCGCGCGCTCAGTTGTCGCTTGAGGTAACGGCCTGAGAGCTCCGGGACCCAGGCGGCCAGCCCGCGGCGGGAGCCATGGACGGGGTGTCCGGTGAGTCCCGCTGCCTCCGCCGTCCGCCCGGGGCCCCGAGGGGGATGGGCACCTCCGAGGGGCGCTTAGCCCCGCGCCCGGAACTCACTGGACGCCTAGTCCGTGCGCGCTGCCCTGAAGCAGTGGAGGGGGAGGGGGCTTCCGGGGGAGGCGCGGGGGCGCGTGACTTCCAAGCCCCACTCTCGGCAGATGCTCCGACGAGGGGGCTGGGGGCGGCGCTCCCCGGGTTGGGGGGTATGGGGGGGAGCAGCCGGGGCGGGAGGCGGGGCTCCGTGCGGAAGGAGGCAGGGGGGTGTCGCGAGGGGGGGTGTACGGAACCCCCTCCCCAGGCCTGGGGGGGGAGCCTTAAATCTGCGGAGGAGGGGAATCACGGGAGGGAGGGGCGGGGGGGGGTGTGCTGCTGCCCCGGTCCGCGGCCCCGCGGGGGGCTCCGGGGGTCCTGGATCCGTGCGGGGCGACCCCCGCGCACAAGCCCCGCGCTCGCCGCTGCCATTTCCTGCCCGGCCGACCGAGCCCCGGCCCAGATCTGACTTCCGAGCCCGACCTCCCCCTCCCGAAGGGGCCCGGGGCCGGGCCGGGGGTCTCTGCGGGTGCAGGCCCAGAGCAGGGGCCCTAGAAGTGCCGTGGAGGCGGAGGAGCGCTCCTAGCTTCCCCTGGGCTCCGGACGGACAGGGTGGGGGGCGGGGACCCGGAGCCGCGGGCTCCTCCGTGGGAATGATGGGTCACGTCACGCGGGGGCTCTGGCCGTAGGCCCGCCAGACTTGGGGGTTTGAGGACGGTGACCGGGGGAGGGGGAGCAGCGGGACGGCCCAGGATCGGGGAGACCTGAGTTCTGATCCAGCCCCAGACACTCCGCAGCTGTGTGACTTTGGCCGTGTGTCTTCTGCATGTCTGTGCAGAAGAAAGGGGCAGCCAGTGCGGGGGCTTTGCCAAGAAGACCCCCTCTGGGGTCAGAGGAGCCAGAGAGGGCCCCCCAACCACAGGGGAGAGCGAATGAGGGCCTGGACTCTGGGGGGCACGGCAGGGTAGCCCCTCGGCAGGAGGGCGGGGGCCGCGCACCCCCAGTGTGGCCCACCTGCAGGTCTGCCGCGTCTACACCTGTGCCTTTTCACCACCTTCGCATCACTGATGGGGAGGATTCTTTCCAGCCTAGCCCCTGTTTGGCCAGCCTGGTGCTGGTTTCCTTCCTTCCGGTCAAGGACACCGGGAGGCTTCACAGATGTGTGAGGAGGGGAACCCGCTCTGGAGAGAGCACCCCACGGCTCGAGTGACCCCCTCCCTGCACTATCCTCCGTCCTGCTGTAGAAAGATGTTGCTTGTCTTCAGGGTTCTCCGTTAGTGAGAGATGGGGAGAGCAGCAGCTGGAGCGAGTTAGTCCCTGGGGATATTTTTGTATCTCCTGGAAGGATTCTGGCTGCACAGAAGCGGCTTCCACACCGAGACATGACACACTCTGAGCTTCCAAAGCTGCGGAGAAACGGATTCTTTCGGGTCCATGTCCCACAGAGGATGACGTTGAGAAACATTCTGAGGTTTGCAGAGCACTTTGTGATCCTCACAGGAGCCCTGTCAGATCACTGAGAAGAAAACCCGTTCAGAGACATTTATTAATAAATCTTGAGTCCCATAGCTAGCAGATGTTAGAGGCAAACTCAGGTCTCTCCTGACTCTTTCCATCATACCAGGCTGCCTTCCAGGGTTGGAAAGCAGAGCCTGGAGTAGCATAAGAAATCCAGATCAGAAGTTTGACTTTTTTTTTCTACAATACGTTTGTTTATAGAACTTAGTCTGCCCTCTTTGGGCTTTAGAGAGACATGATTATAGCTTTATTCCAATTCCCAGAACTTAAATACAGCATGTCAGAGCTGGGAAGCCCCTTAGAACAGGGGATGTCAGAGCTGGGAGGGGCCTCAGAACAGAGGATGTCAGGCCTGGGAAGCCCCTTAGAACAGAGGATGTCAGGGCTGGGAGGGGCCCTGAAGTCCACTCCTATAGGAGGTGGAAATAGTGTCAGAAAGGCTTACTCATTTGCCTAAGGTGTCAGGGCCAGTCAGTGGCAGAACCGGTGTTCGGTCCCCAGTCTTGGCAACTCCCTGTTCAGTTGGGTTTTGTTTTTTACTACACCACTGTGTGTATCCCAGTGCAGGTTTAGGAATATCCATCACTCTTAGTCATTGCAGACGTCTCTTACTTCAGTTCAGAATTTGGAAGTAACTGAGATGTAAGCACACAATAAATAAAAGTTTTAAACATACATCAATGAAAGAGGGTTTTTTTTTTTATTTAAAATAGGGAAAGACGAGAGAGCAGAGCAGCAGCAGGAGGGAAAACTTTGTGTGTCTTGAGTCAGTGAGGAAAAGTCAAGAGGATCCCAGCTTGTGTTGATTTTAGTGGTGTCTAGCAAGCCTTGGGGAGTGGCTTCAGGTTAGAGGAGAAGGGATGGGGACATCTGTGCATCATGAGCCTCCCTCTGGTGGCTGTCCTCCTCTCCCTTTGCTAGCCTGTTGCCCTTCCCCCACTGTTTCCTGCTTTGTCCCAGAGCTGGAGCCACACACCTGACTCCCCAGCTCCCAAGTGGCCCAGCACTTACTAGGCTTGTTGTTCATGAACTGAACTGAGTTCAGTGTTTGTCCCCAGCTCTTATTGTCTGATGGAACCTGAGAAGCATCAGCGATCTCTCTCAGATCAATGAGAAGGAAGACTGCTCATCCATCCCCACCAGATTCCATGGTCTTTTGGCCCCTCAGGGCCTGAGATTTTCTGTCCAACTCGAAGCTGTGGGCTGAGGAGAGCAAACTTCAGTAAATAACCTAGTTAATGAGCCTAACTCTTAAACAGAAAAAGGAAAAATGATCAAATTGATCCCATTTCCCCTGAAACCTCAAAATTATAAATGAGAATCTTTTTTAAAAAATAAAGATTGGTCCCCTTCTTCTTGGCCTTCTAGCAGCTTTTGACCCTAGTTGGTACCTCTGCCTTAGATGCTCCCCTTCTCCTCTGCCTTCATGGCCTGCCTCTCTCTTCTGGCTCTCCTCCTCCTCCTCTGACCACAGATCTTCCATCTCCTTCACTGGATCACCAACCTAATGCTTCCCCCTTCACATGGGTGTCCCCCAAGACTGTTCAGGGGCCTCTTCCTTTCTCTTCCTCTGCCTTCTTTCTTGGTGATCTCACAGACTCCCACATCTGTATTGAGGACTGTAGATAGATCTAGGATTAGAAAGGACCATCCAGCTGGATCTCTTTATTATATGGGGGAGAAAACTGAGGACCAGAGAGGTAACATGACCTATTGGTTAGTGAGGTCACACAGTCAAGATTTGAACCCAAGCCCACTGCCTTTACACCTAGGACTCTCCCCTGCATCAGACTGCCGCTGGTCCAGCCTGAATTGTCTGCTAGACATTTCTGCCATTCCTCAAGGACAAACTCAGAAGGCCAAAGTGGAGCCTGTTCTCTTCCTCCAAACTTCTGTATGTCTGTGGAGGGCACAGACCTGCTTCTAATACTCCAGTCTCACATCTTCTAAGCTGTCCCTGGTCTTCCCTGTCTTACTGCCTGTGTTCAATCAGATGGCAAGTCTTGTTCCTGCTACCTTCATATCCATGTCCTTCTCTCTCCTCCCCTTGACCTCCCCCAAGCTCAGGCTCTCATAGCCTCTTCCCTGGGCAGTGGCAGTAGCTTGGTCTCTCTCTGCTCCAGTGCTTTTCCCCCTCCAATCCAAGCTTCGTGCCATTGCCCAAATGCTTTTCTCAAAGCACAGGCTTTACAGTGCATATCACTCTCTTGCTCAGAAATCCCCAGTGGCTCCCTCTCCCGCATCAAGGTTAAGCCACAAAGTTCTCAGCTTGCTTTTTAGAGCCCTTCCCAGTGAAGCCCCATTTTACATCACGCCTGTACAGGCACACTTTTCTCGCCAATCAGCCTACCCACTCGCTGCCCTGTAAACTTGACATCAGCAAGAATGTATTAAATACGTATGATGTGCCAGGTATGATGCTAGATGGTGGGAGACAAAGACAAGGATGAACTGGTCCTTGCACTCAAGGAGTTTACATTCTAGTGGAGACAGGTGAGCAGATGCAGAGCACATCCTCAGAGAGTTATTGCTAATGGGGTGTCCCAGGAATGGACATAGCCCTTCAAATGAGCCTTAGGGATCCTGGGAGCCAGAGGTGATAGAAGAGTGCTCCTTCCAGTTATGAGGAACCACATGGAAACAGCAGATAGAATGTCTTATATGCAAAACAGCCGGAAGGGTAGTTTCATTGGAATGGAGAATGTATGTTTAAAGAAGCCCAGAAAGGGAAGTGGGAAGCCAGGTTGTAGAGGGATTTAAAGAACTAGGGATTTTGAATGTTATCCTAGAAGCAAGAGGGAGCCCTTGGAGGTTTTTGAGTAGGGGAATGATATGGTCAGATCTGCATTTTAGGAAACCCTTTCCAGAGCTGGGTAGTGGTAAATGGATTAGAGAAGGCAGACACCAGTGGCAGGAATTGTTGAGGGCCTAAAGTAGGCCCACTGCTGTGTGAGTGTTGAGAAGAGATGCTGTGGAGGGAGAACTAGCAGGACCAGGCAGCTGATGAGACATGAGAATCAAAGGGAAAGGAAGAGTCCAAGAGTGACTTCAAGGTTGTGAACTTAGCTGCCTGGAAGATGGTGGCACTGTCAGGAGAGGTAGGGTGGGAATGGAGGGGATGCCCATCAACTGGGGAATGGCTGAGCAAGGCGTGGTATAGGATTATGATAGAATACTCCTGTCCTATAAGAAATGATGAGCTCGATCTTAGAAAAACATCAAAAGACTTGCATGAAATAATGAAGAGTAAAATGAGTAGAACCAAGAAAATATTATATACAGTGACAGCAATATTGTTCTAAGAACAACTGTGAATGACTAATCATTTTGAGTATTATAAATAGTCAAATCAACTACAAAGGACCTTTGAAGGAAGATACTGTGTACCTCCAGAGAAAGAACTGATAAGTAGAAGGATGTTTAGGGGTGTGTGTGTCTGTGTCTGTGTCTGTGTGTGTGAGAGAGAGAGAGAGAGAGAGAGAAAGAGAGGGAGGGAGGGAGGGAGAAAGAAAGGGAGAGAGAGAAAGAGGGAGAGAGAGAGGGAGGGAAAGAGAGATGGAGATGGTAGCCTTTTTCTAACAGGGTAGAAAGGGAGCAGGAAAAAAATTAAAGTAAGAAGTGCACAGCAGAGCACAAAAGAAAACTCAGAAGGAAGCACAGAAAAGCAGGGTAGTATTGGAAAATGATGTGTAGTATTACTTCATTTTTCAAAAAGAGTAAACAGTGTGAAATGGAGATTCATGGTTTCATGTTGAATCCTCTTTTTGTGTTGTGCTGTGGACATGGAAATGCTTTTTCAGGAGGAGGTACAGGTTCCCCAGTTCTCCTGGAATGCAGCACATGAGACTTCTCCCTTCCCTCAGCCTTCTATTCTCCAGGCTGCACATGCCCAGGTCCTTCAACCAGTGACCCCCAGGTAGCATCTGGTTTTCTCCTTCGTAATGTACTAATCATATGATGCTGCACATTTTGGCATCTGAGTTTTTGTGTCAGCCTTGACCTAGTTTGTGACCTGCAGGAGTGTCAGAACCATGTCTTCCCTTAACTGTCTCCTGGTACCTCAAGCCATGCTGTGCTTAGGACTGTGGCGGTTAGTCAATGAAGGTTTGTTGATTGGACAAGTGTAGAAGTAGAAGCAATCAGCTAGGTTAAGTCTGTACTGGCAGAAGGTCTGTATTGAGAGCTAGGAAATTTGAGAAGGCCTACTACTGTTGGAGGTTTTGAAAGGGTAGGTGGGGATTCTGTGGGGACAGAGAGGGGGAAGCGTGACAGCATGGTGCATGCTGGAAACATGCAGGGGACATGGGGGTGGCAAGGAAGGCACCTCTGATGCACTTCCTGCTAGCAGATCTCTGTCCTCTGAATCAGAGAGGCTCCTCAGGGCAGCTGAAAGTTATTCAGAATCAAGTTGGGTGAGCAAGACTTTTTAGTGATCAAGATTGATTTAGGTAAGGAAGCAAGACTGGAGCCTACTGTTTGTACTGGGCTTCAGCCCTGGAGGGACAGTTCCCCAAGAGAAATAAAAAAGTTTGGATTCCCAGCACTGATAGAATGGACCAGGCGTGGGGACTCTGCAGCTTCGAGGCCACATGTGGCCCTCTAGGCCCTCAGGTGCAGCCCTTTGACTGAGTCTGAGTTTTATGACAAGTCCTTTTGTTAAGAGGATTTGTTCTGGGAAGTTTGGATTCAGTCAAAGGGCCTTGCAGCCAACCTCCTCCAAGCCCACAAGTTCCCCACCCCTGGAATAGACACACAAGTTTCCCGGGCCTTTGTGATTTTCGTTTGTTATAGAAATTCTGAGCCCTCTGCTGACTGCACATCAGTCTCCTCGTTATGTCGAGTTGAGTGAATGGGCTGAGATGGGCTAACTTGAGCTGGTTTGGCATCTCTGTCCTCCCCAATCCAGTCTCTAACAGTCTTTCTGATGAGATTTTGCAAAGGAACTCCTTCTTTGGCTTTTTCCCGTCACTATAAGCATGAGTCACTTTAAGGGGAACTGAAGAGCTATCCAGGGGCAGTGTGTACTGAGCTCACTGCTCTCCAGGGAGCTGAGTTGGTATTTCAGAGCCCTCCTCCGGCTTCTTTGTCCTAGCTTGTCTAGGAGCGACGAGGGCTACCGTGAGCAATTCGGTCCCCTCAGCTGCTGCCCCCAGTTGCTCTAAAGCATCCCTGAAATGCTGGGCTGTTCATTGTCTATTCATCCACCCTGCTGGTCTAACAACATTCTGGCGCTATCCCTGCCAATATGGCCCTGGCTTTCAGTCTGGAGCCTGAACAAAGCTCTTTCTCCCAGACAGTCGGTTTACAAGGAAAGCTCTCAGTCGGTAAACAGATGCCCTGTTCTGGTGAAGCAGGGCGCTTCCCACAGGATCTGAACCTTTCCTCAAGCACTTTGGAGTTGACAGAGTGCTTGGCTCTCAGCAGCCCTGTGAGGGAGACAGAGTCATCTTACCCCCAATTTACAGATGAGGAAACTGAGGTTTAGAAAGATAGAGTGGCCTGCACGATGCCACAGTCAAGCCAATCCTTAAACCCGTGTCCTCCGGCCTCCGGTTTGGTGCTGGAACACCGACCTGCCTCTTCGCTAAAAGAGTTGGCTTTCTGTGTTGCAGGGGAAGAAACCTGGAAATGTCGAGGGTGTGGCGACTACGTCTCTCCTGCCCAGAGACTGTACAGGACAGTGAGTGAAGTCTGGCACACTGCGTGTTTTCGGTAAGTGACCTGCTGGTTGCCTGCAGACGGGCTTCCCGGGGGCTGGGGCTGTTCTGCTGCGCAGACATTGATGAAAGCACAGGAGTGCTCTTTCCCATTACCCTCCCAAGCAAGAAGCCCCCTGATGCCCACGTTTGCATAAACCTTTAGGAGCTCCAAGTTAAGATCAGTCATTAGTGGTCAGAGCTTGTCAGAACAAATCAGATTCCCAAACATTCTTGTCTGATAGTAACAAAAGCAGTCATAAGGGTAACATTTATATGGCACCAACTGGGTGCCTGGTACTGTGGTGATCACTTTCCAAATATTATCTCATGTGACCTTCACAACTGCTCTAGGAGGTAGTTTTTTAGAATTATCCATATCTTACAGGTGAGGAAACCAAGGCTAGGTGAATTGCCCAGGACCAGCCAGCCAGTAAGTGTCTAAGGCAGGATTTGAACTTGGGTTTTCCTGACTGGCCCAGCACTGTATCCACTGCACGCCAGATGAAGTCAGATTAGAATGACCATCAAGGACCACTGTGAAGGATGAAGTCCCCAGCTTGAAAACTAGGTAGGGAAGCCAGAGGGGGCGCTCCTACCCCTTTCCGCCCACCCAGTTTTGTCTTGGGGACTGAGTGAGTAAGCTTGGGATCTGTTTTCTTAAGCTTCCACTGAGGATTTCAAACTAAAGTGTTGGAAGCCACAAAGGCAGGCCTCACAGCGGTGCTTAGAAGAGTTCTGCCGGGTAGGGCCCCCTTTCCCGGCAAGCATGAATTTCTGAGCATGGGGTGGAGCCTGCCAGTAGGCTGAAGGCTGCCTGCAGCAGCCCCATCTCAGTGCATGCCTTTGTGAAGGCTCGCCTCCGCCAGGCCACCGGGTCCTCTGAGAGGAGCAAGGCTTCCTTGGCCCTCCCAGGCTAACCCTTACTGCCACCAGGCTAATGCTCCTTTTGCCAGTCCTTTTGCTCCATTTCCTGGCATTCTGGCTATTTGGCCACATTAGTGCCACTTGGGTTGGTTTTTTGTTTTTTCCTCCTGCTGCTGTTTTCCCACTACCCAGTGCTTCTACTTTGCTGGATGGCACAGAAGAATGACCTGGCACCTGCCAGAGAATGTAGAACTAGGAAATCATCAGGCTCAATCCCCTGTTTTTTAAGTCCTGGAAGTATGTATTTGGAGTAGGAGGAGTAGCTTTTACCAAAGAGGGAAGCTGGGCCCATCTCACTCTCGCTCCTGAGACTCTGGTGTGCCCAACCCTGGCAGAGACAAGAGCACGGTCTGATGGATGTGCTGGCTTGACAAGGCTCGCTCCCTTGCTGAATTGCATTGGCTCTCCTTGGCGCCTTCAGGGGCAGCCCTGGCCCACGATCAGCACACTTCAGGGAATATTTAAGAGCGCCTCCAGCTCGGGGGTGACCTTGGCAGTCTACAGGAGCCCGTCTGTTCTCCCTACATGTCTTGGAGACCGCTCTATCCATCGCCATAGTGGATAGAGTGAGTTCACATCCAGCTGAGTATCCCTGAACAAGTCACTTAACCCCTATCTGCCTCAGGTGCTTCATCCTTCCTTCCTTCCAGGGTTGTTGTAACAACCTGTAAGGTTACTGTGCACATCGTAGGGGCTACAGAAATGCTTATTCCATCTCTTCCTTCAGTCCCTGATCACCCATTGCCTATTGGACCTCTCAAATGAGACTCTCCAGAGACATTTTTGACTCCACATATCCAGCGCTGCCCTCATTTTCTGTCCTCCCAAACTCTCTCCTTTCCTAGATTTCCCTGCCACAGAGCCAGGTAGCTGCCAAACTCCTGGTTTCTGCCTCCACAACATCTTCCTGTCTGACCTTGTCCCCAGCCGTAGGGCCATCCTTTAGGTCAGCTCCTCGTGACCTCTTGATGGTCTCCCTGGTATGTAGGAGACGTTCAGGGAAGGCTGCTCTAAGGGCTGCTGCTGCTTTTGGTATTTACCTCTCACCTTCCTCTCCCCCGTGGCTCCCAGAAGCTGTCGCACACACAGTGGCCACACCCCAGGAAACTGTTTCAGCAGCCAGGCTAAGCCAGGGTGAGGGTAACTGAGGGAGGATGAGAACAACGTATTCTAATGGCCACAAAGGCAGCTGAAGCAGGTGCTGTCGAGTGCTTAGAGCCTGGTTAGATCCTGAAGGTGCCGAGGTCATGTGCTGCATCTCCAGCCATCCCCAGTAGTCTTGCTTCTGTCCTGCCACTGACTGTGATGACTCTGGAGGAGAGAGTGAGGCCAACGGCTCTGGGCAACTCTGCCTCACTTAAATCCAATTTACGCACGAGTCAAGGACATCACCCACACCATTTTACCATTTTTACCTGCCTCAGAGGCCTGTGGCAACAGGCAGCTGATGAAGCATCAGATGTGGATAGGCTGGGAGCCATAGTCACAACCCTGCACGCAGGTGGCCCAGACCACAGGGTCATCTTCTCATTGGGCGGAAGCTACAGTGGGATTCAGCAGCCTCCTGGGTGTCTGAGTAGCTTTTTTTTTTTTTAATGTAAATGGTATCTCATTTTTTTGATTATATGTAAAGACAATTTTCTTCATTCATTTTTATAAGATATTGAGTTCCAGATTTTTCTCCTTCCCCCTCTTCCCACTTTCCTCCCCAAGACAGCAAGCAGACCGATATAGGTCACACATATGCAATCACGTAAAACATATTTCCACATTAGTCATGTTGTGAAAGAAAAGACAGAACAAATGGGGAAAAAAACCACAAAAAAAATAAAGGAAGTGAAAAAAGTCTGCTCCGCTCTGCACTCACACTCCATCGTTCTTTTTCTGGAGGTGGGCGGCATTATCCATCTTCAGTCCTTTGGAGTTGTCTCGGGTCAGTGTATCGCTGAGAAGAGCCAAGTCTGTCATACTTGGTCGTTGAGGAGTGTTGCTGTCACAGCACATGGTGTTCTCTTGGTTCTGCTCCCCTCGCTCAGCATCAGTTCATAAAAGTCTTTGCAGGTTTTTTGAAGTCCACCTGCTCCTCATTTCTTTTTTTTTTTTTTTGCTTTTTGGAGGGCAGTTGGGGTTAAGTGACTTGCCCAAGGTCACACAGCTAGTGTTTTGTGTTAAGTGTCTGAGGCCGGATTTGAACTCAGGTACTCCTGACTCCAGGACCGGTGCTCTATTCACTGCACCACCTAGCCGCCCCCTCCTCATTTCTTATAGCACAGTAGTATTCCATTACATTCATAGACCACAGCTTGTTCAGCCATTCCCCATTGATGAGATGAGCATCCCCTCAGTTTCCAGTTCTTTGCTACCACAAAAAGAGCTGCTATCAGTATTTTTGGACAGATAGGTCGTTTTCCCTTTTTTAAATCTCTGTGGGATACAGACCTAGGAATGGTATTGCTGGATCAAAGGGCGTGCACAGTTTGGTAGCTTTTGGGCATGCTGTGCTCTGTGAGCAGAGCCACACCAAATGTTAATGGCATTAACCTGTGCCTGACCTGTGTAGAGCTGGTCAGCCACAGTTGGACACACTGTACATTGACTCTAATGTAATGATGTCATTTTGGTCCCCTTCAGGAACAAAGGGCAACAACCGAAGTTGGTCTCCCTGCCTCAGCTCTCTCTGCTTCAGTCTATCCACCACAGTGCTCCCAAAATATTTTCCTTAGGGCAGATCTGACTATGTGACTCCCCTACTGCATCAACACCAGTGGCTTCCCATTGGGCTTCGGGACCACGTAGACTCCTCTTTAACTTCTGCAGCTAAACATTTCACAGCATGGGCCCCATCTCTCTTTCTGGCTTCATTGGCTATGATGTATTTCCCTTCTCATGTTCAGGGATCTGACTTTTTTCTATTTCTTACACATGGCACTTCATCTCCCATCTGTCCCAGTGCCTGCATTGCCCCCTCCTTACCTCCGCCCGGTAGCGTTGCAGCTCAAGCACCATCTTCTACATAAAACCTTTTCTGATTTCCTCAACTGCTATGGCTCTCCCCACCAAAGTGCCATGTATTTAACTCCTCTTCTTTCTCTCTGTCTCTCTCCTTCTCTCCTTCCCTCCCTCCTCCTCTCTCTCTGTCTCTTTTTCTCTCCCCCTCTTGGTGTCCTCCCCTCTTACCCTCTCTCTCCTTTTGTTCCCTTCTTCTCCCTCCCTTCCTCTCCTCTTTTCTTCTCCTTCTCTCTTTCCTTTCCCCTTCTCTCTGTCTCTCCTGCTGCATCTTCCTCTGTCCATCTTTCTCTTTCTCTCTCCATATATACACATATATGTACATACATACATGCATAGACATAGATACAATTATACACATATATCTGCATTTATTCACTTTTTTTCTGCTATATTTGCTTATATAGTTCCTTGTCTCCTCCATTAGAATCTAAGTTCCCTGAGATGGGGATTGTTTCATTCTTTGTGCTCTGACCCAATGGCCGGCACATAGTAGGCTTGTTGATCCGTCGATCCAGTACCTGTCTTGTGGCTGGGTGATTTAACACACACATAAATAACTGTAACATAAATCAGTCCATTAGAGGTGCCACTTGTCTGCTGTTCTAGAACAGAATATGTCGAGGTGGAAGGGATTGACCCTGCCCCTCGAGGGGAGGTAGGTAAAGAGGATTTGGGCAAAATGCCCAAAGATAAGTCCTTGGTTGAGTAATACACAACCTTTTTTGTCACCTAGTAACTCAGACACACAAATGGAGCCACTAAGTTATTTGATTAAACCTATTATATGGGTGGAAAAATTAAAACTGACATCCAGAAACCCAGATAGAACTGACCTTATTTGAAAACATGTCTAGGCATTTCCTCTTCTTGCCAGAACCAGTAGAGAAGGGAGGTATTCAGCACACCGGGAGGTATGGTGATCTGAGCTCTACTGCACCTTCCACCTAAGATTTTCAAGATAGGGGATGAATCAGAATGACGTCTCCTGGGCTGTTCTCTGTGCCTTCACCATGTCATATGCTCTCCTCCCTCCATGCCTTTGCTCATGCTGTTCCCTGGGCCTGGGATGCCCTTAACAGCATCCTCTTAATGGCCCAGGTGAAATACTAGACTTTCCACGAAAGCTCTCATGACTGATTCTCTTCTCCCACCACGGCCCTGACACAGACCAATAGGACTTTTTTCAGTTTGGTATCAAGAGTACATGCCTTGACATCGGGAGAGACTGAGCATCATTGGAATATCTCCCTCCTCCAACACCAGCTAGCTCTAGGCCATAGACCCCTGGGCCAGTCATTCTCTTCACCTTCTTAAGCCTGGTCCCCAGCGTTCAAATGGAGGTAATGAATAGGACATGTTGCAGCCCCCTCCTAGGGATGCAGAGTGCTCTGGACAGCTCAGAGTGCTGGCATGAGGTCAGCACAACTCAGAGGGGAGCTGCCCTGGGGCCTTCTCTGCAGGCCTCTCCTAACTGCTCAGTGACAGTATCGAGGGGGGGAGTAGGACAGAGGATTAGGTCATAGATTTATAATTGTTTCTGTCCTGTGGGATCCAGCACTGGGCTGTGCCCATGGTACATGCTCCATCGGTGTGTATTTGAGGAAATGAATAATCCTCCCCTCTGCCCTCCCACAGAGCTCTTCCTCTGGTAACAGAGAGCACAGGGTGCATTGCTAAGGCATCGAAGGGAGGAGAGAGAGTTACTTCTTCAAGGCCAGAGATTCTTGTTTCCTAGAACTGCAGAGAGACTTGAGGGCAGGGGGTTGTCAAGTTCTTTGATTCAGTTGTACATCTCTGAACTTCTGTCATTTAAGAGGAGGGGGGTAGACTTGGAGGGTGTAGAAACCTCTCTGTCCTCCTTCGACCTCATTTCATCCTCTCGTGATGAAGTTAAGGACTTGAGATGGGAAGTGACCATGGTCACGTTGCTTCAGGGTCAGGGCCAAAAAGGACGCTCTCCTAGCTTGGCACACTTCACCCTGGCTACACCCTGGCTCCATCCATCCATCCCATTCAGCTTTGCAGAGGTGACAAGATGCCCAGAATTCTCAGACTTCCTAGGTAGTTATTTATTTGCAGGTTTGCTATCTTTCCCCATTTGTGCTGGGAAAGACCCAAAGTTTAAAAAAAGGCCTTATTGCTACTCTTCAGGAGCTTACAGGCTGGTTGGGAGAGTAAGACACCAATTCAGAGCATCACAGTATAGAATAAACAGTATAGTATAGAACAGCCTTCTTGGGGGGGAGGGGGAGGCAGGTTGTAAAATGAGGCCTATTTTCTAGGGCCATGACCCAGTCCTTGGGACCCCATGCATGAGACATTTGAGAATCCTGGTTGCCCAGACACCCTGCTAAATGCTGGCTAAAAGATTGGGCCTCTCTGCCTTTAAGTCTGTCTTCTGTCACCCTCAGACTCTGATTCAATCACAAGTCCAGGTAGAAATTTGTCATTTGCCTTTGTGATACACCCTCCCCCCTATCTCTATAGCCCAGACTCTAATCAACCATAAGGTCTTGGACAGATTAGAAAGAAGTATGGTAGTTGTCTGAGCCCCAGACACCTGGCATGAGAGTGTGTGTGTTGGGGGGTGATCTAGGAGCCTTCCAGAACAGAGAGAGCCCTGCTAGCTTTGCTGGAGGCCAGGCGTCCTGTGTGGGGAGCCCCTATCCTGTGGCCCCACTGGACTGCCAGCGCTCAGCCAGCTGGGGCCTGCAGTTACCCCACCCCCACACCCCTTTGTTGTCCCAGTTGTAGGGTGGGGCTGGAAATTGCTGAGTTTTTAATCCGATAAAACTCCTCCCCTGCTCTGTCTATAGACACGTCTGCAATCCTGCCCCTTAGAAAATGCTCTGGTCAGTGGAGAGCAGTTTGCCACCCTCCTTAGGAGGGTGTTACCAGCATCCCTATTGGTTGTGAGCAGGCATTTCAACCCCTACCCATCATTGCTCCAAGGCAGTTTGGTTCCTCGTTCAGGTCTGGAGATGGCCCATATATGTCTCCTGCATGGCCTCAGCCTGGTTGGTCATCCTCCCTTTCCTTTGATGCTTCCCCAGACAGGGGTTTATCCTGTCCCTGGGAGGGACCAGGAAGCCCCTGTGCTTAGGGTCCTTTTGGGGTCCGCTAGTGGGCTGGCCCAGTCCGTGGCTGTGTAGTTCCATCCTCCAGTTTCTTTGGCGCTGTCCTGGATGAGGATCTGGTCAGCTTGCATCATGTTAGCCTTTTCTACATGGCCGGAGAGAAGGGGAAGACGGCTTCTGCTTCATCTCGGAGCCTTGCCGCCTGCTTTGGCTCTGACTTGAGGACTGATGGGTTTTCAGAAGGAAAATCCACTACTTTAAAGGTCTTAGGAACCATTCACTTCACTGTGCATCATTTCCCTAGAGAACAGTCCCAGATTGGCTGGGCTGTTTCCTGTGAGAAGGGGTCTCCCTGATGCATTTTATCAGACAAACTATCCTCCTCATGGTGTGATCTGAGAAGCAGAGCAACCAGCAAGACCCTCCTGAGTAAGGAGCCCCAAAGAGGAAGAAGGCCTACAGATGGCAGTGTATCAGGCTGGGATCAGAACATCTTGTCCCTTCCCTTCCCTGGCTGTGGAAACAGGTCTCAGGGCCCAGAGAGCTAGGCTTAGGTGGCCTGCTGCTGCTGTGATGATTTAGAGATTCTTTTGCATCCTGAACATGCCATCCCTGGCTTTGGTGCAGTGGAGAGGGCCCGGGTCCTGCCTGGGAGACCTGGGTCATTGCCTATTCATGCCCTGGTTTCCTCTGCTCTAAAATGAGGGATTGGAGGAGATGTTTCTGAGCCTCGTGATTCTGATCTGAGAGCTAGAGGGAGGAACCTGGGTGACCTTCCTGACTCTGATAGACTGAGGAGGGAAGGTGAGGGACCCCAGCTTAGAATCAGGGTTTTCAGTAATTGAAGAAAATGCTGTTCAGCAAGAGGGTTTGGTGCTTATAGCCGCCATCTGATTTTGAGTTTCCCTACAGCCCTGGGAGGCGGGCGCTGTTCTTATCCCTACCTTACAGGTGAGGAAACAAAGGCATACAGAAATGAAGCCACTTGTCCAGGACCACACAGCTAGGAAGCATCCGAGGCAGGATTGGCACTCGTGTCTTCCTGCTCCCAGCCCAATCATCTATCCACCGTGCCACCTAGCTGTCCTCTTGACAGTCTGTCACTGAGCACTGCGAGCCATAGGAGTCGCACCCCAAAGTTACCTGGGCCCTTGTCCACAAGGAGTAGAGGGTCACTGGAAGGTTGGACATTCCACGAAGCAGTGATCCCATTAGCAGGGCTCTCTGGTGGTCATAAATGGGCTAGGACTGTAAGTGAGGATCAGAGATTGAGATCTGAAAGGGGCCTTCCCCAAGTCAGGTCAAGTCAGAAAGGGCCTACCATGTGCTGGGCACTATACTAAGCATGGGAGGTGCAAAGGAAGGAAAAAACAGTCCCTACCCTCAAGGAGCTCATAGTCTCAGGGGAGATGACACGTAAACAACAAGGAACCTACGAACAAGGGGATGGTTCTGGAGGGAATCAAGAACATTCAGGAGAACTGGAAAAGGCTCCCTGCTGAAGGCAAGGAAGCCTGGGAAGGCAGGAGGTGAGAGATGCAGAGGCCTGGGGGGTGGGTAGCCAGGGAGAACGCCCCCATTGGGAGGTGGAGGGTCCTGTCTGAGGAGCAGTGGGGAGGCTGGGGCCTGGGTCAGCAAACTGAGGCAGGCAGAGGCCGGCTGATCTGCTTGGGATTACACAGCTACCCGTTGGACTTGGGCTTGCACTCGAGGTCTTCCCCTTTCCAGGTTCAGAATGCTAAATATCCCTTGCTTATGTTGCCCCAGGACAGGAGTTTGCTGCTGCGGTCATTTCTCTCTCCCTGCCTACCCTAGATTGGAGGGGGCTCCCAGACAGGGGCTTCCTGATCATCTCCATCTCTCCCTTTAAAGAGCCTGCCAGAAAACCTGGGGTTGACTTTCTCCTCAGATCTTTGTTTCTTGTTTCTTTCCAGCTGAAATGACCTTGTTATAGTCACCTCAAAATGACCTGAAGGCTCTTTTCTTCTGAGCTCTTCTTAAACCCTGATTTCAGTTACCAAATCTTTTCCATTTCCTTCATTGGAGTCTTGGGAAAGTAAGAGGATGGCCTACTTTGTAACCAAATACTTGATTTCATTAGGGTGGCCGCTCCCTCCCTGTGCCTGATGCAAACCGTGCCTCCTCCATGTCTTCCTGAGTTGGTAAAGCCAAAGATAATTCAGCACCTGCTATCAGCCCTTTGGGGAGCCCCTCCCCCTTTTCCAAGTAACTCTTCAGATGTCAGGCACAAAGCCGGGTATTGGGTCTGTGCTCAAAGCCTCTATAAGTTGGCAGGACCCAGCTGAGCCTTGTGTTTCACAAGCATTACCCCTGACGAGTGAGAGTCGCTTCCACAGTGCAGTGAGGCAAAAGGTGGAGTCCTGAGCCTTCATCCCGACATTAAGGAGAGTTGGCTGTGTGAACTTTTACAAATTAGAAACAGGAAGGGAAAAGACAGTTTCAACTGAAATGGCTTCATCTTCACTTGCCTGAGGCCTGAGATATAAGGGGGACCTCATGCAGTGAACACACAGAATTTAGTTTGGAGCATGAGCTAGAGTGAGCTGGGCCAGACCAGGGTGGTCCTGAGCCTATGAAGGATACAGAGGCCGCTTGGATCAGTCCTTTCTTCCTGCCATTTCTGATTTGTGTATTTACCTTATCTTCACATCCCGTTCACCTTTCTCTGCTTTGCCCATTGCTGTACAGCCAGGAATATAGCACCTACACACAACAGTTGGTGCTTAATACTTGTTTGTGCAATCAGCCTCCTTCCCTTCAGGGTCAGTCACTCTGGTGCCATATGTCTGTGGGCAGGAAGTGCTGCCCCTCCTTACTGACTTCTGTAGCTGAGAGCCCTCTTAGAGATGAAATGTCAGGTGAAGATGAGGAGAAACATTAGAATGGCAAAGTACAGATGTGGGAGTTAAGAGACGCATATTTATTTCAAGTTCAGCTCCAGGACTAGCTGCTGGCTGTGTGACCTTGCTCGAATCCCTTCTCCAATCCTCTTTCTCACCTCTTTTTTTTATGAATATGTTTTATTTACAATCACAAATCTTTTATTCTGAGTAGTTCCAAGAAGTAAAGAGACAAATGCCAAATTTTTTGTGGGCTTTGACATCCAAACTCAAGATTTTTTTCTTGTTTTATACAGTAATTGTGTTTCTGGAAAGTTGCTGTAAATTAAATCACATTTTAAATGAACCAGAAATATATTGTTGGGCTGATCACTTCTGAGGTTCTTTCCATGTCTGGAAACCTATGATTCTCTCAATCAAATAATGAACACATCCCTATTAAGCATGTACTTATCCAATCTCTGCTTGAAGACCAGCAGTGACAGGGAGCTCACTACCTGTCAAGTCCTCAGCTTTTAGGAAAGTCTTCCCTTTTTAGAACCAACAGTGCTTCTTTGCCGTTTCTGTCCGTTCTTCCTAGTTCTCTATCCTCTGAAAAACAAGTCTCCTGCTTCTCCCACATGCTCATCCTTCAGGTACGGCTGGAGGTGGGCCAGGGCCTCTCTTTCCCAGGCTAACCTTCCAGCCCCTGTTAGCTAATCCTTTCTGACTCTGAGATTCTGTGAGCTTACATTTGGTTATTTTACTTTGGCCTCCCATTGTCTAATTACTTTTTTCTCTGGCAATCCCCAGACTTGAGGAATCCTCTCAAAAAATGAGCCTCTGTTTTCTCATACACAAAATGAGAATAATGTTTTACAAGGTTATTGAGAGGGGAAAACACCATAGAAATGTGAATTATTAAGCTACCCTAACCACTTCTTTCTCTTAGCCCTAGGAGAGCTCAGAGTTTTAGATCACTTTCCTTCTAATAGGTCTATTAGGGAAGTAGTATAAGAATTACTGCCTCCATTTTACAGAAAAGGAAACCAAGGCTAAATCTCCTTACGGGGTTCCCTGAGGTCTCATGGTTAATAAGCATAAAAGAAAGCTGTACCTCCCACCCCAGGCCTGCTGACTCCAGAATGGGGTTACCTCCCATCCACTGAATCAAGAAAGCCACCTCCTAGCATTCATTCCCTTAGAACAGGAATAGAGAATATAGGGCCTCAAGACCACATGTGGCCTTCTGGGTCCTCAAGTATAGCCCTTTGAGTTTGGATTCAGGTTCTAAAAAGATTTGGATAGGCTAATATGGTATTGAATCTAACAAGATAAAATTCAGTAGGAATAAATGTAAAACCTACTTGGGTTCAAAAAGTCAATTTCACAAGTACAAGGTGGAGATGGTGAAGTTAAATAGCATTGGGGGGTTATCATGGCCTATGAGCTCAGTAGGAGTCAGCAAGAACAGTCAAAAAAACTAATGCGATCTTGATTTTCAATAAGAGAGACAGAGCTTCCATGATAGAGAAGTGAGATCACTTTGCATGCAGCCCTTTTTGTCACTTCTAGGGCCCACAGATTAAGAAGGGCATTGATTAGCCAGAGTGGCCTAAGAAGGGCAGCTGAGATGGTAAAGGGCCTGTCCTAGGAGGAGAGAACTGGGCCTGGTTAGCCTGGAGAAGAGAGGACAAGGGGAGGCTGTGAATGACCATGAAAGCCACCTGGTGTTTGGAGATTGGAGTCCCAGGGATGGGAGGGGCAAAGAGTCAAACTTAGGTTTCTTTGAGAGCAAAGATTTCCCAACAAGTAGATAACAAAAAGGAAAATGGCAGCTTCACTCTCACTGGAGGCAGAACCTACCTGAGAATTGGTAGGTACTAGCAGGGATCCCTTCGAGGATGCACTGGACTACACAGCCCCTGAGACCCCTTTAAAGTCTCACCTTCTTTCATTAAAGCAATAGACCTCTGTTACAACTTGTTTTAAGTCTCACCCTGGTCCAGGCCCTTATCACCTCTGCCTGGGACTGTTGCAGTAACCTGATTGGTCCTTATGCCTCCTTCCAATTCATCCTCCACACAGGTAAACTCCTGTGGTCACTGTTATCTTTAGCATCAAATGTCAACTCTCTTGTTAGGCCTTTAAAGAGTCTCCCAGCCTGGTCGTGTCCATCCTGTTTGGTCTGCCACACTGGCCAGCCCCCTCTCTCATGCGACCCTTCACCTCTGCTTTCTATCAGTGGTGTTGGCGTGCATAGAATGCTCTAACTTCTCCCCTCAGCTTCTTTGAATGAAGCACACAGTATGTGCTTGCTGGGCACTGTGCTAAGTGCTGAGGATACAAAGAAAGGGGAACTAAAAGATCAGCCCCTGCCCTCCGGGAGCTCCCAGTCTAATGAGGAAGACCACATGCAAACAGGGTATGAACAAGATGTCTTCAGGATGAGCCCAGGATGAGGAAGGCTTCTTCCAGAAGGTGGAGCTTTAGGTGAGGCTTAAAGTTGGGAGGAGAGTTACAGAGGGAGAGACTTGGGGGCAGGAGAGGGGTGAAGGACAGGAGCCAGCCAGAGAAAGGCCCAGAGCTAAGGGATGAAGAGTGTCTTGTGCAAGGAATAGGCAGGAGGCCCATGTCCTTGTCTCATGGAACAACTAGAGGGAGGGGGATGTGAGAAGGCCAGAAGCGTGGGAAGGGCCGTGTTATAAAGGGCTTTAAAAGCCAGAGAGTTTGATATTTGATCCTGGAGGTAAGAGGAGGCTACCAGAGCTGATTGACTCAGGGAAGTACCATAGTCAGGCTTGGCTTTTTAGGAAGGCAGTAAGTGCAGAGTGGACTTGAGGCCGGGAGGTCCACCAGGAGATGCTTATCATGTCTGGTACACAATGCTGAGTATTGGAAAGTAAGAAGAAGAAAGTTCAGAGCTCTACACTGTGCTCTTGGGATGCAGACAGGAAAACAAGCCTGGCCTTCAGGGAGCTTGGGTTCTGCTGGGGAGACAACCTGGATAAGGGAGTTACAGGCGCAGTGAGCAGAGCCACAGGAAAGGAGGTTTACGGTCCGCTCCGATCCGTATTATACTTATGTATTTATGTGGTCTGGTGAGAATCCAGGGGATGAAATGAAACTTGGCAAGAACCTGGACTTAGAGATTGTACTGTGTAGGAAACTGAGGCTGGTGAGGGCACCAAAGGGTTAAACCCTCCAGGGCTTACTTACTGCACTAGGAGGCCTGGAAACTGGTGAGAAAGGTGGAGATGGAGGTGGGGTGAAGTACCAAAATCCAAAATGGTACCTGGAGGAGGGAGACCTTGTTGAAGGGAAGTGTCTTTGAAAATTCAGCTTATGAGCCTCCTCAGCGCTACCTTTATAAGCATCTGCAGGTGTGTATGCCCCATTGAATTATGTAAGCTTTTGAGGGGAGGGGCCGCTTCCTAGGATGTGAAAGTTGACCATCTGGTTCAGTTGACACTATACTGCTTTCTGGTCCTCCAGCTTCTGCTTGGATACCTCCAGGGAGAGGCATTCGCTCCCCCTCTTTGGGGACACTCTAATGGGGAGGAAGTTTTTCCTGACTTTACACCTAAGCCTGCCTCTTTGTAGCTTCTCTTCATGGCTCCTGGTTCCGCCCTTTGAAGCCAAACAAGACAAGTCTAATCCCTTCTCAGCAGGACAGCCTTCAAATATTTGGAGGCTCCCATCATGTCCCCCTCAAACCTTCTCTTCTCCAGGCTGACCAAGCCAAGCATTTTGACTTAATGATGGTCCTGTGCCTTGAATGTCGGGCCCTTCTTCATCCTGACTGCCTTCCTTTCATTTCACTGTGCTTTCTGTGTCCTCATCACTTAGCCTGCTACCTGGCTTCATAAACATTGATTGCACAGCTGGATATATGGATTAAAGAGACTAGATGAGGAGATCAAATCCCGAAGATGTGAATTTGTCCAGAATATTCAATATCAGCATCACAATTGGAAACCAGGCTTTCCAGCTCCAGTACTTTCTATCACACTCCAGGGCATCTTAGCATTCCCAGCGCTCCATTGGTATTCCTTAGTCCCTGAAGAGACAGAATGTTCATTACCCAAATCCTAGAGCAGTCTCATCTTATGTCCAGGAGCATTTGCTAAGCCAGCTGTTAATTCAGCCATTCGAGCAGTGGTAAAGGAAGGAAGGGGCATGGTCTGTCTTTAAGAAGCTTTCACTCTAAATGAAGAGGCACAAACCATGTCCAGATATTCAAAAAGCTGGTTTCTTCAGCTAGAAAATGAGAATAATAGTTGTAATATTCTCCTCTCTGGCTTTTGTGAGGAAAGTACTTTGTCGATCTGAAAGTGCAGAGTACAAACTGCCAGCATTAATGACTGGTGATGAATTCATTGCTAAAGTGTATAATGGGGCCTCTTAAGGAACCACAGAAATTAAGAGAAAGATGGAAGAGAAGAAGCTAACACAACCTTGGACAAATCACATCTCTCTAGGCCTCAGTTTCCTCATCTGTAGACTGAGAGAGATGCACTAGACTGCTCTAGATCTAGAACCTAGAACCCTGAGCTTTGGTTGTGGAGAGGCGACAAGAAGGGTTCATAGCTGGAGACAAGGATCACACGGTGGTCTGGAGTGTAGGAACAAATGTCTGGACACTACAGACTGATAAAGGCAGACTAGCTGTGACTTACACCGAAAGCCAAGGACAGTTAGAAAACCCTGATTAGCTTTGGAAAGCCGTTCTGCTCGTTGTTCTATAGTGTGATGCTGAGGAATGACAAAAATGTCTTCTGCCCTTGGACTCCGAGTTCCCACTGCTCGGCATCCGTGCCCCAAGGATGGTAAAGACAGAATGAAATGTTCCATGGTCCCTGAAATATTAATTACGGCATTTTTTTTTGTTGTAGCAAAGAACTGGAAACAAAGGAGGTGCCCGTCTTCTAGGGGAATAGCTAAATGACTTATGGTCTGCCAATGTAAGAAATTATGAATATGAAGAATTTAGGATGGTAACAGAGCTTCCAGAAGAGCCAGTGACCTTGAGCCACCCTGAGAGAGCTGTCCTTCCTTTCCATAGATAGGGAAATCAGAGGCCTGCTGCACATTGCCTCGGAGAGCACAGATGGCATATCGGATTCCATTTGGGGTGCCACAATTGAGGAAAACTTTGATAAATTGGGGAGAATCCAGGGGGAAGAAAACCAGGATGGAGAAGGGCCTCGAATGCATGTCAAGAGAGGATGAGCTGGAAGAAGTAGGCACGTTTAAACTAAAGAAGAGAGAATTAAGGCATGTATGATGGCATCTTCAAATATTTGACCAGCTGTCTTGTGGAAGAGAGATCAGACTCTTCTGTTTGGTCACTGTGGGAGTTCTCTGGCTTCTGTTGGGCAAATCTAGGCTTGATGAAAAGGGGAAGACTTCTGAAGAATTAGGGCTTTCTGAAAGTGGAGTGGACTGCCTGAGGGGTTTTAGGCTCCTCTTCACCTAGAGTCTTTGAGCAGAGGGCAGATGCCTAGATAACACAGTTGTGCAGATTCCTTTTTGGCATGGGCAGGGCTAATAGGTCTCAGGTCCCCTTCACCTCTGAAAATTCTGGGTCAGTGATCATCTAGAGCCTTCTGGCATGTAGAATTTGCCAGAGCTCCTGCCCCTGGCTCATTGCTTCCTCATTAGGACGAGGGCTCTGCCAGGGACGTTGGGGGAAGAGACCCCCTGTAAATAGGTGATTAGATGACTGGCAGTTTCAGGAAGGAAGGAGCACTGTCAATCCCTGGTCTGTAGAATAACAGAATAATAATATTCCTTAACTCATGATTGTGTTATAAGGAAAGCATTTTACAAAAGGGCTCTAGAAATTTGTGTTTTTTTTCCTTTAAGAAGGAAGCTGCAGTTTAGTCACAGGTGCTCAGGGAGGTGGCGGGATTCCTGCGTGGAGATAGAGTCAAGTCACATTCTAAAGGCCCAAAATGCCAGCGGAAGGAGCTTGGGAAAGAGTTGAGGGTTGGGTTGTACATGAAGCATCATTTTAGAAGAACAGTGTGCTAGCTTGGTTTGCAGGTGCAATTACATCACCTTCCTGCTTCCCCTTCTCTCCGCTCACAAAGGCCCTGCCTTAGTTCAGGCCCTCTTCCTTTGTCACCTGGACTGGTGTGGTAGCTTTCTGACCGTCTCCCAACTTCTAGTTTCCTCTTTTTCCAGTCTGACATCAACCTAGCTACCAGCTATTCCCCATACCAGTCTGACCCTGCTGCTTCCCTACTCACACCTCTGTAGTGGGTCTGACGTCTGGGATTGAATATATGGAGAATCATAAGCCCTTCACTGTGGTTCCCACAGGGAAGAGTTCCTTTCTTCTTCCCCACCTGTAACCTTCTGAATTAGTCACCAAATTTCTAATCAGTCAGTATCCTTTATCGAATGGGCTGTGTACTGAGAGACCCTGAAGATTACAGAAGAAATTGGACCCTTGTTTCCCACTTGGAAGGATCTCCAGCTCAGTGTGGAGGAGGAACCATGCTAGGCATGGCTGGGGAGGAGAGTGAGACAAAAGAAAGTGTCTCTGCTTTCAAAGAGGCCATAGGTCATCAGCGAATTATGTACTAGTGGAACTATGAAGGAATTGGTAAGACTTTAAAGACATCGGGAAAGTTCTGTGAACTTCAGAGAGGAAGATGGGAGGGGGGAATCATGGGAAGCTTTATGGAAGAGGCAGCAGTAAGCTGAGCCTTGAAGGATGCCTTTGAACAGATGAAAATGGAGAGGGTGTTGCTGATGGGCTGTAAAATGGTGATGGTAGTAGCATGTGCCTGCCAGGCTGACAGGGAGGATCATATGCAATAGAGGCTTCGCAGTTGTAACATGCCATATAAAAGTGACCCCTTAGCTGTAGTGATTGTGCTTTCATTTCCCACTGACCCCCTGATGA
Source organism: Pseudocheirus occidentalis (assembly GCA_028646575.1). Lineage (NCBI taxonomy): Eukaryota > Metazoa > Chordata > Mammalia > Diprotodontia > Pseudocheiridae > Pseudocheirus > Pseudocheirus occidentalis. Next base: position 9,801,762 of record CM053594.1, on the reverse strand, counting down.
CCGCTGGTTGGTCTCCCTCCCAAAGCGGTAAAGTTCTGTAGCTCTTAATAGGTATTTCTGGTCAGGCTTCCACCCCTCCTTAGCTGGATCCCCCTGTGCTGAGGAGCCTGTGGAGGGGGGGTCCTGGCAGGTGTCAGTTGGAGATTCCTCCAGAATTTACCGCCCTTCCAGCCTTGGCTTAGTTTTCCATGTGTACAAGTCTTCCCCCCAGTAGATCACATGCTTTCTTGGGGACAGGACCTTGTCTTATACTTTCATATGTTGTACAAGAGGCCCTTGAGCAGAGGCTTGGGACGCCTACATCTAAGGCCTGGCTTAAGCAGAGGTCATTAGAGCTGGAGCCAAAAGGTCTCCCAAAACCTTCGTTCCCTTTTTCCATTGCTTCACCCTGTGAGCCCCTGCCCCTCATAACTACCTTCATGTCAGCAAGGCTCGCCCTAGGCTTTCCATACTTCAGGCCATTTGTTGGGAGCTCTCGCTCCTCAACCAGCTTTCAGTCATTAAGAATTATTGAGCACCTGCTATGTGCTGGGTACTGGGGACACAAGTATGAAGAATGAAACCTCATTTGTTCCCAAGGAGTTTGCCTCCTGGTGGGAGAAACAGTAGAACCCATATGAAAAAAAATCATTAAATACAAGGTAGTTTGGGAGGGATTGGAGGTGGAGAACACGGGGTGCCTGAGCCACATCTTAAAGGAAGAGGGGTTCTGAGGGTATTCCAGGCATGCCAGGGCAAAGGCAGGGATTGTTTCATTTTGTGTTCCTGTCCCTAGCACCTGGCACACAGTAGGTGCTTCATGAATCCTTGTGATTGATTTATAGTAGGTAGCTGGACCACTCTTGCCAGCCTCCTATAGATGACTGTCTTAGGAGCAGGTTTCAGTTTACATGACTCTTTGCCAAGTTTCAGACTTGTGAAATGCATAATAGACTAGCATCTCTCAGGCCTTTAAAAAAAATAACAACAGTAAATCAGAGCTATAATTGTCCCTGGATCCCTGCAGTCATTTTCAAGTGGCTCACCTTGAGCTGAGAGAAAGTAAGTGGCCCCAGGACCACCTTCTACGGGAAGTTCTGGCACTTGGACAGCTCTCCTACTGGTCAGCCTCCAGGTGACCCTCTTCTTCTGCTCCCTGGGTAGTTTTGCTTCATGGAAGTGGCCTGGGAGGATGGGTCAGGCTCACTTCAGCCTGAGTTGCAAGATGCTTTATCACATCTGTTGATCAAATCTTCAGAGGTTTCTCCAGGAGTCTGGATTCCTGGGGTCACAGGGATTCCATCCCATCGGGGAGACCCTTCAGAGAAATATCTACCTCTTTGCGGGGGAGGGAGTTTCCACTGGTGTTGGAGAGAGGGTCCCTCTCTCTCTCAATGCCTGGGCGTCTCTCTCCTGTCTGAGTTGTGCTGGAGGTTGGTCCCAGAGCCTGGGGCAGCCTACAGACCTTCTTAACACAGCTGGGATTGTGGAAGAAGGGGGCACATTCCTAGACACCAGCTCACTGCCTGGCTGTTGGAGTGGAGCTGTGTGAGATGTCAGGAGGCATTATGCTCACAGACTCAGTGCAAGGGCTGCTTGGCTATCTCCTGAGAGTCTGCAGCCACAGCAGAAGGGAATTTGCTAATTCCAGACCTAATGCACGGACCCCTTCCCCTTGGATCAGATTACAGGGGATACAGGAGTCGCCTTTCAGCTGCTGCCCAGCGTGGGGTACCTCCTGCTGTTTCCTCCCATGAGGAGTTCCCCAGGACCCTGAATGTGGGAGATCTCTCGGGCCGTGGGAAGTGGGGACTCTTGAGTCAGTCTGTTTGATTGAACACGGCGTGTCCAGCCCAACCACTACATTTTACCAATGAGGAAACTGAGGTGCAGAGAGGGGTACGGCTTCACTCAGGCAGGGCACATGGATAAATTAGTGGCAGGTTATCAGGATGTTAGGTGGCATAATGGATAGAGTACTGGACCTGGAGTCAAGAAGACCTGAGTTCAAATCCAGCCTTAGACACTTACTAGCTCTGTGACCCTAGGCAAGTCACTTTACCCTGTCTGCCTGTTTCCTCGTCTGTAAAAAATGAGCTAGAAAAGGACATTGCAAACCCTTCCAGTGTCTTTGCCAAGACAGACCCCCTCCCCAATGGAGTCACTAAGAGTCAGATGTGACTGAACAATCAGTCACAATCAGGGTAAGCCTCTAGCGGTATAATAACGTCTGCTTTAGTGGGCCTGCACGCTCATTGACTGGGGAGGTTTTTTCCACCAGTGCACATCACACTGTGTGTGATTCCTCAATGCCCTAACCTTTTCCCCCCACCCCAATTTTTTCAAAGGTCCTTGATAGGAAATATTTCTTAGCACAGCAGAGGCTGTTTTTCTAACTGGATCTTTCTTGAGTTACCAGTGTGGCCCTTGGATCGTCCATCTCCTGCGTGGACAACCTTGGCTCTCCCAGCATGACTAGCCTACATCTCCTTGATACTGTCTCTTAAACCACTTCTTGTGCTAGGGCCATTAGCCTGCTTCGTCTTACCTCTGACCTTTGGGTCACCTGACATTCATATTCTTCAGAGTTTGTGGAGTCCCATAATTCCCAGCCACATAGCATCTCTGGGAGAGTATTGGTGTTTGGAAAGATGGCTTTTTGTGTTAGGAGATTGTTATTCAATGATGATGATGTACAGTAACATAATCATTTTGGGAGAAAAGTGACAGGGGCCCAAGAGTTTGGCACACCAGGTCTCCTGACTTCCACTCAGGTGTTCTTTCTGCTACCCCATGTTGCAGTTACGTGTTCATCGATTGCCTGATGTGTGATGATCTGTCCACACAGGAGGCAGTGCAGAGAGAAGTGGGCATCATCCCCACTATGAGCCCAAAATAACTAGTGAAGTGTGGAAGATCTGTCATGACACAAGCCGTGTGCGGAGGTAAGAGCCCTAGCACTGGAGACCTAGGGACACTGGCTTTAAAAAGCTGAGTGATTGGCCCAAGCTTGGGGAGCTCCAGCTACAGGGCCTTGTCCGCTGTCCCCGTGATGGGGAGATGATGACGAGAGTGCACTTTTCTTTAGCATTTTAAGGTTCTTTCTTCTTAACAGCCGTTAGAGGAGTAAATTGAGATTTTGAGAAGTGCGTGACTTTCACACAGTCATTGAGCTAAAAAAAAAAAAATAAAGCATTGGAGCTGGTACTTAAGTACAGATCACACGAGGTCATATATGTGACATTCCTTGTAACCCTTGGCCCCATATGAATGTCAGCAGTACTGTGTCTGCAAGGACCAAGGATATTTTTGTCTAGGCCATGTGTTGACTCAAAAAAGGGGTACAGAGGCATAGAATATTAGAACCAAAAGGATCTCCACCCTGGAGGCCTGGGAAGATTTAAAAAATTTTTTTATTAATAGCATTTGTTTTTATGTGCTTAGATTTCCTCCTGTATCCTCCCCCTTCCCTTTTCCCAGAAAGGAATCCCTTAAAACAAAGAATTTGGGAAAGATTAATTTTAATGAGACCAGGGGTGAGGGAAAGGACCAGGCACTCATTATGTACCAGTTCTGTGTACTTTACAGATCACTGAGAATGACCCAGATATTCTAGGAGACAAGGTTTGTGGAGTGGCCTTGGGTAAGGCACCAGCCTGTCCATCTCCACTCATTCTCAGCAAAGCCTGATGGTGGGGGACGGATGACCTCGGCTCACCCAAGCCCACTCTGCACCCCTGCTCTTTGGCGTTCCTGCCCTGGAGGACTGGGGCCATTCTCATTGATGGGAGCTGGGGGGATGTTAAAGCAGAGGAGAAAGTCAGACACCCCCAAGGCCATGGAAAGCATCTGGCAACATGCATGAGGGCTGTTTTTGCCCCTCCCAGGCTTGGAGTAGTCCCTTGCTCTGTTTACTTCGCTTTGCATCAGTTGATCCATAAATCTGCCCGTGCTTCTCTGCATCCATGTATTTCTTGAAGTGATGATTCACTAAAAACTTAGCTGAGTGTCTGGCACACAGTAGGTGCTTAGTAAATGCTTGTCACCTTCTCCTCCTGTCTCATCTAGCAGAGTCCTATTCGGGGACATTCCCATTCCCCAGTAGAACATAAATCAAGTCTTTTGTCTCAGTTTTTACCCAGCCCTTAGTCATTGAGTGGGTGTTGCCTCAGACAGGCTGTGGCCAGTCGTCTGGCTTTGGGACTCCAGCGACTGGAGGAGGGAGTGAGGCCGAGGAGGGAGTGAGGCCCACCGTTCCAACCACTGGGCCAGGCTCTCCCGGAGCAAGCCACCCTGCTGTACCATTGGGCCTCTTTGAGAAGGAAGGACTTAAGAAATGTTACCTTAATTGATCCCACATCCCTGTGAGGCAGGTGCTCCTATTACCTTCCTTTTACACTTGAGGAAACAGAGGTGAGATAGTTACAGACAGAAGTGAAGTGACTTGCCTAGGGTCACACAGCTAGTACGGTTTTGAGGTTGGATTTGAACTCGGGTCTGTGACTCCAGGACTGACAGTTCAGCCTGTATCCTCTGAGCCACTTGGGTAAGATAAGGGAAGGCTGGTGGAAGGAATGGCTTGGGGTTAGGAGGGAAGGGGCCGCTTGAGCAAAGGCTCTGGACTCGGGCCTCGGGTCCTCTTCCACACCGGGTGCATGTGGAGCTGATCAGAATCCAGAGCAGCTGGGGTGAGTCCTGACAGCCAGGTGTGCCAGGTGTGCCCCAGCCTGCCGGCCTGCCTCACAGATGTGTTTGGAGGGGGAGGTGCTCTGTAAGCCTAAAAGATCTTTAGAAATAGGAGTTAACACTGAGTGAGGACGACTCCCTCCAGGGTCAAGGAGTCATTTCATAGATGGGGAGGCTGAGGCTCCAGGAGAGGCCAGAATCTGCGGTGGGTGAGAGTGTGAGTGGGGCTGTGACCCCCTAACTCGCAGGCCCAGCAGGCGAAGACCTTTGTGGGGCAGGGACTTGGAGACCTCCCAGATTTGGGGGGGGTTAAACCCCCAGGGTTCCCAGCCTCCTACATCCCTAGGCAGACGGTGCAGTGTTCTTCGCCCTCGGGTTTTCCCTTTTCTCAGGTCCGGCACATCGTGGGTGCCTTACTAAGGCTCTTCAAACCAAGGGCA
>CM053594.1:9736346-9796157 GCA_028646575.1 Pseudocheirus occidentalis | reverse complement strand
CTCTCTCCGACTTGCCCCGCACCCAGCGCCTGCTGCCTAGGCACAGCCTCCTCGGACCCTGCCTCCCAGCTCCTCCCCTTCCTCCGTCCGCCCCTCCCTCCACGATTCAGGGGGCGGTGCCCCACCAGAAAGCTCACTTGACAGCCAGCCTCTGCCCAGAAGGGAATTCCCTCCGCCTCCCGAGGCTGCAGCTTAGGGTCATGAGCCCCCAGACGGGCTGCCCCGGCCCGGAGCCCTGGCCCTCCTCCAGTCCCGGAGGCAGAGGTGCGGGAGGGACGGGCCCTGCCATGTAGCTGCTCAGGACAGGTTCGCCGAGCCTGCTGAGCGAGTGCGGAGATGGGTGCCTACTGGTCCGTCCCGGCGTACTTCGCTTCCAGAGATCCCTTTCGGTGAGTGGCCGCGAGTGCCCTTCTGCAGTCTGTGGGCAGGGGTGGGCAGACCGGGGACCGGACCGGACTGGGTAAGGGGCACAGTCTGACTGGCTCAGCTCGTCCTCTCCGGGGCCCTGTGACCCCCAGGGGTGCTGCTGCCTATTGCTGGGACTGCCACCCAGCTGGCTTTCCAACGCCTCTCCTGCTAGGCCTGAGCCCTGCTACCTGCTGCCGAGTTTGTAGGAGTAACTTGGGCATGTGGGTGGCCAGGCCGGCAGGCTGGTCAGGCCGGGAGCCTCCTCCAAGGCCAGGAACTGGCTCTTGGTCACATCAAGGCCCCAAGTGGTTTTAAGCTGGCCCTGGAACCTCGGAGGCAATCTGATTAGAGAGGAAATGCGGGCCCTAGATTTACCCCTAGAGGGGGAAGCCACTTGCCCCAGGACACCCCATAAGCAGTAGCAGAGTCTGGCCCCAGTGCTGTTCTCCATATCCACAGAGCCCTGCTCTTAGCTGCGGGCATGGCTGAGGAAAGGCTCATATGTAAGAGGGCTTTAGAGGTGCAATAGGCTTCTTGGGGAAGAAACTGATTCCCATTTCCTAGAGGTCTCCAAGCTGGGCCTAGAAGGGCTGCGAACCATTCATGGCCTGTTAGAATGCAGCCTAGACTTGGCAAGGCCATGATCCTTGACCCGCAAGATTTAGGGCCAATATTTCCACATTTTCCCACTCTAGATGCCATTTTTCTAGAATATCTGAAAGCTTTGGGGAGTACCCCTACCCACTCCACCCTCCCCCATTGTTCTCAGTAGGGAGTCCCACACTTTCTTTACTGTTTTATGGAGAAGTGACCCTAAGGATTGGGGGTGGGTCCTCTCCGTGCTGTGGAACTCTGGGTAGGGAGGGGCTCAGATCTGTTTTGGAGTAGGTGAGGTATGTCTCTGGTTTACACCTTACCCCACCCATCTCTGAATTGAGGCTGCTGAAGGGGGTTTCAGGCCCTGAGGGCCTCCTGAATGGAGCCGTTCCTGGCTGGGGCGTGGCTTGTTTTCTTTAGACTCTGGGGAAGGTTTGGGGACGCCTCTCCCTTGCAGGTGGCCAACTCACCTTCTCCCGTGTGGCCTAGTGAGAACCGCCTACTTGAGATGGAGCTGGGCCTGGCAGGGGTAACCCTGGGGTCTGAGAGAGCCCTCAGGAAAAGGGCAAAATGTACGATGAGTTTGATAAACTGGCTCAGAAACAGCCGCTGTGGCCAGTCAGATCCTCTTGACATTTCTGTGGTTTGGGATCGAAGGATCTTAGGCTGGAAAGTGCCTTAGAGATGGCCAGGCGGGCTCTGGTGGTAGAGGGCAGATTCGGGCACCCTCAATCATTTGTCTCTTCCCCCACCCCCAGCCACCCTTATGCCACCCTTGTTTCTTCTCTGGCCTCTGGCCTCGCAGCAGCTTGATGGTCCAGGCCTGGGCCTGAAGTCAGGAAGACCTGAGCCCCAGTCTGCCATCAGACTTTGAGTAGCCGTGTGACCCCTGGCAAGTCAGTTTTATCCGCCTCGGTTTCCTGATTTGTAAAACCCCTGAACCTCCTAGGGTTGTGAGGAGCAAACAAGGGCAAGTTTATAATGCACTTTGCGGAGTTGCTGGCATGCCGTTGGTGCAGAATAAATGTTTGTTTTCTTCATCAGTCCGTCCAGCGGATCAGATTGAACTTTGGCTTTGCTTGATGGCACCTCCCGGTGACTGATGGACTGGATGTGTCTGTTGATCCAGGCACAAGAGGTGATTGCAGGATACTCTCTAGAGAGGAATTTCCAAAGGAAGTGTTTCTGAGCAGCTTGTTGAGGGACAAAGGGTCTGGGTGCTAATTACGGAGCTCATAGCTTACACTTAGCAGTCTTCCCTTGTCCCCCTTGAACCGAGGGCTCCCTTGGGAGTCAGAAGAGCTGGAGATTATGGCACTGCAGCTCCTGGGAGCACAGCCCCTCCCCACGCCTCAGTTTCCTTTCTGTAGGATGAGGGGCTTGGCTTGGATGATCTGCAGGGATGCCCCTGATCCTCTGACCTGGCTGAAGGCCCAGGGCACCCCTTCCTGCGCCGATGCCTTAGGCAGCTCCCTGGTCTTCCTTCCCCTGCCTCATTCCCAGGGCTAGAACAGGTTTGTGAAGTGGTTCCCAAACATTTCCTCATCTGCTCCTCACAGCCAGCCTGGGAAGTTTTGGTCCCTGTCTTACAGATGAAGAAACTTGAGGCAGACAGATAATGGAAATGTTTTGCACGTCATAAAATAATATTAGATCTCATGATGTAACAGTCCTTCACTTGTATCTTAATTCTGGAGAATAGGGTGGGGGAATTGGGCTTTCACTAGAAGTTTTAGCATGTTTTCTTCTTAGAGCTCAGGAATGTAGTGTCCCATGGGACCTGTGGCCCTAAGGTTGGCCTTTCCTCAGACTCGAGTGAATTTGAAGCTCAGCTCCCTGGGCCAGAGAGCTCCAAACCTGAATGTTTGGGTTCAGTGTGATGACCCTCAGTGGCATCTGGCGGTCTTTGTGTTCCCAGGCTTTCTGTTTGCCCAGCTGGGCAGCAGGAGATAGTTAGGCCCAACCTATCCCCTCCCCCACCCTAATGCCCTAGACCAAAACTTTGTTGAATTCTTGGGGGGGGGGGAAGGGGAGAAGGGGTGACCCTCCGCTCCAGCGCTGGCTGGCTAACCTGGGGTGGCCAGACAGCTTTCTGCATGGACCCCTTCCCCAGGAGCTGTGTCTCACCAGTAAGGCCCAGAGTCGGTACTGTAGCCCCAGTGCTGGGATAGCCCCTGGAGTGATACAGCCAGATTCCAGGGAGCCAAGCTGGGATTGGGCAGGCTGGCTGGCTGGTGGAACTGCCCTTCCATCCTAAAGGAATGTAATTACCCTGTTTGGCCTCTCCTTCCAGATAGCTAGGTGTCTCGCCCCATCCCCCCATAAAACCATTTGGACTGGGCAGGTGGTGTAATTACAAGCCAAAGAACAAAACCCAAATTAGACCATTATTCACAAAGCAGGATTTGTCACTTGACCTATGGAATTCACCCCAGGGCTCCCCCCACAAGCTGACCCCAGGATCTGATTGCTCTTCCTCTTCCTCAGAGGCAGTTGGGAGGGAAGATGACGGAGGAAGCCCCAGGTGTGGCTCTGCAAGATCCGGGGCAGGTTGGTCAGGCTTTCTGTGTCTAAAAAAAACCGATTGAACTCCTAGCCCAGGGCTAGGGATATGAGATTTGTGGGACCCTAAGCAAGTCACATGACTTCCCAGGGTCCTCGTCTCTAAACTGTCAGTAGTAACACCATTTCACTAGATTCTTCTAAGGAAAGCTACAGAGCTTGATGGAAATGTCAGCTGTTTAGTATTAGAGAAATATTAACCTCCCAGGTCCATCTTTCATTCTCTTGGAACCCAGAAGGCAAACTCAAGAAATACTTCACTGATCTCTCCTCTCTGAGCAGAACTTAGCCCTAGGAAATATTTACTACCGCCCCCTGCCCCGCCCCCACTCCAACGGGGATTTAGAGTGAAACTCCTGCCTGCTTTGCCCTGGGAAATGAAGTCCCAGGAATGCGGCCCCCCCAGTGGATTTATGCTGGGGCATTCTTAGCTTTCATTTCCATTTCTGCTGGATTCTGATTTTTCATAGGAACCTGAGGTCAGGCATTGCGAAGAATGTTGGGTCTTTAGGACTGTCCTAAGGATGGTGACCCTGTCTTGTATTGCTTTTTCTCTCATAGAGCCTAGCCCAGGGCAGTCATGGCTGCCAATGTAGCACGGTCATTGTCAGAGGGAAGGCGGTTCCCTTGGAATCGTCTCCTGTCCTTCCTGGGAGGGGGGCCTCTAGTCAGGCCCCTCAGTTCTAGGCTGGGTGACTGTGGACGAGCCTCCTCACAAACATCTATAAAAAGAGGAGGAGGAGGGAGGACGTCCACACTGACCGCGTGGGGTTGTGGGGAGCAGCAGATGAGAAGATGTATGTCGAGCACTTTGCTCTTACTGTTCTTGTTACTGGTGGAGCACCAGCCCCGGCCTGACTGACCATGAGGAGCTAGCCCTGCCTGGAGGGTGCTCAGAGTGCCAGACTGGATCAGAAGTGAGGGGGCCCTGAGGAGCGGCCTTCCTCACTGGGGACCTTGAATTTACGGTTCTTCTTCAAATTTCGGTGTAATTGACTTTTGCAATCATGTTCTGTTTTATTTTGTGCATTTACAAACATGGTTCTGAGAAGGGTCGTGGCCTTGTCCAGAATGAGTGATCGGTCATCGCCCAGCCGAGGTGAGGAGCCTCCTCCAAGGTTCTTTTCATTCAGTGATTCTCCTTCTGATGCCCGGCCCACATACAGATTGAACCATCCATGAGAGGGATCTGCAGAGTTTAGGAGCGCTTGGGCATTTTTCTAGGCCTAATCCTGAGCTTCTTGTTCCTTCTTTTCCCCTTTTCTGCCTTTCTCTTTTCCCTGCCTGCTGGTTTTATTACCGCACTTTAGTTAAATTCCCTTGTGCCTGTTTCTTGGTGTTGGGTTTTTCTTGCTGTTATGTGCCAACCAGCCAGCCTTTTGGTAAGGAGCCGTTGGCACAGTGATCCATTGCCAGGATTCCTATGTTTCTGACTTGCTAAGGTTTAATTAGCTAGTTTACGTGAGCATAGCCTTTGAGAGCCCAGGGTCTGGACAGACATCAGTAAGACTTGACTAGAAGTGACACTTTATTTCCAAGGTTCATTAGGAAGCCTCCCCTTTAAACTCTTCTGGCCTTCTTTGGAGATATCTTTAGGCCTTCCGGGTCAAGATGGAGCTTCCTGTAGTCTTCCTTGGTCTCTGAATGTCCCCCCCAGGTCAGAGCTTTGGCCTTTCATCTGGACTTTAAGGACTCCCATTTCTTAGAGGCACCTCTAGGCATTCTATAGAGACACCAGGCATTCTTCAGAACAAGCTGACTCGGCTCCTACTTGTCTTTACTCGTCTCTCCTGACACCCCTCCCACCTCCAGCTCACCCAACCTGGAATGGTTACCACAGACAAAAGCAGGATACTGGCAGTGGAGGGGAGGGCATGTTCTCCTTCTCCCCTTGCCCTCCAGCTCTCCCTCACAGGTACATTGGGAGGGTGGGACTGGGCCCAAGACTAGGCCTCTGGCCTGGCTACCTAACAAGCATGTCACGTCACACACACACACACAGAAAATAAGAGGGTTGCATGAAACTGGAAGTTGAAAAGGGATCTTTGGGGCCATTTTACAGAGAGGGAGCTGTGGTCAGGTGATTTGCCCATGGTCACCCAGGCAGTGCCATCTGAACCCAGGTCCTCCAATGTACAATAAGAACGCCATGGCTGGGGGGGGCAGGGCATGTCAGGGAAAGGACCTAGGTTGAGCCTTGAACAGTGAATAGTGTTTTGGATAGGTGAAGAGGAGGTTTATTCCAGTGGGAAATGGTATCAAGGGGGCTATGGAGGGGCACCATGGGATTTAAGGCTAGAAAGTTAGGCATTGCTCGACTCTGGCTTTTGCTGCCTTTCATTAGGACTTAACTGTTCAGGACTGTTTTCTCTCCCCAGCTAGGCCATAAGATGCCAGAGCATTGAGACATTCTAGAGTCCCATCATGCCCAGCCCAGAACTGAGCAGAGAGTTCTCCTGCAGCACTCCTGCCCAGCGCCCTCCTGAGGCGGGCCATCCCACTTGCAGCTCAGAGGCGCTGCATAAATGTGCGCTGGATCCCTTAGCCCTCCTTGTGACTGTTCTCTGCTTATCCATGTTACCCCTAAGAGCTGCAGGAGGTATTTAAAGGAGATTCTGAATGAGAAAGCATAAGGCATTGTGAGGGAAAGCTCTCTGCTAGGAGGGCTCTCATGTATGAGTTTTCCCTCATTGAAATGTCTGTCTGTCTGTCTGTCTAGTTCGGGGCAGGTGTCACAGCTGCTAGAGTGAATAGAACACTAGACCTAGAGTCATGAAGACCTGAGTTCAAATCCAGCCTCAGACACTTCCTAGCTGTGTGACCCTGGGCAAGTCCCCACTACTGTCTGCCTCAGCTTCCTCATCTATAAAATGGGGACAATAATAGCATCTCCCTCTCAGACTGTCTTGAGGATGATATGAGATCATATTTATGGTGCTTTGCAAACCTTAAAAGTGCCGAGATAATGCCAGCTGGAGGTGAGCAGATCTAGCTGTCCTTTCAGTCCTGAGAAGTTTCATGGAAGCTCAGCCAGAGTGAGAGAGGCCAAGTGACTAAAGCGGTCCTGACAGTGACCGAAGGAAGCCAGTTCAGTTCTGCAGGCGCTCATTAAGCACCTGCTGTGTGGAGGGTCAAAGACAAAGAAGCAATTGTATCTCCTTTTAAGGAGAGCACGTTCTCCTTGGGGTAAGCAGGGTATGCCCCCACAAGTAAATATAAAACCAAACAGATACAGGGTACTTTGAGGGGTGGGGAGGAGGGAGAGCCCAGACTGGGGGATCAGGAGATGACCTTTGAACTGACCTCTGAAGGGATCCAGGGGTATGAGGATCCTACACCAGTAGGGAAGCTTTTGAAGCGTCCACACTCAGAGGAGGCTGTATAGGCTTCCTGAAGAAGCCAGCATGAGTTTAGGTTTCAGGGAGATGACAATGGGCAATTTCAGAAAGAGGGAGGGAAGATGACCCAAGGCATGGCTTTATTTTTTTAGATTCACGATGACTACATTTTAATATAATTGTTCTCCTTTGCAGTCACATGTATTATTTTTTGCATTTAAAATACTGCAAGAAGGGGCCTGTAGGTTTCCTCAGATCACCCCAAGGGGGTGACCACCAGAGAATATCTATAGATCTTTCTGCCTCCATCTGTCTCTCTGTGAAGCTCTTCCCTAGAGCTCTAATACAGTGCCTCTTTGGCATGGGGATGATCCTGGCATTGTGGAGTCTCCGCCAGGAAGCCACAGTCCCTAGCAAGCTAGAAAGGCCTTGAGTATGGTCTCAAACTTGTGTGGTTCAAGAATCAGCCTAAGGTCAAGAGAGGCTCCTCTCTGGGGGCCAGAGTCCTCCCCATAGAATAGAGTGGAGCCCATGCTTGCCTCTGGGACCCTCCACAGCCTTGGATTACTGACAGCTCCATGTTGACTCCAGCTGGGTGACTGGATGCATTCATGAAGAGCCTACTGTGTGCAGGTGCTGGGGCCAAGGGGATAGAATGGGTCTGAGAAGAAACAGAAGAAGCGACAAGCTGAGTATAAGTAGAGAGGATCGGCATTCGGGCCAGTGTTGGAATAGGTGTGATATAAAGCATGGTGGGAATTAGCGCCATCTGAGCTGAATGCCCTCCACGGCCAAGCCTGTGGCCTCGTCCACTGCGGGGAGGAATCATTGAACCACATCCTCTTTCTCCCTTTGAGTTGGGAAGAATGTAATCAGTCTTTCTACCTGCAATGCTGGACGTGGAGACAGAAAACCCAGGTGTGGGTTTTCACCAGTCAGTCAGCAGGCATTTAGCAGATACCTGCTGTGTGCCAGGCACTGCCAGCGTTGCCCGTGTAGCCGTGACAAAGGTCAGTTTCCTCTTGTATGAAGTGGAAAGAATCCAAGTGCTGGCCAGCTCGCAGTGTGGGTAGGCACAGCCAGCCCCCTGAGCCAGGGCGGCTCCTCAGAATCCCCAGGACTTGTCGGTCTTCTCTTCCAGGTGTTCAGAATGTCAGGATCCTCTCACCAACTGGTACTACGAAAAGGACGGGAAGCTTTATTGCCACAAGGATTACTGGGGGAAGTTTGGGGAATTCTGCCATGGCTGCTCGCTACTCATGACTGGGCCCGTGATGGTAAGCACTCGCTTCTCCCTTTAGCACTTTCCTGGGCTGGAGGACGTTGAACAAGGATCTCCAGATGCTTATGTGTTTCTTACCCTCCCAGTCCTTCCACCATCTGGGGCTTTTCCCACTGAGGGGAAGTACCCAAAGGAAAAATGGGCCTGGGGCTCATTGGGTGCCCCTCCAAAAGCCTGAGTACAAAAGGGGGCTCTCATGACCCAGAACCTAGTGGCATAAAGAGGCCACTCCTGTGACTGAGTGGGCTTGGAGAGGAGTGGGAGGTGTAGAGGGGAGGAATGGGAGAAAGAGCTGTACAAAGCCCTGAGACCCTTTTCATTCCAACTCCACCCCCACCCCCCATCCCTAGAACTGCCAGATGACAGCTCCTGACCTCTAGGATCTTAGACTCAAAGGGAAGATAAGACAGTGATGGGGCCAAGGACAGAGCTTTGTGGGTAGGGAATTTGAGGAAGACAAGGTCACTTTCAGCTGGGAAGATCAGGGATGGCTGAGCTTGGCCCAAAAGGGAAAGGAAGGACTTTGAGCTGGCCAAGACAAGGTCAGAATTCATTGCTGCTTTGGGGGGATCCTCCACAGATGCACCGTGCCGGAAGAGGCCAGGCTAGGACCAATAGGCCGCCAGACCCGGAGGGCCAGGCGGAGGCCTTCTGGGACAAAGGACGAGTAGGGGAGGCATTTCACCTCTTGATGACCCAGGCAACTCTTTTAAGACTATCTGATGCTGGGGGTGCAGCTTGAGGGACTTTCCTCTTGGCATTTCCCATTGCCAGGAGTTCTTCTCCGTGAGCAGCGTGGCAGCGGGTACCCTAGTACACCCAGGAGGTCCTGCCAGCACAGGCTCTTTGATCTGCTTTTCTAAAGGAAAGACAGCTTTAAAGGGGTCAACAATCTTACTTTAATCACAGATAAGTAAAAAGAAGAGAGTATCCAAGAAAGAATCCGACAGTCTGAACAAAGTAATACAACCACCTACATACCCCACTAGGCCGGAGAGCACCAGCCTCTGAGTAGTCATGGGAGCTCTTAACAAACAGCTACTTGGAGTCCTGTCCAGGGAATCCCAAGGACCTTCTCATGAGCAAGCCCCCCAGTATATATAGTGTTCAGCTAACAGGCTTAGAGCCAGAAGGCACCACGAGCCTCCTGACTTAATGCCTAATTAACTGATATTACAGGCAGTTACTGTCAGAGAAACCAGAGGCTGGTGTCTTGCCCAGGACATGGTTATTCTTAATGCCCTCCAAGGTCTCCTCCTACTGAGACTGGGGGGCTCTGTAGAGGGATGTAGGTATTTCCCTCTGGGAGAGAGAAATCCTTCAGTAAGGCCAGTGGCGTGAGCAAGAATGTCGTGAGATATCCTTGGGCTAGAGCGAGGCATGTCCAGCCCTGCTCTGCTCCCAGCATAAGGCTGCGTGAGTCCCATTGAGTGTCCTAGAGTGTAGGAGAGCTGTCACATCTCCCTGCCCCCTTTCCTTCCTCCTCACACAGGTCGCTGGAGAATACAAGTATCACCCAGAATGCTTTGCTTGCATGAGCTGCAAGGTGATCATTGAAGATGGAGATGCGTATGCCCTGGTTCAGCATTCCACTCTCTACTGGTAAAGTGACCACACATGCTGAGTCTGGGGCGGGGTGGGGGGGGAAAGAGAGATGGCCTTTGCACAAGCCCCAGCCCACTCACTCATCTTCACAATGACCTGCCAACCTCACGGAATTGTTTTAAAAAATCAATTGAGAACATAGAAATGCAATGACTTGGTTGTAATAACAATAACATAATGCTCTCCAGCCCACCTCTGCCATCCTGCCTGCCTGAATCCAGAGCTGGCTGAGGACCTGGCTCTTCCAGATTGGTTAGGGTCTTGGTCATGAGTGGTCATCATTGAAAAGGAAGGATGGGGGGGGGGGGGGATTGGCAGGGCCTGTGTGGAGAGAGGAAGAAGCTGGCTCACAGCATGTCTTCTCTGGGTAGTGGCAAGTGCTACAATGAGGAGGTGCTCACGCCCATGTTTGAGAGGCTGTCCACGGACTCTGCCCATGACCAGCTGCCTTATTCCGTCACACTCATCTCCATGCCAGCCACCACCGAAGGCAAGAGAGGCTTCTCTGTGTCCATCGAAAGTGGCTGCTCTGACTATGCCACCACCGTACAAGTGAATGAGTGAGTATCCAAGACTCCCCCAGGGTGGGCCTGGCAGCTCCCCAGCACCTGCCTGATGCAGAATCCCTCCCCACAGCTGCCGTACTCGTCTTCTGCTGCTGTCTGTCAGCTAGCCCTAGGCCTCAGGCTTGGGAAAGGTGAAATGGGGCCTAAGGCCCAAACTGTTGGGTCATGCCATCATACAGGGCAGGCTTTGCTGTCCCAGGAGAGAGGGAAAGGAATGCCCAGGCATCTCTGACTCTGCACAAAGGAGACTTCCCGAATCAGCATTCATGGCATCTGTTTGAAATGGCCCGAGGACTGCTTTGCTCTGACCTCTTCTCCCATTGCATTTCTGTCTCTGTTCAGGGTCAGCCGAATGCACATCAGCCCTGACATCCGCAATGCCATCCACCCTGGGGATCGGATTCTGGAAATCAATGGGACCCCTGTCCGAACCCTGCGGGTAGAGGAGGTATGAGTCTGGAGCCTTCTACTGGGTCTAGAAAATTGGCTGATTTATGGCTAGGGAATAAGCCCCAATTCTCAGAGCTTCCCTCAGTCTCCCTGGGCCATCCTTCTTCCCCTTACCACCCCCTCAGCGTTTCTGGACTTGGTAATGAGATGGGGGGGAAGGGGCAGGCAGCACAGTGGAGTGTAGACCTTGAACACAGGGGGGTTTAGAGACTTGTGACCCTGGGCAAGTCATTTCCCCTCTTTGGGCCTGTTTCCTTAATTGTAAGATAGAGAACTAGATGAATCTCTAAAGTCCTTCCCAGCTCTAATATCCAGTGATTATCCTCTTGAGATATGGATGATTTCTTGTGTCCACCTGACCGAGTGAGGTAAAGAGGCTGCTGTTCAGACTGTGCAGGATTGGCTGCTATGAGACCAAGCAAAGAGCCCCCTCTGAGAACTGAAACTGTCCACAAGAGAAGAACGTGGTCAGCAGTCAGAGGGTCATCTCCTTATAACCTGCTCAGCCACAGAGAGAGGAGAAGGAGAATAGGGTACGCGAGGGGAGCCTCTCTCCAGAGCCAGCGGCCCACTCTGCTTTTACCTCCAGGTGGAAGACATGATCGGCAAGACAAGCCAGACCCTTCAGCTCTTGATTGAGCATGACCCTGTCTCCCAGCGCCTGGATCATCTCCGGTTAGACTCCCGGCTTTCTCCCCACATGAAGCCTGTTGGGGTCCCTCATGCCAGGAACACTCTGGACATTAAGGAGAACCTGGACGGGACACTGCGAAGGCGATCTCTCAGGTATGCCCTGCAGGAGGCATGGGGTCAAAGGGCTCAGATGGCCCTTCTCCGGCCTGCCCTCTCCAGGCGCGGTGGGAGCCAGAGTCTGGGCATGGGGAACCTTATAGACAGGACATACACAGACTGAGAGCGTTGGAGAACTAGTGAAGGGGCCTCATTGGCCGTCTGATCAGACTCGCCAATTGACAGTCAGTTAACAAGTATTCCTGATGATTTCTGCCACTGTGCCAGGATACACGCCCAGGAAGGAAGCAGTCCTCACACAGAGCTGACTGAAGCTAATGGGGGATACGAGATAACAGACATGGAAGTGACTAAGCACAAATCTCTACAGAATAGCCAAGTACAAGGTCATTGGGAGGGAGGGAGAAGTCGGGTTCCATGCAGAAGATGAAGCTTGATCAACACCTTAGGAGAAGAGAGGGGGTTCTTGGCCATGGAAGTGAGGAGGGAGGTTATTCCAGGCAGGAAGATGGCAGCAGAGGGGGCTGGCAGGGCTGGATCACAGACAGGGGGGAACAGCAACCCAGGAGACCGTGGGGACAGGCATTTGTATTTCATCTCCAAAACCAGAGGGAGTCAGACTGAGATCTGAGCTGGTGGAAATGACTCTGGTAGTAGTGTGGCAGATGGACAGCAGGGAGGCTCATCAGGAAGCTGCTGGAATAATTTCAGGGAGAGGTGATGGGGGCTCAAGGAAGGTGGGAACTGGCTGAGGAGACAGAGGGTTTGAGGTGCTAGGGGAGAGCTGGGAAGTTGGGAGCTGAAAGAATTAGCTTTTGATTAGATATGGGGAGTGAGGTAGATACTGAAGTGACAGGCCCAGGGGGCAAGAATAATGGTGGGGCCATTGGCAGAGATGAGGAAACATGGACAAGGGAGGGGTTTGATGGAAAAAAGGTGAATTCTGGTTTAGACATGCTCAGTTCGAGATGTCTTAGGGGCAGACACTTTGGAAGGTCTAGTAGACGATTAGTGACTCAGGACTGAAGGTCAGGGGAGAGAAGGAGAGACAGACATGTGAGTGATGTGTATGAAGATCCAAGAAGAGGAGAGGACTGAGGGTAGAACCTTGGGGGGGCCCCCAAGTTTGGGGAGAGCCAGGAGAGAAGGGTGTCATGAAAGCCCAGAAAAGAGAGAGAGGCTGGTCCACTGTGTCCAGTAGAGCAGATAGAACTGTGAGGATGAGGATGGAAAAGAGGCCAGCAAATTGGGCAGATGTGGGTGAGTGTTGAGGTTTGAAGCCAAATTGTAAAGCTGATGGATGTAAGCAGCTCAGCCTAGGGGCTTGGCCAAGGAGAGGGGTACAACAAAGGCTTAAGGGGATGCTGGGTCTAGCAGAGGCTTTAAGGATGGGAGGGACTTGACTGTGTTTGAGAACAGCAGGAAAAAAGTGAACAGTAGCAAGAGTGGAGAAGTTGGGTGCTGGGCATAGGTTAGGGACCCATGGGGAGGGGTTGGCCTTGGTAGGAAGGGCTGCCACCGCTTTGGCAAAAACCCCTTGGGGGTTGAAGTCCTGGGCTTTTGAGGTAAAGAGAATGGGAGAAAAGGGAGTTCTCATCTAAGAGGAACCCTTGCTTTACCATACCTAACACATGCTCCATCCACTTCTGCTTAAAGATATGCAGGAGGAGAACCCTCAACCCCGTCCCCCAGGCAGCCTACTGCTCTGACTGACATCAGGACTATTGGCGGGTAGTGCAGAGTCCTGGTCAGCTGACTTTTGGCATGGGGTCTCTGGGCCTCCCCCATCTCTCCAGTGGTTATCCTAGCACATGCCCTGCCTACGTCCTAACCCTCGTCCCCCTGGCCATCCTTCCCCAGGCGCAGTAACAGTATTTCCAAGTCTCCGGGCCCCTGCTCCCCCAAGGAGCCTCTGCTGCTCAGCCGAGACATCAGCCGCTCTGAATCCCTGCGCTGTTCGAGCAGCTGCTCTCAGCAGATCTTCCGGCCCTGTGACCTGAGCCATGGAGAGGTCCTGGGCAAGGGCTTCTTTGGACAGGCCATCAAGGTAAGGGTGCCGTTAGCTCTGTGGGCTGTGTTCAGTTCAGTTTAGCCAGCACACAACGTGGATGGCTGTCGGCCGACGCACGTGTTCGACTACAGGGAGAGAGGAGTGGTTTGTCTACAGGCTCGGAAGGCAGAGTGTGGATGCCCTTCCATGCTAAGCCCAGCCATTTAGAAGTAACATTGGGGCGGCTAGGTGGCTCAGTGAAAAGAGCACTGGCCCTGGAGTCAGGAGGACCCAAGTTCAAATCCGGCCTCAGACACTCACTAG
Organism: Pseudocheirus occidentalis; assembly: GCA_028646575.1. Classification (NCBI taxonomy): domain Eukaryota; kingdom Metazoa; phylum Chordata; class Mammalia; order Diprotodontia; family Pseudocheiridae; genus Pseudocheirus; species Pseudocheirus occidentalis. Next base: position 9,782,285 of record CM053594.1, on the reverse strand, counting down.
CCATGTGACCTTGGGCAAGTCACTTAACCCCAATTGCCCTGCATTCCCCCCTCAAAAAAAAAGTAACATGACCAGATCTGTGACCCAGCAGGGGTATGAAGAGTAGGTTGGAGGAAGGAGAAGGGAAAGGACAAGGCGGGGATGGGGCAGGGGCAGGGCTTCTAACCCATCATTCTTATCCAGATAGTTGGCCCCATGCAAAGTTTCCTTATTTCTCTTAACCTTATATTAGTTCCAGCTGTGAATCCCCACTTAGGCTCATCCTAGAAATGGGAATGCCCACATCCCAGGTGACTCTAGAGGTCCAGTTATGCCCAAGGGCAGCTTTAGAGTCTGGATTTCACTGATCCCCTCTCTGTTAAACACTTCCTCTGGAGGGGCTGGGGGAGGGGAGAGGTGGGCCCTGCCCTGGACCAGCCGGCACTAACACTCATTTCTCTCCTCCCCCTTTCTGCACGTAGATGGGAGGTGGGGCCAGGTAAGCAGAGTGTTCCCTGTCTCTCCCTTGCATCTTGTCCCTGGAGAAGGGAGGGAGAGGCAAGCATGGTGCCTCCCCAGCTCCCTGGCTGCCCCGCAGACCCTGCCCCAAGCACTTCGGAGTCTCAGGTGACTCCTTTGCCAGTTGGCTGGAACCCCTCTTTGTCTTGGCACATCGTGGATTTTCCTCACTCCAACCTGTCTTGTTCCCATTTCCTTTTTCCAGTTCATGGTGTTGTATGTAAAACAAGTTCATCAGGAAGAAATGTTTTGTTGCTGATAGGCCCCCAAACCTCCCTGCACGCTGGCTCTGGATGGTGTGTGCAATCATGCCTACTGCCTCCCTGAGGCCCTCAGCTGCCAGGTTTCTGCCCGGCCAGCTCCAGAAGCCCCTCTGAGTGACTTCCCCAGCCATGTCTGCGGTCATTCCTCAGTCATCCCCTCCATCTTCCAACAGGTGACACACAAGGCCACTGGCAAGGTCATGGTCATGAAGGAGTTAATTCGGTGCGATGAGGAGACACAGAAGACTTTCCTAACGGAGGTAGGGAGACTGGCCTCAGAAGCCTTGAAAACAGTCCATCCTTGCTCTTGTTCTGAGAACCCACTATTCAAAGAGCAGAATAGAGATGACTCCTCAGGGCAGCTTGTGTGCAAGGCTGAGGTACTAAAGAAACAGCCCTTAGCCCGAGGGCTGTAGCCTGTGGACCGGCCCCAGACTCAGAGTGGAGGAGGGTGAGAGCCCAGCCTGACCTTCTGTTGTTGATTTCTTGCTCTCTGCCATCCTGTGGCCTCACCGTGGGCTCCGCTCTCTGGGCCATTGCCCAGGTTGTCCGTTGGGCCTCTGACCTGCCCCCTTCTCACTCGTCCTCTTGTTTCCTGGGTGTGAGCTCAGCCTTTCCTGCCCTGCCCCTGACTGCTGGTGCTCATGGGATTGTTTTGTGCCAGCCTGTGTTTCACGGGTACCTCTGTGTGCAGGCGTCTTCCGCAGTAGACCACAAGATCCTAGGGGGCAGGACCCCAGCAACTAGCACAGCGCCTTGCATGTAGTAGGTGTTTAATAAATGCTCATTGATTGATTGCCAGCTGTTTGAAAGGTGGATTGAAGAGAAGAAGCCAGAAGCCAAATTAGGAACTAGGTAGTGGTGAGTGCAGAGAGGGCACAGGGTTACAATGTAGAGAGAGGAATGACGAGACACGGCAGGCAGCTAATGACATCTTGAGGTCTGAGAGATCAGCTGCTAACCGTCCGTTATGTGCCAGGCTCCTCCGTGCTGAGGGCTGGGGACACAAAGCAAGGCAGAAGACAACCCCTGCTCTCGAGGGGTCCAGTATATCAGGAGACAGCCTGCTAGTGTCTTTGTAATCAATCTGCGGGCCAAAGGCACAGGCAGGAAGGGCATCAGGAAGGCCTTCCCAGAGAAGGGCAGGACCTTGGCTGAGACAGGAGGAAGAGCCCTTGAGGCCTGAAGACAGGTAGGGAATCACCTGCAGCTGAGCTTGGGGGGGGGGGGGGGAGGTCCCTGGCTCTAGAACCAGCAGGAAGGTGCCAGCGCACAGCCATGGTGATGTAAGGTGGGAGAAGGGCTTTCCGGGCCAAACCAAGCATTTCCTATTTGCTCCTGGAGGTGAGAGGGAGCTGACTGAATAGGGACAGATGGCTTTGGCAGCTGAGCAGGGGTGGATTTGAGGAAGGGAAGCCTGCGAAAGGGCTGTTGTCCAGGCATAAAGTGGTGAAGGCCTGCACCTGAGTGCCAAGAGGAGAGAAGAGGGCAGAAACGACCAGAATATATAGAGGAGGTGAGAGTGGTGTTCGGATGACCCCTCGGTGGCCAGCCCAGGTGCCTAGGAGCATGGCGGTGCCCTGAGCTGTAACAGGGAAGTTGCAAAGAGGGGAGGGTCGGTTTGGGACATGTCAAATTTAAGATCTAACAGGAAACATCCAAGCAGCAATTGTGGAGGTGAGGCAAGGCTAGAGGTCAGTCAAGAGGCTCAGATGGGGTGGACGCATCTGAGAATCATCAGTGCAGAGATGGGAGCTGATGAGCCCTGAGTTAGTACAGAGGGAGAAGAGGGCCCAGGATGGAGCCTGGGGGACACCTACAGTGAGGGGCTGTGACCTGGATGAGACTCCAGCAAAGGAGACAGAGAAGGAACAGTCAGAGAGGGAGGAGGAGAATCAGGAGGGGGGTGAGGAGGGGATCCCAGAATCCTAAAGAGAAGAGGGTCATCGGCAGCATTAAAGGCTGCACACAAGTCCAGACTGAGGACTCATTGGTTACTTCAGAGAGAGCAGTGTTGGTGGAATAGTGAGAGGGGAGGCCAGGCTGCAGAGTTAAGGGAGTGACATGGAGATTTCTGCAAGAAATTGCCTTCTCAGGGAGCTTAGATGGAGCTTAGCTAGTGAAGGGTTATGGGGGAGCTGGGATAATGTGGTTATGGTTGTGTCTGTGGGCTGCAGCCAGCAGACCTGGAGAAATGCTGCAGACAAGTGAGGTAGAGGGGCAGTCTGCTGAGAGAGATGGGCCAGGCCAAGGGCAAAGGAAGAGCTGTGGATGCCTGCCGAGATCTCAGACCCAGGGAACCTTCCCAGAAGCAGTGCCGTGTTAATGTTGGGCTAAGGCCGGTGTGTTCTTCCCCAAGAGCTAGAAGTGGGCCCTGAGGGAGAAGCCAACAAGGGAGCAGCCTTGGGAAAACCTGGGGACTCTGCTTTGGTGACCTCCTTAGCACTCATCTCTGCTGAGGCTTCTTGAGTCCTGCCCTGACCTCCCTGCCAACCCCCAGTGTGCCTTTCTCTCTGACTGCCTTTCAGGCACAGCTGGTATCTTAAACCTGGTGTATCCAAAATGAGGCTTCTTAGCTTGGCCCCAGCCCAGTAGGCCACCTCTGCTCCTCATTGTCTCACCCCAGAGCCTGCCCAGTCTTCCTTTGTGACATGTGTCATGGAGGTGCTGGAGTAGTGGCCATAACAGTGCCCACCTCCCTCTCGGGGTTAGTGTGAGGATCCCATGAGCACTTAGCCCAGTGCCTGGGACACAGCAAGGACTTAAGAAGCTTCCTCCCTCTTTCCTTCCCTCGCTGTCTTCCTCAGACACTGCCAGCACCCCAGTGTAGGCCCTCAGCCCTGGGGAGGCTCTCCCTGCCTCAGGTCTCTCCTCCATTCAGCTGTCATAGTCATCCTCCTCAGTGGCTGGTCTGCCCATATTTACCCTTCCCCCTGCCCACACCTCCCTTCAGTCAACACCAGTGATTCCCTGTCACCTCCAGAACCAAGCACAGAACCCTCAGTTTGCTTTTACAGCCGCCCATCCCAGGACCCCTCGGCCCTGTCTTGTCTGTCGGTGTTTGCTTGCTGCCTCCCCCCCATCACTGGCTCCTGTCAGTGTTTGCATGCTGTCTCCCCTTAGACTGGCTACTTTCCTCAGAATACGTGGTTTAGCACAGTGCCCAGCACGTAATAGCCACTTGCTTAAATGCTTGTTGAGGACTGCCTGCCTGACCTCCGAGGTCTCGGTCTTGGAGGCTCTGGGGGATGTATGTGGAGAGTTGTCTGTCCTCTTCTCCCTTCCCTATGCAAAGGACCTGGAACTTCTAGAATGGTACAGGATGATTAGACAGATGCAAGCTTCCTCTGACAGTCTAGTCTGTCTTGGTTTTCTTTGTCGGTCAAGCTGTTCAGTGGCCAGTTCCCCAGAGGCAGAAAGGCTGCCCTCTCTCAGCCCAGCTGTGCCTGACAAGGCCCCACCAGAAGTAATGTTCTCTCACCCCTCAGGTGAAAGTCATGAGGAGCCTGGACCACCCCAATGTGCTCAAGTTTATCGGGGTCCTCTACAAGGACAGGAAGCTGAACCTGCTGACAGAATACATCGAGGGAGGCACCCTCAAGGACTTCCTGCGCAGCGTGGTCAGTGTGAAGAGATGGGATCCAGATGGGTGGCCTCGCAATGGGCTCCTTGTATTAGCTCTCAGCAGCAGCGAGGAGCATGGCCCTGGCTTTGGGGTGGGTCCTCACAGGTATCCAATGCCCAGGGTGTGTGTGGTGGACAGAATGCCAGATTTGGAGTCAGTGGTTCAAATCCTGACTTGCTAATACTCATGGAAAACTAGTCAGTTTATAATTAAGTACCATTGTGTAGAAGAAAGAGCCTTGTGGGTGCAAGGCCCCTCTCTGTCACTGAGGTTATATAATCATGACAGCATTCCTTGCCTGCTCAGACCCTAGTTTCCTCATCTTCAAATGAGGAGGCTCAAGATGGCCTGCTCTGAGAATCCCAAGCCCTTTTTTACCCCTGCTCTTCAGCTCTCTCACCTACAAAATAAGGGGGTTAAGTTAGATGGTTACTGGGCAGCTTCCTTTCCCTCCAGCCAGAAGCCCTTGGGTGGGCATAGGACTCCAGGTAGAGAGATTGACCCACGTGGCGCCAGGGGCCGCCCTTAGGACTGACAGTCCTTCTTGTCCTGCAGGACCCATTTCCCTGGCAACAGAAGGTCAGCTTCGCCAAAGGAATTGCCTCTGGGATGGTGAGTTTGTGAAGAGCCACCTTTTGGCACCTCGCAGACAAGCTGTTGATGAGAGAACTAAGATTTGGAACTAAACTCAGTAGTAGGAAGTGGAGGTTGACCAGAGTCTTTGGCCAGTCCTTCACTTTCTGTCCTCCTCTGGGCCTCCCTCACTTTACTGCCTTAACAGTGATATTAGGAATCTCACAGAGGGCAAGTGTAGGGTCTTAGGTTTGACCCCCAGCATTCAGTGCAGCCTCCCTCCCTCCCTCTCTCTCTCCCTCTCTTCCTCTCTTCGTCCCTCACAGAATGACTCAGAATCAGGAGATCTGAGTTCCAGTCCCAGCTCTAACACTTAGTAGTTTTACAGTTATGGGAGAGGGAGGGAGACAAAACGTGTTCACACAGAACTCTGATCTAAGGGAGAATGTGGTAAGTGGCATAAGGAAGCAGATTGCTCCAGGGGTTCAAGCTTAAAAGACTTCTTGGAGGAAGCAGTAAATCAGCTGAACCATGAGAGATGGGATTTTGACAAGGCCTGTGAGGCGTGACAGACTGGGACAGTCCATGTAAGAGAACTGAAGGGAGCCAAGAACTGAAGGCAGAGAATTGCCAGCCTTGTGTAGGGAGCAGGAGGATCCAGTTAGACTAAAAGATGGAGGCCGTGGCAAGAGAGTCCGGCAAGACCGTGAGCAGGGGGCTGAGTGACTTGTCCAGAGGAGCCATTGAAGGTTGTTGAGCAGGAGAGTGACCTGATCGGAGCAGGTGGTTTATTTGTAGGAAGGCTAATGTGGATATAGACAAATCTGGTTGGGACAGAGACTCTTGGGCAGGGTTGGAGCTCTGGCAGAGGGTGCTGAAAGTGGAAATGGCAAATAAAGGATTGTAGCAGCAAGCACCCTAGCATACCCAGGTTCTTTGATCTGCTTTTCTAAAGGAAATCAACTCAAAAAGCGTTAACAATCTTACTGTAGTCAAACATATATCATTTACCTAGTTCAGGGGAAAAGTCAGCACCCTGAACTTCAGAGAAAATACAAACAAGTTACAAGTAGACAAAAAATACAGACAGAAAAAGTAATACAATTCAGCAGACTAACAGACAGGGCTTCCAGCTGTCTGACCATCACATACATACCATTGGACATCTGGGTTTTCAAAGCCGGGGAGCTCAGCAGAGTCTCATTTGGCCAAATCACACAACTCTTCCCAAAGTGAGCCCCAAAGCAAAACCTCACCTCAGAATATACATCCTTCTCCAGGGTCAGAGAATTGGCATAACCCTGGTGACCCCCTGTCTAATTACAGAGTAACAAGGTGTGTGTGTTCCTGACAAACCAGCCTCCCCTAAGCAAGCTTCTCCCATTGGGCTCTGCTCCAGCCTTCTGCAGACTCCTCCTCCCACAGGCTCCAAGTGACCTCATTCAGCCTATTAGGGGGAAGAGTCTATTTTCAAAGCAGGGAAGGTCTTCGGATCGCTTAGGCCAGTGGTTCTCAACCTTCCTAATGCTGCGACCCTTTCATACAGTTCTTCATGTTGTAGCGACCCCCAACTATAACATTATTTTTGTTGCTACTTCATAACTAATTTTGCTACTCTTATGAATCAGTATTAATATCTGATCTGCAGGATGGATTTTCATTGTTACAAATTGAACAGAACCCACAGGTTGAGAACTGCTGACTTAGGCTTATTAAGGGGCAAGGAAGTTCTTCAGATTCCCATTGTCATTACAAGGACAGATGAAGAGAGGGACGGGGGCTGGGAGGACATGGAATTCCCAGGGTCTCATCACTAAATGGGAGCAGAGAGTAGGAACCCAAGATACATTTTTTCTGCCAGTGACATAGAGAGTAGTGATGCCCACCACAGTGGGGCAGCTGGGGGGAGGGGGGTGGTGCTTGGTTTGGAATGTATTGACTTTGAGGGGCCCATGAAAACTACAGTGAGGCAGCCCCACCAGCTCTGCAGGCAAGGACACCACTGAGGCCTGCTCAGAGAATGACTTGAAGCCCAAGCACAGAGGTATTTGGAGGCCCTCAGGGGCAATGAGAACAGGGAGTGTTTGTTTTTTTATTGACTTATTTATTTACTTTTAGTTTAAAAGATTCAGTTCCAGAGTCACTTGAGTTTCAGATTTTTCTCCCCTTCCCTCCACCCCCCCCACCCCATGGTGGTGTACAGTCATGTAGGGGATCTGCAAACACTTTAACATCGTACAATAGTCTGGTTCATATAGAAGCGTTGTAACCAATGGAGCGAATAATAGGAAAAGAAAAAAAAAACAGAACAAAACATGGAAAAGAATAATAGCATGCGTTGGAAAGCAGTGAGTGTTAATCCCCTCTTACTCAAGAATAGGGGGACCTGAGTGGAGCCTTCTGGTCCTGGAGAGGGGGCCAAATAAGCCTGACACTGAGAACAGGCTCAGCGGGCAATGAAGGAAGGTAGGTCTGGTGAGGCTGGCCATCTGCTGCCAGGCCGAAAGGGGAGTTGGGGGTGCTTTAGCGAGCCTGGCACAGAGGAATGGTGTTGGCACAATCCGATCTGTGCTTTTGGCAGCTCTGTAGAGGATGACTTGGAGCACACTGGGGGCAGGCCAGTTCCTGCAGTCTGGGGGGCAGGGGGAAGGGGGAGGGCATAGGGACACCTGAGCCTGTGTGTAGGTAGGGGAGGAGCCAGGGAAAGAGGTTCAGCATGTGTCTCTTGGGGATGTCTGAGGAAGCCTGTGGATCTCTTTCAGAAGAAGGTTTAAGTGTGTTACCTAAAGAATCTCGTGCTGAAATACCATTATCAAAATGCTTTCTTTAAAAACCCAGATTCTCCTATTCCTTGAAATTGCTCCAGGGACCCCCAAGTTCAGCCCTATTGTTCTAGAAGAACAATATGGAATGGAAGAGAGTGGGGAGAGGGGAGGTTATTGATAGTGAGGCCCCATGAAGACATTTTTTAAACTCACAAAGAAAAACCGAAGGGAGTCCCAACAACCAGAAGAACTTTGAAAGGGACACACAGCTTTTCTTTTTAAAGCAAGTGGGGTGAAATGGAGCTCTGTGTGTATGGAGATGTTCTTTTTTGGTATTTAAGTTGAGAACTTTTTAAAAACTTAAAAATATTCAGAAGAGATAGAGCATACTCTGAAAAAAGACATGACATCCTTTTTACCCTGAGAACAGGTGGGTGAGCTAAGGAAGTTCCTGTGGATCTTCTTAGCCAAGACATTGGCGAGGTTGTCTGCCCAGGGAGAGGACCAGGCTGAGCTGGCAGGGCTTGAACCCCTGGAAGCTCAGTGGGTGACTTTGTTCCACGAGGTCCAGCTACATGCCCCCGGAACAGGAGAGGGGCACCCCCAGAGGAGCCAAGGCTCTGAAGGAAGCATATCCCCAAGAGACAGCCAATGGAATTGAAGAGCAGGGAGGGCTTGAGGACCTCCCTCACCCTGGTTGGAAACGGGAGGCCATGGTCCAGTAACTGCAGAGGAGCATGGCTGGGGATCAGAGAGGCAGATTTCAGGCCATCGGGAAACAAGGCCAGCATGCCTTTGAGAGCCGGCCTCCAACAAGCTTTGACCAGAAGGGCCTGGCCTCTGCTGGGGTTCCTCACTGATCCTTCCCTTCTAGGCCTATCTGCATTCCATGTGCATCATTCACCGAGATCTGAACTCCCACAACTGTCTCATCAAGCTGGTAAGTGCCCTGGGGGCAAGCTACTGTGCCTGGTGGGCGTCTGCCTCACTCGGGAATGGGGGCAGTGGCAGTTCCAGAGGGAGTGCAGGGACCCTTTTATCCACAAGGACATGTGACACTTTCCCTTCTCAGCTAAAGGCTGAGCTTATCTGAGACCTCTGGCTCTGTGTGCTTGCCAGGCCTGCTGGGCTCCCTCCTCTGCTGTCCTCTGGTGTCCACCCTGCTTTCTGACCGTACTAAGATGCCCATCTTTCCTGCATTCTCCTCCTTTCTCTCCCAAGCTTACTCAAACTCCCCTCCATGAACCACCACCCTTTTCCTAAATTCTGTCGTCATCTCCATTTCTACTTTCCCCAACCCTCATCAGGTGTGGCATCATTCTGGGCCCTCTTTAGCTGACTTGTGCCTACCTGCAGAAAACCCTTACGGTGTTTGGGAGAGGTCCCTGGCAGCCAGTAATTTGGGGTGGGAAGAACAGCAGGCTCTAGCACTGAGATCTGAGTGACCTCGGCCTCATGGCCTCCACTGCTTCCTCAGTAGAGTGGGCACTGCCCACCTCCCCCAGAGGGCTTTGTTAATGCCTTTGGTGCTGCCCACAGGGGTCACTCAGCCCTGTTTTGTGTCTTTGGTCAGGACAAGACCGTCGTCGTGGCCGATTTTGGCCTCTCAAGGCTCATTGTGGAGGAGAGAAAGAAGCCCGCCTCAGAGAAGGTTTCCACCAAGAAGCGCACCCTGCGCAAGAGTGACCGCAAAAAGCGCTATACCGTGGTGGGGAACCCCTACTGGATGGCCCCTGAGATGCTCAATGGTGAGATCCTCCATGCCTGGCAGCCCAAGCATGTGCCCACATGGGCTTTGTACCCACAGTGTCCTTCCTTCCCACCCCAGCTCCCCCTCGTGGGCCAACTTTTAGCAGCCAGATGGGCAGGCGAGCTGCTGCCAGCCTCAAGCCCTTAGCCTTTCCCCATTTGTTTTCTATTATATGTTGCCCGTGCCTGGTAGAGGGAGTACATGTCTGTCTTTCTGCCTGTCCCCAAGGAGGCAAGCTCTGGCTCAGCAGACTTCTAAGCACCCATAACCCTTTGAGAGGAGGAGGTGCCACCATTCTCCACCCCATTATCCTGCTTGTGGAAGCCCCTCAGTGGCAGGAAAGCCAGGGCTGAGGCTTTCTGAGCCAAGTCTTTCCACTTTGAGCACAGGCCCAGGCGCTAGAGCTTCCCCCTGACTGGGACTCTTCCAGAGTAGCCTTTATTTGCATACCGTCCTAAATAGCCAGTCCTGGTCCCTACAGGATACTCTCTTGGGGTTACAAGATTTGGGGCACTATAAGCGTGGGCTGCCCCACCATGGACAAGGTTGTAGAAACAGCCTTTTCCATTCCTTCCAAGAAGCCCTTGCCACCTTGGGGGCTGGTGAGCATTCTGCTAAAGAAAGTTGTGCAGGATTTCTGCTGCTCCTCAAGATCAGGACTGAGGTCACTCGGGGCCTGTCCTGGCATCCCTGCCCCCATCACCAGCTGCACAAGACAGGGGAGCAGTGCTCACCCTCCTCTTTCATGTTCCCTTAGGCAAGAGCTATGATGAGACTGTGGACGTCTTCTCCTTTGGGATAGTTCTCTGTGAGGTGAGTTCAGACCCCAGCTCAGCCTGAGGCAGTGAGGGGCAGCCAGATAAGACAGACTCCCTGCCCTCAAGGAGGCGAGAGCCAGCTTAGACAAGGTGCACATACAAGAACAGCCCTGTGCTAAGTGCCGGGGAATCCCAAGATAAAGAGTATGAGAGGCAGTCAGGATGCCTGGTAGATATGGGGCTGCTGGCCTTAGCTGTGGGGAGGCCTGGACTTCCATGCTCCCTCGGCATCTGCCCATTCAGCACTGCCACCTGCTTCAGAATCCAGGCCTTCTTGCTCTCCTGCCCGGCACACCTGGCCAAGCTTCCCCCCAGCCACCTTCTCAGGTCCTGCTCCCACGCCGCCAAGGCTGGGCTTCCTGCCCCAGAGCAGCCTCTCTGTTCCCCTGCAGGTGACAGCCTCCTGTCTCCGTCTCCTCCCAGCTCCAAACCTCTCAGCACCCTCTCTGCATTCCTCCTTGACTTGAGACTTTGATGAGGAGGCGGCTGAGGTTTGAGGAGCTCACGACTTCTCTGGGAGCTGGCTGCCTCCATCACACCCTTTCAGTTTCTCACCTTTAGTCTCTCGTCATCCACTAACCCCTTCTCTGATACCTACAAGCATTCCCAGGCCTTCTCCCTCCTTTAAAAAAGCCCTTCTCAACCTTCCCTTCCTGTCTCCCTCAAGGTCCCTCCCTTTCCATCTCATAATGGAACTCCTGGAAAGGCTGTCTGCTTTCAGTCCCTCTCCCTTCCTCACACACCCCATTCACTTCTCAGTCCCTCGAAATCGACCTTCCAAACCAATCAGACTGAAATCATCTGATGTTACCCATGATCTCTGAACTGTCTGGGCCCATGGCCTCTTCTCAGTCAGCCTCCAGACCTTGGAGCACCTGCTGCTTCCAGCCTCCTTAGGAGTTACCTTGGATGTTTACCAAGACTGAGCTTCCGGCCTTCTTCTCTTCCTTCTGGATGATCTCCTTCGCTTTCCAGATCTCTCCTGACCTCCAGTCCCATGTTATAAGCTGCTTCCTGCATTTGCCTCCAGTGTCCTGGAGGCCTCTTGAGCTGGACACATCTGAAATGGGCCTCATTATGATTCTCCCCCAAACCGATTGGCTGCCTCCAAATTGGCCCCATTTCTGTGTAGGGCACGTCCTCCTTCAGTCAGTCGTTCTAGATGCTCCCTTTTCTTTCCGTCTCCATGACCAGTCCATCTCTGCCCCCGTCGCCTCTCATGGCCATTCTTTTCTCTTGGCTGGCCCTGGGGTGGTCTCTGTACTCTTCTGGGGGTTGGTATGGTAGCTGGAAGAGCCGCAGCTCTGAAGTCAGAGGGTCTGGCTTCCAGTCCCGCTCTGCCACCCGGGCAACATGGGTCATGATCTCACCTGTAAACTGAGTGGCCTCCCAGCTCCAAGCTGTGATCTGTCGGATGAAGGGATTGGCCTCAGTGTCCTCAGGCTCCTTTCAGCTCTCGACTTTCGGGCCTGTGAACCCCTCTCCGTTGCTTCCCAGGATCCAGTACAGACTCCTCAGCCGTCTACCATCTAGTCCCCGCCCACCAGCCGTCTCAGTCTTGGCTTCCAGGCTTGTGTCTCCAGTCCTTCTCCCTCCCTGGGGCCCTGACCAGCTCAGCTGGTCTCCCACACCCAGAGCGCGCTCCTCGCCTCCTCCCCAGCGCAGCTCATGCACGCCCCTTTCTACTTCTTGCTTGGCATTGCTTGGCACAGCAGCAGGTAAGCTCCTGGAGGGCAGTGACTTGTATTTTTCTCCAGTGTTTAGCACAGCACCCGTCATATCAGAGAGTTAAGCTTAGAGGTTAGATAGGCCTTGAGATCTCCCTACAATTGAGAAGCACAGTGTGTATCTGTCACACAAGGAGTAGATGCCAGGCAGCATTGCACACTGGCCAGAGAAGTACAGATTTCTTGGGACTCTGCTTGTCTCCCAAGTCCTCCCACCCTGCACTCCCACCAAAGAGCTTGCCCTTTAATCCTGCTGCTGGTGACTTCTCCTGGGTCTCCCCTGCAGATCATCGGGCAGGTGTATGCTGACCCTGACTGTCTCCCTCGCACACTGGACTTTGGCCTCAACGTGAAGCTTTTCTGGGAGAAGTTTGTGCCCACAGATTGTCCCCCAGCTTTTTTTCCCCTTGCTGCCATCTGCTGCAAACTGGAGCCCGAAAGCAGGTGAGTAGTGATGGTTAGGGGGCCTGAGGGTCTGAACCGCCTGGTGCGCTCCTCAAAAAAAGGACCCATTCACCTGGAAGGCCCTCTTGGGCTCTCGGCAGTGGGATAGAGCAGGAGCACCCTGCTCTTGAGGTCAGAACGCCAGAGGGCAGGATCCAGCCAGACTCTGCTTAGCTTCGTAACCTGGCCACACCTGCTTTCTCACCTGTAGGGGACAGCCTCATAGATTTGTTCTGAGAAACGCACTTGGCCATCAAATTGTGGGCTGATCTGATGCAACTGAGGGAGCATGTGCCTTTCCCAGGCAGATGGGAAGAGCAAGGAGCCCTGCTGCTCCTTCAGGCAGCTCCAGCCAGTCACTCTCTGGTCTTCCAGGCCTTTGGTGGTGACTAAGGAGGATCCCTGACCCTGAGGTGTTTTCTTTTCCAGACCCCCATTCTCCAAACTGGAAGATTCCTTTGAAGCACTTTCCCTCTACCTGGGAGAGCTGGGGATCCCTCTGCCCTCAGAACTGGAAGAGCTGGACCATGATGTGAGCATGCAATATGGGCTGAGCCGAGACTCCCTTTCCTAAGCTTCCCCAGGCCACTGGCTGTGTGGCAAGAGAACCGTGGCGCTCCAGCCACCCACGGGGCATCCCAAGGCACAACACTGCCCATTTCTGGGGCAGTGACCCAGCCCCAGTCTGGCCAAGCTGAGCTTTCTGTGGATCTGTGGCTCCCTTTGAGAGGGGAAGAAGCTGTTTTCTGCTCCCCCCTCAGGGGGAAATGTGCCCAACACTACTGCTCAGGAGATAGATCTCTGGGGCACATGGCATGCCCTTCACCATCTCCAACTCAGCTCTCACCTACAAGCTGTGAAGAAGTGCCCCTGCCCCTGGTACCCAGAAGCCCACTGCCTCCTGGCAGGGCCTGCACCCGCTTCCTTGGGCCCCTCACATGTGGATGCCTTAACTGGGTCTCTGCCATGTTGGATATGTGGGAGCAAGTGTGGCTAGCTGTGGCACCACCCAATGTGCCACCACTGTCCAGGAAGCTTCCCAGATTTAGGAAAGGCTCATCTCTGTTACTTTACCGCCCATGTGCCAGGCTTCTTGCAGGACCTGAGAGTCTCCACTGCCCACACTAATGTGGGGCATGGTACCAGGGTGGGCTGTCTTCGGTGTTGGAGAGAAAACCAGGCCTGCCCCTGTGAACTTCACTCGTGGCTGCTCCTTCTCCCCCCTAAGGCAGGCCTGCAGTAGGGAACTTAGAAAGTCCTTCATGATGGTAGTGTGAGTCAGTGCCAGCTGCTAGCAAATATGGCCTTAAGACTGGGGCAGACCCAAGTCTCTTGCCAGGGTAGATGTTCCAGTTACTGGGGATGATAGATGCTGTTGACATATTCTCCAGCCCTCTGGGTTGGTGGGGGTTGCACCTACAAGTTTCTCCGCTGAGGGAAGAAGACATGATCTGAAACTTAGTGATGAAAATGAAGCCCCTAAGCAAGGCCCCCTCACCCTCAGAATCACAGGGCCCTTCCCTGGCCACTGTGGAGGCGCACTCTAGCTCACCGTGGGGGTGCTGATCAAGGCTGGCTTTCCCAGAAATGAATAGGAAGGAACAGCCTCATGAGTTTGCCTTCTCCGATGTCCCTCCAGGCAGACACCACATTGAACAGTCAGGGAGCCGGTACTGCGGCTACTGAGATGGGGTAGGGGGTGCTGCTCACGCTCTCGAGTTAGCCCTACTGACAGAAATATGTGAAACAGTGATTGTTGGCCTGATGAGTTGTAGAACTGGTTGTCATCTCCTAACTAAAGCTTACTTTTCTAATGACCTACAAGAATTGGCTGTAGGCTTCTAGGGGCTCCTTGGTGGCAGGATATGGTAGGTAGACTGACAGGGAGGAGGGAACCAGGTGAGAGAGGAAACTGGTCTGAACTGTCTCCTTCCCCCAAGAGAGCAAGAACCAGTGTTCTTCATGGCAAGCGTGAAAAGACGGGCCAAGCCAGGCGTTTGGGTCAACTTCAATAAATGAAGCAATAATGTAGCTGGTGGAACCAATATTAAAATTATTTGGGCTGTGGGATCAGAAAAACATGGGTACGCTTTCCTGGTTGGAGAATGCTTTGGTTGGGCAATCAGGGACCAAGAAACAGTCTTAGAGATGGCCGTGGTGACCACAAAGATCCATCTGCCACTAGCTACTCACCAGAATGTGGCCATAGACCAGGCTTTCCCTCATCTATAAGGTGAGGAGGAGTTTGGGTTATATGGTCTGCAAAGACTACCTCTGACATCCCCCGTTCTAAAGCCCCTCCTAGCCCTGCCATCCCCTATTCTGAGGAACCTTCCAATTTGGACATTCTATGGTGGCCACTCAGTTATGGAATGGAATGAATGCATGTCTCATTCGGCCCTACCTAGAAGGATGCTGTTTCTCCATTTCTATAAAGCTGTTCTCTGTCCTGGTCTTGGATGGGCTCAGCCTTGATTGGAACCCAAGTCATGTATAAAATACGTTCATGTATTTTACTCAGTGGCCAGGGTTGTTGCGAAGATCAGACAAGACGATTTATAACAGGCTCGGCACAGTGGCCGGTACCCAGAAGGCACTCAGCAGATGCTTGCTCCCTGCCTTCCCCAATCCACCAATGTGAAGGAATATGGCCTCCACATACACTATGGATTTGCTGGGTGGTCTCCTTAGAGGAATGGTAGGTCCCAAAGCTTGTATTCTAGGGAAGAACCCCTGCCCCTTTCTTCTGTGCAGGAAACTGGACGGCTCAGAATGCAGGGCCTAATCCTTGGAAAGTTCCTTCCTGGGGGCCTAGGTGGGCCATTGCCCCAGACTTTAGGCCTCAGGAAAAGGGGAGGTGGAACCTTTGCATCCCTAGGGAGAATGTCCTTCTCTAGCCCCCTGGGCACCCAGATTCCCCCAGACCCTCCATCCTTAGAAGCTTTGCTTCTACCATCTGCTGCCCTGCCCTCCCTGGGTCCTATAGCAATGAGCAGAGACACATTCCTACACACTGTTCATGCCGCTCCCTTATGACAACACCCTTGGTGCTCCTTGTCAGCCTGCTACTCCACAGCCGCCCCAACTCTAGGCCACTGCCCGAGGTTAAACAGGCCTTTCTGAGGTCAACAGAGAGCTGCCTCCCAAGGGTGAGCTCAAGGGGCGGGGCGTCCCCACTAAAGACTGACAGTGCTCACAAGTGGGTTTTGTCCTGTTGAATGTTTTTACTAAGTTGAATCCAGAGTGGCTTCCTGCCTGTGTGTGCAGGTGTTAGAGTGAGGTATATAAAACACACAGAAATGGTTTTAAAAAAAGTCAGAACCAGTAACATGGCGGTGCCCCTGGTGTGCAGTGCACATGCAAGCCAGCTAATGGATGCCAAGGTTGTCCCTTTCACTGGAGGCACCCAATGCTCCAGGAATGGTGCATGCACGCGCGCGCGCACACACACACACACACACACACACTCACTCTGTCCCTTTCTCTCCCCTACAACCACTTGGATTTCAGGGGGTGGAGAACAGGAGTGGGTTGGTGAAGTCCCTCCCTTGTTCCTAATGCCTTATGAGGAGCAGTGAAAGACTTGGAAGGATTGGAGCCCCCAGCCCTGTAGGAGCCAGCCTGTCTCTCCCCCACCGTCCTGTGCAGCTGTGGACGTCCAGAGGCTGGGGGGAAAGGGGGCACAGTTTGGCAAGCCCCAGAGAACCCTGCTGTGGGAGCCCCATCTGCATTTCCTTTTTCTCTGACCCTCAAGCTTCTGCAGGAACCTCCTGGGGGACATTTAAAGGATCCAGCAACGGAACCATTGAAAACATTTCTGGTTCCTTGGACAATTATGCATCCTAAAATATTGTCATTGTTTCCTGACCTCATCTCTCAATCCAGAGCTTCGAGCCTGGACTCTGTGCTGGCCTAAGGCACCTGACTCAGGCCTCAGTCTACATGGAATGTTCAGTAAATTATATTCTCTTAATTTGGGCCCAGAAGAGGGTTGCCCCTGGGCTGCAGTTACCCTGGAACAGGCCTGACCCTCCATCTCTAGCATTCTTGGCCCATGTCTCTAAGTGCAAAAACTGAGCTCTTGGCCTCGAGGGGCCGCAAACACAACTGAGAAGCCCTAATTCACCCTCTGACCCTGATGCGAATGAAGCTCCCATTTTTCCTGAAATTGAAAGTTAACAGTCTATATGTGCCAGTCACACCTCTAGAGGTGGGGACAGGGAGGAAGCCAAGGCATTGGAATTGTAGAGCACAAAGGGAAGGGTGAAGACGGGGACAAAGCCCGCCCTGCCCCCAGTTTGAGTCCTGTGGGCGGTCCCCGCTCACAGCACCCCTACCTCTGCTGCCACAGCCCCGCCCCGAAGGATGACCCTCCGGAGAGGCAGGGCCCCTTCTAGTTCTTTGTCTCTGGAATTCACCCACAAAACACTGTAACAAGACGAGGCCATTCCCTGCTTTGTCCTGGGAGGTCAGTGTCAGCGTGGACTCCTAGCCACCGGCCACCATCTCAGGCCCCAGGCGTGCCAGCCTGGCCCATGAGGGGGGCACTGCCCTCCTTTGTGTCCTCCCCTGGAGTCCGGTGGGTGTGAATCACAATGGTTTTCTCATCCACGATCTCACATGCAGCGTTCGTGAAGGCAGACAAGGGCAAAGTGATTCGCTGCATCTCCCGCTCCAAAGTTTTCTGTTCACGATGCTCTTTGAAGTCCTTCCCCCTGATGGAAAGAATGAACATGAAAACACCATCAAGTCACAGTTCCCGCATGGATTCCTTTCACTTCTTGTCTCAAGTGTCACGGAGGCTGGTGCTGGGCTCTGCAGGCATGCCGTCTGACCCAAACAGCCACCTGTGGCAGCCTTGTGGTCAGTGTGCAGGACACAAGTAACAATCATCCCCATCCTCGAGCTCAAAGCACCATTCCCAGAGCCGCCTCTCCATCCGGCAGTGTCTCCTCATACCTTTTCCTCCGCAGCGAGGAGCAACGGTAAAGAAAGTCTGGCTCCCTCAGAACAGAGCAAATGCAACCTCCAGGTCCAGCCTGGAAGGGAAGCCCTCCTTGCATGAGAAAAGGGGACGAAAGGAAGTCTGGCACTGTGCTCTGTGATCCATGCCCACCCTCTCCTGGGGCAGCCTGTTCCCCTCTTGGAGAGCCTGGATTCTTGGGAACTTTCCTTCTGTCAAGCTCCACTATGCCTCACTGCAGCATCCAGACATTACTTGTCTTCCCTCTGGGTCTAAGCAGAACCCCTTTTTTGTTTCTCCCAGGAAATAGTTCACCCAGCCCACCATTCTTCAACTCTTAATGAGCAATAATTCAATGTCTTGATTGTCTTTCTCTAGATTCTCTCCAGCTTATCAGGGTCCTTAAAGTGCGTCAGTCAGAACTAAATGTGGTTCCCTGAGTACCGTCCAATCAGGGCAGGCCCTGGGATCTCTGGTCCTCGTGGGATGTGAGGATGACCACAAGCCACCATAAACAATGGGCTTATTCCGAGTTTCCAGTCCACTAGAAATCCCAGCTCTCTCTGGTTTGGTGCTTGGGAAACCAACTTTTTGGAATATACTCAGATTCAAAGACTTTACAGTCTTTGTAACTGATTACAGTTTCATCTTAGATTCAACCCCAACGTTTCTCAAGATCTTCCCGACTGTCCTCCAGTATATGGGCTGTCCCTCCTAGCTCTATATCAGTACAAATTTCTTGTTTCATCTCACGTCATTCAGATGTGAGTCTCCACCAGGCTCCTCTTTCCTCCTCCATTCTGGTCTCAGATGAAGAGGGTCCTTCAGCTTGCCATGGCCCTCGACCCCAGCTAACCCCTTCTGACTTCCGCAGTCCTCAATCATCCCACCTCTTCTGCCAGTCTCTCTGTCTGCCCTGCCTCACAGCCTCAGCACCTTTCCTCTTCACCACCTCACCCCGACCCCTGACAGAGTCAATATTATGGTTTCTACCTTCCCAACGTTTTGTTTCATTCAGAAGACACATTCCCTTCTCTTCACTGCACAGCCACAAGGTGCATTGAGGCCCTCCATACCTCTGTCGACTACTGCAGTCAGTCACCTTCTGTTGGGGGCCATGGTGGTGCCCTGGACAGTTGCAGGGACATTCAGAATGGGGGAAGATAATGAATCTGAGATGCCTATGGGACGTGCAACTCAAAATGCCCAGGAGTTCTTTGACTGATGACTGCAAGACTAACTCAGCTTCAGCTCAAGGCTGAATGGATTGATGTGGAGATAATCCATTGTCTATTGCTACTGGTTTCTCTCCTCTTCCCACTTCTCTCAGTTGCCAAGGTGATTTTCCTAAAGTATGGGTTTGACCAGCATGCTCTCTCTCCCTCTCTCCTCTCTTCTCTCTCTCTCCCTCTCTCCTCTCTCTCCCTCTCTCCTCTCTTCTCTCTCTCTCTCCCTCTCCTCTCTCTGTCTCTCTCCCCTTCTCCTCTCTCTGTCTCTTTGTCTCTCTCTCTCTGTCTCTCTCTTTGTGTCTCTCTGTCTCTCTCCCTCACCCTCTGTCTCTGTCTCTGTCTCTCTCACACACACACACACATACACACACACACACACACACACTCATCTCAGTGAGTTCTATCAGCCCCCTTCAACCTCCAACATCAAAACCCTCTGGCATGTAAGCAGCACCCCCCTACCCTGCCAGCTTCATCACACTTTGTTCCCATGCACAGGTTGCTCTGAGCCAGTGATACCTCTGTCTCCGGCCTCTGTGCCTTTGCCCAGGCTGTACCCCCCACCCTCTCTTCCAGCTGCCAGTGCCTTCCCTTTCAGATTTCCTTCATCTGCTCTGTATGTATCTCATCTGTGCTGAATCACTGTATGTGTCAGTGCCCTCATCAGACTGGGAGCTCACTGAGGGCAGGAACCCTGTTTCTGCATTTCTCTGTATCATCAGCATTTAACACAGTGCTTGGCCCATGGTAGGAGCTTGATAAATAGTGGCTGACTGGAATAGAAAGAAGAGCGAGAATCCAGCCTTGCCTCTGAAATTCATACAGACTGTGTGATCCTGGACAAGTCACTCTGTCTCTCTGTGCCTCAGTCTCCCCATTTGTAAAATTAGAGGTTAGGCCAGAGGGCCTCTGAGGCCCCTTCCACATTCAGAGCTTAGATCCTCATGACTCAGGGATCTCTGAGGTTCCCGTACCCCCCTTTTAGCTTGACTTGCCAAGCAAGCTGAGCTCCCAGGAAGAGAATGTTCTGGCCTCGGCCTCCCGTCCTCGTGGCAGATCAGCACCTGATCTGCTCAGATCACTCCCAGAGGGTCTGGGCCTCTCTTCTGGCCCATGGCCTCCTTTAGATCAGCCCCCATTCTGGCTGGGGCAGGAAGAGAATGTTCTGGCCTCGGCCTCCCGTCCTCATGGCAGATCAGCACCTGATCTGCTCGGATCACTCCCAGAGGGTCTGGGCCTCTCCTCAGGCCCGGTCTCCCCTAGCTCAGCCCCTATGCTGGCTGGGGCAGGAGGGCTCCGTGGCTTCTTCCTCCCCCACCCCCTGCCACGGGACCAGTTTGTCTTTACTGCTGGACAGTACATCTCTTTATTAGCATCAGTGACTGCTCAGGCTTGTGTGTGGCTTTTATGGATCAGCTCCCCTGAGTCTGACAGCCCACTGCGGGAAGGACTGTTAAAGCTGGGCTCCTGAGCATGCAAAGGTACGCCGAGTTCCAGCACCATGGTAACCCCTCCCAAGCGCAGATGCCCCAGGAGACCCTGCCTGAAGCAGCAGCAGCCGGAGCTCTGGGCTGGGGCTCCAAGCACTGAGGACTGGATGCTGTGCCCATTACTCGCCGTGTGACCTTGGGCATGCTTTCTGGGCCTCAGTGTGCCCTTCTGCAGAAGGAGGGGGCTGGACTCCAGATGTAGAGTTCTGTAATCTTGGCTGCAGTGGCAGGAACTAGGGGCTGGCCTTGGGACTGGGTTAAGAAAGGCAGAGTCGGTCCCACCGACATGAAGCCCTGTCTCAAGGACCAAGCCTCCTTAAATCCTCAATCACAGGATTTAAAAGGGCTATAGGGATCTTCATGGGCCAGAAGTAGAAATAGGTTCAGAGAAGGGGGAGCGATTTGCTTGGGGTTGCCTACCAGGTAAAAGGCAGAAGCAAGATTCACACCAGTCTCCTGTTTCCATCTACACCATCTTCCCTACACCAGGCTACCCTCCTCACTTAGGGCAGCTGGCCTAGGCCTGGCCCTTTGGAACAGCCTCCACCTGGCTTCTGGAGTATGGCGGCTCTGGTGGGAATAATCAGAAAATACACAGCAAATGCTGGCCCGAAATCTCTGCCCCTGCTAGTCTCTACAGGTTCCCCCCTGCCCGTCCTCTGAAAGGGATACCTCACAGGAGGCACATCTTCCCCGCTCCCCAGAGCATGGGAGCCAGCCTGGGATGCTCAGGAGGAATGGTGGAACCCTGACAAACTCTCCAGGTGCTGGGACCCTCCATTCAGAGGCTACCCAGCACAGCCAACTCTATGTCAAGTGGAGAGACTGAGGCAGCATCTTGCCCAGCTCCAGACATGAAAAACAGCAGGACCCCTGGCTTCTCCTGTCCATCTCCTCTAACCAGCTCCTCTAACTGGCTTTTTCATAGCTTGGCTCAGGGGGCAACAAAAGCCCCTTGTGGCCAAGGAGAAACAAATATTGTATTCACTGACTGCCCCCTCCTTTCCTCAGGGAGTGGAGCAGTAAGCTTACGCTTTTCCTCGCCTCTTATCAGCGAACAAGAGCTAGCCTGGAGTTCTGCCCAGCCAGGCGACTGCAGGGTGGGGGAGGCATTGGCACCCTCAGACCAACCCGCTGAATCCCACAGCCCCTTCCAAGCACAATGCTCCCTGCCCTCCCTGGGACAGAGGGGCAGGGGGAGCTTTCGATCCCCACTCCCACCTGCCACCCCCTTTCAGGGCCGCAGTCTCCAAGAGCAAGGTTCCCTCCACCTGCCCACACCCTCCCAGCTAATGGAAGGCTCCATCCCACAGATCGGCAGTAACCTGATTCCTGCTTTGCTGAAGGGCCAGAAACAGAAGCCAGGCAGCAAACAGGGCAGGGAGAGATGCCAAGGGAGCCACCCTGCTGGTCTCAACCCCGGCTCCCTCTTCCTGGGCCCAAGAGGGAACACAAAAACCTCATTAAGTCAACCCAGCTTCTCCCAGCAGTCAACCAAGCCCAGGGGGTCAGGGAGCCTGCCTTTGACCAGTGGCACGGGGCCCCTCCCTGAACCTCAGTGTCCTCAATAAAACAAGGCAGTTAGGCCGGATGGCCTTTCCATTCTAAAGCATCCGATCCCAAACGAACGCAGCCAGTCAGGAAAACCAGAAACTTAGCGGAACAAACCAGTGGGTTCAGTGACTTGGACAAAGCAGCTGAAACACTCATGGGTCATTTCTGGCAGCCAGTGACCCCTAACTCCCATTGAGCAAAAAGCCCAGTTTGCACACTGAGGCCATCTCACGAGACCTGGTACCTGAACAGAAATCTGACCCAAACAGTCCTCCTGCTCCTGCTCCTTCCTGAAAGCCCCTCAAAGCGAGGGAGCCCCTAGCCTTCCAAGCCAGCTGGTCACATTTGGACAGTTCTGGGCTTCGGGCCTCTGTAGAAACCTCCCAAACCCCCTTCCACCGACAGCCCTTCAGCCTCAGATGTGCAGAGAGTGGATGGTCTTAGAGCTGGGACCTTTGTGGGCTGGGCGGCCTGGCTTCCCTCTCTTTAAAAGGGTTAAAATGGTCCCCAGGAGGAGCTTAATTCATTTCCTGTTCTACAGCTCTTAAAGGCTGCACAAAGAGCTTTCTGGGGATGAAGGTGTGGCAGGCACAACATGGAGGCAAGCCGAGCATGGAGATGGTGCCAGCTGCCTTCCCCAGGGCACTGGAGATCTTATCCCCAGGAGAAAGAGAGGTCAAGGGTGGGGGACAGGGGCCTCTTGACTCAAGTATTCTATCAGCATTTAATAAGTTCCTACTACGGGTCAGACCCTGTTCAAGGCCTGGGTGAACTGAGGTGGCCCCTCACCCCCTGTGCAGCCCATGTGCATCCTGCCCCTGAGGTTAGCAAAAGCTGCAATGGGGCAAGGGCCTTGAAGTCAAGAGCCAGTGTTTAGTACAGTGCAGGCCCATTGTCTCAATCATCATGCATCGAACAGGGCCACAGGGAGACCAGTACAGGCTGGACTACTGCCCTGTCAGATCTCATAGTACCATCTACTCCCCACACACGATGACCATCCTCCTCCAGCACCCTATGGTGGAGGATGGGTCAGTGACCCCTGAGGGCTCTGGCTTCAAACCTGTGCACTGAGGCATACAGAGCAGGGACCTCCTTCAGGCATCACACCCACCCGACCAACCTGGGTTACCCTACTATGACCTCCCTCCTTTCTAGGCTGCTCTTGATGGTCATTTTAACCAGATCTCATCTGAACACACTGAGGGATGGTGAAAGGATACGTCCTGACCATGGACACTACAGATGGCCCTGCTCAAGAGAAGCTTATCCCTGAAGAAATTAAAACCTCAATCACCAAAAGCAGGCAAGAAGCCATCTGTGCTTAGGATGGACCCTCTAGCTGGATAGCTATAGAACAAATATAGATATAATATTATAGAATAATATATTATAAAAATATAGAATAGATAGAATATATCTGCCCTTTTTTTCACCTAAAGTCAGCAAGCACTTAATAGGCATTTACTGTATGCCAGGTTCTCTGTAAATAAATACTTGGGACATAAAGAAAGTTTAAAATTAGTCCTGCCCTCAGGGAGCTCACATTATGCCCCTCAGTTTTCTTTAAGGCTGGATCTCCCTGTATCAGCCAGCCTGGAAATTCAGTGTCTCCTAATGCACCCAACCCCACTGCTGATTGGTCAGAGCTCTAGACTCCATCTCTGAACCCAGGATGGTTCACACCTCCTTAGGCAGCCTGGTGGGCTCACCTTCTCCAGCCGCCACAGGAAGACTTCAGAGAGCCCAGACCTGCAGCCATGAGGACACACACCTATCCTATGCATTAGGGAAATCTCCCTTAATCCTCCAGTAAGAGACCTCAGAGGCATCTAGTCCAAATTTAATCCAACAGAGAGGAAGCTGAGGCCCAGAGAGGAGGGTGAGTGGCAGGACCAGGATGTGAACCATGGCCATTTGCCACTCTGTGCATGGCACTGCACGCCTGTCTGAAGAGGTGCCACGGAGGGAGGGGCAGGCAATAAGACACTGACCTCTTGTAGACATAGCCCAGGACGATGCCGGCACCAGTGGCAACGATGATGACCGTCATGGTGATGCCCAGCACGTAGCCTGCCAAGGAAGAGGGCAACATGCATGAGCGCCTCTGTTGAGTGAAGATGGCAGCCTCCTGGCGGAGTCCTCAGCAAAGAAGGGATCCCTGGGGGTGTCAGGAAGGGGGGCAGGGCCTACCTATCATGCCCAGGTCTTTCTTCTCCGACATCATCCTCACTCTCTGGCCAACCCCAATCACAGGCTGCACCGCGGCTGACTCGCTGTGAGAGGGCAGAGAGTCTGCCACCTCAAACACCTCCCCGTCGGCCTCTTGGTTTTCCTGAGACGCCCCTGCGTCCATGCTGAGGGGCAGTGTTTCCTGAGTAGGGGTCCCTGGAGAGGGAGAAGGAAATTCTGGGCATCAGGAGGGAAACAGGGTAGACGGCTGCAGGGTAGGGACAGAGGAGGGGCAAGGGAGGTGCCCACTCTGTGAAGGCACCAGACATCAGGGATGGAAGGGATAGGGCTCCATGGGAGTTCACCTTCTACACACACACACACACACACACACACACACACACACACACACACACACACACGGGTAGCATGCTGGTCAGAGCTGTCCCTGGTCTAATGTTTTGAAATCACATCTCTCATGCTTTTCCCATTAGACACCTACTAGCTATCTGATCCTGGGCAAGCCTCAGTCTCCTCATCCATGAAATGGGGGCAATACTAGCACCGGCCATCCAGGGATCCAATGGGATCATGGCTACAAAGTGTTTTGCAAATTTAAACGTGCTGTATACATGTTCCCTACTATTCTTCCTGCTAATTCACTTCACTTCCATGCCAAGCACCATTTTGCTTCATTATATTTGGGGTCATGACAGGACACCAGACACTATGCTTCAGTCTTTCTTTGGGTCCCCAGCTCTTGGCACCATGCATGGCACATAGTAGGTGTGCAGGACCTGCTGCTGTGACTCATTGCCTTGATGAGCAGCAGAGTACAGGACCAGGACCCAAATCCTGGCTTTGAAGGCACACTCCCTGGGCCTCAGTCTTCTCAATCGTAAAATGAGCGTGTTGGACTCCTGGGCCAGGATGTTGGCATCACTTTGGAGATTTCGTGCCCCCCCCAGGACAAAGCTTCCTCCGTGTGACCTCCCCTGGGGACTCTTGTGGCTCAGATCTGTGGCCCCAGGCAGCTCGCTAAGGGTCAGTGTAGAATCTGAGCCCTGTGAAGGAGGGCAAGGTAGGACTCAAACCCAGGGCCCCTGGTTCTCATTCACCAGCTTGTTCTGCTATACCAGGCTTTCTTTTAATGCAAAAACTTTTTAATTGCACATAACAAAAAATTTTCCATTTGGCCTCTCGTGATCCTCTGTCTCTTCCCTTATCCACAGATCTGACAGGTCTGTGTTCCTGGGCTCCCCTAATTTATTTGGGGCATCCCCCTTTATGTCTAAGGCATGTGCTTATTTTGAGCTTGTCCTATGGGCACCAAACTTCTCAGAAGGCACCAGACTGTCTGCCTGGGGGAAGAATGGGGGCTCACTTGATGGAACAAGACCACAAGCTTGCACAGCCCCAAGTCCAACCAAGTCCAACTCAGAGCAAAGACTTCCCCACTGGGGTGAACTTAGAGGCCACAGAGAGGGTGGTTCGGGAGCAGGTGAACACAACCTCATTGCTTCTGGAAAAGTTTCTGCCCCCTCTGAGCCTCAGTTTCCCCATATGTAAAGTGGACTACCATTCTCAGACCCCTCCCTACCCTGACATCCCCTGTTCTCAGGCCCCTCTCAGCTCCGATAGCAGCCCTGTGGGTCCTGGCTCCGCCACTTTACCCAAATCTCTTTCCCTTTCTGAGCCTCAGTTTCCCCATGTATAACCGGGGCTGGTCTCGAGGGTCTAGATCTGGGATCCCACACTTTGGGTCCCCCCCCATCTAGGACCTTAGTTGCTCCTCCCTGCCTCAGTTTCCCAAGCCCACACTTTCCTTGAAAACACTTGTTTACCAGCGGTTAGCCGAGGATGAGCTCATGGGGAGTGGTCCCGGCAGCCAATAGGCTGTCAGCGCCGAGTCCCAGAGACAGCTGCGACCAATGGCGAGGCGGAGGAGGCGGGTCCCTAGGCGGGGCCAGAGGGGGGGGCGGGACCAGAGCGGGGCCAAAGGCGGCGGTGAGGGGGCGGGGCAGTTCCCTGGGGGCGGGAATAGGGGCGGGGCCGTAGGCCGTGGCCAATGGCGGGGGAGGGGAGGGGCCGAGGAGCCCCAGGACGGCGGGCGGTACCTGCGCACAGGACGGGCTCGCAGCGCCGCTTCTCCGGGGCTCTGGAGGACCCGCTCACATAGCACCAGGGTCCGGCTGCGTCCGAGTCAGGGTTTCGGCAGAAGCTGTGGTTACCCGGAGTGGTTGTCCGGCCTAGGACTGCACCTGGGGAGGGGGCAGAGGGGAAGGGGCAGTGAGCCCGACCACTACCTGTGTGCTGTGCGCCCCCCAAGAGGGCTGCCCTCACCCCCTCCCTCACTTACTCCCTCCCCTCCTTCCCTCCGCTCCTCCCCTCCTCCCTCATCTCACTCATCTCCTCCCTCCCCTCCTCCCTCACCTTCCTCTCCTCCTCCCCTCCTCCCTCATTTCCTCCCTCCTCTCCTCCCCTCCTTCCTCACCTCCCTTAACTGCTTCCTCACCTCCTCACCTCCTCCCTCACCTCCTCTCCTTCCTCACCTGTTCACTCATCTCCCTCCCCTCTTCCCCTCCTTCCTCATCTCCTCCCTCCCCTCCTCTCCTCCTTCATCTCTTCCCCTCCTTCCTCACCTCCCTCACCTCCTCCTCTCTTTCCTTACCTCCTCACTCACCTTTCTCCCCTCCTCCCCTTCTCCCTCATTTCCTCCCCTCCTCCCCTTCCTCTCTTCTCTCTCCACCCCATTTTCTTATGTTCTCTCATCTCAAAACTCATCTACCTCCTCATTAATTCTCCTCCATCATCTCCTGCATCCCTTCACTGCTGACTCCTTTCCCTCGCTCTCCCAACTCGTACCTCCCACCTCTCCTTTATTCACACACTCTACCCCCCCACACACACAACCTCCCAGTTTATCCCCACCCCATAACCCCTCTAACCACTTTCCCATTCAACTGCTCCAGGCCCTCCCTGACCTCCACCAGCTCCCTTCACCTCCTTCACCCACCAACCTGCCCCCTCACTTTCCATTCCCTCCCTTTGCTCACCCTTTCACTCACTCATCCCTCACCCACTGACCCTCTCCTACTCACCAGTAGTGAGAGTCTCTGTCCCCTGGTTTTGCACTTCCAGCCAATTGAGGCAGGGCAGTCCCTCTGCAGAGAAGCTCTGGTCAGCCTGGTACAGCTGCCCCTGGTCCCAGAAGCAGCCTGTGAAGAAGAAGGGCCTTGGCATCTACAGAAGGCATAAGCCAGTAGCTGATGTACCCCCACGGTGCCCGGTGCAGGGAGGTCAGCAGCAAAGGGGCGAAGCACCCTAACTTTGGGGTCAGAAAACCTGGCCAGGGCTAGTCCAGCTGTGCACCTCTTTGGGCCTCAATGTCGGCATCTGTAAAATGTACTAGAGAGAAAATGTAAGGGCCCTGCTTGCTCTAAGCCTACTGGGTGCCTGTGGACCTTCTCAGCAGTCTATGCAGCCTAGAGGGTATCGGTCAGCGGGTGGGCATCCAGCTCCCAGCCACCCCCACCCTGCCCCTAGTGCCTGGGACAGAGTTGTTCCTGTTATGTAAACTAGGCAAGACTCCAAATCCACCCCCCCTCCCATCTAAAGTCTTCAGCTGGAACTACCCCCCACTCCCTTTGAACGCAGCAGGAAATGAGAAAGAGAAAATGTGCAGAAGGAGAGCTGGGGGCAGCAGCCTGAGCTCCGACGGCCCAGGGCTCCAAGCGGTGGCTGCTGGGCTGACTGCCTGCCCCGCGCCCGGCCCAACGGCAGCATCTCCAAGCTGTGCCTGGCGAGGCCAGGGAGCGCAGAGCCGGAGGATGCTCTCGGCCACGGGGCACTGCCCCAGCCCGCGATCCGAGGCTGTTCCCCGGCTGCCTTTGTCCCGCTGTCCAAGGTGGCCCTCCGAGCCCCTTTAGCCCTACTGCCCCAACCTGGAACTGCCCTCCTTCCGCTGCGGACAGCTTGCCCACCACCAGGCTGAGGTAGAGCGCAAGGCTCTCGCCACTCCCGCCCCCCCCCCGCCTCCTGCCCTTCCCCTAACTCCCCTTTAAGTTGCTGGGACGGACTGGGGCTCACCTCCCCGGGAGCCCGAGGCTGCACCCAACAGCGCCGTGCCCAGTAGTAACGCGGGCCCCCAGCGCAGGGGCAGCTGCATCCCGAGGCGCCGGGCTGAGCCGGAGCGCATCCTCGGACGGGCTGGGCGCCCCGGCCGCTGGTCCTGAGGCTGCCTCGGCCAAGCGCTCGGCCGCTCGCTGCCCGGCTCCCTGGCTGGCCGACCCGTGGACTGGCTGCGGGTCGGTCCGAGGCTCGCCTGGACTGCTCTCTCCTGGTAAACAGCCTCCCCCCCAAGCCGGGGAGGGGAGGGCGTTTGCAGTAGCAGCAGCAGCCGGGCAGCTTCTGGGTCCTAAGGCGCGCTAGCTTCTCCAGCTCGCCCCGCCTGGGGCGCAAGGAGGCCCACAGGTGCCAGCCCTGCGCCCCTCCTCCAACGTCCTCCCCCCTCCCCAGAGACGCGCTCCCGTCCGGCCTCAGCTGGTCGCATTCTCAGGACTATTCTCGGCCTTCTGCAGCTAAAGTGAGAGAATGATGGGGGCTTTCCGGGCAGTGCCAACTGGTGCCCCAACTCCAAGGAGCCTGAGCCCCCCAGCCCACCCCCGGGCACTCAGGGACTCATATAGGGTCTGAATCAGCAACAATGGGCATTTATTAACTGGGGAGTGGGGGAGGGATGGACAGAAGATCAATAAGAAATCATTATTAGCTCCCGGCCATCTCCAGAGAGAAAGCCAGTCAAGAGACATTTATAAAGCCCTTCCTATGCACCCCGTGCTATGCACCCCGTGCTATGCACCCCGTGCTATGCACCCCGTGCTATGCACCCTGTGCTAAGCTCTAGGGAGACAAAAAGACGCCCGAGACAGTCCCTGCTCTCAGGGCTAATGGAGGAGACAACGTGAAAATAATGCTGTTTATAAGATATATTCATAGTAAGTGAGAGGTGATCTGGAGGGAGAAGGCGCCAGCAGCAGAGCGGAGCTGCAAAGGTCTCCTGCAGTTGGCGGAATGTGAGCTGAGGCGTGAAGGAAGCCAGGGAAACCAGGAGGCAGAGTATTCCAAACATGGAGTACCGCCAGGGCAAAGGCTCAGTGTCGGGAGAGGCAGCGTCATGTTCCACTTGGGCCCAGAGACTACAAGGAGGGGAGTCTGGGAAGGTAGGAAGGGTTCAGGGGTTGGAGAACTCCCCCCTTCGCACACGAAGCCTGGCCCAGCCCTCCTTCATCCCGGCTGTCTGCCTGGGAGACCACTCCGGACTGCTCGGTCTGCGCAGAGCTGTTGGCCTGCTGTCTCCCCTCGCCTGGAGCAGGGACCGTGTTTGGTCTTTCTTTTGTATCCCCAGCATTTAAGGCAGAGTCTGGCACATAGTAGGCTCTTAATGAATGCTTGTTGAGTGACTGCAGGGCCATTTCAATACGAAAAGACACATTTCTTAAAACTAGTGGCACCCCACTCAGCTGTATCCGTTTGCTGACCTCAGGGTTCCTCTGATTGGAGCACAGATTAAAAGGGGGTCCTTGCCTGGAGCACACATAGAAAACATATATTGGCAACTGCGCAGGTATATTGTGTATCCTAAAACCTTTTCCTGGAAGCCTTGAATCCATGTGAAGAAAGGAAAGTACAATCCAGCAGCCCCCTGGACATTGGGATTCCATCAATCTGTGTCTGCCTTTGGCTTCCTCCCAGCCTCCCAGCCCCCTACAGATGCCGGGCTTCCATGGATTGACATCTATCTGTCCCTCACTTTGGCATGGGCGGGGGCAGGGGAGTGGGGGTGGGGTGGGGTGTGGGGGTGGGGGTTAAGCTTCTGTTTCTGGTTTGACTCCAGGCCAGCTAGCACTTAATCAAGCTGCTGAGTCCTCTCTCCCTGAGACAGAGATGAGTAATTGACCCCAAACTACCTTGTGACTCCTGCTAAAACAGACCGGGGAATCCCTCCTCCCATCCCAGGGCCACACAGCTTCCATGCATGCTGTAATTTAAGAGGAATGAAAGAGGATTGATCCAGCAGTTCCCACAAGACCCAATCTATACCAGACTAAAGATAGTGCACATAGCAACTTGAAATAAGTTTGCACTCACTAAAAGAGTCATAGAACCTGGTAGGATCACAGAACTGGAGAGCAGAAAGGACCTTACTGATGGTGTAACCCAACCCCAGGGGGTTGACAGAAGATCTTGGATATGGAGCTGGAAGACCTGAATGGTCACTTAGGGCTTTCCTGTGACTGGGCACCTTGCTTAATTTTCCTGACCTCCATTTTTTCATCTATAAAATGGGAGCATTAAACTACATGATCTCGAAGGTTCTGTCCAATCAGGAGTATGTCAGAGCCATCTCATAGAGACTGTGACAGCCGGTTGTTAAATTTTCAATGCGTGAGCTTATAGCTCAAAAGTTGGCAAGCAATCAGGGTTTGATTTAATGTTTTGTTGATTGTCTAGACGAGAAAGGGATGGAGAAAGGTTAACAATGCCAAGTGTCAGGCGTATGTTCCCCTTCCCAACCCCCTCCCTGTCAAGAGCTTGTTGTTAAACATTTGCCCGAAAACTCCTGCTTCCACTTCTGAAACTATGAGATGAGTGTTTTTCTCTGGAGGCCAATTAGGAAGGCATACTTGGTGTTTGTATTTGAACTAGCAACTCCATCTTTTCCACAGTCGTCCCAAAAAGATGCTGGTCATCTGGCCACCGATGGCTTCTGAATCTTTGCTGTAGGTCCTGTAGGAAGTGAAAAATAAACTTCTCTTCCCATAGGAAACGCCCAGGTGAGGAACTCGATCCATCAATGCAGATCAGTACCTTCTCTTCAATTTAGAGATTTGCCTAGTGGTGTTAAATGACCTGACCAGGGTGACGCAGCCAGGATGTGTCAAACTTGAACTCAGGTCTTCCTGATTCAGAGGCCAGCTCATTCCCTATTTACCAGAACCTACTGCCTCTGCTGTGTGGGTCATGGGAACATCTCTACCTTCAGGAATCAAGAAGGGAGAACGTACAATTTTCAGCTTCAGAGTAGATGTCATTTCCTGCCCCCACACCCTCAAAGCCTGTGCCATTGTGTAGCCTGACCAGATGCTCCTGCTAAACCCTGAGTCAGCAGCAGTAAATGTTTTAAAATTAATTGTCTGCTATGTCCAAGATAAAGGGCTAATGAAAATGAATGATAGCTACCTATCTTTAGGACTTTGAGGTTTGCAAAACACTACAAAGATATTTTTTTGATCCTCACAACCACCCTGGGAGATAGGTACTAGTATTATTCTAATTACCATTTCACAGATGAGGACATTGAGGCTTAGAAAAGTGATCAGGGTCAGATAGCTAATAAGTACCTGAGAAAGGATTCGAACTCAGGTCTTCTTGATTCCAGGGCCAGCGTTCCATCCCCAACACAAGCCACCATCCTTTTGGGTAAGGTGCCAAGGTTATGAAGATTGAATATACAATATAAAAGTCGTCTACTCTCTCTGCCCTCATGAAGCTTGCTCCTGAGAAGGGGAGACCAGACAGGGTCCAGTTGGGAGTGTCAGGTATGTGAGCCCACACGTCAGATTCTGTGACCACTAGGGTCCTCTGAATGTGTAAACACGGCTCTCTTGGATGACCAGGACAGATATCTGAGGTCTCACCAGCCTCTGCAGAGGCAAAGGCCAGTGCCTTGTACCACTGGAGCATTAAACAGAGGCTTGGGGTGGAGGTGAGGGAGGGGGATCCCAGGTGACAAGTCTTCACTCTTCTGGAGGGTTCTGGGCGGCCCCCTCCAATATCTGTGGGCTCGGAAAGGGAAGCAGCTTCCCTGACTGCTCTTCCAGGATGGAGGGGTCCTTGGCTTATCCTCACAAGCTTAGATCCTTCCCATCAAACTACAATAGCTATTGATCGGGTTCTTTAGCTGGGGGCAAAATGAGACCTCTTCTCCAACCAGGAGAAGCCAAGGCAAGTGCTCTCTCCAGAGGAGTGCGGTTCCTACAGCCCCGAATTGGGGCATCCTCACGTCTGGGAAGGTTGTGTTCTGGACCCTGGTGGCAGCCTGGGGCAGCCTATGGACTCCTCAGAATCATGTTTTTAAATGCACAAAATAAGATGAAGGAAACCAAAGTTTCATGAAAATAAAAATGTAGTATTTTCCCCATTCAAATTTATTGGCCCCTGTGAAATTTCTCTGTGGAGCTCTTTCGGGGAGGAGGAGACACCTGGGGACCTCAGGCTAAGAATCCTGCTCTAGAATGTTGAGAGAGGGTGGAGACGTGATGGGACATGGAAGGCCACTGTGTCCAAGTCTTCTCCTTCACCTCCCTGGAGGGGCCTCTGCTCAGCAGTTAACAGTTCAGTCCGTCCCTTACGCAGGGACCCCTAGCACACAGTCATCCCCTCCACTAATCAGGAGGCACATTCACAGCATGCAGTGCCCGTGGTTGGAAGCTGGGTTACTGCAGGACCAGAGAAGGCTCTCTGTAGGAGGCAGCACCTGGCCTGGCCTGGAAGTCAGGGAAGGATTTCCCCAGTAAGGACAGGGATTGAATTCCTCTCCCACCGTCTCCGACAGAAACGGAAAGGGGGAAGTTTGGCTAATTGTAAGCAGCTTAGTGCCGCCCGGGCATAGGGTGCAAGGAGGGGAGGGGTGAGAGAAAGAGTTGAAAAGGTAAAGTAAAGCCAAATTGTGGAAGGTTTGGAATGACAGGTTCAAAGAATTCTCTTTATCCTGTCGGCAATGGTGAGCACTCAGCAGCTCTCTGTGGCGGTCAGGAATGAGAGGGAGTCCTTATCTTGTCTGCACATGAAACTAGGAGCTCCATGCCAGCACCACAGCCAGTGCTATCTGCCATCTTTGTATCCCCAGATTTTAGCACAGGCCCAGCACGTAAGAGCTAAAGTTGCTTGTTGATCGACTGACTGATTGTTTCTACTGAGTGGACAGAGAGAAATCCTGCCTTTGATACTTATCAGTGATGCAGCCATGGACAAATTCCTTAAGCTCTCTGAGTCTCTGCTTGCACATCTGTGAAATGGCCATCACATAAGCACCTCCCACTTATGCAAAGGGCTTTGCAAAACTTAAAGTCCTATATAAATATTATCTCTTATTAATAAATATTCTCACCTGCAAGTTGTCCCGCCAGAGCTGGGTTGGTTGGTTGGTTGGTTGGCATGTTTTTTCCCAGCAGAGGGGATGGAGCTAGGCTGAACCAGTGGCTTCTTCACTTGGTTCCCTTGATGAAACAAGGCCTGAATTACCATAAATAAGGGGACCGAGTAGGTACCAGTGGAAGAGCTAAGAGGGATGCTTTTGGAGGGGATTCTTGTGAAGGTCTGGAAGGATCGCACAGCTGGGGGCCCAGCTCTGGGATTCGGGGATTTGAGGGATAGAGTTGCTTCTCATCATTCATTGTAAAGATCAGAATCTTTAGATTGGAAGCTCATGGGGGCAGGGACTAGTTTAGTTTTCATTAAGTGTATCCCCAACGTGTTGGCTGGCACATCTTAAGCACTTAATGTTTATCGGATCATATTACACTCATTTAGCACATGTTCATTCAGAGTCTTCCAAATGCTAGCCCTCTGACTTGCCCTTGGGGGAGATGGCCCACATTAATGGGACATGGTCCTTGGTTCTCTTGTGTGCCCACACCTTGGCAGCTTACAGGGCACGCTTCTTGTCCAGTCTTCTCAAGCTTTGAAATTCCACCCTCCTCACCTCGTCACCGATGAAGCCCTTATGTTGTTGTTTAAGCAGTTCAGTCATGTCCAGTCTTTGTGACCTGGACTGGTTTGCCATTTCCTTCTCTAGCTCATCTTACATATGAGGAAACTGAGGCAGACAGGATAACATACAAGGTCACCCAGCCATTAAGTGTCTGAGGCTGGATTTGAACTCAGATCTTCCTGACTCCAGGCCCCAGACTTTATCCATGGTGCTGCCCAGTCCTTAGATGGGAAGGTGCTTTGCCGAGATGCTTGATAAATGAAAGTGACTATTGTCCTCCATCCAATCCACACCCCCTCCCCCCCCCAGAATCAGTTAGCCCCCACCCATCTCCAGTTCTGCTTGGAAATCTACGGCAAAACCAGGTTAGAGGCTGTTAATCTCATCAGGAACAGGCTCTCCTGAAAATTGGTAAGAGGCTGGAAGGAAATGTCTTTCTGCTTAGTCATCTCTATGGTCTCTGATCTTCCCTCTATAACCAAGGTAACATTATTCCTTGGATTACAGGAATATAATACCTTCAGCCCACGGTCAGGTGGTTTTCATTAAAATAGGTCATCAATTCCCTTTGCTCCATTAACCATGAGTCTAAGGGCACAAGTGTATCTGCCCACCCTGGGTGAGGACCCACCATCTTGGGTTTTGCCCTCCAGGGCCAAGCAGAAGGAACAGGTGGTAGCCTTCAAATTCTCCAAACCAGCTCTCCTGTGCCCCTGAGTCTTTTCTCCGGGTCGAACACCCTTGGTTCTGTCAAGCAATCCTTCCGGGAAATGATCTTGAGGACCTTCCAGCTTTTCAATGACCTTCTTCACTGTGGAGCTTAAAAGTGAATGTCCTGTTCCCGTTGGAAGCTGGACAGGCTGATACCCGAGGGTAGGAGACAAGGGGACAACCCCCTTCTCCAGGTCACAACACTGGACCTCTCTTGGTACCTCCAAGCTCCCATTAAGGTTGTGGCTGCCACAGCCCCTGGTTGACTTCTCCTGAATTTGCAGTCCATTAAACCCCCCCCAGATTTTTTTTTCAGAAGACCCACTGTCTAACCACACCTGCCCATCTTGTATTGGGACATGTTTGCTTTTAGATGTGGTAGTGCATAGAGCACCAGGTCTGGAGTTAGGAAGACTCATCTTCCTGAGTTCAAATCCAGCCTCAGACACTCCCTAGCTGTGTGACCCTGGGCAAGTCACTTCACCCTGTTTACCTCAGTTTTCTCATCTGTCAAATGAGCTGGAGAAGGCATCTAGTATCTCTGCTAAGAAAAACCCAAATGGATTCATGAAGAGTCAGACATGACAGGAAATGATTGGATCACAACAACCTATGGTCTGATCTATTAAAATCTTTTTGGATCCTGACTGTCATCTGGTGGGATCAATATCCTTCTCTGCCCTGGGTTTGGTCACTCACCCCATTCTCAGCCCACTTAATAATACCCCTGACTAGCTCCCCTACCTCTTTTTTTCCATAAAATTGCATGAGAGACTCTTTGAAAGACTGTGATACAATTATGTCCGCAGAATTTGGATCTGGTAACTTTGTCAGAAAAGGAAATGAAATTATTCAAGGAAGATTTGTCCTTAATGAAGCCAGCCTGGTTTTGTGTATTCATGAGCCATTCCTTTAAAAACATTCAGACATCTAAGTGGTACAGTGAATAGAGTAGAAGACCTGACTCAACCACTTACTAGCTGGGAGACCCTAGGCAAGTTCGAAGGGAAGCCACGATTAAGAAGTTCCATTCCCAAGTTTCACTTAGGTGGAAGCAAATGAGACAGTCATTTAAAGGTCCCCAGACTACCACCTCACACTTATCAGATTAACTAACATGTTAGGGAATGAAAATGATTAATGCCAG
Organism: Pseudocheirus occidentalis; assembly: GCA_028646575.1. Lineage (NCBI taxonomy): Eukaryota > Metazoa > Chordata > Mammalia > Diprotodontia > Pseudocheiridae > Pseudocheirus > Pseudocheirus occidentalis. Next base: position 9,746,781 of record CM053594.1, on the reverse strand, counting down.
AGAAGATATAGAAAAATAAAGATACTGATGTATTGTTGGTAGAATTGTGAACTGATCCAACCATTCTGGAAATAAATTTGAAATTATGCCTAGAGGTCAATTAAACTGCGCCATACCCTTTGGTCCAGCAATACCACTACTAGGTCTGTATCTCAAAGACATCAAAGGAAAAGAAAAAGGACCTATGTGTACAAAAATATTTATAAAAGCTCTTTTTTGTGGTGGCAAAGAACTGGAAATTCAGGGTATGTCCATCAATTGGGGAATGGCTGAACAAGCTGTGGTATATGTTTGTGATGGAATACTATTGTACTATAAGAAATGATGAACAGGAGGATTTCAGAAAAACCTGGAAGACTTATACAAACTGATGCAGAATGAAGTGAGCAGAACCAAGAGAACATTGTATACAGTAATATCAATATTGTAATGATGATCAACTGTTAAACACAGCCATTCTGTTAAACACAAATGATCCAAGACAAAAAAGGATCCATGAAGAAAAATGCCATTCACATTCAGAGAGGGAACTGGTGAACTCTGGGTAAGAATGAAACATTTTCTTTCACTTTATTTTTTCTTGCCTTTTTCTTTTTGCAAACCCAGCTAATGTGGGCATATGTTTTGCACAACTTTATATGTATGATGGGTATCATATCACTTACCTTCTCAAACAGTGGCTCAAAATTTTTTTAAATGAATGTTATAACTAAATAAATATTTTTTTAAAAGGAAAGAAAAAGAAAAGTTCCCAGATCATTCCTGGATACTTGATGATGGGGAAGTGTCTCTGAAACAAAGGCTATGTGCACAGTATGAACTTTTCAGGTTCACACTCATGCAGGCTTCAGTTTAGGACAGAAATTATTCCCCTTTTTCTTATCCTAGATGCCCTCAGACATCATCATGCCTGGTGAATCCCACCAACCCTTTCTCCGAATTGTGTTTTTAAATGCAATATATATATATATATATATATATATATATATATATATATATATATATATATATTTCATATATATATTTCACATGTATACACATATATACATATATATGTAGCATTACAAAGGAAATCAATTATTTTGAAAGAGCTATCAGAATCACTTTTTTTTTAAGTTCATGGTCCCTGAGTTAAGAACCCCTGCCTTGGGAAAAAGGAGAAGGCCAAGAACCATGTGGGCAAGATAGCCAGCAGAAGATATAGAAAGACATCATTTTTCAAGTCTAGTGTGACAATGATTACTCATATTTTGTCTAGGGCTGGACCCAATTCAGGCCAAGCCAGTGGTTCAGAATCAAGACTGGACTGAAATGAGACACTTGGTAAACCATATAATATTTAACAAGAGAAATTTACTCCACAATAGCATGGAAAGGAGGCTCAGAAAATACAGAGAGTGGGGTCAGTGGCATGCTGTGCCCCTCAAGAGTCCCTTCTTCAATTCCCCATAGGGGAGTGGGCACATTGTTTCCATCTCCATGGTGACAGAAGCCTGAGGAGACCCAGCTACACATGCACTGGACCTGTATGTACTTATGATGTCAAGGGATCCATTTACTGGCTTTGAGGAAGTTGGGTAAATTTCCAGCTGCCATATGTTGTAATTAAAGGTCATATTAGCATCGGCTACACCCTTATATGGTGCTTTAACATGAGACCAAGTTATTTCTTAGAACTTCTAAAATGACAGACACCATTTAGGTGACGAAGGGAGACAAATCAGCTCTCTAAGGCTCAGAAGGGCAAAGATGGCGACCCTAAAGATTTTTTTTTTTAATTGGTATGACCAATCCCTAGAAATAAAACAAGAAGGGAATCTCTGGACTATAGCTGATTACAACCTGGATGGCAGATTAGCTTATACATTTTGGTTTATAAAATTAAAGAAAATCACAACTGAATGAAAAACTGTTTATTAAGCACCTGTTATATGTTAGGCACAGAGATAAGTCTTGGAGATACAAATGCAAAAATGAAACAGTTACTCCAGGAACTTAAATTATAAAGGGAAGTGGCAGCTAAGGAGGGTGTTTTGGTCTGAAAAGAGCCAGGGCTGGTAAGTAGAGCAACCTTTGGCCTCTTTTTGTATCCCCAGCACTTAGCACGGTGAGTGGCACATTTATCATCTTTAGTCTTGCAATTGAGTCTGACTCTTCATGACCTCATTTGGGATTTTCTTGGCAAAGATAATGGAGTGTTTTGCCATTTCCTTCTCTAGCTCTTTTTACAGATGAGGAAACTTTTTGTAATTGAATAAGAATATTGGGAGATAAGTTCATCCTCTACAGACTTGCTTATTATTGCTATTACCATTTCTCACACCAAGGATTCCAGCTAAGTCAGATGAAAACACCTATGGATTTGTAAAAGGCAAATAAATAATCTTAGGTGGACACAGTTCTCTTCCCTTTCAAGGTAGAACCATAGCACTGAAAAGGGGAAGGCAGGTGGGTGGATAGCTAGAGCTACTCAGAGCTACATCTCTCCATAAGCCACCAGGGAGCTGAATTCTGAACTTAAGCCTCCCCTGTGACATCCCATTCCTCTGGTCTATGTGTAGATGTGGACCGCCTGCTTGACCTTCTACACAATGCTTTCAAAAAATCAGCCCAGTTTCTATCTTCTCTCATTTAATCCAGGGTAGAATGTTTGAGATTTATTGAAAACACTACACATTTATCATAATGGCTCAGCCCCCATCCTATGAAGATTCTTATCTCCTGCCCAACTTTGGATAACTTGAGGGTCTCCAATTCACATTCACATTACAAAGCATGTTCACTGAGTCTCTGAGGGACTGATAACCCACCACTTCTGCAGTCAGATCTCTCCAGCTGGCCTAATCACTCTCGTTAAGATCTTTGCTCTCAGTTTTGTATCTACCAAGGAGAGGGACTCATGCAAAAGTTGGATATTACTAAAGGGAGAAAGGGAACTGTCTCATTGGTTCATTCCATCCAGACCCATCTGGAGATAGACCCCATTTCCTGATGAATCATCAGAAAAAAATTCAGTCATCAGGGGTTCTCTCTGGTGTCTCCACCATCCCTCTGTGCTGCCCCCACCCCAACCTGGAATCCCCACAGACTGCTGGTGCAATCCTATTGCTCAGGCTGTGTTTTCTGCTGGGTTTTTCCACATCTCATTGACCACAGCTTCATAGCAGGTCTCACATTGTCCACTGAAACCCAAGGACAACCAGGAGAGAAAGACACAAAGCAGTGGGTCTCATCCCTTTTTAAAATGTCCACTGGAGCATCTCAGCCCACCATGACTCTGACTGCATCCTTTACCTTAGTCCATTCCTTCCAGCCCCATGGATGCCTCTTTGGTACCCTGACGGGGCTCTTGTTGGTAATGGGTTGAACCGTCCTCAACTAACAGGCACGTGATCACCTCGGGGCAGAATGCAAAGGTTGCACCTGTTTGCGATAAGCAGGATTATCTCTCTGCCTTCAGGGTGATGCAGGATTGGCTCGGGAGGGCAAGGCCAGGGGAGGGTCCCTAAGGGGCCCTGGAGAAAGGACTTAAATACAGGCTACCCGGAGGCAGAAGGAAGTCCAGCCACGCCAAGCTTAGAGAAGAAGAGTTCCAGCCACACCAAGCTTAGAGAATGAGAGGGAGTTCCAGCCATGCCAAGCCTAAGAGAAAGTAGCAAGAAGCAAGCCCTGTGTCTTAAGTTTTCTGTGCAGCTGTTTCTCCCGGAGAAAGCGGAAGCCGGGAGCCGAGGACTCCCAAAGCCTGTTGAGGAAGGGTATAGGTGAAACCTATACAAACTGACCCCCAAAAACTGTAACAGTACCCAACAAACACAGCAAGGAAAACACCTGCAGCTTTTCCCAAGAAGGTATCACATCAGGAAGTTATACTCATGATTAAATCCAGGAACACAAAGCTCCAGTGGTTCCTTATTTCTTCCAGGGTCAAGTGCAAATTCTGCTCTTTGTCACTGAACATTTCTCACGTTCTGGTTCCTTTCCAGACTTTTTATGCATTACTTCCTCCACTTCTCCATCCAGCTAGCCACTGTCCCTTGCACACATCCCACTTCCTCTCTCTGGGTTTTTGAACAGGCTGCTCCCATGCCTGGAATGACCTGTCTCCTCACCTCCAACTCTTAGAATTTCTAGCCTCCTTCAAAATTGACTTCATGAGCCACTTCCTACATGAAGCCCTTATTAATCATTCCCACATTCCCCTCAGCTATTAGTGCCTCCGTCCACTCAAAATCTGGGCGGCTAGCTGGTACAGTAGATAGTGTCCAGCCTGGAGTCAGGAAGATTCATCTTCTTGAGTTCAAATCTGGCCTCAGACACTTAGTAGCTTGTGATCCTGGACAAGTCAGTTCACCCTGTTTTTCTCAGTTTCCTCAATCTGTAAAATGAGCTGGGGAAGGAAATGGCAAACCCCTCCAGTATCTCTGCCAAGAAAACCCCAAATGGGGTCACAGAGGGTCAGACACAATTGTAAGATGACTGAACAACAACAACCATATGAAATCACCTCCTAACTACTCTGTATATATGTTGAATTAATTTATATGTGTACAAATGGCTTCCCCCAACATAATGCAAGCTCTTTGACATCAGTATCTGTCAGCATTTTCTCCAAGGCTCCCTGCTCCTTCTCTCATGCCCTCTCCCAGATGACCAAGAACTCCTTGTTTCAGAACACCCAAGTCTCCACACTTTCTCTGCCAGCATCAACCAGCCATCCTCTCTTCTCCATTAATGGCTTCTCCATCTGTCCAGCCCCTCATTGCCTCATCAATAGGTCATCATATATACTCTTTCTCCTCCCCAACTTGATCAACATCTGCTCCCAGTCTTCTCCTCCACCCCCACTCCAGTCCATTCCCACTTCTTTAATGGCCTTAACTCCTAGGACTTATCGCAAGTTCACCTCCACCAAAAAATGCTGTCCCATTCCATAACCATTTCTTAAGCACCTGTTTTGTGCCAGACCCTAAACTGGGCCCTGAGGATATGAAGGCAAAAGTGTCCTTGTCCCTGCCCTCAAGAAACTTATAGTTTACTGGATAGTACAGTAGAGAGAACACCAGACTTGGAGGCAGGGAGATCTGACTTCAAATCCGGCCTCAGATCAGACTCACAGAGTAGATGGCTCCATGTCTGCTGAGAAAGAGGTTTCTAGTAGAGTACATGGGGTTGTACTGCTTAACACTTCCATGATATGAATAAAGGCACTGAAAAGCCCACTTCTCAAATGTGCAAGTGAAACTAAGGTGGGAGGGATGGCAAGTTAGAATAATGGGTCAAATCTAATATGGTGAAATGTAAAAGGAATAAATGTAAGGACCAGCCCTTGGGCTCAAAAACTCACCTTCCCAAGGAAGAATGGGGGAGATGTGGTTATATAGCATTTTATCTGAAAAAGATCTTGGGGGTATGATGGACCACAAACTCAGTATAAGTCAGTTCTTCCCCAACAAACCTAGTAATCAATTCAACACGAAAATTGCTTCTGGAAAGGGTATGTCACTTATCTCTCCTAGGGTTCCACTTACCACCCCTGTGATCTGATGAACCAAAACACCTTTCCCTGGCTGCTACACAATAGTTAGGTGGCTCAGAGGGCTGCCTTTGTATCCAGGAAGACCTGAGTTCAAATCTGAATTTAGATATTTATGAGCTGTGTGACTCTGAGAAAGTCACCTAATTTCTCTCAGCCTAATTTTCCTCAGCTACAAAATGAAGATAACAATAGCCCCTCCCTCCCAGGGCTGTGATGGGAATCAAATGAGATATTAATTGTCAAGCTCTAAGCACAGTGTCTGACACATGGTAGGAACTTTAAAAATGCATGATTCCTTGTGTTCTCCCTTTCTTCCTCTTCTTCCTTTCTTCCTTCCTCTTTCCTTCTCTCCTCCCTTCCCTCCCTCCCTTCTTTCCTTCCTTCCTTGCCTTCCTTCTTCCTTCTCTTCTTCTCTTCCTTCCTCTCTCCTTCTCTCCTTCTCCCTTCCTTCCTCCTTCTCTTCTTCTCTCCTTCTCTCCTTCCTTCCCTCCCTCCCTCCCTTCCTTCTTTCCTTCCTTCCTTCCTTCCTTGCTGCCTTCCTTTTTCCTTCTCTTCTTCTCTTCCTTCCTGTCTCCTTCTCTCTTTCTCCTTTCCTTCCTCCTTCTCTTCTTCTCTCCTCCCTTCTCTCCCTCCCTTCTTTCCTTCCTTCCTTCCTTGCTGCTTTCTTTCTCCCTACAATATAAACTCCTCCAGGGTAAGGGCTGTCTTGCTTTTGAATTTGTATCTCCAGCACTTAGTACGTTTGGCATATTTGTTGTTATCCTTTAGTTGTTTTCAATCATGTCTGACTCTCCATGACCCCATTTGGGATTTTCTTGGCTAAGGTACTGGGGTTGTTTGCTTTTTCCTTCTCCAGTTCATTTCACAGATGAGAAAACTAAGGCAAACAGGGTTAAGTGACATGCCCAGGGTCACACAGCTGGTAAGTATCTAAGACTGGATCTGAACTCAGGTCTTGCTGCTCCAGGCCTAGCTCTCTATCCACTGAGCCACCTAGCTGTATTTGGCACATAGTAAGGGCTTAATAACTGCTTTTCATTCTTTTATTCATTCATAGGATAGCAAAAAAAAGTTAATATGATTCTAGGCTACTTTGAGAGGCATAGGAATTGGGAGGTGATAATCACACTGTCATGACAGAGGAGTGTGTTCTGCTTCAGGTGCCTCATTTTAGCACTGAATTATAGAGAGAAATAAACAGAAAAATTCTAATAGTGGGAGACCTCAAAGTTCTCCTTTTAGACCTAGACAACTCTAATCAAAAAGATAAATAAGAAAGAGTTAATTTTCTGAACAGAATTTTTAGAAAAGTTAGATTTGATAAATCTTTGGTGATTCCTAGATGGGCATATAAAGGAATATACATATCTCAATTATTTTAGGGAACCTTTTCAAAATTAACCATATGGGTTGCTCATCAGTATTTGGCATTGTCTATGACTACATTCCTTCAGAAGTAAAAGGGGACTGTTTTAAGCTGAGCCATGAATGATGGCTGGGAAATGCTTACAATGCTCTGCAAAAAACCTTGGACTTGGATTTTGTTAACGTCCTGTAAATAAAAAATGTGCTCCTCTGTACACTTTAACAACATGAAGCTGTGTAACAATAAATAACTTTGTTTTCTTGAAAAAAAATAACCATTTGGTTAATAAAGACATAAAAACAAATAAACAAAATCAGAAAAGCCAAAATATTAAACACATCCTTTATTGACCGCAATATACTAAAAATTATAATCAATAAAGGGTTTCTGAAGAAACTATTAAAACTGAAAATGGAAAGTAAATTACTTAGTCTTAAAGAATTGGGGGGAGCAACTAACAAAACATATAAGCAATAGATTAATTTCATTAAATAAAAGGCTAACAGAGGGACCTCATACTAAGACTTTTGGGATGCAGCTAAAGCAGTCCTTGAGGGAAAATTAATATTATGAAATACTTTCCTTAACAAAAAAGATAAAGATCAGATTGATGAATTGTGCATGCAACTAAATAAACTAGAAAAGCAACAAATCATCATAGCCCAACTAAATGCAAAAATAGAAATACTTAAAATAAAAGAGGAGTTAAAATTGAACACAGGCACAAATACTACTAAATGATCAAATAAAACTATGTGCTTTGGGGGGAAAATTAATAAAATAGACAAATCATTAGTCAACATGATGAAAGAGGCAAAAAGAGAGAGAAATCAAATCACCAATATGTAAGACAGAAAAGGAGAGCTCACAACAAATGAAGAGGAAATAAAGCAAATTATTAGGAATATTAGGAAAAATATTCAAAACTAAATGGAGGAATATTTACAAAAATGCAAAATACTCAGACTATCAGAACAAGAAATAGAGATTAAATAAACCAATCTCAGAAAAGAGAAGCTGAATAAGCTACATATGAACTCCCAAAGAAAAACCCCTAGAGCCAGACAGATTTAGAAGTAAATTATACCAAATACGCAAATAATAATTCACTCAAATTTTGCACAAATTGTTTGCTAAAAAGAGGGGGGGGGGAGAATTTAGAACTCAATACTTTAAAAAACAAATGTTAAAAACTTTTTACATGTTGCTTGCTTGTTGCTGTTTGTTCTTTGTTCTTGAAGAGGACCATGACATCAGGGAGGGGATGCCGTGACATGTAAGTGAATTGGACTTAAGTGAGGCAGGACTGTGCAAAGTCACCAGCCTCACTTTCTCCTCCAGAGCCATCTGGGTCCAGCGGTCAGATATCTATCAGGATGACTGGAGATGGCTCAGGATGCAGTGGGGGACCTGGGCCTTTTCAAGCTAAGATCTTTAATAGATCTTAGTTTGACATGTAATTGAAAAACAATAAAATATTTGAGAAAAAAATTAGAGAAAGTTGGCACCTTATGCAATTCCTTCTAAGAGACAATTCTGATCCCTCTAACAGGGAGAGATATCAGAGAAATAAAATCATAGATCAAGATTTCTAATGAATGTCTACTCAAAAACAATACAGCATAAAATATTAGCAGAAGCTGTAGCAATAGTTTTAAAAGATTATAAACTATGACCAGGTTGGCTTCATACCAGGAATGAAGGGTTGATTCAACATTAGGAAAATTATGCACATATTAATTACAAAAACAACATCTAACATTAAGGAACCCCTGCTGGGCCCACAGGATTGGAAGGGGGGTACTATAGCGCTTCTTTTTCCAGTAAGGGGCCCCTTTATTCTGAAAACAGACATAAGATTTGGCCTGAGCTCAGGCCTGGGGGAAGCTGACTTCCCATTTCTCCTCCTTCTTGTCTTATTAATCCCCCCACTCTAGGACCCCAAGGGATATACCATTTAAAGCTTAGTTTCATATCTAGGGTTTCTTCAAAAGGGGAGAGTTACAAATACGAAACAGGTATGGGACAGCTATTTACTTACTACACACAGAAGGAATGCTAAAACACAGAGCAGTCACAAGCCCACATTTGACAAGAACAAAGTTAAAGTCAGATCCATTGACTAATTGCTACTGTGTTACTTAAACCTCATTAGAACACAAAGCCATTTGCAGGACTTCTGAGTAAGCATTTCACATTTCACCTTAGCCCTGCACCTATCTAAACACCTAGCTATGGGTAAAAGGGGCCAAGTTTGGATGAAGAAACTCCTCTTGCTGTGAGTCAGCTTCAGTCAATGCACCAGGCCCTCCAGAGCTCCCAAGGTCACCTCAAAGTCTGGGCACATCTTCCTTGAGGCTGATTCTTGGTCACCTGTTGAGGAAAGGAAACATTTATCTGAAAGGCCAGCCTAATACACAGGCAAACTTGGTCAGTTGGGTCCATGCTCCCTGAACAGTCCGTTTCTCTTCACGTCTGTCGTGGCAGTCTAGAGACAGTCCTGGCCACTTTCTCAATTCCAAGCAAAGATATCAAGCCAGAAACTGTCTTTTCTTTGAACTGACGCAATGCCCCACCCCCTACACAATGTCACGGGCCCGGGGACACCCAAGGAATTGCTTGGGTTTTACCACACATACCAAAATTCTGAGTCCTTCCAGACTGGGTCACCACATGGTTGGAACAGCCAAGGAGCTCTTCATGTCCAGGGCTTCCAAATGCTGAGCCACGCTGTCCCTGGAGTCAACAGAAGTTTTCATGGAATCTCTGGGCTCATTCTCACTCTTAGTAGTCAATTCAACCTTCACTACAAAGAAAAATAACACGATTGTGTCAACAGCTACAGAAATCACTTTTGACAAAATATATGGCACCTCTTTATGTTCCAGACCATAGAACCCACGGGAATAAGGTGACCTTTCTTGAATAGGGTAGACAGCCCCAGTCCATCACCAAGAGCAAGAGGGAGGAGAAGCAGACCAGACTTACTGAAAAGCAAGGTATTTGCTGAGTGTGAGAGGAAGAAAGGCACAGGACCAGAATGTGGCAATTCTGATGATGACTAGGTAACTCCAGAAATCCCAGAAAGGACTGGGCCTGGTTCTTAGCCAGGCCTTGGATACAAAGTCTGAATCAAACCCCGGTTTCCATTCCTCCTCTATGTTCATTCAAAAGCAGGATCTCCAGGAAGACTGGAGCAGAGGTGAGCCTGTTTGGGACTCCTGGATGAAGGGAAGGAAAAGGAGCTGAGGTACTAGTGACTGAGGCACAGAGGGACAGAGAGACATAGAGAGCCCATCTCCTAGGCCAGGCTGGCCTAACCCTGCATGATACACCCCCCCCCCCATTCCAGGTCAATCAAATCCCACATCCCAGGGATCCAGATACCCTCTGTGATCACCTAGGGCCCTCTGAACCTCAGTCACCTCATCTGTAAAGGGGGGACAATAATACTCCTTATGTAAACTTTAAAGCACCCTACAATTGTGATTGATGGTTGCTATTTGGGGAGAGTCGCTGTGTGTCAGGAGGCA
>CM053594.1:9706653-9735846 GCA_028646575.1 Pseudocheirus occidentalis | reverse complement strand
GCATTTTTCATGTCAGGTCCTTTGAAATTGTCTTAGGTCATTGTCTTGATCAGAGTAGCTAAGTCCTTCACTGTTGATCATTGTTACAATGTTGCTGTTACGATGTTCTCCTGGTTCTGCTCCCTTTACTTTGTATCAGCTCATATAAGTCTTTGGAGGTTTTTCTGAAATCGATCTGCTTGTCATTTCTTGTGGCACAACAGTATTCCATCACAATCCAGTTGATGGGCATCCCCCTAATTTCCCATTCTTAGCCACCACAACAAGAGCTGCTAGAAATATTTTTGTATGTGCGGGTCCTTTTCCCTTTTCTTTAATCTCTTTGGGATATAGACCTGGTAGTGGTAACCTTGTTGAATCAAAGGGTAAACACAGTTTTATAGCCTTTTAGCCATAGTTTCAAATTATTCTCCAGAATGGTTGGACCAGTTCACAATCCACCAGCCATGCATTAGTGTTCCAATTTTCCCACATCCCCTCCAACACTTGTCATTATTCTTTTTTGCCATGTTAGCCATTATGATAGTTGTGAAGTGGTATCTCAGAGTTGTTTTAATTTGTATTTCTCTAATTGATGGTGATTTAGAGCATTTTTTTCATGTGACTATGGATAGCTTTGATTTTTTTTTTCCTTCTGGAAACTACTCATATCCTTTGACCATTTGGCAATTGTGAAATGACTCTTATTTTTATAAATTTAATTCAGTTTCCTATGTATTTGAGAAACGAGGCCTTTATCAGAGAAATCTTTTTCCCACTTCTTTCCTTCTAATTTTGACTGCATTGGTTTTGTTTGTACAAAATCTTTTAAATTCATGTCATCAAAATTGCCCATTTTATTTCCCATGATCCTCTCTATCTCTCATTTGGTTAATCGGGCTCTAACTTGCCCTTTCAGTCTGATTTCACATTCTCTTATTTCAGAGGATTGTAGCCTTAGAGCCATCCAGTCCAGCTCCCTCATGTTATAGAGATGCTGACTGAGATCCAAAGAGATTCATTTGCTGGACTTACCCAAGGGCTTTCAGGTAGCAAGGGGTCCTTGCCCTGTGACTCCAGAGCCAGCAGTTTTCCCATGTACCCTTTGGCATCTGTGATTCCCATTGAGCTCTGGCCTCTTCTTCCCCAGACCTTTCTCCCTGCCTATGTCCATGCCATCTTTCCTTCCTCTGCTCATCCTATTGATGTCTCCTTCAAAGTCCAGCCCAAGTGCCAGAAAGTCTCCCCCGGTTCTGTCCTCAGATTTCTGGTCTCCGATCTCATCCCCTTGGATTCATTCCCATCGCCATCACTTTCAACGGCAGACAGGGGGCACCATGGTACACAGAGCACCAGATCTGGAGTCAGGAAGACCGGAGTTCAAATCTAGCCTTAGACACTTATTGGCAGGGTGACCCTGGGAGAGTCACTTTAAACTATGCCTGCCTCAGTTTGCTCATAGGGATAATAAAAATGCCTCCCTGGCATGGTTGTTGTGAGGAAAAATGAGATAATATCTGTAAAGGGCTTTGTCTAGTACCCTGCGCAGAGTAGGTGTTCTCCAAATATTGATTTCTGTCCCCATCATGTATTTTGATTTCTTCCCCATTAGATAATCTTTCCTTGTGTCTCAGGTGCCATCACAGTGCCTTGTGTGTGCCAGGGGCTTACTAATTGCTTTTTGGACTGTTTGGCAGACGGCTTTGGGGAAGCAGGTTTTCACCAGCTTAGGTCCAGCTATCCTTCCCACTCAGCGGAAGTGCTCTGGTCATTTCGTGGGCGTCAGTGATACGTTAACCTCGTGTTAGAGTCGGGGTCCAGCCGCCATTGCCTCTTCTCTCCCCCGCTTCCCAGGAGCAGGTTACCTTGGGGCAGGGCGGCCAAGCCTGCTTCTGGAGCCTGCGGAATTTGAAGCAAGCTGAGAGGGTGGGACTGGGAGCACAGATCTACACTGGGCTAAGAAACCACTTCCCCTCAAAGTTACCTAGATTCAGCACAACGGAGCTTCTTAATGTGATCATGGACCGCAGCCAGGCCACTCAGTGATCAGAGCACTGGGCCTGAAGTCAGGAAGACACGAGTTCAAATCTGGCCTTAGATACTTAGTAGCTGGGTGATCTTGGGAAAGTCACTTTGACCTAAGCTTGCCTCAGTTTCCCCACTGATAAAAAAGCTCCTCCCAGAGTAATTGTGGGGACTCAATGGGGTAATAACTTCTAAAGTGTTTAGCACAGTGATGAGCACATAGTAGGTGCTTCATCCAGGCCAAGTGACTGATTCGGAAGTCACATATATGTATTTTTTAGGGGAGGTTGGGACTCCCTTTAGTCACTTTGCCTCAGGATTAGGAAGAACTTGACAACCATTAGATGGGGACAAGCACTGAACCTGCCACTGAGGACACCTTAGAGGTTAAGTGACTCGCCCAGGGTCACCCAGGCAGAATGTGTCAGGGAGGGGCCCTGAGCTGAGGTCTTCCTTGTTTCTAGGGCTGACTCTCTGCCCACCGTGCCATGTTCCCTCTCATGAGCATCCTAACAACAGTAATAATGACTGGCCACCACTCGAGTATCATGGTGTGAAAAAATGAAAAGACCCTCTCTTGGGGGGGATCAGGGGTCTGGATGGCCCTAAGGGCCCCCCTCTCCTCTGCCCAGTGTAGACTGACTGCTGGAGGGGCAGTGTGGGAGTTGCTTTGGGAAGGGAATTCACCCTTAGCAGTGTGGCTGCCCCCCCATCCCGTGCTGGGCTACACTCCCTCCTCCGCTCTGACCGCCAGCCTCCCGTGGCAGCCTTCCCCAAGGCCTGTGCATGCTGGTGCCTTTCCTCCTCCACGCACGGCTTTGGATGCTGCCTCTCCCATTAGAATGTAAGCTCCTTGAAGAACCCAGAGAGCTTCTTCTGACTGTGTCCAACGCTTTTTATTAGGGGGAGTCAAACTCTATCCCTTCTTCCTCTGGGTGTGAAGGGCATTTTTCTCATGAGTCCTTTGGAGCTGTCTAGTCCTGTGCCATTGCTGATGGAGCCCGAGCGCAGGGCAGAGTGATTGTTTCTGCTTCCTTTATTCTTGTGGGCACGTTTCCCCCTTGGTCTTTTCATTTTTTCACACCGTGACTTACATGGAACCATGTTTGACGCTACTGCACAGCTGTATCCTCCATCAAACTGCTGAAGGGTGGAGGTGATGGAGGAAGGGAGGAGATTTGGAACTCAGAATATGTGAATGAATGTTACAATTGCTCTTTAATGTCATCGGAAAAATAAAATACTATTAGAAATAAAAGCACAAGAAAGCACGGGGGAAAAAAGAGTGTAAGTTCTTTGAGGGCAGGGACTTTGCCTTTGCCTCTTTGTATCCCCTTGACTTAGCCCGGCGCCTTGCCCTTAGTAGGTGCTTAATAAATATTGATCGATTAATTGATTGATTAGCATTGTGATCTAAAGTCTTTTTTTTTTGGATGGGGGCAAGCAGAGCAGTTGGGGTTAAGTGACTTTCCCAAGGTCACATGTCTAATGTGAAGTGTCTGGGGCTGGATTTGAACTCGGGTCCTCCTGATGTCTCTAGCCGACCCCAATTTAAAGTCTTAAAACAGCTGCCTGGCTGGGGGCCCCGAGGAGATGTTACTTGCCCTGGGTTAGTCATTGTGGGTCTCTGGAGAGACTTGGGTGGGAGCCTTCCTTTTAGAATACTGACTTGTTGCGGGTAGGGATTGCAGTGTCCTCTGTGTGTGTGTCCATAGTGCCTGGCACATGAAAAGGTGTATGACGAATGCTCCTTGAGACACGTGATGGGTTGGTGGATCCCTGGCCATGGCGGTGGTTCTGTTCACTCTCCTGCATGCCTCTTACTCATGTAAGAAAGAAGTTGTCTCTGTAAGACAAGTGAGGTGTTATCGAGTCTCATTGGAACAGCTGTCTGACTTTTGGGATAGTCAGCCTTGTCTGGGTCCCAACCACTCTTCGTGTAGACACTCCCTGAAGTCTAGTGTCCCTGGGAGCCGGGGATCCTGCCCCTTGGTGAAAAGAGGTGGGCACTCACCCTTACTCTCTTTCCCACCCACAGACCTGTAATGCTTCTTTTGCCACCCGTGACCGCCTGCGCTCCCACCTGGCCTGCCACGAAGACAAGGTACCCTGCCAGGTGTGTGGGAAGTATTTGCGGGCAGCGTACATGGCGGATCACCTGAAGAAACACAGCGAAGGACCAAGTAACTTCTGCAGTATCTGTAATAGAGGTAATCTTCCTGTTGCCTGGCATCCTAGCGGGGGGGGTGGTGAGCGCGGGTTCATGTCGCCAGCGTCCCCCCTGTCCCTGGTTTCCCTGGATGCTGCTCCTCTTTCCCACCGGACAGCAAACGTCTCCTGCCCTGGAGGCATGGCCTGGCTTTTGCTTCCTGCTAACTGCTCGCTTGTTCACTGGGTGTTGGGGGGTGGGGAGGGAGCCGCGTCTCTCTGGGATCTGGTTCTTACGTCTTTTTAGGGGGTGTTGGGGAACTGAATAGATGAAATCAATGCTGTAAAGATGCCTGTCCGTGTGTGTGCTCTAGGTGGCAGACTACATGCATTTTGTAGGTACCTTGAATCAGCAGGTCACCCGGGAGCACAGGGAGGCAGCGTGTGCTCCGAGGTCCCCAGGGATACTAGATTCTAGCCAGCCCGCTGGCACCATGGGGCCTACTAGCCAGAGAGCCGGGGAGTTTGGGATGGCAGAGACTTAGGGCATAAGTAGATGGAGAAGAACCCCCTGAGTACATTGGTGAGAACTCGCGTACCCCAATCACAGCAATTTCTTTGTTGTGTGGAAAGTCCCCACTTGAGTCGATCTCATTTCCGTCTCTGGATGGCCATTTACCCGGCAGAATTCTGCTAGACACGTGCTCAGAGTGGCGAGAACAGGGGGGCTTGGGGGAGTGGGTCAGGAGGTTCTGTTTCCCAACTCTCTTGGCTGCTAGGCTGAGATAGGAGGGATATGCATCTCAGATACCTGGGGGCCCTGAAAGAATCCACAGTGGCCCCATGGGGACCAGTTGTGCTGAAGGATGCTAAAAAGCCAGTTATTTGTGGTGGTCTTGGTGGTGTTGAGGACAGAGCTGAGCTTGGGATATTTTCATCAAAGGGGCAAGTCCAAAGGCTCCCGCAGGATTTAGGAATGGTAGGCTTTGCAGTGTCAGGTCAGGTGGGAAGAACACTGGACTGTGGGGTCTGAAGAGCTGGGTTCTCGTGTTGGCTCCGCCATTTACTTAGCACGTGATACGGGGATGTCACTGCTCTGAAACTCGGTCTCCTCATCTGTGAAGTGGGGATAATAATGCCTGCCCAGCCTACCTCACAGGGTTGTTTTGAGGGTCAAAGAATGGTATGGATTCAAGGGCAGACTTTGCATCCCTGGGGTTCCACAAATAAGGTGTTATTGTGACCAGTCTGGGAGAGGGCTGACTGCTGGCAGTCCCTTGGGTAAGCCGTCCTTGCAATCTTTGACGTCAGTGTCTAAGCAATTTCCAGATGTGCCCTCAGCAGAGGGGCCGCAGGGCTAGCGTGTCACCTGGTGACTCGCAGACTGATGGCACAGTGATGGGGTGGTCACAGTATGGGAAATCTGAGAGTCACCTCCCCAGCCTTTGGGGGCTGACACCCCCAACCAGAGAGCCTGGCTAGAGCTGGTTGCAAGCGGAGACCCTCAAGTTACTGGGCACCTCCTTGTGGTGGAAACGGTGCTTCTGGGCCGGCCAGCTGGGCTGTCCATGGAGGCCGCGTGAAGTGCTTGGGAGGGAGTGGGGGAGAGACATTGAGCCACTGGGATTTCCTCCCCCTCCAGTCAGACGGTGCCTGAACATCCCTTCAAAGCCAGACCAGCCGACTGCTGGCCACCATTTCTAAGGCAGTCTCTCCTGGGATCTGGTAAACTTTGTGGAGGCCAGTGAGAAAGGATGCTGGGCTTCCCAGGTGAACTGGAGAATCCCAGCTATTGTCTCCAGGATGAGGGGACCCCCCTGGAGCCTCATTAATGGTCTCAGCCCTCGACGGTGCAGTGAAGACCAGAGAATGGAGACCACAGAAGCTAACAGGACATGGAAAAAGCTGGACAATTTGGAAGCAGACCCTGAGTGAAGAGGCAGCTAATCAAAACAGTTGACATTTGGCAAGATTTCTATGGTTTTTCTCCCCTAAAGCTGGTAAAGATGGTGAAGTGGCTGCTGGAACAGACTTAGTCTTTGGGATAAATGGTTTAGAAGCAATGAGATCAAAGACCACGTTTCCCCGAAGGGCCACGTTTGGATCCAGGCTGCCGGTGACCCATCCTTGCTGCTGCCCTGGGGCCAGTGGCCCCTGCTCCAGGGCAACAGAGGGAAAGTTGAGTTTGGTCTGATCTGCCCCATCCTGAGAAGCCAGAGGGACAGCATATGATACATTTCTTAATCAGAGGAGAAGAAAAAAATAAAGCATTTGCTTTCATGTTTAAAGTTTGAGGTTCCTAGAAGTGCAGTTCTAGGCTGGCTCCTTGTGTGGATCTAGAATGAGAATCAAGCGTCGGCCATTTGGCATAGAGTGGAAGGTGAGGTGTCTGGACATGAGATGGTTTTAAGCTATCATCTGTGTACGGGGAGACGTGGGAGCTTAAGATGCATTGTTATTTCCTTCTCTGCTAGAGGAAGGGGGTATAGAGCCTCACTTAAGAGACCCCGGCATTAGCCATTCTAGACAGTCGAGAGATGCATTTATTAAGCGCCTGCAGCATGCCCGGCACTGTGGTAGCCAGAATGACTGGAGGCTGCTTTCATGTCCAGGGCTGTCCCTCTCTGCCAGTGTGTGTCACAGAGATGGGTTCCACGGCATCTGTCCTGGGGCTTTGTGTATGTAGGGTCATGTCCACCTGCTCTGTTCATCAGGCGGGGTGAGTGCAGCCATCATCCCCAGAGGATGCTCTCTCCTGGGGGGCAGATGTCTACCTGCCTGGCTCTGGGAGGAGGTGCTGCTCACGCTGGGGAGGGGGGGTGGGACTAGAGGACCTCCAGGCCCTTTCTGGTGAATTCTGGGAGATCCCCAACATCTGTGGAGCCCAGAACTCTTTGGGGGCAGGGCACAAGAGGGCATGAGGGCAGAAGGGGGCTGGCACCAGTTCCTGAGCCAGTTGTTAAATTTTCAGTGTCAGCCTTCTTACCTCAGAAGTCAGCAAATGCTACAAACCAGGACCTGATTGGTTGTTTTATTGATGATGGAGACCATGCGAATGGGGCAGATTAAGCTTAAAAGTGTATGTGTGTCCTTTTTCTTTTGGAGAGCTGCTTGTTAAAAATTTAGCAGCAGCAAACCTCCAGTTCAAAGCCTCACAGGCACAGAGGGCCCAGTTTTAGTTGAAGGTAGTTGTGAAGAATGATGGTAGAGAAGGAGTGGGGCTGGGGGCTGGAGCGCCGTGGTAGAGCGCCCTGTTTGTAAGGGGGGGAGCTCACAGTGAAGAAAGCTGAGTCTAACCCATTTTCAGCGTGTGAGTGAGTTTTATAGCAGGAGCTATTCAGAGGTGTCTGTGTGTGTGTGTGTGTCCTGACCGTCAGAGGTGGCACCTGGCCCTCTAAGGACTCCTGTCCCTGGGAGCATTGGCTGGCTCCCGGGGAGGGTGGGAGGTACAGTCTGGCTTGGTGGTGGCCTCTTTGTCCCCCCGTGCCTCCTCCCTGTCAGGATTCTGATCCTTGGCACTGGGCTTCTACGTGGCTTCCCTTTGTCCTCTTCTCTCTGTGTCCTTTGTAGCTGCATTTGAGACCAGCTGAGGGCCTCGTTCTGCTGGACGTTGCTGCTTTAGCTTGTTCTGGGGTCTTCTAATATTCAGAACCCAAGGACTGGAAAAAGAGAAAGAACCAAGGCCCTGTGACTCTGTTTCTGTGGAAGGGCTTCCCAGATCTCCCCCCAGCCTCATTTTTACCTAGCGGGGTACACCCCTCTCCTCTGGGGCCAGTCACAGACATAAAAAGGGACAGAACCCTAGTGGATGAAGCCCCTTTCAGGGAAGGGACAGGGTGATATGTGCAGCTCCACACATGGGCTGCTCCCTCATGTTCCCACCAGCCCCTCACTTGGGTGCCAGACACGCTGCCCGAGGGTCTGGTGCCTGCAGAGCCATACCACAGACTCACTTCCAGCCCAGTAACAGTATGTCTGGTGCCTTCATGCAATGCACTGGAGAGGAGGGCTACTAAGCCAAAGCCAAAGGCCAGCCCTACCTTCTGAGAACTGGCATTCTGACCACTGCTTCCAGACCTGGCCCCCAAAGCAGTGAGCAGATTTCATTCAGAGCTTGTTCTGTTTCTTTGAAGAGCCAAGTGATTTTATTAAACTAGGACCAGAAACCAGTGTAAGATTTGGTCCAGCCTGGAAGCAAGTTTCCAGAGCCCCACCCACCTGTCCATCCATCCATTTATTCATTCATCTGTCCATCTGCAAGTATTTGTCAAGCCCCAGCGTGTGCCCTGTTGAGGGGGGGCTACAAGTATGGGCAGAGACTCTCACCTGCCTTGCCTCTTGTCTTCCTCCTCACCTGGGGGTGCCCATCCAGCCTTTGTAAAGGGGAGCAGGTACTGCAGACAGCAGGGCCTTGGCTCGAGGTTCCTACTCCCTTCCGTTTCATTTCCACACATTGCAGAGCCCCCCTTTCTCCCTCTCCACCTGGGCTAGGTGCTGTCCTCAGAGATGCCCTGCCCTCAGCACAGCCCAGGCACACAGAGCTGCTCTTAGGGGCCAGGGACTCGGCCGCAGAAGAACTAGATCAGTACAGACTGATCCATACACTTCGGAGCGAGGGAGGCAGAGTGCTGGCGTCCCCTCCTCTCATTCCCATAGCACCTCCAGGCTGACCGTGAGCTGTCCCCAGAGAGGAAAGCCACTTAGCCTCTAGCACAGCCCGGAGGAGTGACTGTTGGGGCCCCAACCCAGCCGTGCGGGGGCTTCATCAGGACATGGCCATCAAAATTAAGAGCAGATGATGGACTTTTCTAAGCCTGTATTGGGCCATCCCTCAGAATCCGTTGGTCCTCTACAAGTGGGTTTGGTTGTTTCACTGTGGTCAGGTCTTTTTTTTTTTTTTTTTTTTTTTTTTTTTTTTGCTTTTTTGGAGGGCAGTTGGGGTTAAGTGACTTGCCCAAGGTCACACAGCTAGTTTTTTTGTGTTAAGTGTCTGAGGCCGGATTTGAACTCAGGTACTCCTGACTCCAGGGCCGGTGCTCTAGTCACTGTGCCACCTAGCCGCCCCACTGTGCCACCTAGCCGCCCCACTGTGCCACCTAGCCGCCCCTGTGGTCAGATCTTTAAAAAAAATCAGGAAAGTTCTAAGTCTATAAAAGCTGAATTGTTGTTATGAGGTTAGGAGGACATAGTCACTCAGATGCTTTTTTAGAATCTAAAATGATGAGACTTTCTTGACCTTCAGGTTTGGAAAAATGCACACTAGCACCAGGGCTGTTCTCCATAGCTGCCATTGGAGCTGCTCGCATTGGACCCTTCTTACTAGATGCTCCTGGCAAGCTGGAAGGAGCAGCGGCAGGCTTGAGAAGCCCCCCAAATCACACTTCTCACTGTGGCTTTGGTTTCAAGCAGTTACCTGAAGATTGGCAGCAGATACCACGCTTTCTAGAGAGTCAGAGTGGACCTGAAGCCTCTCGGCTCTGAAAACTTAACTGCGGTGTCAGAAACCGACAGACCTAGAAACAGAGAGAGAGAACTGTGTCTTCTTTAATGTAACTTCCCTGTTTTAAAAGTTCTTTGGCAGTTCAGGAGATACGGACATTAGCTTGCAGGGTTCTTGAGGCTGCCATCAGAAAACCCAAAACCTCGCCCCGAAGAAGCAAAGTCTCCTGACTGTCCTAGAGAAGCATCTGGGGGGAACTTTGCCCTTAAGGTCTGATCTCTTTTGGTTCCCTGGATGCCAAACAGGGTGTTTTTGCTTTGTTTCATTTTCTCATAAACCTCCGAACTCCTACTTTGCTGGTCCTCAGTGCCAGGGCTGCACTAGGCAGAGAGCACCCCTCACACCCCTGCCCCTTCCCCTCATGGAGGTTCAGCCTGCTCCCCTCCGTCTCCCCTGTCTGAGGAGCACAAGACCGGCTCCAGCTTCGCGTGATCTGACTCTTTCCCCTTCATTCCACAAGCGAAATCCCCTGGTTTAGTGACTGATCTGATTTTGGACAGTCAGCCCGCGGCGGGGCAGCAAGGACAGAGCTGTTTTGGCATCTGGCGCATCGAGCCCTTGCTCAGACGTGGGAGTCTGTTCTGCCCCTGAGAGCTCATGCGTCTTGCCGCGGGGTGAAGGCCCTGTCCTGAGGCTCGCCCTCCCCGTACCCGCCACACCTCGGCCTTGCTCGCCTAGGTTGAGCTAGAGCCTCTCTGAGAAGCCGGGGCCCCCCGCTAGCGCTGGCCCTGGTGGCCATGAGCGCGCAGGGAAACAGGTCTCGGTGCTGGCGGCAGGATCTCATCTCCTTTTGTCTTGTTTAGGTTTCTCCTCTGCCTCCTACTTAAAGGTCCATGTTAAAACCCACCACGGTGTTCCCCTTCCCCAGGTCTCCAGGCACCAGGAGCCCATTCCGAATGGGGGAGCAGCGTTCCACTGCGTCAGGACCTATGGCATCAAAGGCAAGCGACTCCCTGCTGTGCACGCTGCTTGTCTGTGCAGACTGTGCGGTGGGCGCTGGGCTGGGCATGGGGAGGAGGGGCGGAGCGGGCCGGCTGCCCGAAGGCGGCCCCCGACTCGAGGCCATTGAGGGCGGGCGCTGGGCCGGGCCCTGGTGCTCGTCCCTCTGGGGGTTGTGAGTGAGGCTATGTGGGTCCCCCAGCCAGGCCCCACCACCTCCTGGCCCTCGCCTGCATTCTGCTGCCTCCGGCCCTCCCCTGCCCCATGGCCCTGCGCCCCGCCCCTCCCCTGCATGATAAATCAGGATGTGTCCAGGGTGAGCGGGTGAGCAGGGGGTCTGGAAGCATCCAGAGCCGCCTGCGGCCGTGTGGTAGGCTCCTGTGAGGTCAGACCTGTGGGCTGCGAAGCTTCCTCCTTCCCTAGGGCCTCCTGGAGAGCCTGGGGTCACCCAGGGAGAAGGGGAACCATCCCCATTGCTTGGTTACTGGGCTTCTCCCTGAGAGACGCAGTCTGTGGTGGACTTGGAGGTGAGCCCAGGGGCTTGGCCGGCCAGTTCCTCTAGCCTGCCCCGTTGATGGTATGCTCCGTGCTCCCATCAAGGGCTTGAGAGGCCCGTGGCAGGAGCCCTTGGGCCAGGGACTGTAGATCTGCCTTGTGGCCTTGGGGCTAGTCAGGAGAGAGGCTGTTGGGCCTTGGCACAGCCGGCTCCAGGGCTGAAGTCTTTAGGAAGAGGCTGAGAGGGCTTGGGTTCGAGCTAGGGGATTGTGGCCAGCAGTGGTGAGAGGAGGAGTCGGTCTGGCCTTGTCTCTCTCCCAGGTTTTCCTGGGGGGGGTCTTCAAGCAGGTAGGGTCTGCCCGGGTTGTTCAGGTGGGTAGGCGTCTCTTATTTGGAACAGGAAGAGCTGGAGTCAGAAGAGGCAGTGTGCCGTAGTGTGGAGAGTGCAGGATTTGGAGCCAGAGGGCCTGGGTGCGAATCTTGGTTCTGCTTCTCACCACCTTGGTGATGTTGGGCAAGCTCCTCCAGTTCTCTGGGCCTTTTGTTTCCCCCCCTGTAAAATGAGCGCAGGGCTTGGAGGACATGATCACCAGGGTCTGTGTCAGAGCTTTTGATGCTAGGGTCCTGTGACAGGCCCAGGGCCCTGGGCTCTGCTCCGGGTAACTAGTACTTCCTCTTCATGGGTCCTTGGGGCCAGCTCGAGGCCCACGTGCAGGCAGGCTGAACTTGGCGGGCGACGCAGGATGTTCCTGTCCTGTTAGGAAGTCGTGCTGGCGCAGGGGCCCCTAGAGCTTCCGGGCACTTGGTGAACGGTGTTTCTTGGTGGATGGCCTTCCGCTGTGTCCTGGAGCCGTGAGTGGGCAGGCCAGGGCTGGCGGCCTGGCCTGGACCTGGCTGTTGGCAGGTGTCAAGGGATTGTAGGCTTGTCTCCCCCGCTGTCCATCCCATCTTCAGGCGGAGGCAGAGGGCAGAGAAGGCCCTAGCGAGGAAGGCGGCATCTCTGGAAGGGGGCCTCTGGATCCCTTCCCTCACAGGTGCCTGGCCCACGGACCGCGTGGTTAGGCCTCCTCGGGGCCCTTCTGGGGCCATGTCTGACCTGGCTTTCTGCTGGCCAGCCCCCTCCCCCAGCCCCAGATCCCAGTCCATGCTTGCTAGTCTGAGCCCCCTCCCCTCTGGGAAGGGGCCTTTCCAAAGCCCGGCCTCATCTCTGTGTTTTGTCTTGTTCTGTTTATAGAAGGCCAGAAATGCTCACATCAGGACCCGATTGAGAGCTCTGACTCCTACGGCGACCTCTCGGATGCCAGCGACCTCAAGACCCCCGAGAAACAGAGCGCCAACGGCTCCTTCTCTTGTGACATGGCCGTCCCCAAAAACAAGATGGAGCCCGACGGGGACAAGAAGTACCCCTGCCCCGAGTGCGGGAGCTTCTTCCGATCCAAGTCCTACTTGAACAAACACATACAGAAGGTGCATGTGCGGGCCCTCGGGGGGCCCCTGGGGGACCTGGGCCCCACCCTGGGCTCCCCCTTCTCTCCCCAACAGAACATGTCCCTCCTGGAGTCCTTCGGCTTTCAGATCGTGCAGTCTGCCTTCGCCTCGTCGCTCGTGGATCCGGAGGTTGACCCGCAGCCCATGGGACCAGAGGGAAAATGAGGCGGGCTCGCCCCTGCAGAGCAGCGCAGAGACGCTGCGGACGAGCGAGGGAGTGATGTCGTTGGGTTCTGTAGCTGAGATTTTTCTTCATTTTTAATCCCAGACTCCCCTTCCACCTCCCCCAGCCCGTTCCTAAAAGCTCTTTAGAGGTAGTGCCTCAGACCGGAGCCGCGCGGGGAAGCCTGCGGCCGAGGACGGGTCAGCCACAGCCAAACACTACAGACGTCTCTGCCTGGACCAGCTTCCCCCCGCTGGAGACTCCCTGAGGAACCCCGGGCGGCCCGGGCCCTCTCCCCTGTCCCTCCTCTGTCTTCCCCTCCCGACCTTCCTCCTTCCACCTGAGAATCCGCAGTAAGTTTCCCACCCACCTGCAAACACTGATCAATTCCCAGCTGTTCGGAAGGACTCTGGAAGCCTGTAGTATGCGGCGGCCTGTGGTTCTGCGCAGAGACTCGTGGAAGCTGGGCCCAGGCGGAGAGGTTGCCGCCCCTTGAGGGCCCCCAAGGCCCAGGCTCCTGCCGCCGAGCACGGGGCTCTTGTGGTACTTGGCTCTCCCACCTGCTGTCGGGTTTTAATTCTCTGATTATTATTGTTATTATTTTTAGGACCTGTTGTAGTGAATTGCTACTGAAAGCCAGTCCAAGGGACGTACAGAGCTCTTTTTAAGCAGCAGTCACGTTAGGGTTAGTATTAAAATTTTTTTAGGCGTATCATAAATAATAACTTGGCTAGTTGATGGTTTTAAGTCTATGGAAGAAATAGTTTTATGCAAAATTTAAAAAAAATGCCAGTCTGGTCGGGTGGTAGAAGTTTGGTTTCCATCGGGTGCCCCACAGAGGGGGGGAGCCAGGAGCTGGGGTCACGGTACCACTCGAACGTCGCGTTGAAGTAAACTCGGTTTTGCCACGTGATGCGATTTTATCTGATCAGACTGTATTAAAAAAGTTAGTATGTTACTTACCCATTTTGTCTGGTTATTGAGTGGGGTAGTCTGGAGTGCGGGCGAGGAGAGGAGCTGCTGGCGGGACTGGTGGGACCAATGGATGGGGGGACAGCCCTGGGCCTGGGAGTCCCGAGAGGCTTGGCGTGGCATCCCAGACTTGTTTCGGGCGCGTTGTCTCAGGAGGCCGGTGCCCTAACCTCCCCTCTCTCCTGCATCGCTAGGACGTCCCAATTCTAAGGGGCTCTGGTGTCTGCTGGGCAATCCTGCTAGCCCTGTGGGGCCTGTGGGTCAGGGGTCTGGGAGTCTGCGGCTGGATCTCAAGGGTTCTGTTAATTTGGGTGGGACAAAAGGATGTCATTTTGTTTTTGCTAGCCTTTGGTTTCCTTTGTAGGCCTGTGTATTTAAAGCTGTTTTTCTGAGAAGGGGTTTGTAGGCTTCCTCAGACTACTGCCCAAGGGTCCCTGCCCCCAAAAGTGCTGGTAGGAAGGGGTCCCCAGAATGTAGACAGAATTCCCAGTTCCGAATGACAGGTATTCAATCCTGAAATGCTTCTGTTAAAGGCTTTCTCTGGCCTAGACCATGTGCTTTGCACACAGGCCCTGCTTTTAAAAGAGCATCAGGGGTCAGGAGGGAACCCCAATAACGGATACGTGTGAAAGCCAAGTCCAAGGAGATGACAGCGTCTTCACTCGGAGGAGGCAGCCTATGGCTCCAGCAGGATTCCCCATAAAACTCCAGCCCCTGCCACCACACTGTGGCTCCGCGTTGCCTCGGGGATCAGTAGCAAAACCTGGGTATAGCATTTAGAGCCCTTTACAGCCCCCTATACCCCCTCTGTCATCCAGCCCCAGCCCTCTCCACTTCACATCTAGCATGTCCTTAATAAATAAATGCCATTAGGACATGAGCTCCTGCAGTGCAGGAGAGTCTGTGTGGCTGGTGCCTGCCACAGCAAAGTGCCCTGCATGCAGTCAGCACTTAATGAATGCTTGTTGGCCGGCAGGGGGCTCTGTTTCCATCTCCATCTCTCTCTTACTGGATTACAGGCCCCAGGGAAGTTTCCTCTTTTCTCCCTCCCTTCTCCCTTTAGACCCCAGCCTGTCTGGCTGCTGGATGCAGCAGGAGAGATCCAGGCTTACATGGGGCCGGGCCAGCTTGGTGTCCTCAGGGGACTGCAGCCAAGGCCCCGGGCTCCCCCCAACCTCCACCATCTGTCTAGCTCAGCTGCCCAGAGCTGCGCGGGGACAGCCGGCCTTGTCCTCTTCCCTTGGGCCAGCCCCTCCCTGCAGCTCAGGCTGAGGGCAGGGCAGGGCCGACAGATGGCCCTTGGCCTTGTTGCCAAGCCTTCTGCCGACCACATGCGGAACCTGGCAGCCGACAGCCCTCCCCATGCCCTGGACCCTGGGCTAAGGTGGTATCTGTGGCAGTGCGCTGCCTCTGGTCACCCCACGTCTGCGGCTGGGAAACCTTTCAGCCTCGAGGATGGAAGAGGCTCGAGCTTGTGGGGGGAGAAGGTGGACCCGTGATGTCCCGGCTGTGGGGAGCTCCCGGGGAGGGGACGGCCCCTCACCAGTACGTGTGAGCCGCTCCTCTGCCAGCCAGTGGGGGTCATAGGTGGGGCTCAAACTCGGATCCTCTTCATGGAAGATGACTTTTTGAAAAAACAATACCACACCAAGTCCCTACTATGTGCAGGGCAGCACGTCAGGGGCTGGTATCGGTGCAGAGCTTGGGAACAGAGTATTTGAGAAGTGCCTAGGACGATGCTTGTACATGGTAGGGAGTAATTCCTCCTCCTTTCTTCCCTCCTTTCCTCTGGGACACGCAGAGATTTCTCTCTATCTCCAGATTGTAACCAATGCCTGGTACACAGTAGGTGCCTAATGAATGCTTGTGGCTCGACCATAATCCATGGGGGATCCTCCCCCTCTTCCTAAAGTTCTCCAACAAGTTGAAAAAAGAATCTGAAGCAGATGCTCAGGCTGAGAGCAGGGCCGAGGTGGGTCAGTCAGTAAACCCCCACTAGGTGCCTGGCGGGGTGGGGTCAGGATGACTGGGGGCCCAGGCTTCAGGGTGGGGAGTCAGCTTCTAGAGCATCAAACTTTTTTTTTTGCTTTTTGGAGGAGAGAAAGCGGGGCAGTTGGGGTTAAGTGACTTGCCCAAGGTCACACAGCTAGTAAGTGTCTGAGGCTGGATTTGAACTCAAGTCCTCCTGACTCCAGGGCCAGTGCTCTATTCACTGCACCACATAGCCACCCGGAGCATCACACTTCTATCTCCAAATTCTCAAAATGAAACTCTTTGGCAGCTCCACCCAAAAGCTGGAAATGGGGCAGCCCCGAGGCAAGACTGGGAAAGAGACGGTGCCCCTGCCTGCTTAGTGGACCCCTGACCTTGGAGCAAGCCCCTTCCTGTAGTATCCAGGGCTTCTCCTGCCCATGGATTTTGAGAGCCTGAGGGCTTGTGTCCCAGCTCCAGGAGGCTACATTATGTGTTCTCTCCCAGCTCTGACACCCCCTGTTCTCAGCCCCCCCCCCCCAGCACTGACATCTCCTGTTCTCAGGCCCCTCTAGCTCTGACATCCCTTGTTCTAAGACCCCTCCCAGCCCTGCCATCCCCTGTTCTAGCATGCCTGCCTTCCCCTGCCAGTGCTGTGTTTCTCCCCTAACAGAACTCATCCTTGATGGTAGAATTCCAGGCATTCATAGCGGGCTGATGAGGGTGAGGAATCTGCCACCGCCTGAGTGGCTGCTGCCCCTGCCTCTCTGTGTGTCCAGATCCCTGGGAGAAAGGGGGCCCGGCCTGGGCCGTGGAGGCCACCAGGGCTTTGGTGCCCAGCTCAGGCACGCACCTGGCGGTGACCTTTAGCAGGTCCTTTAGACTCTGGGAGCCTCAGTTTCATCCTGTGGGAAATGGAGGGTTGGAGTCGATGGCCCCCAGACCCCCACAGTCCTAATTGTGACCTCGGAGCAGAGCTGCCAGCAGAAACCTGGGGGACGTGCCTGGGCTCTGGCTTAGTCCTTTCAGGGTTATCATTACTCAGGCCTGGACCAGGAGGGCTTGGGAGCCCCTGGGGCCTGGGAGCTGGGGCTCAGAGCCACGTTCTGCCTGGTGCCCCACCCACCAATGGAATTTCCCTGCCGGGGAAGTGGAGCTATGTAGGGAGACAGAAACCAGGAAGCTGGGGGTAGACCAGCCAGGAGCTGTGGGTGCCCCAGATGTGCAGAGTTCACTCCCCGACTGGGGTTAGGGGGTCTTTCTTTGTCCCATCCCAGCAATGTGATAGTCAGCAGGCACCAGGTGCCCAGTATGCCAGGCACTGTGCTCTGCATCTGGTCTGTCTCTCCTTGGCCTCTCAAATGTGCAGATTCCACCCTGCATGCTCTCACCCACCTCCGCCTTTGGAGGAACAAACCAAGTCCTTCAGAGAAGGCAGGATGGCTTCTGGATAGAGACCATGGAGGGCTTCATGGAGGAAGTGGCCTTGGTGCTGGGAGGCTGGCTAGGGTTTGGAGGAGGCAGACGCAGAAGGAATAGACAGTAGCAGGTAGTTGGCCATCGAGGTGGGTGCTGGAGTCAGGAGGATCTGAGTTCAAATCTGACCTCAGGAACGTCCTAGCAGTGTGACCCTGGACAAGTCACTTCACCCTGTTTGCCTCAGTTTCCTCATCAGTAAAATGAGCCGGCAAAGGAAAAGGGCAAACCCTTCCAGTGTCTGCCAATAAAACCCAAATGGGGTCACAGAGAGTCGGGCGTGGCTGAAGTCAGTGACCAACAGCTAACATCTTACAAATATTACCTCATTTGAGCCTCATATATTTGAGTCTTATAGCCTGCCCGGTAGATGCTGTTATTGTCCACATTTTACAGATGGGGACACTGAGGCAGACGGGTGACGTGATTTGTCCAGGGTCACACTGCCAGGAAATAAATGTCTGAGGCTGAATTCAAACTTCGGTCTTCCTAAGTCCAAGACCACCATGCTACAAATCCGGGGCTGTTGGGGAGCCCCCTCCCCCAATATAACACACTGACTCCCAGATATTTGATCAGAATGTGAGCAGGTAAAGAGAATGAGCATTTATGCAGCACCTGCTGCATGCCAAGCATTGTGCTAAGCATCCGTGTTCACAAACATCTCCTTGGAGAGGGTTTCTCTAGACTCGCTCTTTTAGACCATTTTCTGACTTTCCCCCGGGTTTTGTAGAGTTACAATATCCAGTTTCTGGGGCTCTCCCCGTTTCCATCCTGCTGCCTGCTGGGGCGGGTCTGAGCCAGGCTGGGGTAGGGGGAGGATTTGGTCTTTTCTGGACCCAGCAGGCTTGCGGGCAGAGCTTTGGCTCTGTCCTGATCCTCGGTGCTAAGGCTCCAGCCCTCAGCCAAGCAGCTGAGAATTGAGTGAAGGTGATTTTATAGGAATTGAACTGAATGGCCCTTGGGCTTTGCCGTTTCTCCAGCCCCCGTTGGGGGCTAAGCCAAATGATATGATTCAGCAAAAAATAAACATATATAAACATCTAAACACTGATAACCCAAGTAAGGAAGGCATGGCCAGGACTGAAAACAGCCACAGCCTTTTCTCACACACACACACACACACACACACACACACACACACACACACACACACACGCACACACACGCATACACACATGCATACACACAAACGCAAACACGCACACAAACATGCACTCACACAAACACGTGCGCATACGCATGCATGCACATGCGTGCACGCACACGCATGCACACACAAACACAAACACATGCGTGCACATGCACACAAACATGCGCACACAAACACAAACACATGTGCGCACATGCACACAAACACACAAACATGCGCACACACACACACCACACTTCTGCACACGCACACATCCGTGTGCACAGACACGTATATACAGCTGTACTGTTGCTCACCCAACCTCTGGTCCATTTTTTGTACAATTTGTGTTTGTTTTCATTCCTTATCATCTTGTGGATAGGGAAAAGAAATAAGAAAGGACAGAAAAAGAGGCAAGAAATGTAGACAGTGAGAGAAGGAAGGAGGGAAGGGGGGCTGGGAGCCAGAGAGGGCCTTTATTTGCAGATTTAACGTTGCTTAGCCAGGGTATCCCAAAAGTCTTAGTGCGGCCGGTAGCCGTTATTCCATTATTAGACTAATTATTTAATTTACTATTATTTACGCTATTAAAGCTCACAACTTCATCGAGGCTTTTGGAAGCCCCTGTATTTCAGAAGAGGCCAGTGCGGGTGCAAGACCATCTCTGGACACTTCCTAGCTACGTGGCCCTGGAGAGCTCGCTTCAGTGAACTTGTTCATCTCAGGTGACTCAGCCTTCTCGGCTAAATTATAAATAGATGGCCATCTGGGGGGTTCTCCTGAAAGAAGCAGCAAGTGTGGAGGCATCTTTCCTAGGAGGCAATCTTCCCTACTTTTTCACTTTTCCCTGGCTCTCCGAGGCTGTTTCTGTCTGGACCCCAGGAGAAGTAGTGGGGAGAGATGAAGGAGCCAGCAGGATGGAGTGGAGACCCCCCCAGTTTATTCCTTTGGCCGATGGTGATGCCAAGGGGGAGACACTCTTGAGCTGCTCTCTGCTGGTCTCTGGAGGCCCCTGGAGACCCCCGTGATCATACTAAATGCAAGTCCTAGGCTGGGTGGTCCCCAATTTGTCCATCTTCCAAAGCCTTGTGATCATCCCATCAGAGGGAGTGACAAAGATTGACCCTTGAGCCACCAACTCGACTGTCCAGCAACAGAGTGCCATGCTTCCTCCTGGCCAGCCTGGGCCCCCGCTGACCTCTGCCAGTGCTCTTTAGAAGCAATGGGCTTCTGGCCATGAGAGAGTGAAGAAAATGACTCTTGGGATGCCCTTAACGTGAGAGGGACCAGCTACCTTGGGTGAGCCCAGTGAAAGGAAATGCTGAGAAGTCCAACCAAAGCCTTTCCCTCAGGGCTTGGGGTAACAGCAGGAGCTGCACATCTGCCCACATTTGTGCCAATCTGGGCACGCCGCACAGCAATACCTTTGCTCTTCTGCTCCTTCCTAGTGAGGGTTTCGATCTTGGCCCTCCCTCATCTCCATCTTCATCCACATAAAGGAATTCAGTGATGGAAGACTGGATTTGGATTCAGGGTTACCGGGCTTCACACCGCAGCTTGGTGGACGTTACCTCTCCTGGATTTTTGTAAAGTGGGGGAAATTCCACCTGCCCTCTTACCTCCCAGGACGGTTGTGAAGAGAGAGCTTGGTTAACCTCCAATGCCGTTAACACTGTGTGACATTGGCCGGTCACTTAATATCTCAATGCCTGTTTCCTTCTTTGTGAAATGAGAGCGTTGGACCGCTGATCTCCAAGGGCTCTCACTCTCGCCATCCCATGAAGCCGGTCCCTGGCTATGGCACTTGTGCAGGGCTATCCAACCTCGTCACCTTTCTTCTGGCACCCCCCTGGCCAGTGTCCCCTTCCCTGAGATTGTCCATCCTAGCCAGGGCCAGTCCTGAGGGCAGGGCCCATATCAGCTTGCTTCATTTGGATGGCCAGATGCCTTCACACTCACTTGCTTTTGAAGCAGTGGTGGTGGCAGCCCAGCTCCACGGAGAGAAGGTATTTCCCTGCCCACCTTCCTGGTGCTCAGAGCGTCAAGGCTCCTGCCTCCTGGCATTGGCACAGATGGGAGCCGTAGGGAGCTGGGATTTTCCAGCATTTCTCCTGAAAAGGAGCCGGAAGGGTCCAGGCCAGGGAGCACTGAGGAGGTGCCGATGCCTCCAGCAGCCTCTTTTTGTAGGCCTCCCTGGCACTCATGCCCAAGAGCTGCCGAGGGACGGTGCTCTAATCGCTGCTAACTTCTCTTGTGGGCAGAGGAAATGGGTGAGCCGTCCTCACTGCCAACAAGGCTTAGGAGAAAAGCCTCCCCAAGTGCCCTTCCCTGCTCTGGCCTGGGGAGGGGCCCTGGGCAGAGCTAATGAGATGGGAGTGGACGACAGAGCCTGGTAAGGGATCCAGGTGACCTCCAGGAGAAGAGGAAGATGGGTGAAGACAAGCAGGCCCGTTCTGAAGTCCAAGGCTGGCTGGGACAGTGGAGGCCAGCTGGTATGACCCACCTCCCCCATTTTACAGATGGTAAAACTGAGACCCAGGAAAATGCAGTAACTTGCTCAAGGCTTCACGGGCCCTGGCTTTACTGGCCTCCATTTAAAGAGGGGGCTGAGCAAGGTGTCTCCCTGTTTTCCACTTTGTACCCACAGTTGGTACCTTCACCGTCCCTCCTCCTTCCTTGTGTGTGGTTCCCCCATCTGGAGGCCTGGGACTGGCTTTTTTTAAACTTTTGTTTGTGTGCCGAGAACTTAGTTTGGTGCCTGGCACACAGAGGTGCTCACATATATATCTTAAAAGTTTGCAATGTGCTCTACAAAAACGATCTCATTTTAACCTCCCAACAGCGCTGGGGAGGGAGGTGTTATTCTTGTCTCAGACGCAGGCAGAGGTAAAGTGATTTATCTAGGGTCACACAGCTAGTAAATGCGTGAGGCTGCATTTGAACTCAGGCCGGAAGCTGACCGGGACAAAGGAGTACAGACACCTGCTGGGAGGTTCTCTTGATGCAGCCTTGGTCCATTTTGGCTGCCAGATCCCATCCCCAACTCATAAGTTCCGGCTCACTGAGAACTAAGTGTTGCAAATATGGGCTCATTTTGCCTGGGTCTTATAAAGGGGCAGTATTCCCTTCCCACAGTCCTACTGTTTTCAGAAGTCGCAGCTCTGGCTCTGGCCTGTACCTGGTGGTATATATATTTTTTGCGTGGGGCTGAGGGGTCTAGCCAGGCTGCCCTGGTATGTATGATGCCTCAGTCATCTTGACCTTCCCTTTCCTGCCCCTACTAACATCAGGTGAAGGTTCAGCCTGAGACTTAGAGCCCAGCAGGGGAGAGATGCTGGCCAGATGGAGTGGCTGAGGTAACTGCTGGTGCTCTCCACCAGGTCCAGTCTCAGGGACGCACGAGGCTGCCAATCCCAGGGGCCTCAGGCTCCCTAAACCCAGATGGTCACTGGGCACATCTACTTACACTTGTGCCTCAGTCTTCCTTTTCTGTACAAAACAGACCCTGCTCGAGTCACTCAAGTCTCCTCCCAAAGATCTGTGCCTGAAGGGTAATTTGCCCAAGGTCATACAGAGAGTAATTAGCAGAAGAGGAAGAGGAAGATCTGTAGAATATATAGGCAGAGTAAATGAAAGGTAACCTTAGAGAAAAAGTCCTTGCCATATGGGGAGATCAGGGAAGGCACCCTGCAAAAGGGGGGCTCCAGAGTGAGTCCAGAAGGAATCCAGGGGTTCAAAGAGGCAACAGTGAGGAGAGAACATTCCAGGCATCAGGGACAGCTGATACCAAAGACCTGGAGGTGAGCTGTGGAGGGTGCAAGGAGCAGCCAAAAGCCTGGTGTACCTGGATTGGAGCAGTTTTAGAGAGGAGGTGAGCATAAGAAGAACGAAGAAGTAGGAAGTAGCCAGGTCATGAAAGGTCTTAAATGACAGAGGATTTTATATTTTTTTTAATTAAAATTTTTTACTTAATTCTAATGAAGTATTTCTAATTATATAATATAAAAAAGCAAATAAAATTTATTTTCATTTCTATTTATTATAATATGTAATATATTGTTATATTAAAACATAAATTTATACAATAACATGTGATTAAAATATTATAATAATAGGAATATAATAATAATTATAATTATAATTATTTCTCTCTCCTCCGTCCCTCAGGAGGAAAAAATAGTAAAACAAAACCCCAGCCACAAATATACACAGCCAAGCAAAGTACATTCCTACATTGACCATTTCCACAAATGCATGTTTCACTTTATAAATCTTTTCCAGCACCCAGAGGTGCAGTGGATAGAGTGCTGGGCTGTGTTCAGATTTGGCCTCAGACACTTGTTTGACTGTGTGACCCTGGGCAAGTCACTTAACCTCTATGTGCTTCAGTTTCTTTTTTTTTTCAAAATGAAGGTAATATCATATACTTCCCAGGGTTGTTGTGAGGGTCAGATGGGTTAATATTTGTAAAGCGCTTTGCAGACAAATCACTCTAGAAATGATGATGATAGGAATTATGACCACAGCAACAACAAACAGGCAGCTTTCCAGATCATCAGTTCTCCAGAATCATGGTTAGTTGTTACATTGAGCAGAGTTTAAGTATTTAAAGATTGCAGGTTTTTACAAGATTGTCTCAGTACAAGGCACTCACCTGCTTCTGCTCCCTTCACTTTGTATCAGTTCAAGGTGATTTTCACGATGCCTGCTCTCTGTGCCTTGTCCCTCTTCGTAGATTTCTGCTTGTGCCCCGTCAATTACGTGGCATAATCTCCCCCCTTCTTTCTCCCCTTCCCTAGTGTGTCTTTTTTTCCTGCTTCCTTTACTTTTTGGCATAGTTCCAAATTGCTTTCCTGAATGGTCCGGTTCATAGCTCCACAATTATTGCATTAAAGCCCTTCCAGCATTGGTCATTTACCTTTTTTGTCATCTTAGCTAATCTAACGGGTGCGAGATGGAACTTCAGAATTGTTTTAATGTGTATTTCTCTAACTATCAATGATTTAGAGCACTTTTTCATGTGACTATTGATAGCTTGTATTTCTTCCTCTGAAAACAATATCCTTTGATCCCTTATCAGTGGGGGGATGGTTCTTATTCTTGTAAATTTCACTCAGTTCCCTATATTATCTTAGAAATGAGACTTTTTTTTAAGAGAAATTCACTACAAATATTCTTCCCAGTTCTCTGCTTCTCTTCTAATTATTACTGCATTGATTTTGTTTATGTACAAATGTCTTAATTTTATTTAATAAAAATTATTGATTTTGCCTCCTACTTATCTCCCATTTGTTCATCAAATTTTCCCGTCCATCAATCTGATAGGTAATTTCTTCCATGTACCATTCATTTGCTTGTGATGTCACTCTTTATATAATGCACCAATTTTGATCTTATCTTGTGAGATGTTGGTTTCTGTTTAGTTTTTGTCAGACTATTTTCTAGTTTTCCCAACAGTTTTTATTGAATAGTGAATCCCTATCCCTTGTGGCAGTGGTTCTCAACCTTCCTAATGCCACGACCCTTTAATACTTGTATGTGGGTGTATTTGCATATGGGAGGACCTGCCTGGAGGAGGTTCCTTAGACCATTGGAAATATGCATTTTCCGATGGTCTTAGGCGACTCCTGTGATCCCTGTGAACAGTCGTTTGACCCCCAAAGGGGTCACGACCCACAGGTTGAGAACTGCTGCCTTATGGTATCTTGGGCTTTTTTGAAGACTAAATAATTTCCTTCTGTGTATCATGTACCTCATCTGTTTCACTGAAAAACCTCTCTATTTCTTACTCAGTACCAATTTATTTTGGTGATTATGGCTTTATGGTGTTGTTTGAGATCTCATACTGCTTAGTTCCCATCCTTTCCATTTTTTCATTGATTACCTTGACATTCTTGACCTTTTGTTCCTCCAGATGAATTTTATTATTATTTTTATAGCTCTATAAAGTAGATACTTGATAATTGGGTTACTATGGCACTGAATAAGTGAATTAATCTAGGTGATATTGTCATTTTTATTACATCGTCTCAGTCTACCATGAGCAATTAATATTTCTCCAATTAGTTATGTCTGTCTTTATTTATGTCATGTGTTTTGAAATTGTGTTCATACGGCTCCTGTTTCCAGGATGTGTGTGTGTGTGTTCTGGTAGGTAGACTCTCTAGTACTTTCTACTGTCTCTAGTTGCTTTAAATGGAATTTCTTTTTCTCTCTTCTGTACTTTGTTAGTCATTTACAGAAATGCAGATGATTCCTGTGGGTCTATTTTATATCCTGCAACTTTGCTAACGTTGCTATTGTTTTGATTAATTGACTAGCTGACTCTAGAGGGTTCTCTGAGGAAAGAATCGTATCATCTGCAAAAACTGATACTTGTGTCTTTGGTAGGACCCTTTATATAATTCTTCAGTTTATATGTAGCATTGGAATGAATTGTTCTTCAAGTGGTTAGTGGAATTCACTTCTAAGTTCATCTGGTCCTGGATTTTTTGGTTTTTGTTTTCTTCCTTTAGGAGTTCATTTATGGCTTGTTCAATTTCTTTTTTTCTAAGGTAATGTTATTTAAGTATTCTATTTCTTGTTCTGTTAATCTGGACAATTTATATTTGTCTACATATCCATTTTGTTTAGAGAGTTTTATTGGTATATAGTTAGGTGAAATACCTCCTTATTATTGCTTTTATTTCTTCACCATTGGTTGTGAATTCACCTTTTTTAACTTTTTCTATTGGTAATTTGGTTTTCTTTTGTAAAAAATTTTAAAAGTCAGTGACATCTGTTTTCTTGGCTTAAAAAACAGCTTCTAGTTTTATTTATTGAGTTTTTGTCTTACTTTCAATGTTGTTCGTCTCTCTCTTGATTGTCAGTATTTCTATTTTGGGTGTTAATTGAGGCTTCTAGATTTTTTTTTACTTGTGTACTCAATGCTTGGCCTGTTCTTTCACTCCTTTACTAATGTAAATGTTTAGAGATTGTGTATATACACAAACATCATCTTTCTATCCATATTCCTATATATGTATGTATATATATATATATATATACACACATACATATACACACATGTATATATGCACGTACATATGTGCATATTCCCCCTAAGTGCTACATCCCACAAATGATTATTATCTTCAGTGAAATTATTTCTTATTTCTATGATTTGTTCTTTAGTTCACCCATTATTTGGGATTAAATTATATAGTTTCCAAATTAATTTTATATTACAAAATTATATGTTATATATAAGTTATATAGTTTTCTATATAAGTTATATAGTTTCTAAATTAATTTTAATCTATGCTTCAGAGGCCCTTTAGTCAATGCAATTTTTATTGCATTATGGTCAGAAAAATGATGCATTTAGCATTTCTATTTTTCTGTGTTTGTTTTAGAGGTTTTTATGCCCTAACACTCTATTATTGTGAATGTGCAAACCACAGCTGAGAAATAGGTATACTTCTTTATATTCCCATTCAGTTTTGTCTAAAGGTTTATCATATTTAACTTGTCTGAAATTCTATTCATCTCCTTACTTTTTTTCCTCTTTATTTTATGACTGGATTTATCTAGGTCTGAGAATAGTGAAGTGAGATGCCCCAGTATTATAGTTTTACAGTTTCCTCTTATAATTAATTTAATTTTTCCTTTAAGAATGTAGATGCTATACCATTCTGTGCATATATGTTAAGTATTAATATTAATTTATTGTCTATGGCAATACATTTTATTAAAATGTAGCTTCCTTTTTCTCTTTTGCTTAGGTTTATTTTTGCTTTTGATTTGTCTGAGGTCATGATCGTCACCCCATAATCACTATGTCCTTTTTTTTTAACAGCATAGTTGATTCTGCTCCAGTTTCCCCTTAGAAAAACAACAACAAAAACTCTGTATCTTTCTGTTTCAAGTATGTTTCTTATAACATTATATGCTTAGTCTTGTTTCCAATCCAGTCTGCTGTCCTCTTCCATTTTATGAGTATCTTCCATTCACTTCTCAGATATGACTGTTAATTGTGCATTTGCGTCCAGCTTATTATCTTATACTTCTCTTTTTAACCTTGTCCTTTTTAAAAGAGTGTTTTGCTTCTGAGTACTCCCTCGTTTAATCTACCCTCCCTCTTATGCCCCCTGTTTTTTCCCTTAACCTCTTTCCTTCCCACTTCCTTGTTGGATAAAGTGAATTTCTATACCATAAGGTATGCATGTGTACTCTTCCCTCCTTTAACCCATTCAGATGGAGTGAGATTCAGTTGTTTTCCAGTCCCCACCATGACTCCCTATTCCTTGTGTGCTCCATTTATGTGAGATAATTTCCCCCATTCTTCCTTTCCTTTTCTCTCTCTCCAGCACATTCCTCTTCATCACGAATCCATTCTTCTTTTGAGATCGTCCAAACAAAATAGAATCATACTCAGACCCTCTGTCTAATTGAATCCTCTTTAAGACCTCTCTGTTGATGATAAAATTCTGAAGAATGACGTGTATCATTTCCCTATGTTAAGAATGTAAACAGTTTAACTTTGTTTAGTCCCTAATGATTTCTCACTCTTTTTTTTTTTGCTTTTTTTTTTTTGGAGGGCAGTTGGGGTTAAGTGACTTGCCCAAGGTCACATGGCTAGTTTTTTGTGTTAAGTGTCTGAGGCCGGATTTGAACTCAGGTACTCCTGATTCCAGGGCCGGTGCTCTATTCACTGCGCCACCTAGCCGCCCCTTCTCACTCATTTTTAAAAAATGCTTTATCAAGTTATATGTTTGAAAGTCAAATTTACTATCCCAATCTAGTCTTTTCATTAGGAATGCTTGAAATGTATTTCTTTAAAAGTTCATTTTTTTTTCCCCTATGGGATTTACTCAAGTTTGCTGGGTAAATTATTCTTGGTTGGAAACCTGGAATATCCTATTCCCAAACTCTCCATTCCCTTATAGTGGCTAGTGACTAGTGATTATGGTTTATATATATAATATATATTAGTTATACTAATATATGCTAATTATACTAATAATAAAAATACTAGTAATTATGATTACTTGAATTCTTTTTGGTTACTTTCCCTTAATCTGAGATCACTGGATCTTGGCTATAATATTCCTTGGAGTTTTGATTTTGAGGTTTTTTTTTTTAAAAAGGAGATAACCTTTCAATTCTTCTAATTTCTATTTTACCCTCTGGTTCTAAGATATCTGAGTAGTTTTATTTTATTCTTTCTTGAAATATGATATTTAGTTTCTTTTTTGTTGTTGTTCACAGCTCTCAGATATTCCAGTGATTCTCAAATTATCTTTCTTTGATCTATTTTTCCAGTTTTTTCCCTATGAGATATTTTATATTTTCTTCTCTTTTTTCAGTCTTTTGACTTTGTTTTTATTATTTCTTGATGTCTCATGGATTTTGTTTTCTATTTAATCAGTTCTAATTTTTAAGGAGTTATTTTCTTCAATAAGGTTTAGTACTTCTTTTTCTAAGCTATTAATTCTCTTTTCATATTTTTTTCCTTAGCTCTTATGTATTTTCCCATTCTTCTTTCTACTGCTTTCATTTTATTTTTAAAATCACTTTTTAGCTCCTCCTTTAACTCTTCTAGGAATTCTTGTTGGGCTTGTGTCGAAGCTGCATTTTTCCTTAAGACTTTGTAGATGTTCTCAGTACTTTTCTATGACCATAATAGTTCTTTATGACTGAGTTCTTCTTTTGTTTGTTCACTCTTCCAGACTTGAGGCTCAAGTTAGTTAATATTAGAGCTAATATTATGTTGTATTGATGTTAGTGTTGAGCTCTGTGCATTTCTGTGAGGATGTCTAGCCTGAGCTTCTGTCCTCTTAAAGTACTTCTGCTGCTTCCGTTGCTCCAACTGGGAACCTGCAAATTTTCAGCACCCCCAAAGTGGTATGATTTGTTCACTGACCTCCTGATCTAAGTTATGCAATTTCCTATACTGAGTTTGGGTCGATCAGGCTTATTTAAGGTAGCTAAGTGATACAGTGGAATCAGAAAGACCCCAGTTCAAATCTGGTCTCAGACATTTTCAGCTGTGTGACCCTGGGCAAGTCACGTCACCTGTTTGTCTCAGTCTCCTCATCTGTAAACGGGATAACAATAGCATCTGCCTCCCAGGGTTGTTGTGAGAATTAAACAAGGTAATGATTGTAAAGCCCTTAGCCCAGTGCCCGGCACAGAGTAAACATATAAACGCTGGCTATTTATTATTTAGCTGTGTTATTTGTGGTTGGGAAGTTCAGGAGAACACTGTGCAACCGTTGCTGTGGGCCCATTGGGAGGCTCTCTGGGCTCAGAACAACTGAACCGCCGGCCTCCTTTTGGTCTGGGTCTCTGTTCTTTGCTCCTGGGATCAGAGCCACCCAGCCCCACTGCGTTCTGGAGCTAGTTCTTTGTACAGTACCCAGCAAGGGACCGTACTCACGAGCTCTCCTTTCCTCCCTGGATCCGTGACTTGGCGCAGAGCTGCCAGATGGCGCCATCCCGCGTCCAGGACCTGCTCAGGGATGCCCAGAATCACTCACTCTCTCTCTCTCTCTCTCTCTCTCTCTCTCTCTCTCTCTCTCTCTCTCTCTCTCTCTCCCTCCTCCCTCCCA
This sequence comes from Pseudocheirus occidentalis, assembly GCA_028646575.1. Taxonomy (NCBI): domain Eukaryota; kingdom Metazoa; phylum Chordata; class Mammalia; order Diprotodontia; family Pseudocheiridae; genus Pseudocheirus; species Pseudocheirus occidentalis. The sequence continues at coordinate 9,706,966 of CM053594.1, read as the reverse complement.
CTCTCTCCCTTCCTCCCTCTCTCCCTCTCTCTCTGTCTCTGTCTCTCTCTCTCTGTGTCACTCTCCCCCCTCTCTCTTTCCTCTCTCTGTCTCTGTCTCTGTCTCCCACTCCCTCTCTCTCCCTCCCTTCTCTCCCTCTCTCTCCCTCCGTTCTCTCTCCTCTCTCTGTCTCTCTCTTTGTCTCTGTCTTTCCTCTCTCTCTGTCTCTTTCTCTCACTATCTCTGTCTCTCTACCCCCCTCTGTTTCCTCTCTGTCTCCCTCTCCCTCACCCTCTCCTTCTAGCTCTCCCTTCCTCCCTCTCTCTCCTCTCTC
>CM053594.1:9671458-9699631 GCA_028646575.1 Pseudocheirus occidentalis | reverse complement strand
TTCCTTCCTTCCTTCCTTCCTTCCTTCCTTCCTTCCTTCTTTCCTTCCTTCCTTCCTTCCACTCTTTCTTCCTTTCATTCTCCATTTTTTATTCTTCCTTCCTCCCCTTTAGTCAATGGTGCTGGTCAGTATAGAGCACTTTTGTCTCCATTTCCAGCTCTATCATGCACACAATTTCTCAGGCAAAGCTAGAAATAGTGTCTAGAGTTCTTTACTTTCAGTGACATCTCCTTTCAAAGGCCATGGAGTTCCTAGAATTTAAAGCTAGAACATAGTCCAATTTCTTCAGTTCGTGGAGAAATAAAATGAAGCTTTTCCAAGATTCTGAATAGGTCCCAAGTACCCAAGACTGGATTCCAATCCATTTCCTCTAATTCCACATCCAGGACTTTCCCCACAACACCAGAAGATGAGGAGGAAATCTTCAAAGTCCTCTCCCAAGCTCCAGGCGCCCCTGTTCCTCTGGTGTCTCCTTCTCCATTCTCCATCAGTGCCAGACCTCCCCTCATGAAACATCTCCTCCAGCCCAAGTCATTTCTTCTCACTCATTTATTTAACAAGGATTAATTAAGCATTTTAATGGTAGGCTCAGAAAATAATAATGAGGAAACATTTTTTAAAAGGTCTTCAAGCAGCTTATATCATAGAAGTTAAAGAGAAACACAATACATCTCATTTGAGGAGAGAGAGAACACTGACAATTAGGGAAAGTCTTATTGGAAGAGATGGACCTTAAAGAAAGATAGGCTTCTAATTGGTGGACTTTAGGAGAGAATACATTCTAGCTGGTAGATAGCCTAGGAAAGGCCCTGGAAGGGCAAGGGTGGGGTGGAATGTTCTGTATTTGGGATATTGTATTTGGGATGGGTCATTTTAACTGGAGTTTAGAGCTCAAGAAGGGGAACTTCTTGTGCAATGAACATCAAAAGGTAGGCTGGGGCCAGACTGGGATGGACTTTAAGTGTCAAGCTGAAGGGTTTTTCTTCTAGAGGACAGAAGCTTCCTGAGGAGGAAGCCTGTTTCAGAAAGATTATTTTGGCAGCTGTGGATAGATCAGGAAGGAGAAAGACCGAGACAATTGTGACGTCCAAGATGGGGACTAGAACAAGAGCTAGGCGAAACATCCTCGGTTCCATGACATTTCTTCCCCCAATCAAAAAACATGCAGCCCCTGCAAATTGCAATATATACCATGTATCATGTGCACACACAATACACCTGCTTGCTGAACTTAAGGCTCATACATAGCACACCCACGTGGGGTGAACTTCACACACGCTGTCCTTTGCTTGGCTTCGCCGAGAAGGCACCCTGTGCCAGGTAAGGAGAGCAGAAGAGTGAGCTGTGCAGCCGACATTCTTACTCATGACCCCTTGGGGCAGCAGGCATTAAGCCAGCAGCATTTCTGCTATGGGTGGCTACCATTTCTGGGTGCTCTGTTTAGTCTTTCTCATAGCTGGCATTTATATGGTACTTGAAGGTTTGCAAAAGACTTTACATATATATATATATATCTTTTTTATTCCATCAACCACCCTGGGAGGTGCAAATGCTATTTTTGTGCCCCATTTAACAGATGAGAAAACTGAGAAGTAAAGTGACTTGACCAGGATCACCCTACTAGTAAGTATCAGAGGGATGCCTTCCCTTCTAATACAGAAGGGAAGTCAAAGCTTATAAATTCATTAAAAGGCAGGATCTTCCTACATCTAGCGCCCTATCCACTGTGCCACCTGGATGCTTCCGCCGTCAGATCAATGCGATAAACATTTATTAGGCACCTAGGATATACTAGGCGTTAGGACAGGCGCTTAGGATAGAAAAATGAAACGGTTCCTGCCCTCATGGAGCTTATACTCTACTGGGAGGAAACGGTATTCATGCAGATGATTAGGTATAAAATATTAAATAAGTGGAAGGTCATTTGGGGCAGTTACGGTGCTGGGCCTGGAGTCGGGAAGACCTGAGTTCAAATCCAACCTCAGACACTTACTAGCATGGTGACCCTGGGCAAGTCACTTCACCCAGTTTGCTTCCGTTTTTCTCATCTGGAAAATGAGATGGAGAAGACAACGGCCAACCCCTCCAGCGTCTCTGCCAAGAAAACCCCAAAGGGGATCACAAGGAATCAGACGTGACTGAGCTCTGAAGGGAGCTTAAGGTCACAGTTATTATAGAACTATCCAAAAGCAGGGTGAGCCACCTGGTGCCCATGGGTGCCCTGCTTCCTGTAGGGCATCAGGAAAAGGCTGAAAGAGGCCCGGGAATTCTGGTCCACGGCCTCCAGCATCCCTGCAGACTCAGGGTTCTAGGGATTCTCTGATTCCTGACTTTGGACAGGGGATTTAACCTCCTCAAGTCAAGGCTCCTCTGCTTTGAAAAGAGGCTCTGAAGACTCCCTGCCCCCCTGCTTCACGGGCTTGTGGGAGGAAGGGGCACCCTAGCAAACACTGCTGTTATCTCTGTCTCTGGGTGTCTGTGGCCCCTACCCTTCCAGCAAAGGCTGGCTAGAATGTGGGAGAGCTTATCTTGTTTCCTCCAGGCACTGGGATGGCCCCTGGGGGCCGGGCAATGTCCTTGGCCTTCATCTCTTCTGAAGCGTGGGCTCGGGCCCACTTCCCAGAGGGATGGGTTGCCTGGATGCCACCTGAGCCTTTCCTTATCCAGTGCTCCAGTTCCCTTGGTCATCTGACTCCCATCCCTGTGAGCAGAGAGTGGGGCCCAGCTGCTTTCCAGAACTCTTCTTGGGCCTGGAAACTCCCCCTGCCTTTTAATGAATTTAGAAGCTTTGACTTCCCTTCTGTAATAGAAATAGGAATGGCTAACCAATAAGAGCAATCATATAGCTATATACATATATATGAGCAAATAGAAATATATAACGATCTATATTTATTTGTATTTAATATACGTAATATGAATATATCAATGTTTATATGAATGAATAGAAATACTCCTATTTAGCTATATTTGAACACTTCTATTTATTTATTTAAATATTTATAAACATTTATACAGCACATTAAAGCCTGCAAAATGCTTACATCTATGATCTCATTGGATCCTCACAACGACCCTGGAAAGTAGGTCCAATTAGGATCCCCATTTCACAGATGAGCAAACTGAGACAAACAGGGTTAAGTGACTTCCCTGGGGTCACACAGCCAGTAAGTGTCTGAGGCAGGATTTGAACTCAGGCCTTTCGTACTTCAGCTGCCTTCTTTCCCCTTTTCCCACTGCTGAATTGCTCCTGGAGCCTCCAGTTTAGGAAGGATCCACATCAGGCACATGGCACTCTCTGGGCTTCCCCTCTGGGCGAGGTATGTATGTTCCCTGTTCCACTCCCCTTATCCCCGTCTTCAGCTCCCCTTAGGCGCTGTCTTCCCCACTGGAATGACATTTCCTTTTCTTTTTGTATTTAATTGTATCCCAGCACTTAGCACAATGCCTAGCTTACAGTAAGCACTTAATAAATGCTTGTCAGCTTCCTGACTCGCTTCTTCCATATCCTCACAATAGCCCTGGGAGTGAGATGCTTTCTCGGCTTTCTCCAGCTTCCTCTCCTAATCCTCCTTTGCAGGGGAGGCCCCCAAGCCTGTGCTTGCTCCTTTGAGTAAGCAGCAGCAAACTCAGCAGGATTTTGCTTTCCCTCTTTTTCTCGAACCACAGTGTGACCAGGACACTGCTGCAGACCACAATGCTGGCCGGCCTCCTGCCCTGTCCAGCTTCAGCTCACACACCCTCTGGGCCTCTCCACCTCCCGCTCTGGGCCCAGGCATCAAAGCAGGGGGGCCCTGGCTTCTCAAAGTGCATGACAGCTGTATACGCATCAACTCCAAACCCTCTGATGCCTCAGACCAGAACTCCCTCCCTTGGCCCCCACTCCCCTCCATGGGCTGCCTTCCCTCCCCCCACCCCCTTAGACAGTAAGCTCCCTGAGGGCAAGGACATTTTCAGTCTAACTTTGTATCCCCAGCACTTGGCCCCGATCCACAGTAAGCATTTTGCAACTGCTTTTCCACTTGTTCTTTCAATCACACATTTATTTCTCTCTCATTCATGTGGTAGACTTCAGAACCTGCCTTTGTCACTCACACCCTCCATGTGTGCATAAATCAGAGAATGGGGGATCATGAATGTTGACCTAGGAGGGACCTCAGAGGTCTTCTTCAGAGGTCCAATCCTTTCATTTTACAGATGAGGAAACTGAGCCCCAGGGAGATCTCCCAGGAATCACTTCCCGTTTGGCCGAGCAGAACAATTCTTCTTCCCCATGACAGCCCATCCAATATTTAAATAATCAGCTGACAAATACCCATGAAGAATGTGCCAAGCACAGCTGAAGGATACAGCTGAGAAAAAAGATCTGATTCCTTCCCCTATCCGATCCTTTTCCACAAATCCGTGAGCGGGAGGGGCTGTGGTCTTTCTGAGCCGTTCCCCTTGTCTGGTCCTGCACCCCACGCCACCCCACCTCCAGACTTGCCTAGACAGCGGTGCCGTCATCCTAAAGCTAAAGAAAGTAATGAGAAAGAAGCTAGAGATTTGGAGATTTGGGTTAGCAGCAGAGGGTGAACACCCAGATCTTGAAGGAAAGGAATTTTGATCCTAGCTTGACCGGGATGTAGAGGCCAGACTGAAGAAGAAAGTGGAGGAGAGGACAAAAGCTTCCAGCCATTCCACTCCCTTACATCCAGCTAACTTTGTATAACAGACAGCAGTGTTTGACTGAGGCAATTACCAGAGTGGAAGAGGTGGGGAGTCTAATTCCAGGAGGATCATGTGCTTTGCAGAGGCTTCTGAGCATGTGTCGACTCACTGTGCCTGGTTCTAGACTTTGATTGACCGAAGCTGTTGAACTGAAGCTGACGGCATCTTCAAAATAATCAGTCCCAGGGCGGGTAGGTGGCTCAGTGAATAGAGCACCAGCCCTGGAGTCAGGAGGACCTGAGTTCAAATTCGGCTTCAGACACTAAACAGGAAGCTAGTTGTGTGACCTTGGGTAAATCACTTAACCCCAATTGTCTCTCCAAAAAAAATAAAAGGCAAAATAATCAGTCTCATCCTCTTCCTTTCTCCTTGATGGGTTCTAGGACAGACAACTATTATGGAGGAAAGGCCTCCATCTAGTCTCTCCAAGGCCAAAGGCCCCTTGAAAAGAGATGTCTATCCTTTGTTTCTGGTGTCCTATATGTTTGTCCTTTTGGTTTGGGTAGAGGAATTGGAGGCTGTGACCTTGTGAGTGTCAAAGGTCACAAGGTTGTAACAGAGCTGTCCAGGAAACTGGGAGTAGAGTTCATTGGGGTTTTTTTTAGCCAGCCTAGTGTTGATTCCTAAAGGAATGAGGCCTGACCAATACTAAATAGAAGCTGCTAATAATGAACTCATTCTTACCAGAGACTAAGGTGGTTCCAGGGAGAATGCACCACCCACTCCAGGTGGTGGTTTTGTTTTTAGAAGTAAACACCACTTTGTAAAAGCTAATTGTTGTTGGCCCACTGGGAATCAAGTTAATAGTCAGAGAAGATGCCCCCACTCCTTAGGGACTGCCAAGGACCCTGAAGCCTTTGGACAGTGAGGCTGGAGGGTACTTGGACCATCCTCACCGACCTCAATCCCAATTATGCCAGCCACCAAGGGAGAAGCTGTGGGAAGGGAAAAAAATGCTCATCTTGATAGAGAACAAAGATACCAAGGCATTTTCTACCCGGGCTAGACATGCTCCCTTTGGCTAAGAAGTATTTCATGGCCCAAAGGACTCTGGACTCTCCTGGATTGGGTCTGACCTGAGAGCTGATCCCTCAAGGTCAATTTCTTACTTTAACCTTGTGATCCCCCATGGAGTTAATCCAGAAAAATAGTTTATCTAAATTCTAGGTACTCACATCTAGGTTTTCCCAAGGTAAAGTATGGATATGGGGGACCGGAGATCAATCATTTCATTCTACATAGACTGTAAAAGATCCCAAGAACTCAGGAATCCATGAACAAATACAGAAACTGAAGACTTTCCTAAAGCCCATCATGTCCCCTCTCCACCAAGGAAGCAGAACCCAGGGCTACTTTCAGGGAAAGCCACTGCCATTCTGGTGAGCCCCCTTTCTTACACTGTCCTATCATCTTCCCAGGACTGTTCAGTTGTTCAATCAGTTCAACGTCCAGCTCTTCGTGACCCCATTTGGGGTTTTCTTGGCAGAGATATGGGAGTGGTTTGCCATTTCCTTCTCCAGCTCATTTTACAGATGAGGAAACTGAGGCAAAGAAGGTTTAAGTAACTTTTCTAGGGTCGCACAGCTACTAAGTGTCTGAAACTGGATTTGAACTCGGGTCTTCCAGACTCCAAATATGTTGCTCTATCCACTGCACCACCGGAGTACCATCCTCTGATGTAGACTACCCTCAGAAGGTGGACCTATTTTGGAGCTCACTGAACAAGCAGACTTCTCTTTTTTTCCCAATAAGTTTTCAATTGAAAAGCATTCATTTTTCCATCCACCTCCCCAAACTACTAGACTAAAGTCCCAAGGTCCTGTTGAAGAGGGTTACATTAACTACAAACCCCAGCCTAGATTTAAGGATTCCCTGCACAAACCTTGGGTGTGCTCTCCCACCAAAAGACACAGAGCCAGGAGAGCTGGAGAGTGGGAGCAAAGCTAGGGTGTGATGGGAGCACGTGTGAAGGGGAACACAATACTCTGTGGAGTCGCGGGGGCTGTCTGATCAATCCACATTTTTCTTTGAGGCTTTTCATGTAGTGGTTTTCACTTCATTGTCTTCTTCTGAGTTTGAGTCTATAATCTTCTCCTGGTTGGAACTATTCCCTTTAAACTACAAGTGCTATCACTCCTGACCTAGAAGGGCATATGGCAATGCAACAAAGTCTGGAACCCAAGGCCAGCAAAGGGTCTCCTTCCAATTAGTTGCCTGGCCCTCCCACCATGTGGGATCATTGAGATTCATCGAGATCTCCTGAAACTGTTTCCGTTGCCAATGCAGCTGCCCCTAAGGCACACCTCCACTGAGCTCCTGGGCCTGCCCACCACCACCCAGGTGAGACAGACCTGGCCTGCTTACCTCCTAAATTGTCTTGTGCTAGGAAATTTGTTTCATTTTTTTTTGTGAAAGTGAAATTTATTCAATTTTTGAGGGGTGCTTATGGGCTGTTGTATATGCTTTAAGTATTTTCTGTATGGACTCCTTCCTAAGAATCCTTTTTACCTTTTGATTTGTTCAGTATAGGATGTCCTTTACCCAATATGAATTTGCTACCCTGAGCATGTTTGTACGGGAGTTCAGGGCCCTGTTACCGGTATTTGGGAAAAACTAGACAATAAACTCTATTTGAAGACTTTTCTAGAATAAATTTTGGGTAAGAGAGGTAATGTGGTGTGTAATAAGTAGAGCTGGCCTTGGAATCTGAGTTCAAAACCAGCCTCTGAGCCATACCAACTCTGTGACCCAGAGAAGGGTAGATAGAATGCTGGACTGGCCATGAGCAAGACCTGAATTCAAATCCTGCCCCAGATCCTAGTCGAATTACAAAGGGCAAGTCATTTTAACTCTCTCCATCACCATTTCCTCATCCGTAAAATTGGGAAATACTAGAGCCCACCTCTTTGTGTGACTAAGAGTCTCTCTTGAGACTAAATCTGTAAAACCTTAAAGAGTAAAGCTAGGTGGTGATGAACATAATAAAGTCACCTGAAGTGGTTGCATGGATTCGAATTTACACTGTTCAGAATTAAAATGATGGAAAACATCGCAACTGATTTCAGCCCAATAGAAATATGCAGTATGAATTCAAATAAAGTAGAAAGGGTGGCAGTGGGGCAGGCAAGATACATTATTTGCAGTAATCTGGACCTGCTGCAGATGATGCTTTAACCAGAGGAAGAGTGGGGGACAGAGGCTTGGAGAAGAGAACCATTCTCTTTTGCTCCTGCTTTGAGAGAGGGCACATGTGGTTCCAGGTTGTCATCAGGGAAAGAGACCAGAGAGGAGAGGACAGATTTGGGAAGGTAGGCAGTTAAGAAACATCTGTTAATACCATGTACTGTGCTAAGTTCTGGGGATGCGAAGGAAGGCAAAAGATAATCCCCCCTCTCCAGGAGCTTTGGGTCTAATGTGGGAGACAGCATGCAAACAGCTGTGGACAAACACACTAGGTACAGGATCAACTGGAGATAATCGACAGAGAGAAGGCCCTAGAATTAAGGGAAAACAGGAAATTCTTTCTGTAGGAAGGGGGATCTTAGCTGAGGCTTGAAGAAAGCTGGGAAGCTGGATGGGGAGGGGGAGAGAATTTAGGCAGACAGGACAGCCAGTGAAAATGTCCCCAACATGCCCCTGGTTTCTAGCTCACCTCCGGAGAGACTTTGGAGAATTTACCCTTGGGAGAAACTGAGACTGTTCTCTCCTGGTTGATCTTAGCTCTCTCTCTCTCTCTCATCATCTGATTTATGTAACTTTTCTGATTTCTGTTTGTTGCCTGCTTGGATAAATGGGTTTACTCTCTATGCACTATCTGTGGTGGTCTTTTCTAAAACTAGCATTGGATAAGGAGTCAAGTATGTAGAGAGAAATTTGGGTACCCCTTCTTATTTAGGGAATAGTGAGCAGGAAGGTCTCTTGAACCTAAAACAAACAAAAAGAATCATTCCCTTAAGGCAGCATTATTGGGAGAACTGGAGAATTGGGGCTGGAGGAGATAAATTTAATTCTAGTCTAGTACCCCCTCTCTCAAAGGAGAACAATGTGGCCAGCCTTGTGGCTCTTTCTCCTGCTCCCCTCCAGGAAGGGATCAAAGTTATTTTGGGAGAGAAATGGCTAAGATTCCAAAGATATCTGCTTATACCTCCCCAAAGGCTGCATGTAGCCCACCCAAATAGGGACACACAGACACACACACACACACAGACACACACACCCCCCACAATATCTAGATGAACTGCAACCCTGGTTATTGAAAGAATTGACAGAAATGATAGTTAAATTGACATTTCTCACTGGATTTTGTTTTTTGTTATTCAGTTGTACCTAACTCTCTGTGACCCCTTTTGAGGTTTTCTTGGCAAAGACACTGGAATAGTTTGCCATTCCTTCTCCAGCTCATTTGACAGATGAGGAAACTGAGGCAAACATGGTGAAGTGACTTGCCCAGGGTCACACAGTTAGGAAGTGTCTGAGGCTGGATTTGAACTCTAGAAGGTGAGACTCGCTGATTCCAGGCACATATGCAGGAGCCTGTACTGGAGACTCCAATTCACCACCTAGGATCTCCTTCTGGAATATCCGAATTTTGCAGGGATCCCCCTGGAGAACAATTAATTTCAGGCTGTAATTATATAATTAGTTTTCTGGTGTGTTTCTTTTATAAGTCAGAAAAGTTACTTTGAGATAATGTTCTGATATCTATTATATTATTGTACCCAGACACCCCAAATATTCTTCCCTGTCAAAGCAAATAATATTTTTGTTTCCACAACCTAACTGATGACTCCTTTTTGGGGAGCCCCTTAACTCCTTAGGACTTTTCTGACTTTGTGTGATTCATATTAAGCTAGGATGTTTGTCCTACTGAGGGTGTGAGTTTGGACCTCCACAGTGCCATGTGTACTGGTGAGAACTAATGAATTATAGTTTTTAGGAGTTTGGGTCCACAGAATACCTTCTTTAATTTGGAGATGGCTAACCCTCAGGAGACCTAAATTGTGAATGCAAATTAAGGAATATTCCACAGAGAGTGCTATGCTTAATTTAAGAATCATTGAAAAAAAAAAACCAGAGGCCAGGAATTTGAAGGGAAAAGCCCTTGCAAAGGGTATCAAAAAAACTAAATTATCTAGGGGAAGGAAAGAGAAAGGAGTGAAGAATGAGAAGTAATGGACCACCAATCCTTTCCATTTGCCCTGCATCTGAACCCTCCTACATGTGTTGACTCCCTCAATTAGAACATGAGCTTTTTGAGAGAAAGGATTGTCTCAAATTTCTATTTTTATCTCTGGTAAACACTTACTAAATTATTTTTCATTCATAAAACAAGAAAGCTCAATCCTACCATGATTGTTTGAAATAGGATTAGAAGCTTTAACTGTATTGGGAAAGTTAAATGGCAAAATCCGGACCTGAAGTCAGGAATACTCATCTTCCTAAGTTAAAATCTGACCTCAAACACTTAATAGCTGTGTGAGTCCCTTAACCCTGTTGGCCTTGGTTTCCTCATCTGTCAAATAAGCTGGAGAAGGAAATGTCAAACCGCTCCAATATCTTTGCCAAGAAAACCCCAAATGGGATCACAAAGAATCAGACAAGATTGAAAACTGAATAAACAACAACAAGCGCTAACTATAGCTTTTTTTTTAAGTTAAGGAAATAAACATTGGCAAAGCAGAGTCAAAATTATCTTTATTTGGAGATTGTGTAATGGTTTACTTGGAAATCCTTAGAGAATCAACAGCAAAAAATTAATCGTCGGGAAATCTTTTTCATTTCTCCTTAATTTTAGTGCCTTTCCTCCCAGTTTATCCTCTCTGTGTGTTGTTTAAGCATAGTTATTTGCATGTTGTCTCCCCCAACGTAGACTGTGAACTCCTTGAGAGTAGGACATGTGTTTTTTGCTTTTCTTTGTTATCTCCACTACTTAGCATTGTGCTTGGAACACAATAAGAGTTTAATAAGTTCTAATTGATTGACTGACTCAGAAAAGAAGCAGGATATAAAATAAATCTATTAATCTATCAGAGTTTCTGTATTTTGTTAGCAAAAAAACAAAAAAGAGGAATGCCATTTAAAATAACTACAAAATTTATAAATTCTCTGGGAGTTAACCTAATATACATTAAGAACTTATATAACTGTAACAGTGAAACAAAATAACTGAAGACTTGAACAAGTGACGAGAGATTCAATGCACATGGTTAGGCTGTGCCAACATAGTAAAAATGATTAATAATAAAAGTTACCAAAGGTATAATATATAATAGAATTAAGCAAATTACAGAGAATTAAGCAAAATTCTATCTTTTACATATACATATATAAACTTATCTTTTACATATTTTGTTTGTAAAAAAAAGTGTAAAGCTAACATTTATATAGTACTTACTAAGTTCTAGGTACTCTGCTAACACTTTACCATTTATGATTATTATTTCACTTGATACAACAACCCTGGGATGTCGTTGATATTATTATCTTCATTTTACACATGAGGAAACTGGAGAAGTGATTTTCCCAAAAGTCACACAACTAGTAAGTATTTGAAACTAGATTGCAACTCAAGTCTTCCTGTCTCCAGGCTCAGCACTCTGTCCACTTCACCACCTAGCTGTCCAAAGATAGCTTTTTGTATTTTGTCCCCCTATTAGGCTATGAGCTCCTTGAGGGCAGGATCTATCTTTTTCTTTATATCTCCAGCACCAAGCACATATGAGGGGCTTAATAAATTTTCATTAACTGACCATCGGCTGATAGGGAAGAAGCAAAAAGTCAAAAACTTTGAGGAAAATAATTATAATAATAAAAAACAGCTAGTAATGAAATGGCTTTGGCATTATTCGATTTCAAAATATGTTATTAAAATGTTATCAAAAGTATCTGGTACTAAGTTTAAAAAAATAGAGAGGTTGATTGATGGAACAGATTGGGTAAACACAGGGCAGACCATAACCCTTCAAACTTAAGTGAATACAGCCCAAAACATTAATCCCTTTATGGTCACCTTTGTCTTGATGAGACGCTTACCATTTAGCCATACTGGGTGATCAGACAACAGACCCCTGGTCCTTCATTTCATTTATTAAGCATCCACCAAGCTACGCACTGGACCAGAGGCTGTATTATACCGGTCAGCAATCAGGAAGCATCAGGAGGACTTTGACAGAGTACTCCGCATAATAGTCATTAACAGGTGAAAATTAGCTTGGAAGAATGACTTCCCCAATCATGGGAGTGATGGTTGTGACTCCAGAAATGAGAGTTGGGACCACCTAGTAGTGAGCCAGTTCCAGAGGCAAAATTAAATGCTCTTCTAATGTGAAATTCAGTTGGATACAGTTGGATTCAGTTTGTCCTTCCCGATTCCATTTACATTTAAAGTTCTTTTGATTATATTCCTAAGACTCCAGGTAATCACATTTTTACCAACCTGCCGTCCATCCTTGGCCCAAGAGCCCGTCATGCCCAGATCTTAAGCTGTGATCCAAAAATCAAGTGGCTTCTATATCAGTCACTCAGGGGCTTTTTTTTTTTTTTGGAGTAGGGAGGGCAGGGCAATTGGGTTTAAGTGACTTGCCCAAGGTCACATGGCTAGTTTTTGTGTTAAATGTCTGGGTCACATTTGAACTCAGGTCCCCCTGACTCCAGGGCTGGTGCTCTATTCACTGTGCCACCTAGTGGCCCCTATATCATTTACTCAACAAGCATTCATTACGTACCTCCTATGAGCCAGGCACGGTGGGAGGTGCTGGGGACGTATGTAATAAATGAAACAATCCCTTCTCTCATAAGGCTTACCTCCTAGTTGGGAAGACAACAGTCATATATATTAGAATATTCAAAATACACATGAAGAGAATAACTATGAATAAGTACAATGGAGGGAAAGACAAGGGAGGGCTTGAGCTGGTGAGAAATGGTCAAAATGGTTAAAAAATGAACAGTTTTCAGATGAAGAAACCGAAGCTACCTATAGTCACATGAAAAAATGCTCAAATCACTATTGATTAGAGAAATGCAAATTCAAACAACTCTGAGATACCACCTCACACCTATCAGATTAGCTAATGTGACAGAAAAGGAAAATGATAAATGCTGGAGGGGGTATGGGAAAATTGGGACAATAATACACGGTTGGTAGAGTTGTGAACTGATCCAACAATTCTGGAGAACAGTTCAGAACTGTGCCCAAAAGGCAATCAAACTGTGCATACTCTCTGACCCAGCAATACCACTATTAGGTCTGTACCCCCCAAGGAGATCAAAGAAAAGGGGAAAGCACCTATTTGTACAAAAATATTTATAGCAGCTCTTTTTGTGGTGGCAAAGAATTGGAAACCGAGGGGATGTCTATCAATTGGAGGATGTCTGAGCATTCATGTCTGAGCAAGTGGTATATGATTTTGATGGAATATTATTGTGCTGTAAGAAATGACAAGCAGAATGATTTCAGGAAAAACCTGGAAAGACTTGTAGGAATTGATGCAAAGTGAAATGAGCAGAACGATGCCCCCAGCTAAGTGCAGTATCCAATAATGGTCCAGTGTCTCAGATGACAAGGTCAATGGAAGGGAGTGGGGGAGAAGAAAAAGAACAGAGTAAGAAAGAAATTCTCCCTTCCTTTCCCTCCCCCATAGCAATTCTTTCTTAGGTAGTTGGTCCCAAGTCCTAAAATGGAATCCTCCCCAAAACACAGGCTTTTGATGGATGGCAGAGAAGTCCTTTTGGAGGTGAGGCTGACCAGGAATGCACTGGGTTTCTTCGTGGCTGAGTCTCAGATGTCTGCTGGGTAGCAGATTGGGACGGGCATCTGGCTAGCCAGTGATCAAAGAAAGGGGCTGGGGGATTCCTAGCAGGGGCCCTCTGGATGACGCAAGCCTCTGACCATCCAAACTGCCCTCCCCCCAGTGAAAGGAAACAAAACCAGCCCTCTTTGCTCTTCCACTTTGGTCGCAGAAGGCAAAGCCTAATGACGCCCTGGGCCAATTCAGCAAATTCTCCAGAGGCAAGTCAGCAAAGCCTGAGGAGGAGAATTGATCTTTTTTTTAAAAACTGGCTTTAATCAATTCCTACGCCTAGAGCAACAAAATGTACTTCCCCACTCTTTTCTCCATTACTGACAAAGCAGGAGCAGAATGTAATTTTTTTTAAAACGGAAAAGCTGTCAGAGATCATAAATATGAAAATCCTTGGCCTTTTCCATTTGACCAGTAATTAGATTTGCCTCCGTCCTTGAAAGAGGAGGAAAGGTTTTCCTTTCATTTCTTTTAAGCCGGATGCTAATTTAACTGCTTTATGTTTCAGTTGAATTGCAAATCTTTCTCTTTCTACTCTTTAAATGGAAGCCTTTCCCTCAATCTGTGGGCCCAGCCAGGGGCGAGGGACAGACTCCAGAGCCCCAGGTTGGAATCCATCAAAGATGATTGGGTTAATGGAAGGAGCTTGGAATCTGGAGTCAAAGGGCAAGGATTTGGAAAACCAGGCTTTGTGATATTGGTGTGACCCTGGTAACAATTTACCTGGTTACCTCATCTGTAAAATGGGCATATTCATTCTACCCACCATATTATTATGAGTGGATATTAATGGATTCCATCACCTAATTAGCCCACCCTACTTAAAGTATCAAACAAGATGCTATTCCCTGATAAATATTTTTATTAAATCAAACTTGGGAGCTAAGACTTCAGATCAGTGGTTCTCAACCTTCGTAATGCCTCGACCCTTTAATACAGTTCCTTATCTTGTGGTGACCCCCAACTATAAAATTATTTTTGTTGCTACTTCATAACTGTAATTTTGCTTCTGTTATGAATCATAATGTAATTATCTGATATGCAGGATGTTATTTTCATTGTTACAAATTAAACATAATTAAAGCATAGTGATTAATCACAAAAGCAATATGTAATTATATACTGTGAAATATTTATTTCTAATTACAAATCAATGAAATTTTGTCTTGAAGCATGGTGTAGCATGGGTAACAGTCTTAATATAACAACAGTAAACTGCACTGCTACATTTTGCAACCCTAGGCGTCAAAAGCCAATGTCAGTATGAAGGTTGAGATAGCTACTTTCTCACCAGATCAGAAATTCTCAGGGCAGTCTTTGCTAAAGCACAACGAAGATCATTTTCCACAACAAGTCTATGTCTGTGTTTAGACTTGATAACCAACGAGCTGGAAAACCTTGTTTCACAAAGATATGTTGCTGGAAATGGAAGAAGGAGCCACACAGTCTCAGATAGAACAGGATATGACTGCAAACACTTGATCCAGAATTTTGTAACTGGCGTTGTAGAGAAATCAGTTCTCGCTGCATCGATGTTAATAAGTTCAATGAGCTCCTCTTGTGCTGTCTCCAGAACATTTTCAACTTTCACTGTGAATGGGCTTCTGACAATGGGGTATCAGGTAGATTTGGAAAGTCTGTCACACGCCGGTGTTCTTTCACAGAAATTCTCATCGTCATCCTTTTGTCTGGTTCAATGTCATGTTCTTCAAAGAAAGCAGATAAGGTAGGCAACGTGTAAATTTTATTTTCATCCAAATTTTTTCTTGCCAGAGCTGAAGTTTCATTTGGAATGATCGGATCTTTTCAGACCAATCGAGGCATGTTGCATTTAGTCCTTGCAGTGATAAGTTTAACTCATTCAAGATGGCAAAGATGTCAACCAAATAAGCTATTTTCTGCAGTTCACTTTTATCACTGAAAGTACTTCGAATTGCAGTCTTGCTTTCTGATTAAAAAACATTTTGAATTCATCACGTAGCTCAAAAACACGTTTTTAAAACTTCCTCTGGACAGCCATCTCACTTTGGTGTGAAATAGCAGAGCATTGTTTGGCGCATCCAACTCCTTGCACAGTTGAGAAAACAGTTAACTGTTTAAAGTGCTCACCTTTCAAAAGGGAATGCTTCTTCTCATTGAATTTGGCTTAGGGAAAGAATGACATACACTCTAAAGCGTATTTTGCCCTATGGGAGAGTGGGGGGGACGGGGATGAGAGGTGGGATGATGGCAGGGAGGGAAGGGTGAGGGGAGAGGGATGTTAGAGGCACATACTTCAGTAAAGGGACAGGGACAAAGTAGAGAATAGAACAAGGGGGGGATAGGAAAGAGGGAAATATAGTCAGTGTTACATACTATGTTCATTGTGGAGATGTTCTGCGTAGCTACGAATTACCTGATTTTCCAGTGGGGGTGGATGACAAAGGAGGAATGAAAAGAATTCAGAATTTAAAGTTCTAAAATCAAATGATGTATATATATATATATAATTATTATTGTTTACATGCAACTGGGAAATAAGATATACAAGCACTGGGATAGGGAGATCCATCTTACCTACCAGAAAGTCAGAGGGGTAATGGGAGAGGATATAGGAAAGAGCAGATCAGTGGATGGGGTATACAGTGGGATAACTTTTTGGGATGGTGGATAGGAAAAAGATGGGGAGAAAATTTGTAACTCAAAATCTTGTGGAAATCAATGATGTAAACTAAAAAAATAAAAAAATAAGAAATAAAGTGTTCGCCTTTACAAAATTGACAGAACTTATGATGCTTTTCATTATTTCTTGTAACTCTTGTGGCGGCATCTTCATTGCTAATATTTGCCGATGAATCATACAGTGAGTTCTGATGACTTTTGGTGACTCATTCAGTACCAAACGTTGAAATCCAGATTGACATCCTAGCATAACTGGAGCACCATCTGTGCAAACACCACAAACCTTTTCCCAAGAGGTCTTATGCTCTTTCAGAAATGAATCAATTGTGTCAAATACATCACGTGCAGTAGTCGTTTCAAGAGGTTTGCAAAAAAGAAACTCATCTTTAAAGTCGCCGCCATTAACACACCTCACATAAATCAGTAACTGTGAACAGTTTGCAACGTCTGTAGATTCATCAAGCTAGATACTAAATATTGGAAGTGGAGCAGATTTAATTTCCTGGATTACCTGATCAAGAATATCAGCAGACATGTCGTCTATTCTTCTGCGGACAGTGTCGTTAGATAAGGAAATTGCACTCAATTTCATAACAAATTCATCTCCAATCATAACTCGAACAGTGTCTGGCTGCTGACAACAGTAAATCCTCAGCAATGGGGTGAGGTTTCAAAGCTCTGGTGATTCTGAGTGCCACCAAATATGAAGCTTCAACAGCTGCTATGCTTTGTTTGTGCTACTTGCCGCCAGTGTCAAGTCTGGCTTCCTTGAGTCCATCAGTTTTGCTTCTAAAATAGTTGGTATCCTTGTCAGCAAAGCTCGGATGTTTGCTATCAAAATGGCATTTTAGTTTGTTCGGCTTCATAGATTCAGCCAATAGAACTTCACAACAAATAACACATTGTGGTTTCTCAATTCCTGCTGTAATTATTGAGGTAAAACCATGCTGTAAAAAATCCTCACTATATTTTCTTTTCTTAACGTTCTTCTCTACACGATCCATTGTCATGGGATGATTTGCTAATGAAAATAATATATAACAATAGCTTTAATAATACAAAAGATGATACTTGGCATAGTTCAGTCAATACAGTTCATTAAAGTTTCCTATGATTTACCATCCTCTGTGTTTTTTTTCACATACCTGTTACTATCGCACAACCACAGCTGAATATAAAAAGACCCATCAGCATCCAGATGAATTTCCCATGGTACGGAGTTTTTTTTTGCAGTAGTTGATGATTTTACAGTAAATGATTTTACATTTACCCAATAATTATAATTAATGAAGTGTTGTTTCACCTCCAAAACTGCTGCTTTCAACACAGCAACTGCTTTCTACACATATGTGACTGGTCTGCATAAGTACATTATGGCACCAATCCTGTCACGTATACCTGTATTTGTACAGGGTGTATGTGATGGGGTTGGCACAATGATGTCATCACCCCGGGGAACTGGTATGTGGGCATATCTGCATGTGGGTGTACTCTCCTGGAGACGTATAGAGGAGCCATGTCTTGGTTCCTAAGACCGTTAGAAATATGATGGTATTAGGGGACCTCTGTGAAAGGGTGATTCAACCCCCAGGGGGTTGTGACCCATAGATTGAGAACCACTGCTTTAGATGAAGTGAGATGAGTTCTTGGTCAATTCAGTGGTTCTTAAAAGTCATTAGATGCAATGGAGAGACATTGCCAGGGAGTACTTTGGATTGTATGAGGAAACTAGATCAAGCATGCAATAGAAGGTATTCTAGCCAAACCTTAGAGAAGAGGGGAAACCCTCCGGGGAGTGCATGTGGAGCTCTTGCTCTCCAGAAGGACCTCTCCAGGATTTGTGATTTTTCATCACCATCTTCTCATAGTCCCCAGATTAGCAGTAACTACCTCAGTGTTTACATCAGGAGCTGAGGACAAGGAGACCCACTGAGAAAAGGCAGCTTCAAAGCTCTGCAAGGAACCCAGCGGAAAACCTAGATCATGCCTAAGGGGAACTTTATGAGTGTCCCCACAAAGGACAGAAAAAGGCTTCCAGAAACTGAGAGCTTTGTGCTTTCCTCTGGATGAGCTGGTAGGAGAAAATAGCACAGAAACATTCCTTTTGTATGATTTTACTACATATGTACACCTTTGTAAAGCTAATGAAGTCTGGTTAATTGATTAACATGACCCATAAGCATGAAGGAAAGTACACTGGGGGTGGAGGGGCACCTCAGGCTCCCAGGCACTGGAGAACCACCCAGCCCTTTGTCCTCTCCCCACCTGGTCCTTCAGGGTTAACCTTAAAATCCCTAAGGGAATGTGGTCATCCCCTGCTGGGGGTCCTAGGTGGAGGCTGGGAGGGCAGAACCTGAGCCTTTAGCACACTATTATTAATGGTTCCTCTTAGATTTCCTTCCTCCTCTTTCCCTGACCCCTCCCCTTAAGTGATACTGGAAAGAAATCTTTTGTGTGAAAAGGAAAGTTGATTCTGAATGACCTTTAGGGCACTGACCATACCTAGAGTTCAGACGACCCAGGTTCAAAGTCTGCCTTCACCTACCTGTGCCTCAGTTTCCCCAGCTGTAAAATGAAGGCATTGAGCTCAGTGGTCTCTAAGGGCCCTTTTAGGGCTAAATCTATGGGCCAAAAGCTATGCAGGCCTGCCCTGGCCTCTGTACGGACTCAGAGGACAGGGCAGCATGGAATCTGAGGGGAAAGGGATGTGTGTGTGAGTGTGTCCTATGGGTATGGGTGTGCTTGCAGGTGAGTATTTGTCTATGTGAGAAGGTGAGCGTGTGTCTATATTCAGCTGGGCAGGTAGGTGACTCAGCACAGAGAGCCCCAGCCCTGAAGTCAGAAGGACTTGAGTATAAATCCGGCCTCAGACATTTCCTAGCTGTGTGACCCTGGTCAAGTCACTTCACCCTCTTTGCCTCAGTTTCCTCATCTGTAAAATGAGCTGGAGAAGGAAATGGCAAACCGCTCCAGTGTCTCTGCCAAGAAAACTCCAAATGGGATCACAGAGAATTGAGCATGACTGAACAAACACCTGTATTCAATTAATAGCATCACAGATTTACACAGGACCTTAGAAGTCCCCAAATCCAACTCCATTTTACAGATGAGGAAACTGAGACCCAGACAGGTTAAGTGATGGTACCTAAAGCAACATTCAAACTCAGGTCAACTCAACAAACACTTAACTAAGTGAACCAGACATTGTTCTCCTCTGCTGCTGAGAGTATAAAGACACTAAGGGAAAATATTTGTTGTCCCTGAGTAACTTATATTCCACTGGGGAGATAAAAATAATGAAACACAGGACATATAGGAGTGGAGCCCTCCGTCCCAGCCCCCACCCCCAGCTACTTTCCCCACTGGTTCTGGTGAGCAAAGGCCCAAGAATGTGGCTGCTACTACTCTCAAGTTCGAAGGGTATGGTCTCTTGGAGGACCCCACTGGTGTGCTTCCCACTAACAATCAGCAAGACCTAATTCACTCTTTCTACTAAAGCAAAGGTATTTACTAAGTAGATATACCAAGAATTTTGGGGTTTGTTCAGTTGTTCAGTCACTCAGTCAACATCCACCTCTTGGTGACTCCTTGGACCATAGCAGAGCAGGCCCTTCTGTCCTCTCCTATTTCTCAAAGTCTGTCCATATTCATAACTTCCATGATACTCTGTCCATCTCATCCTCTGCTGTCCCCTGCCTCTTTTGCCTTCAGTTTTCCCAACATCAAGGTCTTTTCCAAAGAGTCCTATCCTCCCGCTATGTGGCCAAAGTATTTAAGCTTCATCTCTAGTATTTGACCTTTCAATGTGTAGTCTGAATCCATTTAAGTATTGAGCAATTTGATCTCGTTGCTGTCCGTAGGGACCCCCAAAAGTCTTCACCAGCACCACAATTTAAGATCATCAATTCTGCAGTGCTCAGCTTTCCTAATAGTCCAACTCTCACAGCCATGCGTTGCTTTGGGAAAAAACCAGAGCTTGGACTCTGGCACCTTTGTCAGAAGGTGATGCCTCTTCTCTTTAGCCTGCTGGCCAGGTTTGCTGTAGCTTTCCTTCCAGGGAGCCAGCTTCTTTTAATTTCAAGGCTGCAAGCACATCTGCAGGGATCCTTGAACCCAAGACTATAAAATCTGATCCTGCTTCCATATCTTCTCCCTCTATTTGCCAGGAAGTGATGGGGCCAGTTGCCAAGATGGTCATTTTGGGGTTTTTTAGCCATATTTTACACTCTCCTTTTTTTTGCTCTCACCAAGAAGCTTCTTAATTCCTCTTCACTTTCTGCCATCAGAGTGCCATCCTCTATACATCCGAGATTGATGATATTTCTCCCAGCAACCTTCATTCCAGTTTTTGATTCCTCCAGCCTGGCATTTCACGTGATATACTCTGCATATAAGATAAATAAATCAGGTAACAATATACAGCCTTGCTGTACTCCTTTTCCAATCTTAAACCAAATGCCAAGAACAGTATTTACAGAAACATTTCCCCCCAAAGAGTCTGGGGTGCATGCTTCTACAAATACAGACAGGGTGAGGAAGAAGTGGGCACTAATTTGAGAGAACAAAGGTAGTGAGGTACAGTGTAGAGAGGATGTGGCCAGGGGCTAACGAGCAGCTCTGTGCCAATGGTGAGCCTTTTCTCTATCTCTCAATCCTTGGGAAGTTCTCCTTAGATGTAGCTCTGGGCAGAGTTCCCAAGTCACCACTTCTACCCCCCCACCTTTCTTCAGGTGAGCATTCACTCAAGGATGGAGCTGTTACCTCCTGCTAGCCCAGCCTCTCTGCACTGCCAGACACTGGTCCAGCTTCTCCAACAACAAGGTCAATGGGGGGAGGGGGGGTGGCAGAGAATGAGAAAGAAATGCTCCCTTCCTGCCCCCCTTGCCCCCAGCAGCTCTCTCCCAAGTACTTTGCTCCAAGTCTTTGGAACTCTTGCACTGTGAGAAGGGCTTCCCCTTTATCTCTAGCCACTGGATGTTTTTATGCTCAGGCCCAGGGGTTTGTCTGGTTCTTTCAGCCAATACTGAGGTCTTTTCTGTATAGAATCATTAGATTTCATCCAATATCTTCTCAACCCACTAGTGACTAATTCACACCAGGTTCACACCTGACTGATTGATTCAAGGTTGTCCAGCAGGGTTTGTTGGTAAATGTTTAACCACTGGGAGGGAGGAATGTGCATGTTTTCAATATTAATATTTCTCCATCACTTCCTTTTTATTCTTTGATACTTTATTTCTAATAGTATTTTGTTTTTTCAGTTAGATATAAAGATGATTTTTAACCTTCATTTTTCCCAATTTTCTCCCTCCTATCTGTGCCTTCATTTCCGTCACTTTCTTAAGTCCAGACAATCAACAAAACAAAAGATCAAGCCTTGATTTGCCAATTTTGGAGGCATAAATGGCCCCACTAAAAATTTAAAATCAGCTCTCAGGAGCCCAAAGGAGCTGCTTCTAGCACACCTCTGTGCGGTCTGGGACTTTTAAAACTACATTAATTACATGCAAAAGTGATGGGGAACCACAACAGGGCAAGGGCCAAGGAGGAAAGGATTTTTGTGGGAACTGGCACTTGAGCTAAACGCTGGGTCCTCAGAAGAACGGAAGTGAAGCCGGAAGGCATTCTAGGAATGGCAAAGGCTTGGAAGTGGGAGATGGCTAATTAGACAGCCTGCGGGAAAGAATGTGAAGTCCGTTTGGAATGTGAGGTCTGCGTGTGTATCTGTGCTCCCCTGGGCATGCTCATTGGTGCACACTGTAACGAGCGTGCGTGTCTGTGCGCGCGCGCGCGTGCGTGTGCACAAGCGCGCACGTGGGACCTCAGTCTCCTCCCCTGAGGTCCCGGGCAACTCTGGCCTCGGGATCCTACAATATGTGTACACCTGGGAATGCATGTCAATGTCTGTGCGGGCAGGGGGAGGGGACTGTGGGAGGCCTAGAAAACCAGATGCTTTCTAGGACCCAGCGGCTCTCTGGGGCCGCCCACGAAGGAGGAGGGCCGGAGAGGAGAAAAGGAGGCGGGGCTTATCCCTTCCCTCCTTCGCTCCTTCCCAGCAGCCCTCGGGCTCCGTCCTCGTCCTCGCGCTGCGCTAGCTCTCGCGACGCTTACCCTGGGCTGTAACTGCGCCTGCGCCCGCGCCTGCGCAGAGTGGCGTGCAGTTTCCCGGCCTGTTCCCCCTCGGGCCTGGGTTATCGGCATCTCCAGGGGAGGCTGCGGCAGGTGGGGCGGGTGACCGTGCAGGGCAGGGCAGGATAGGACCGAGAGCGGCGACACCATGAGCGGCACGTTAGCCAAGATCGCCGAAATCGAGGCCGAGGTAAGAAATAAGGACCCCGAGCCGCCAGGACCGCCCCGGGGCCAGGGAAGGGGAGAAACCGAGGCCGAGCTCTGGTGCCCCGGGGGCCCCCTCTCCGGGTCCGGGCGGTCTTCTTCCCCAACGAGGCCTTGGCCCAGGAAGCCCACTCCTGGGCATGTAACTGGGGAAAAACAAAATACTAAACAAGAAAAATCAAGTTAGGGGCGGCTAGGTGGCGCAGTGAATAGAGCACCGGCCCTGGAGTCAGGAGGACCTGAGTTCAAATCCGACCTCAGACACTTAACACCAAAACTAGCCGTGTGACCTTGGGCAAGTCACTTAACCCCCAACTGCCCACCAAAAAGCAAAAAAAAAAAAAAATCAAGTTAAAGGAGTCCAGTAGAAACGAGTACCTCGTTACTGACCACGCGCCACAGCAACAACAGCAGCCATAACCACAAGGACAATGCTTTGTGCTGGGTGGTCCTTACCTGTGGGTTAGGTTCAGTATGTAAAAACGAATCCACATCCTGCGTGTCAGATATTGACATGACGATTCCTAACAGTAGCAAAACCACAGTTACAAAGTAGCAACGAAGATAATTCTGTGGTTGGGGGTCACCGCAACATTAGGAACTGGACTAAAGGGTCGAGGCATTAGGAAGGTTGAGAACCAATGGTCTAGGGGATCTCAGGGCTGTCAGTTACTACCCTTGAGACATACTTCGCTCATCACTAAAGACATGATTTGGGGCTGGAAGGCCTTGAAATCCCTTTCCAGCTGGGCATGCAGGACCTATTGTGATGTTGGTCTCGTGAAAGGAGTAATATAGAGGGTAGGAAGAAACCAAGACTTTTCCAACCCATCCTCAGTGACAAAAAGTAATAAAATGCTTACTTTGTAGAAAGCACTATGATTCATTCTGGAGATACGAGAGAAAACTATGTGCATTGAAAAGCAATAGGAATGATAAACTGTGTTAATTTAGCATAGAAGAAATTATGTTAAACTATGTTAAAAGTTTTAGTAAAAAGAAAAAGTAAATCCCTGTTCTGTTTGGGGTGCAGTGGAAATACCTGTTTCACCTTCGAGAGACCTAAAATCGGGGGGTTTAACTGTGACACTCAAGAATAACTTGGGGTCCCCATTGATACAAGTGCCTGGGCCAGGGCACTTGTATTTCATAGTCGCCAGGATGACAGCATCATTGTAGCCCTTGGCGTCCCTTCCAGGAGATCATGGTGATAGAGTCCCAGAACCAGTCAGCAGAGACTTGTGCTGAGTATTTGAAGGACTGTCAAATGGAATTGGGTTTCAGCTTGGCCCCAAGAGGCAGAATTCAGACTTGTGGAGGGGAGAGATTTTGGCTCACTGGAAGGAAAAACTTGTTAATGCTTAGAGCTGCCCCAAGGGGAAGGAAAATTCTGCCTTCACAGTTGGTGGGCTCCTTCCCCCTCCCAGAGGTCTTTGAGCCCAGGCTAGAGATGTCCTTGTGCCCTCTGAGGGGCTTGTGTCAGGCTCTTGGGGCCTGCCAAGCTTAAATTCTAGGAGTGGGGATAAAAAAGGTAAAGAATAAGTGATACTATAATATTACATTGTATATTGTATATGTGTGTATATTATATACATATATATATGTAATAATTAAAAGGGTAAAAAACCCCAGAATGCGGGTTCCTGTTCTGAGGCGGCTCCTCTGCTGCTTTGCCTATGGGAAGGCTCACGCCTGTGACTGTCTCTCTGCAGATGGCTCGCACTCAGAAGAACAAGGCTACCGCGCACCACCTGGGGCTCCTGAAGGCCCGGCTGGCCAAGCTCCGCAGGGAGCTCATCACCCCAAAGGGTGGCGGTGGTGGCGGCCCCGGAGAAGGTCAGTGTGCTTGTGCGTCCTGAGGAGCGGTTCGTGGGGGAGGGGGTTGGCGCGGTGAGTCCCAACGGATGCTCAGCATGATCATTTTTGTCCTCTTGTGTCTCTTTAGTCAGTAGACTTTGAACTATTTTGGAAAATGTTTGCCTTTTGAAAGAGGTCTTCATACTCAACAAGTTTATACGTTAGAATTTGGTGGCTTAATGCAAATGAGGGGGAAACACGGCTTTTTGGCCAATACTTAGAGAAGTCTCTGTCTTGAGTTCTGTTTGATTTCGTAAAGTAGGGGGGAGGGAAAGCACAAATGCCGTGACTTGAACTTACTACCCAGGTGGGCTTCTGGTTTGGGTGGGTCAGGCAGCTGGAGCGTGACAGAGAATCCACACTCCTGGTCATTGCTGATGCGTGTCCTTAATTTGGTGCTTGTTTGGATCTCAGGGTTCGACGTCGCCAAGACTGGCGATGCCCGGATCGGATTTGTGGGCTTTCCATCCGTGGGGAAGTCGACGCTGCTCAGTAACTTGGCTGGGGTGTACTCTGAAGTGGCAGCCTACGAGTTTACCACACTTACCACCGTGCCCGGAGTCATCAGATACAAAGGTGCTAAGATCCAGGTGAGCCAACGAGCGGTGAGAGTCCGGACTCCCTCCTGCCTGCCTGGCTGGCCCTCCAGCCCAGTCAGCCTCTCTGAAGCCTCAGAAAATTCTGTTTGTGATGGCTGCCTCCCCAGGCTGAGGGTCCAACGAGATCACGGGTGGGAGTGGAGAGGGGCTCTGCGCTTTGGTGAGCTGTCAGCGGTTAGTGAGGCCTCTTCTGGCCAGGCTCTAGCGGGTACAGAAAGGGGCAGAGTGACACTTGGCCTGGATTCAAGAGAGCAAGCAGGGTCCCATGACCAGGTAACTGCTCCCACAAAGCAGTGTGGGGCAAGTTCCACATGATGGATGCGGGGGAGGAAGAACTTCCTCGGGAACAGGGGGATGGTGAGGGTGGCCAGGGCTGCAGGGAGTGGGGCAGAGGCAGATCGGGTTCCAAGGACCTTGCGAGTCGGGTCACTTCAACCGAAGGAGGGAGAGAGCACCAGGTGGCACATTCTGGTCTGATGTCGTCTTTCTGCATCAGGCAGCTTGGTCTTCTGACATTCCAGCCATAATGATGGTTCTCAGTCCAGTGAACATTCATTAAGTGCTTGCTATGTGTGGGGTTCTGGAGAACTAGGAAGGAAAGAGACCAGCTTTTCCTGCCCTCGGGGAGCTCCCCTTCTGCCCAGACTCAGCCCACACCAGGCTGACTCAGGATGGGGAAGGGCTCCCTGGAAGGTCCTACCTTGCTGGGGAGTTGGCATCTTTGGAGTCAAGGAACAGGCATTTGAGGCCTTACTGTGTGGAAGGAGATGAACGCACTTCTTGGGAGGGGGCTAGCAGCGGAGGAATCGGGGAGGCCTCGAAGCAAGTGTGCTTTGGGTGCATCTCGGGGTTCCAAGAGGCAGAGGGAGGCTGGACCTGGGGGCAGCCGGCCCGTGGAATGTTATGTATGGGGGCTGCCATGGGCGCTGAGCGTAGGGTGGCTAATGTTGTATGATCAGCCTGGAGCTGGACCGTGAACGGCTCTCAGCACCACCCTGGGGAGCCTGTGTTTGGTCCTAAATTAGGCAATGGGGAGCCGCTGAGCGGGGGGGGGCGGAGAACATTTAGGCCACCAAGAGACCAGTTGGGAGGCTCCTGCAGGACTGGGAGAGAAGCGTTGAAGGCCAGGATTCAGGAGCGGGGGTGATGGGGAGGATGCATCAGTAGAAACTAGTGGGATGTGGCGGGAGGGGAAGCTCTGTTTGGGGTGTCCAGAGGCAGAGAGCAGGCAGTCAGCTGGAGGTAGAGTACAGATCTCAGGCTGGGGGTGTCCAGACAGGGTGTGTTGGAGGGTGTTTTTGTAGACATGCCAGCTGATCCGTGGGGCTTTTCTTGCAAAATAGCAGCTTTGGGCCAGATCCCCTGCCTTCTGACCTGTGGGCTTCTTTTTGCTTAGGTCAGCTTGGGACCCAAACTGAATTTGTTGAATTGAGTCCAGGCTGGGATTGGAAAAGGCTGAGTGGGAAGATTTGCACAGAATCTATTGTCAGGTGCTGGGCAGAGGCAGGCTGCTGTTTGTGGGGCCGTCTGAAGCCAAACCTGCCCGTTCCTTGGCCCACCTGAGGTGCCCTTGAGGTGGGGCCTAGAAGGAGCAGACTTCAGGGCCGGGCCTGCCACTCCCAAGGGGGGCTGGGAGGGAGAGGTCAGGTGGCAGGGCAAGGTTGAGTGGCTGGAGGTTGGCCCATTGACCTGACTGCTCAGACTGTTGGGTGAAGGCAACAAGATGCCCCTCTGGCCTCCTCTCCCCCGCGAGCTGAGTGAGCCTCAGTGTCACGGCAGCTGTAGCCAGTATGGAGAATCCCTGCGTGTTGCTTGCTTTCTTGAGGGCTGGGGAAGGGCTAGGAGGGAGGGAGAAAATTTGAAACTCAAAATTTTTTTTGAAAGAATATTTTTTTACATGTAACTCTTGACATTTTTAGCAAAATAAATAAAAACATATTAAGAAAAAATACACATTGAGCACTTGAGGCCTGCCAGATGCTTTACATATTATGAGCCTCCCCCACTGCCAGAGCTGAACCTCTGGGGCTTCTGTGACTTGGAGCATTCGTGGGGTCTGAAGCCCCATCATCCCGTCTCCAGGTCCAGCCTCTACCTCCAGAACCTGCAGGCTCTCAGAAGCGGGCCAGCCAGACTCTCACTGAAAAGAATCCAGCAATCAGGGGTGTGGAACCTGCAGCCTCGAGGCCACATGCAGCCTTCTAAGTCCTCATGTGCGGCCTTGTAACTGAGTCCAAGTGTTACAGAACAAATCGTTTCGTGTATGAAGTTTGGATTCAAAGGGCTGCAGCAGAGGGCCCCGTGTGGCCTCCAGGCCACAGGCTCCCCAGCCTGGTAGCTCATGCCCATGAGGCACTGCTTTGGCTGCTTCTAGGGCATTTCCCCAGTAGCTGCTGGAGGTTCAGGACTAGAGCAGTTGAAGGTCTGTGAGCTTTTTAAAAGACAGTGACCGCCTGGACTAGCCCTGAATGTTGCCAGGGCCGGGCGGAGTGTGGCCCAGGGAGTCAAGACCGCTGGTGGGCCCCGGCCCTCCTGAGCCTTCGAGGGACCGCCGGTGCCGGCTGTACTGGGGCAAGATAGAAAGTGTCAGTGTGTTCTTCCACTCAGTGGTCAGCACCCAGGGTTTTGGTGATTGGTTTTGTTTCGGCCATTATTTGATTCCTCATAAACAACTTCCTTGTAGAACCTTTCCAGAAAACACATGTCAGCAAAACCACCTGAAAGTCCTGGGGCCTCAGGCTACCATCCGCTAGCAGCATTGAGGCCTGTGGCCCCTCTTCCGCTAGTCCAGACGAGCCCTGCCATTTGCTCCTTAGCTTTGCTTAGATGTTGCGTAGCCTTGGAGAGCGTGTTCTTTGGGCCTGCTCTGCTTTGGCTTGCGCTTCTATCTGACGCCTTCACATGAAGATAATCAGTTGTATCTGGTCCAGCCGTTCCTCAGCCCCTAGGTGTGGGCCTCGTTTCCAGCTTTTGGGTCTTAAAAGTAACTCTGGCAAAGAGGACCATGAAGGGCCCATCCCACCCCTGGGAGTGCATGCATCCGCACACAGCCCACCCCAAGAGACCTGTCCCATCCCTTGAGTTGATCGCTTGTTTCCCTTCCTTCCTTTTGGCAGCTTCTGGACCTCCCAGGTATCATTGAAGGCGCCAAAGATGGGAAGGGGAGAGGCCGGCAGGTCATTGCAGGTATGTCACGCAGAACGCAGCGCGTA
>CM053594.1:9652363-9670958 GCA_028646575.1 Pseudocheirus occidentalis | reverse complement strand
TGGGGCTGGAAGAATTCCCCCGGCAGGGCTGCTGGAAGGGTCAGCCTGGAGAGTTGGGCTCTCCTTCTGCCTCCTCACATTCCAATAGGAGTAGCTACCACCCCCAGCTCTATGAAGACCCAGTCTGCGATCAGAGGCCAATGAGGACTTTCTAAGCCAGCTCATGTCCCTAAACCTCCATAGGCAGTGGTGACAGAGCCAGTCCCTTTTTCAAATGCTGGCCAAAGGATCGGGGGTATCAGGCACAGTGACTGGGGGGAAAAGGGGGAGGTGGCTGCCAGGAGTGACCAGAGGAGGCTGGGGCTCTCCCTGCAACACTGGCTGTTCTACCCAGGGCCGGGGTTCCTCCTCAGAGTATCAGGTAACACTCACTAAATTAGTACCATCCTTCTGATCGAGTTCTACACTCGCTGAGCCATCCCACCACTACAGGCTTGTACCCACAAGGTATACCACCAGACACAACACGGCCTGACTGCTGGGAGTCTTCAGAAGGGAAGCTGGGAGGCAGGGAGCCAGGGAAAGAGGCCTTCCCAGGGGCCTCCACGCTCCTGAAGCCACACATAAGCCAACTTTTACTTGAGGCTTCCATCACACTGCCAATCTCAAATTTTCAGAGGGCTCAGAGAGTCAAAGAAAGAGTCTAAGCATTCAATGTCTGCAGCGCAGTGATCTGCCCAAGGGGAAACATGATATTCATGTGCCCACTTAGGCAGATGAGGAACTGAGGTCCCCAAGTGTGAAGTGGCCAGCTGGGGCCTCGAGTGCAGACTTCCAGGCTGCTCTTGGGCCGCTGGACTGTCTGGGAAGGCACCATCTAGGTGAGGAGACCAAGGACTCCCACCTACAGAGCTTCATGCTCAGAAAGAATCCTGAATGCCCAGATGGATTCATTGGTTGACTCTCTAGGGCCAAGGCAGAGAAGAGATCTGGGGTGGGGATAACTGCTTTGTCTCTTTTGTCAGAGATAAGGAAACAGACCAAGAGAGATATAAAGTGGCCCCTGGGCTCAGAGGCAGGCAGGCAGGCAGGCAGAGCCAGCCCCATTCCCTGGGGCCCAGTTGCTGGGCCCTAGGGCCCTGTGGATGAACAACTCCTCCTTCAGTCTCTAAATAGCCTGGGCCAGGCAGGCTGGATAGTGCAGGGGGCTATGAAATTTCCTCTTACCCCTGGCTCAGGGGAGAGCTTCCTAGGGGGAAATCCCAGGAAGAATTCTCTAATAGGCAGCAGCTGACCGCCCAATGATCCAGCCCTGGTCGGCAGGTCAGTCACCCAGTAACCCCCATGTAATCACCCTTCTTCTTACTCTATCCAAAGGTCTTCCCTAGTGGGCTCAGGGGACACTAAGCCTGAGGATTTACAGGCCAGGATTAAACATTAGAAGAGGCTTTAAACCAGGACAACAGGCTGGACATTTACAAAGAGCCTTGCTCTCAGCCCAAGGACACCCAGAGTTGGAGGTGCTGGCATGGACCTCCGGGCGGCAGCACTAACAGAAGGGCCTCTTCTCCTGGACCACTGAAGTACCAGGATGGGCCCATCCAAAGGCAATGACACCTTCTTTCTGCTACCAAACAAGCAATTCTATCCAAGCAGGCACTTGGGATGCTCATCACTGCACACAAGGCTACTCCATGGTGGGGGGTCCTGGAGCCTCCTCAAAACATCTTTTAAATGTACAAAATAAAAGGGGTACAATTCATAAGGGAAGCCAAAGGTTAGTGAGAGCAAAGCTGGGGAGAGGGGGCATCCAGGTATGCCAAGCTGAGCTTCAGTCTAGAGACTTGCACTCATTACAAAATCACCATCTCTCTGCAAGGACATTAGGCGCCACCAAGCCCCAGACTAACAAGGGGTCCCCAAGCCTCCCCTGGGGCCCTCCTGTGCCTTTCAAGGCTTCCAGCCTGCCTGTGTAGACCTCTAGGTACCAGGTTTTTCCTGACACTAAGCCTCAGTCTGCCCGTAATCACAGAAGCAGTGAGCTGGAAGGGCCCTCCTCAGCCAGGGGCCTCACCTACCTGCCACCATAGGAATCTCCACCAGAAAACATCACGAAGTCCCACCCTGGGGGTCAGGGGAAACCAGGAAAATCCCTCCTCCCCACAACCAAAGACAATGGTCTAGGTACTGTCTTCTCCAGGCTTCCTTCAGCCATTTCCCACAGCTAGTCCCAAGCCTTCCTGAGGCACAGCCTTCAGAAGAAAGAAGCCAATCCCCTGGATAAGGAGGCCAGGGGACCGGATCATGGCCTGCATCCCTGTCCACTGACCACAGTCCACCTCCACCCCCTCCCCTATCCTTATTCATCTGCCAGCCTTGGCCCCAAACACCTGCCGCCTGTGCCCACAAACCAAATGCACCCTGCCTGGAAGGAGATTGGCTGCCACCATAAAGTCTGCCAGGAGGAGCCCCTGGTATCCCCGGTCAGAAGGGCCTTTGTGGAGGCCTGCTCTCAAGGGGGTCAACCTGGTGCAGGTGGGCCCCTGCTGCTGGGCTGGGGAAGCCATCAGACCCATGGCCCACCCAGCATGGAGGCCGGGCCCCTTCGGGAGTAGTGGAACATTCCAACTGATGAATGCCTGGGCCAGCCTAGGGGAAGCAGGGCTGGGCAAAGGGAAGGAGTAGGGCTTGCACAGCACCTGAATTTCCTAGGTACCTGGGAGGTGGGAGGGGGAAATGTGGTTAGAGAAGGGACTGTCCCCACCCTTTGGGTGATGAAGGTCACTGTAGAGGCCCCCCCCCCAGGGGTTGAGATTGGGGAGAGCAGGAGTGAAAGCTGCATAAAGCCTCAGGGTGATGGCACTTGCAGAGGTTTGGCTTTATCTCCAATTTTGGACTCAGCAAGAAGTGAAGGGATTAAAATTCGAAGTAGCCCCAGGGCCCTGATGCCAGTGGACTTAGCTGGGTGGAGGCAGACAGCCTGAGCACAGTGTGCAGTGCCGAAGCTTGCAGGGCAGCTCCTTACAGCAGGCTGGTGGAGGAGAGGAAATGTAGCCGGGAGGGCTGGGGAAGGGGAAGGGGGCAGAGCTAACAAACTTTCCTCCAGAGTGAAGGAAGCCCTTCCCCTCCTCCCTGGCCACAAAGAGAAGGAAGGTGGAAGGAGGTGGTGACTGCTGGCCTTGGGAACCACCTGATTACTACCCGGCTACTAACCACAGAAAGGGGGGGAGGTCTGGGATTGGGGTGCATGGAGGAAATGAGCCTGAAGAAAGAAAAGGAGAACGACTTGCTGCTGTCTGCATGACTGAGCAGCCCAGGGGCAGGGGAGACAACTGGGGGAGGCTAGAAGAGCCCAGAGGAGGCTAAGGGAGACCAGGGGAGACTGGGGGAAGCCAAGGGAGGTCAGGGGAGACCAAGAGAGGGTGGGGGAGGCCGGAAAAAGCCAGAGGAGGCTAAGGGAGACCAGGGGAGGCCAGAAGAGGCCAAAGGAAGGTAGGGGACGCCAGGGGAGGTCAGGGTCCTCCCTTCTGCTGCTCATCCTGCTCGGCCCTCCTCCCACATCCCCAACCGGGTCCCTTAGTAAAAGGAGCTGGAGCTCAAGGCCCCAGTGCTCACCACAACTCCTTGGGTGGAAGAGAAGGCCAGACCCTCCTCCCCCCAGCCCAGGCTGCTCCAGGTCTGAAGCAGCCTGCCCTGGGGCAGTATCTGTAGAGCTTCCGGGGAGGAAAGGAAGAGAAAGGAGGGGAGGAGGGGAGAGCAGGGGAAGGCGGTCAGAGCCAGCCAGGGTAACTCTCAGGAAATGGACTGCCGTCATTTCAGCCCCAGAGGGTGGGGGAAATCCCAGCCTGGGCCACGCTGTCTGCCCAGTCTTAGCTGGGCTGGCCGAGCAGATGAGCCCCCCAGCCTGTGGCCCAATTCCTGGCATCAGTCTCCGTGGGTCCTGGATCCCGGTTCCCCCCCCCCCCCCAGTACCCCCATCCCCACCAGGAGGCGGCCCCAGGCCGTCCCGGCAGCTGCTCACTTCCAAAGGCCGGCTGGGCTTCTGGGCTGGTCCCTCTCCCAGTTCTGTCCAGGGGCAGCTGGGCCGGCTCCGGGTGTGGTGGGGAGCCCTACCTCTGGTCCACAGGCCCCCAGGCCCCTGTGGGTGATGGGGCTCAGGTTTCAGCCATTCAGTCCGGGGCTAGGGAAGGTGGGGGCCGTTAAAGCCGCCCCACCAAAGAGCAGTCGCTCTCCCCCAGCCCGAGGCACCTCTCCTCTTTAAGGGGAGGAGCCAAGGCCCAGGAAAGCAGAAAGAAAGTGAGGAGGGGACTAGCCCCCTGACGTCACGCTGCCCAGGGCTGCAAACCAGCAGACTCATCTCCAGGGCTCACAGCCCAGCAGGGGGCCTGCATGGCCAAAGTCGCTCAGGGAATGGGGAGGAAAGGAAGCGAGGAGCTGGTGGGGGCAGGGGCAGGAGCCACTGAGGAGCCTGATCAGCCACAGACCACTCCCTGTAGGTCCTGGTCCATAAGCAGGCCACCCAATGCTGGCACTGCCCCTCAATGCAAGGGCCTGCCCACAAACAACCCATTTCACAGAAGGGAAATTGAGGTCCAAGCTCAAACCAAAGGAACTCAGCACTTCCCTACCCCACAGCCAGCACAGGGGCCGCAGCCCCTCCCAGAAGGGCCGTCAGGGCACCTCTACCCAGGCCGATATGGAGAAGCCTGAACCCCAGGGGCACCAGGGCCGGGAGGAGGATGTGAGGAGAGCGGCGCCAGGATCAGTGACCACAAGAGGCAGCAAGCCGGTGTCTGTGTCCTCAGGCCCCATCTCCCCAGGGGCCTTACAGCGATCCCACCCCACCCCAAAATGGCCAAGAATCTGGAAAACCCTCCAATGGCTCCTTTGTTACAGATGAACAGATGGTACTTGTGGCAGCACAGGCTGCGAGGGAGAACCACAGCGCTAACATAGCCATTCTACAGACCAGGAAGGGCAGCTCCCCCAAGTCACAGAATGCACCCACACTTTCTGTTCTTTGCCCACACTGCAAAGTCCTTGGGGCAGAGTGCAGGACTTGGACTTGGCAAGACTCCCTCCATCTCCCCTGTTCAAATCTCACCTGACACAGTAGCAGATGATCCTGGGCCTCAATTTCCCCAACTGTACAATGGGGGGTTGGATGCTCTCACCACTAAGGCCCCTTCCAGCTCTACATCCATGACCCCAAGGGGCAGGAAATAGGACGCTTCTGATCTAGGGACATCTCAGACAAAGAAACTTGCCCAGGGCCTCGGATGGCTGGAATGGCACTGCTTCTCTGGCGCCGGGAGGATGGCACTGCTTCTCTGGCACTTCTAAGTCCTGACATTCTACAGGGTTGGGTCAAAGGCCCTTCCAGCTGCAGCACCCCTGTTTCTGTAATGATCTGTCAGTATAAAACCTTCCCCATCCCTCCTCCATCTCTGCTCAGGTTTTCTTCCACCTAAAATATCATCCTTCTCTGAATGGAGGCGTGAACTAGCCCAGCCGTCCTGGAGCAGAACTGAGAGCTATGTCCAGAAGGCCACTAAACCACACACATGCTCTGGCCCAGAAGTATCGCTAGGTGTGCTAGGTCCGCTAGGTCCGTACCACCAGAAGATGCACAATGTACACTGATACTGGGGGATAGATGGGGTGCTCATCGACGGAGGAAAGGCCTAGACAGAGAACAAAATCTTATGGTGATGTAAGAAATGAGAAACCTGGGATGACTTGTGTGAACTGATAAATAGCATCCGAAAGCCAAGCAGCTTCGAAGCCATGGCTCCGGGGCCTCTCTGGGCAAGCCCAGGAGGTGAGGTGCCTTTCTGGACACCCACAGTGGCAGGCATACACACTGGAGACAAGTATTTGGGGTTATTTTTCCTTTTGTCTTTTCATTGTGGGAAGAAGGGGAGAGAGAAAACAAATGTGTGTTAATTGAAAATAAAGCAAACAAGAAATGTCACACAAAAATAAAATAAAATGAATGCCATGCTGTCCAAACCAAAGTGTCCCAATCCTTCATGGACCTGCTCAAGTACTACCTCCTCCTCCAGGAAGTCTTTCCAGACCATACAACCTTACCCCCTTTTTAAAAATTCAATTTTTTTCTCAGTTCTAAATTTTCTCCCTCTCCCACACTGAGAAAGCAAGAAGAACAAAACTCATTACAAAGATATACAGTCAAACAAAACAGATTCCTGCATTAGCCACGCCAACCCCCGACACAAAAAAGCACCCCCTGCCTCAATCTGTCTCTAAGTCCACCAGCTCCCCATCTGTAGGTGGGTGGTGTGTTTCAGCATGGGTCCTCTGCAACCAAAGCTGGTCATTGTTCATCGGAGTTTCTGAATCTTTCAGTTGGCTGCCTTTACAATGTCGTTATTATATAAATGGCTCTCTTGGTTCTGCTCCCCTCGCTTTGCATCCCTTGATACAAGTTGTTCTGTAGCCATTCTACTGTAAGAAATGGCAGCACGATGGCATTCCATAACACGGATATGCTGTACGGCCTGTATGGCCATTCCCCAGCTGACGGCACCAGCTTCCAATTCTGTGCTCCCATGAAAACGGCTGCTGTGGATACTTGTCTTCCCCCTTTCTCTGATCTCTTTGGAGCACAGACCCAGCAGTACAGCCGGCTGAACAGCTGTCTGGGCTACGTACAGCCATGCACTCCTGTCTGGGGTCTCGTTGGCAGACATCCTGGAGGGGGTCGCCGTTTCCTTTGCCAGCTCCTTTCACAGATGAGGAAACTAAGGCAAACAGGGTGAAGTGACTTGCCCAGGGTAACAAAGCCAGTAGGTATCTGAGGCCATATCTGAACTCAGGAAGTTGGGTCTCCTTGACTCCAGGCCTGACACGGTATCCACTGCACCACCTAGCAGTCATATATCACTACATACGTATGCATGTATGCATGCCTGCGTGCGTGCGTGTGTGTGTGTGTGTGTGTGTGTGTGTGTGTATTGTTGCAAGTTGCTTTCCAGAACACCCACTGCCTTTTTCCCCCACTGACCTCCTAAAGGATTTATTTCTATCATAGTCCCCTGGCACTCTGGGGAGGCACCACAGACTTCCTCTCTATGACTTGGGTCTTAGAGCCTAACACTAATTTGACAGAAGAGAGAGCTGAGGCAGGGAAATGCACACGGAACTGAACTCTAGGCTAAAAGAAAGCCTCCACCAAGCACAACTTCAAACAAGAACTGTGTGTAGCAGAAATCTTCCCAAGACCCAGCAGACAGCTCAGAATGAGCCTCCTGGCTGACGACACAAAGTTCTGGCCTCTAGCAGAGTGGCCCCTCATGTGTGCTCTCTGCACTGAACAGGGCGGGCCGGAATGTTGATGAGATGTTTTATACAGAGGCTGAAAGCATCTCATCTGTCGCTCTGATGATGGGCTTGAAGACAAAGAAGGGAACTCACTGGAACCTAGGATTTAAAGCCAGAAGGAAACCGGAGATTCCTGAATGCTCCCCAGGAAAGGCCACCCCCAGGATGCTTCCCCTCCACCAGGACGTCTCATTATGCCAAGACCCCAAACCGTTCACTCAGCCAAGATCTCACAGATTCCCAGAATGTCAAAGCTCCAAGAACTCAGAGAGCTGGGACAGCCACTCCCTGCCTCCTTCTACAGCAGTGGTTCTCAGCCTTCCTATGCAACCCTATAATACTTGTACCTGGACATATCTGCATGTGGGTGGACCTGCCTGGAGATGGACAGAGGAGCGCTGTCCTGACCCACGGGTTGAGAACTGCTGGTCTATGGGAACTTGCTTGCAGTCACACAGCATGCTAGTGGCTTATTTTTAAACCAGAAAATGATGTCCAAACTCTAAAGTATCTCCAGTCACTGGATACTACACTGGACATTTCTTAGAAGTCAGTGATGCACAATGGCCCAGGGGATGCCATGTGGGGATTAGAGTAGTCTCCCTGGTCTGGTCGGCGGTCCCATGGAGCATGGCCGGCTGAGGTTACAGCTGAGAGCAGGAAGTATGAGAACGCTTTTGATGGACAGCTCAAAGAGAACCTCCAAGCCACCCTCTGGACCATGGGAAACAAGTTATCTTAGGATTCCTTTGAACCAAAAGTCTTTAGGCTCCTTAACCATCTCTCAGTTTGCCCAAAAGTTAAAGTGGAGGGGTGGTTAATAATATTTATAGGACCAATAAAAACTAGAGGTAAAAGGGACCAGAAAGATCATTTACAGAAGAAATTGGCCCAGTGCACTTAATGGAATTGTCCGTAATTTCAAAGGGGTCCCAACAAAATGTGACCAGTAAAAATCAGTTGTTATTTAATATGGAAGATGGAACAAACAGAAAGCAAAAGGCAGGTGAGACCCTGGTCTTTTGGAGAACCACAAGCTACTTCCACAGCAGCTGAGAAGGCTGGGTTGCCAAGACTAAGGGGCTGTCATCCCTCACAGGCTCCACCTTGGCCAGACCACATCGTGATGTCCTGTCCAGTCCTGGGCGTCACAATCCAGTGAGGGCAATGATGAGCCAGAGACCATCCAGGCAGAGGAACAAGGTGGCCCCTCTCTACCTGCTCCAGCAGACTGCCTGCCCCCTGGCATTTTCTTATATTCCATCTCTCCTTGCCCACTGGCTTCTTCACTACCATCTACAAACATGCCCAGGACTCCCACATTCTCTTCACTCAGTCCATCCGCTCCCACTGAATCTCCCTAGTACAGCACTTAGCACAGTGCATGGGATCCAGAAAGCACCATATAAATGCTCATTCCCTTTCCTTCCCTTCCTTGAAAAGGCCTCACTTTCTCCCCTCTCCCTCTCTTCTGAGCTTTCCTCAATTTGGCTTCTGACCTCATCATTCCACCGCTCCGCCTCTCCGGTGACCGGCGGCTTCTCCTCACTCCTCGTCTGCCTCGGCCTCTCTGCAGCTTCTGACCCAGCTCTTTTCTCTTTTCTCCAGGCCTTCAGGGCACCCTTCCCTCCTCTGGCTGCTCCTTCTCAGTCGCCTGGCTAGAACTTGATGCGGGCTGCATCTGCTTACCCTGGGTGTGGCATGCTGTCTCCCCACTTAGATGTGAACTCCCTGAGGGACGAGAATGCCTTTCTTTGCATCCTCAGCGCTCAGTACAATGCTTGGCACACAGCAGGCACATAATATTTAGAAATCAGAGAAGAAAAAGGAATTGAAGGAATCAGAGCAGGCAGAGAAGAGGCTAAGCTCTCACTCTTTGCAGATGATATGATACAGAGTCCTAGAGAATCAAGTAAAAAATGACTTGAGATAAAAAATAACTTTAGCAAAGTTGCAGGATCTGAAATAAGCCGACAAAGATTTTCGGCATTCCTGCACATCACTAATGAAGCCCCACAAGAGGCAGGAAGAGGAATTCTGTTTCAAGTTACTGCAGCCATTGTAAAATACTTGGGAGTCAGGGCGGCCGGGTGGCGCAGTGAGTAGAGCGCCAGCCCTGGAGTCAGGAGGACCTGGGTTCAAATCCGGCCTCAGACACTTAACACAAAAACTAGCCGGGTGACCTTGGGCAAGTCACTTAACCCCAACTGCCCTCCAACACAAAACAAAAATACTTGGGAGTCAGAACGAACCCAGAGACTGTGCGAACACAATCACAAAGCACTTTTCATACAAATTAAGTCAGACCTAAAATAATTGGAAAGACATCTGTTGCTTGTGGGTAGGCCAAATTAATATAAGAAAAATAACAACTCTAACTAAATGAAGTTACTTATCCAGTGCCATGCCAATCGAACTACCAAAAAGTTATTTTATAGAACTAGAAAAATAATAACAAAATTTGTCCAGAAGAATAAAAGATTCAGAATATGAAGGGAATCAAAGAAAACAAATACTCGGGAATGTGGCCGAAGCAGAGCTTAAACTGCATTAGAAAGCAGCAATCATCAAAACTGCTACGTACTGGCTAAGAAACAGAGGGGTGGATCAGTGGAACAGGGGAGGTACACAAGATTCAGCAGTTACTGTCAGGGACGACAGTAACCCAAAGACCCCGGCTTCCGGGATAAGAACTCACTACTGGACAAAAACTGCTGGGAAAATTGGAAAACAGTATGGCAGAAACTGGGCACACAGACCAGTATCTTACACCATATATTAAAATAAAGTCAAAATGGGTACATGATTTAGATATAAAGCCTGATGCTATAAGCAAATTGGGAGAGCAAGGAATAGTTTACCTGTCAGATTCATGGAGAAGGAAAGAATTTATGACCAAACAAGAGATAGAGAACATTACGAAATGCAAAATGAGTAACTTTCATTACATTAAATTGTAAAGTTTTTATACAAAGCCAATGCAACCAAGATTAGGAGAGAAGCAGAAAACTGGGAAAGAATTTTAACCAGTGTCTCTGAAAAAGGGCTCATTTCTAAAATACACAGAGAACTGAGTCAAACTTAAAAGGATACAAATCATTCCCCAGTTGATAAATGGTCAAAGAATATGAACTGGCAGTTTTCAGAGGAAGAAATTAAAGATATCTATAGTCATGTGAAAAAATGCTTTAAATCACTATTGATTAGAGAAATGCAAATCAAAACAGTTCTGAGGTACCACCTCTCACCAGTCAGATTGGCTAACATGACAAAACAGGACAATTATAAACACTAGTGATGTGGGAAAGTTGTGAACCGATCCAACCATTCTGGAGCGCAATCTGGAGCTGTGCCCAAAGGGCTATAAAACTGTGCGTAGCCTTTGATCCAGCAACACCACTTCTAGGGAAAGAGATCATACAAATGGGAAAAGAACTGGCATGTACAAAAATATTTATGGCAGTTCTTTTTGTGGTGGTCAAGAAATGGAGATTGTGGGCATGCCCATCAACTGGGAAGTGACTAAACAAGTTGTGGTTTATGAATGTAATGGAATACTACTGTGCTATAAGAAATGAGGAGCAGACGGACTTCATCATAACCTGGAGAGACCTGTATAAACTGATGCTGAGTGAGGGGCACAGAACCAGGACACCGTACACACTAACAGCCACAGTGTGCATATGCTGACTATGACAGACTCAGCTCTTCTCAGCAATGCAAGGATCTAAGACAGCTCCAAGAGACTCATGATGGAAAATGCCTCCACATGTAGAGGGAGACCTATGGAGTCTGAATACACAGTAGACTATGTGCTTAGATCCCTCTCTTTGGTTTTGTTTTCTTCTTTCTTATGTTTCTTCCCACTGGCTATAATTCTTCTTTACAACATGAGTAACGTGAAAATACGTTTAATATGAACATATATGTAAAGCCTATATCAGGCTGTGCACTGTCTTGGGGAGGGGGAGAAAATGTAAAACTCAAAAGCTTGTGGAATTGAATGCTGTAAACTAAAAATAAATAATTTTTTTTAAAGAAAGAAATGCTTATTAAAAAAAATTTTTTTGAGGGGAAGGCAATGTAATTGAAGTTAAGTGACTTGCCCAAGGTCACACAGCTAGTCAAGTATTAAATGCCTGAGGCCCCATTTGAACTCAGGTCCTCCTGACTTCAGGGTCAGTGCTCTATTCACTGCGTCACCTAGCTGCCCCAAGAAAAAAAGAACGGAAAAAAAAAAGGGCCTCCAGATCATGCCATATAAAGGCTGGCTGAAGGGATTTGAAATGCTGAACTTGGAGAAGAGAATCATGGGCTAAATGAGAGGCCTTCTCAAGTAAAGACCATCACAGAGCCTTGTCCTACTTAATACCTGATGATAGGTCTAGGAGCAGAAGGTGAAACAGAGTGAGGCACGCTGTGCAGAAGCCCTTCTGAGCAATCACAGGAGTGGACTGCCTCAGGAGGCAAGGAGGTGCCCTTTAGCAGAGGCCAGAGGCCCTCTCCTTCCTGGCCATCACCTAGAAGGAGAGCTTCTTGTCCTGGTACAGGCTGATCAATGGCCTCCGTGATTTAGTCCCAGTTTGGGTAAACACAGATAGGGTAAATAAGCAAAGAGCAAGACTGGCTGAAAAAGGCCTGAGAATCAGAGCAAAGTGAGCACAGCTGTAGCACCATGATATTAATTACTTAATACACAATGGGAACCTGTTAAATGAATGTCCTTGCAGAGTGTGAAAATAACAGCACTTCCCATTTCCATAGTAAGTCAGTTTGCAAAGGGCTCTGGCACGCCGGTGACAGTAGATCCTTGATGCGGGATCATGGAGTCGGGGATATCATTAGCCCCATTTAAGAGAGGAGGAACCTGAGTCTCAGTGAGGTCTAGTGATGGGCCCCATCTGGGAAGAAGGGAGGTGACAGAGCCTCTGGAGTCTGGGCGCTAGCCTGACTTTGGAGGGCTGGGGGCAGGTGCTGAAGGGACAGCAGCCACCACCAGAGGCAGAAGGGCCGAACCACTAGGCCTAGGATCAGAAAGACTGCCTTCCTCCACCCCCAACCCCGAGTCTGCCTTATTGCCCTGCCTCTGTAAAAGTCCTGGCCCTCTCATGGGGAGTTATGTTTCTGCCATCGCAAGGCAGTGCTCAGTCTACATTTTCCCAGGTTCAGAAGCTTTGTACCACACCTGACCTGCACGGCCCCTTCGGCCTGAACACACTGTCCTAACCCTGGCCTCTCAGCCTTCCAGGTGCCATCCCAGGCTGACAAACCTGTCTGCCTTCCCCTAGGAACAGCTATCCCTCTCCCACCTCCCTATGGCTGCAACTGCATTCAATAAGGGCTTCCTAAGCCCTTATTACATGCTGGGGGCACAAGGACAGAAAGGAAGAGTCTCTGGCCACAAGAAGTTTATCTTCTACTTAAAGAAAATAATTCAGACAAGTCTACAGAAAATATATGAAAAGTACCAAATAATTTGTCAGGAGCCCAATTAGGCAAGGCCCAAGCTGAGTAGGGACACAGTGAGGCCCAGGAGAGAAGCACAGGGGACAGCCTGTACAAGGCCCAGAAGCCAGGGATAGAAGGTCATGTCCAAGGAGCAGCAGGCAGGGCCATTTAGCTGGGACACAGAGTGCATGCGGGTAAGAATGTGAAGGCAGTCGAGGAGAGGTCAGACCCGGACTGTGAAGGGCTCTAGACACCACAGAGCTTAACTCTACTAGAGGTAGCTGGGAGCCAGGGACGCTTCTAGAGCAGCACCGGAAGTGGCATCACTTAAGAAGCAGGGAAGCTAATCAGCAGGGCTCATGATGAGCACCTGGCCTAGGAGAGCAAGCAGCAATGGGGGGAAAGGGGAAGAGAGTTGAGAAGGACCCCAGAGACAGAATCCACAATCCTTGCAGTGATGGGAGACAGCTGGCAGATGAGCAGATGAGAGGCACACTTTGGCAGGAAAAGGAAAACAAGGACTGGGGTGTCTGGGGGGGAAAGGAAAATGGTCCTGTTGTGAATGTGAGACTGAGGCATCCAGGGCACCACCAGGGGCCACGTCCAGCAGGCAAGTGGTGCGGAGGGCTGCCTGTGCACACACAGGAGTCACCGAGGTTTCCTCATCTGTAAAATGACGGAAAGGGGTTCTAGATCAGGGCTTGGGCACCTGCAGCCTCAAGGCCACCTGTGGCCCTCTAGGTCTGACTGAATCCAAACTGCTCAGAACATAGCCCCTTCGTAAAATGATTTGTTCTGTCAGACCTGGATGCAGCCAAAGGCCACACCCAAGGATCTCAAAGGCCGTGTGTGGCCTAGAGGCCACAGGTGGCCCAGCCTGAGACCAGCTCATCCCCATGCAGCACTGCTTTGGCTATGTCTGAAGCAGTTTGCCCCCTATGCCTGGAAGGCTCTCCCTCCTCTGCTGTCTAGTGACCTCACTGGCTTCCTGGCTGTTCAGTCCTGTCCGACTCTCCAGGACCCCATTTGGGGTTTTCTTGGCAGAGATCCTGGACTGCTTCTCCAGCTCATTTTACAGATGAAGAAACTGAGGCAGATAGGGTAAAATGACTTGCCCAGGGTCAATAGGTGTCTGAGGCTGGATTTTAACTCCTGTCTTCCTGCCTGCAGGCCCAGCGCTCCTTGCACCATGGTGCCACCCAGCTGCCTTTAAGTCCCAGCTACAGGAAGCCTTCCAGGGCCTCCCCCCCGCCTGTCATTTCTCCTGTACATGTCCGTTGCTGCCCTGTTGGACTGTAAGCCCCTTGAGGACTCACCTCCTCTGTGGTGTCCCTGGTGCCCAGCTCTGTGCCTAATATAGAGTACACACTAAATAAATTACTGACTAACAGGGGCCACCATTGCTCAAGTCACTGAGGAGGAAGGACAGTGGTGAGCACAGATGGGCCACGTGCACTCGCAGGGAGGGGGAGCCTGGAGTCAGACCGTGGCCTGTGCCCATGTGCCTGTGGTTCCCCAGGATATG
Source organism: Pseudocheirus occidentalis (assembly GCA_028646575.1). NCBI lineage: Eukaryota > Metazoa > Chordata > Mammalia > Diprotodontia > Pseudocheiridae > Pseudocheirus > Pseudocheirus occidentalis. The sequence goes on along the minus strand of CM053594.1, from coordinate 9,656,701 downwards.
GCCCCGGATGTAGTGGGGGACCTGGGCCTTTTCAAGCTAGAAAATGACGGGGTACAGTAGGCTAGAACAGGCTGGCGAGAGAAAAACACAAATGTGAACCCCAGCATTCTGGTTCAAAACATGAGCAACTCAAGTCCTAGCAGAGAATGCACACTCACACACGGTGCCCACAGAGGACACGCCTGAATGTGCACCTGAATAGAGAGTGTGCACACCACACAGACCCCCCACAGAACACCATACATGGACATGGCACGCACATGCGCACACATCCACAGGACACAGCGTGTACACACTCCATGTCACACACGAATTCACATATGACAGTGTGTACAGAGGCGTGACACACATACACACATGTGTACACTGCATGGCACACACATTCACACAGGACACAATGCACACACACCCACACGAACACATGGAGCACACCCATAAGCATGTGCTGCGCACACAGATACACACACTCACACACACACCCCAGCAGCTCCAATGGGAATGCTGAGGTTCAGAAGAGTGAGTGAAAAGTGTAAAGGGGTGACCAGGAAAAGGCCACCAACACTGAAGAAAGATGCCGAGGAATGCTGACACCGAGGCCGGGGCCCAGCGACCCTGCCCAAGAGGCCTGGCCCAAGCCCCCCAGGACAAAGGCCCTTGAAGCCAGCCACCTGAGCCAGGGGAGGCCCTCTTACCCTGCCCAGTGGGGGGCTGTGCAGAAATCGCTCCAACCCCCCTGGGCCTCAGTCTCCTGCTCTCGGCTTCGATGGCTTCCAGCACTACCTCTGTACTCTTATGGTCCCAAACATGGGAAGACATGTCAGAGAAAGAATCTGACACTCAGTGCTCCAAAGGTGGTGTGCCAGGGGGTGGAATGCACAGTGAAACAGATCTGTTCCCCAGAGGAAGACCCCCCGCCCCCCAGGGGAACAGGCATGGCCCAGCCCCAGATGTAGCACTCCCATGGGTACCGTACAGCCAAGCAGCCCCATCTTCCCCTGGACCCTGGGCTCCCTGTCCCTTCCCCTCCTGACCCAGCCCAAGGCCAAGGACAAAGGGGAAGATTCCCGTCAGGGTCCTCAGGGCAGGAGCTCCCGGGGGCTGAGCTCCAGGTGCCACCTTCTGGTCAGAATCCCAAAATCAAAATCACAGCTTTGGAGCTGGAAGGTGAAGGGAAGCTGGCCTCACTGCGCTCCAAAGTTCCACATGACTAAACTATCAGAGGCACCTCTTGACACTGCCCAGAGGCAGGAGGCAAAGGCTGCTAAGCGATGCAGATTTCATTTGGTTCTGAGATGTGCTCCCTGCATGATGGATGTGGCAGCTTGACCGCTCGGCCTAGGTCAGTCACTGCCATAAGGAGCCAGGTCCAGGAGCCTGTGAAGGACGCAGTTTTTGGCAAACAGAGTTTCAATCTTTCCTTTGTTTTTTAAGCAGTAGGATGCTGGCTTCTGGCCACTTCTTGTTCTCTCTGGTTGGCAGGGCTTAGACATTCTCAGACCACAGCCCCTTCCCCAACATCACTGGCTCCTTGGGAGCTGTTCCTCCATCGGTACCATCAGCCACTCCAGTATGAAATTCTAGGCAGGGCCACCTTTGGGATAAGCTGAGGCCCAGGACAAACATCCTGCCCCTGGCTTCTGAGCTGGGCATGGGGAGGTCCTTCTCCATCCCGGTCCCCTCAGACACTTGTTCTGGGGAGGAGCAATGGGACAGTACAGCAAGGATTTTGGAAGCCAATGCAACTATGCAACTGTTGAGAAACCCTCCCAAGCCTCTGATCCTCCTGTGATCACAATCAGCAGAGTGCCCCTGAGATCCACCTTCCTCACCTCAGGGAGCTGCAGGGAGCCCAGACAGAGGAGCAGGGCCAGGTCCCCAGGCTTATGGCTCTTTCCAACTCGGCTACCTTGCTCCTTGTCATTTCCTGTATGTTCTTTTTTTTTTTTTTTTTTGCTTTTTGGAGGCATGAAGGCAGGGCAGTTGGGGTTAAGTGACTTGCCCAAGGTCACGCAGCTAGTAAGCATCAAGAGTCTGAGGCCGGATTTGAACTCAGGTCCTCCTGACTCCAGGGCTGGTGCTCTATTCACTGTGGCGCCGAGCCCCTCCCATTTCCTGTATGTTCTTACACTAAATAATGGCAAAGGGAAGAAAATGTGTCCCTGCTAAGTATAAGCAGGCACACTGAGGAAGATGGCTTGGGAAAGGCAACATCAAAAATATGATGAAGGACAAAGCAAGAGTAGAAGGGACAGACTGGAGGGGAGGGGGACATCTGGTAGAGCTAGAAAAGTGCTGCTGGGACTTAAGAGAGAGGTAAGGACTGGAATCCAAAGGGCAGAGGTTATAGCTGGAGCAAGGGGCCCCTAAGAGGCGGGCTTCCCAAGGAGAGAAGAGAGGAAGAAATGAAGCCGGCTAAGGGAAGAGCTCACACTCTGGGGCCAGAAGGAAGGAGAGGACAAGGGGCACAGAGGAGTGGCGGCTGGCCTGGAGAGCAACTGGCACCGAGAACGACACATGTGCTTCTGCTAACTCTGCGAGGGACGGTTCTGGGTTTCCCGTTGGGACAGGCAGGCCCCGACCTGCCTCCTCATGTGTCATTGGGGCTCTCGGACCGGCCCGACACCTCCCTGATCAGATGGCACCACAACCTCCTTGCTATGTGAGGCCAGAGCAAACCTGCCCCTTTGTTAAACACTCAGCGACTTGGGTCAAACCTGAATGAAGTGGGCACTGTGCTTACAGCTCAAGCATGGGCTGATCTTCCTCCCAGAGGCAGGGAAAGGCCTTGAGGCACCCCTCCCCACACTCTAGCTCATCCCACAGAATGAAGCATCCTTGAAGGGATCAGAACAGGAAGAAGACAGATCCGAGGCTGAGAGAGGGAGGCCAGACCCTGGTCAGGAGGAAGAATGGGGACAGCTGTTCCCTCAGAGCTCACAAACAGGTCTGGGGTTTCTCCTGTGAAGTGAAGCTGAACTCTGAGAAAGAAGCCGCTGCTTGTCTAAGGAGTGACTGAGGAGGGGGCATCAATCAGCACCTCAGAGGGGCTGCTGGGGAGTCCCTGCTCAGGGGAACCAAAGCAGCTCTCTGTGGACCCGGTAACGTCAAAGTTCCACTGTCTTGCCAGGGCAAAGCCTCCCAAGAGTTAGTAAAGGGAATGAGAAGGCCCAGCCTGAGATGAGGGGGGCCCGCGCCAGGGAGAGAAGGGGGCATGTGCAAGAGGTGGGAGGAAGGTAAAGTCCACAGGCTTCGATAACAGACTCCACAAGCAGTGAGAGACGGAGGATGACACCTAGGTGGGACTCCTGGATGCAATACAAGATCCCTGGTGGAAAGAAGCCTTGGCCCTGGCCAGAGGGAAGCCACACTTCCTTCCAGCCGGTGGCAGAGGAGGGAAGAAGGTGGACCAAACAAGGAAGCCCTGAGCTGAAGGGGAGGCAGCCTCTTCAAGGCAAAGGGCTCGGTCTAACTGTGGCTCCTCTGTCTGCAGCAGCCCACAAGCCCGCTGGCTCCCATTCCCATCCCATGCCAATGAGCTTGTTCAGCCCACTTAGGAACTGACCTGCCTAGCCCCTCTTCCCCCAAATGATCCCATCCCAAACATCCTCCAGAAATGGAAGGCATGACACTATGAAATATGCTGTCCTTCAAAAATGGCTTTGGCTGGGAGTGGCATGAAGGCTGCAACACGGGATGGGAGCAGGGTGATTTGGGATTAGCATTTCACCAATCATAAGCATCATAAACAAATACCTCTTCCCTTTTAAGAAAAACAGATCAGCTTCCCAAGAGAAGACAAAAGGGTGCAGACTGCTTTGGGAAAGACAAATTCCACGACTTGAAAACAAAAGCACTTCCCAGAACCTGAAAACATCGTTGGGCTTGTTTCGTGCAGACAGAATGGGGAATTATGGTCCTATGAGCAGCAAATGGGCACATCCAGCTTAAGTTACCACCCATGACCTGGGTATCCAAGAGGCTAACAGGCATCTCATGGCAAAGGGATTGGGAATCTTCATTCTAGCCCTTAATTTATGCTTATCCACATCACAAAACACCACACAATGACACTCAAACATCAGACTGAGAAGTCTTGGGGCTGTGGTAGCAGAGCTGCCAGAGATCATAGACACAAGCCCCGAATTACTCCAGGTTACTAAGAGAACCACAGACAACGAAGGCTGAAGCGACCAGAAGTTGGCCCAGTCCCACGTGCATCAGCCACAGGAGGAGTCTGCAACTGTGGCCGGCTGGCTTTGTTATGTGGGAGCCAGCCCGAGACATTGCAATCAGGACAAAATTTATATCAGAGCAGAGAAAGGGAGAGTGCAAGGGACA
>CM053594.1:9609517-9645198 GCA_028646575.1 Pseudocheirus occidentalis | reverse complement strand
ATGTGTGACGACCAACGCTGATAGACTGGACTCTTCTCAGCAACGCAGGGTTATAAGACAACTCCAAGACTCTCTCCGTGGCGGAGAGAGATGTCTACATTCAGAGAAAAAACTTTCCAGTTTTTTCTAGAGGAGGATTTGAATGGCAGATTGAAGCAAACTATCTGCTCTCTTTCTTTTTCATGTTAGGCTTTGTTTCCTTTTTCCCACTCTTCATTCCATCGGTTACAATCCTTCTTTACAACCTGACTAATGTCTAATGTGAAAGTATTTGCAGATCCTATACTTGACTGCATGCTGCCAAGGGCGGGGGGAGTGAGAGGGGGAGAAAATGTGAAACTCAAGGGATTGTGGAACTGAATGTTGTAAACCAAAAGTAAACAATCAAATTAATAAAGACAAAAAAAAAAAGTGTTCCCAGGCTGACTTGGAAGGGACTCCCCCTCTTTCTCCCTTGTTCTGTCCTCTGGGGCCAAGCAGAACAAAGCTAGCCCCCCCTCCACATAACCAGCCTGGACACCTGGCACGTGTGGCTCTCAGCCCCCTTGCTAGCTCCTTCCACTGACCTCCTAAGACCGGGTTTCAGGTCCCCAAGCACCCCTGTCACAGTGTTCTTTCCCAAAAGAATAGGTGCCTGTAGCTGGCTGCAGCATTCGGGGTGTGGCCTGACCAGGCCAGCACCCAGGAGGGCTCAATCCCTCCCCTCAGCTATGGTTCCTGACTTGGGGCTTTGGGGAAGGCAGCCCAAGAGAGCCCAGACAACTGCCCCCCGGCTCTTCCCTCTCCTCTGGCCTTGGCGCCCTGGTTTTTGGCTTTTACCCATCTTCTATTCTATCTCATCTGCTTTAAACCAACCACCCCTAGAAAGACTCACAGTGAAACCACACGGCGCTGGGGACCAAGGGCTCAGCAAGGGTGGGGCTACAGGAGAGAATCTAAGAAGTACTTGCTGGGCTTGGAGGGCCCGAAGGTTCTCCTTCCAGATCTGGAAAGCCTTCCGTAGCTGCCTATGGCAGTAATGGGCACATGCCGTGGCCTGATCCCCTCTTTCCATGGAAAGTTCAGCTGTCCGCCGGCTCCACACAGACCAGTACTGCCTGAGCACCTGCCGCTCAGCGTGGAGGATGGCCTGTGACAGAGAACAGAAGGCACCGATGAGCAAGACTCAGAATGCAAAGGAAATCAGCCCCAGAACCCCCTGCACGGAGCTCCCTTCTGCTCTGGCTGAGCCAAACTCCTCACTGCAGACCGGAGCCTCCAACTGTCCTCCCAGACCAATGCCCATCAAGAGCTGACCCATCCCTTGCAAGTGCAACTGAACGCCCCCACCTTCACAAAGCCCCCCAGGACACCCCAACCAGGTAGGATCTCCACACTCTCCCATTTCCATAGGAACAAAGATCAAGGGCTACAAGGAGGCCAGAAGACCTTCACGTCAAGCTCATGTCACCCCTCTGTTTGACAGTAGAAGAAACTGAGGCCCACAGAGACTGACTTCCTAGAACCCCAGATGGAGAGAGATGGACAGAGCTCAGAGGCCACCAGATAAGAAGCGAGGCCCAGAGGGGTACCAGGGATCTGCCCAAGGCCACAGGCTGCTGAGAGCTGATAAGAGGGAGCCGCACAGCTGTGCGTTTTCATCATTCACATTCCCGTCTCAACAGCCCTCCCAGCCGACCAGCTCTGGCTGGGTCCTATTGTCTCTGTGCCCTGCTCCACAGCTCCAAAGATGCCCTGCACGTGGCAGGGTGCGTGAGACCGAGCGCTAGACAAAGCTGCAGGACGGGAGCTGGGAGGCCCAGGTTCAAATCCCAGCCCCCCCATCTCTGAGTAAGGGCAGGGTGCCTGCCTGACCATGCTGGCAGGAGCCTCACCTGAGACGAGGTGAGTGGACATGTGAATGAGGTAAGGAAAGAAGGCCTGGCTGCAGTTCTGCCCTGGCTAAGCAGCAGGCATGCTCACCACGTGGCCTCGGAGGCGCCGGACAAAGCCTGCAACCACACCCTTGCCGCCCTGCTCTGGGGGCCTCTGCATGGAGGGCAGGGTAGGCCGGCACACTGCCCCTGCTGCAGAGGGAAACCTGTTTACCATTCTCTCAGAGAGTCGGGCTTCTCGCTGAAGGCACATCTTCTGCCACCATGTATCGAATGCCCATCTCTTCACCAACTCCCTACAAGGAAAAAGGAAGAAGCGTGCAAAGGACTGACATTCACCCAGCAACGTCAAGAATGAAGCCCTTGACATGAAGCGCTCAACTCCTCGCCTCATGGACTGGAGGTGACATAGGGGGCAGATGCTGTGGCCCTGCTGTACACGAGGGAAGCCAGAGTGTTGAAGGAGGCAGCAGCAGACAGCCCTAACACCCGGCTGACCCACCAAAGGCCGTCCTTGCACTGCTTGGGACAGTGGCCCCTCTGTAGTCACAGTTTCTCAGACCTCCTGAGCCCTCCCTCCTCTGTGTCCTTAAATAAGCCCTGGGGTCCAGAACCAAACACCACGTCCTACAGGACTGAAAGGCACAGGGAACAAGGGACTCAGCTCCCTGGTCTGGAAGTTTGGCCACCCTGCCCACCCGAGCCCAAGCCAAATCCATGGAGCCATGGATCATGGCACCCCCGGCCCACCCCAGGCTTCTCTTTCCCTGTCCCCTTGCTTAAAGTAGCTCTTCTCCCAGGTCAAAACCTTCCTGGACAAGAACTGACATCTGCGTAAACCAGTGACTCCAAATAGCTGGGTTTTGCCCTGCCTACTGAGGCCAGACCACAGGGATTCCCAGCCTCCCCACTGAGGCCTCAGCTTCCTTCTCCACAAAATGAGGGAGCTGGTGGCCAGATGACTGCTTTTGACCCCACAGTCAGGGAGGTAGCCAGATGACCACATGGCCTCATCCTTTACCCACTTGGAGCCACTGTTTGTCCAGCCTTAAACAGCTCTGAGAAGGGTCTCCCGGAGCTACAGAGAAGGGGCTGCAAGGCCTTTGGTTTTCTGTGAAACTCTATTCTGCTCACGCACCAAGACCAAAAAAGTGACAAGGCTAGGAACACTGTTTTACCAGCCAGGATGCGCTCAACTGCCCCATCTATCGGTCCCTGGGGCTTTACAGTGTTGGGACAAGGCTGAGGCCCCAGACACAGAATAAAATGTCTTCTGTGGGCCTTGGGTGGTGACCGCCACCAACACCAGAATCTGCCCCCACCAGCCTCCCTGGGTGTCTGTGTTGGTCACAGGAGGGGCCAGTGGACATCCCCACTGATGTGCAGGACACCTGAGAAGTGAGCCAGGAAACACAAAAGGCGATTTCCTAGGATACACCTGGCACGTTATTCAGTATGAGAAAAACTGCTTTGAGGGTCATGTCTCGCTAAGATCAGAGGAGGATGAGGGGGAGATTAGGAAGCAGGAGACCTGGGTCCTAGTTCAGATGATGACATCAACCTTCTTCGAGACCTTCCCAGATCAGGACTTCAGCTTACTCATCTGGAAAGTGCAGGGGCCTAGAGTAGCTGATCTCCAAGCCCACTGACAGCCTCCTTTCCTGCTCTGACCATCGAGGCTCTAGAGGCTCTCAAGGCCAAGCAATCTATGAATAATACCACACTGAGATGCTTCCACCAATTTAGCCTCAACCCCCAAAGACATCTCTCAAAGCTCCCTAAAGACATACAGACAGCACAGGAGGGCTTGAGTTCAAATATTGCCTTGGACACTTACTACTTATGTGACCCTGGGCAAGTCACTTGACCCTGACTACTTTAAAAAAAAAAAACTAGAAAGAAATAGACAGCAAAAAGGTGGCCTTTTTTTTTTTCCTTTTTAGTTTTAGGATAACTGTGGATGACACCCAAACTAGGACAAACCACAGCAAGAACATCCATTTTCTGAATTCTAAATCCAACATTTTTTTCAGTTGTTTGCAATTTTCAAAAATGAACTAAGACACCCACAAAAATCACGAGCATTTCTACACAGAGATAACAGAACTCAAGAGGGAATAAAGGAAAGGGAAGATCCATTCCAGATAAGTACAGGGAGGGCTCACGAGGGAGTCCAGATCTTCCCTGTACATTTCAGGCCCACATGCTCCCTCTTCTCCTTGGGATGGGGGCAAGTTCCCAGAACTAAAGGTAAAAGCCTTTCCCAGTAGATAAAGGGCCAAAGGATAGGGACAAACAGCTCTCACAAGAACTAAAAACAAAAGAACGAGCTAAATCACTAATAAAAAGAGAAACTCCAACCAAAACAACTCTGAAGTTTCATCCTCACACACACTTTGCTAAAAAAAACATCAGTGTCGGAATTCAAACTCGGAGCTTCTAACTACTCCCTGTCCTCTCTCAATGATACATCTGCTCCAGCCAGGAAGTCAAATCAAATGAAAACATTAACCGTTCAGGGCCAGTTTATCGGTTTTTAAAAAAACCTCAAGATCTCTTTTGCTTCACTGGTTTTAACAGATGTGCATATTTTGAATTGGTTTTGAAGGTGTTCTCTCATAAATTTTGTTTTAATTTAAAAAAAATTAAACTATTGATACACTTCCTTTTAACACCACCTACATTTTCCAGCATCTCCCTTTCCACATCTAAAAGTTCATCCCTTGTAATCAGTCATTTTAAAAAGGAGAAATACAACTCAGCAACATTAACCAAGGTATCTGAAAGTCTGCCGTTCCATGCAGCTCGCCCGCCCAGCGCACCCGCCACTCCCAAGGCGCAGGGGAGGGGCTTTTGTACAACTCTCCTTTGAGGCTGCGCTGGGGCAGAATTTCAGGCTCATATCATGAGGCGAGCTTTGACCAACCAACTGTAAACCTCCATTTACACTTCCGAGTCACTGTGCCTCCTGCTCTCCTGATCCTCTTGACTAAACTCGGGATTCATTCACAGAAGACTTCCCAAGCTTCACAATCACACCTGCTTCTTCCAATGCTGCACTAATTCATTACATTCCGACCTTTGACTGATGACCTCTGGCAGTGGGGAGCCCACTCCCCCCAAACATCCTGTTCCCCATCCAGTTAGCTCTAATTGGGAGGAAACCAAGCCTGTCTCCACCCCACCCCCCCAACTAACTTCCACCAATAAATCCAATGCCTGCCATCTGGGTCCAGAACGAATAAGTCTCATCGTTCTTCTATTTGACAGCCTGTTGGAGGTGTAAGGACCATGATCTCGTCACCAAATAAATGTTCCATGTAATGATCCCTAACTGCTACCCTGGCTACCCTCCTTGGGTCTGGGAATAGCTTGTCCATGTCCCCTGTCCCCCAAAACAGGGTCACTGGAGCTGGCCATGATGCTCCAGGCGTCATCTGCTCAGTACAGAGCAGTGGCTACGGGAGGAAGAGGAGGCCAGCCCTGAGAGTCAGAAGGTGTGGGTTTGAAACCCAAGTCTGGAGGGGATGCCCATCAGCTGGGGAATGGCAGAGCAGATCATGGCACAGGAATGCGATGGAATACTATTGTACTATAAGAAATGGCAAGCGGGTGCTTTCAGGAAAACCCAGAAAGACTCATGGGAGTGGACGCAAAGTGAGCAGAAGCAGAACAATTTTTAGAGTAACAATGATATTGTAAAGAAAATCAATTACAGGGGCAGCCAGGTAGCGCAGTGAATAGAGTACCAACCCTGGAGGACCTGAGTTCAAATCCGGCCTCAGACACTTAACACTAGCTGTGTGACCTCAGACAAGTCACTTAACCCCAATTGCCCTACCTTTCCCCCTCCAAAAGGAAGAAAAGAAAATCTACTGCGAAAGACTTGGCTAGATGGATCAATATGAAGATCAGTGACAATGCCAAAGGTCTCCAAAGAGAGGGATGACTAAATGCGGGTGAAGCAGGTTTTTCACTTTATTTTTCTTGCTCTTTTTTTGCAACGTGGCCAATACAGAAGCTCGCTTCGCATGGCGAGGGGCATCATAATCCTGGCCTTCTCAGTGGGTGGGGGAAGGGAGGGAGCCGACAGGGATCTGGAAAGTGGACAAAGGAATTTTTCTTAAAAGGACGAAGGCGATCCAGGCCAGACACTCGCTACCCATAACTGTGCCTGTGAACAAGGGGCACATTTTCTGAGCCAACAAAAGGAGTCAGAACGGCAGGAAGGGGCCTCAGATACACAACAATCACAAGCCGCTTGTGCAGAGCAGAGGCTGCTGGTGGAGCTGGGGCTGGAGCCCAAATCCAGCCTCAGGCACGGCCCAGTGGCGTGATCCTAGCCAAGTCACTTCCCCTTTGCCTCGGCTTTCTCCTCTGTAAAATGGGGGCAACAGCACCCACCTCCCAGGGCTGTCACGAGGATCAAATGAAATCATATTTGTGAGGCACCTGAGGCTCTGCCTAGCAGCCTGCAAAGAGGACCTTATCGATGTCAGCTGTGCCGAACACGCGGGGCAGAACAATTAAGACAGCTATAACAGGTGCTGGAGACGGGAACAGCTTTGGACGGCCCATAAACGCGCCCAAGGGAACCAAGACGAAGCACTGGGCTGGACTGAAAATGCAGGAAGCAGCGGCCGCTTCTGTCCTGGTTAACACTAAGGGGGCTAATGGGGCTGAAGACTTCATATTTCAGGTTTGGTTTGGCGAGGGTGGGAAGGACAGACTGATTTTGAAAAAAGAAGCAGAGCCCTCGGAGGCAGAGCGAGCAGGGCAAACAAAAGCGGACAGGCCGGTTGTGTCTCCCAGGCTGGGCGAGGTGTTTTGCATGAGCAGCAGAGATGTCAGTCTCCAGAGGGGAGGGGGCCCACAGCACCTCAGGGTCACAGAGACCCAGCCAAGGCACGGGTGGTAACCCCGGGACAGGAACTTTATGCACCGTGTTCAGTCACAGCATGTACTGTTCTCCTGGCTCTGGGTGTGGGGCCTGGCTCAGCTCTCACTCGACAGGACCCAACTCTCCACCCTGGCTCCCCACGGCCTAGCAAACAAAGGCCAAAATCCTCGGGGTGGCATCTGAATCCTTCGGCAGCCCATGAGCCGCCAGCTTCTCAAGCATCCACTCTGTCCACCTCCCTTCCACTGAGCTGAGTCCCTAAGTCCTCCCATCCAGTGCAAACTCCTCAGCCTCAGCTCTACATCCTGCCTTGCCCGGGTCCTCTGGTTCCCCCACTCCCATCTCCCACTCCTCCAAAGCACACCCATCTTTGTCCAGTCATGGTAGCCAGCTTCATGCCTCTCTGAATTCCTCAGACGAGACGTCTGTAAAGTGCCTGGCATAGAGCTTCACACATTGTAGGTGCTTAATAAACACTGGCTCCCCGCCTCCAGCCAGCACCCCACTGGCCTCTCCTGGGGAAGTGCTTCGCGGCTCCTGCCCCCTCTGATGCCCCCCTACCTATATTCTAACAGTACTTACCAGCCCCAACATAAACATTTAAAAAAAGTTTCCCTACATGTAAACAGAACAAGACCCCAAATCCAGGCCAACCAAACCACGGCACCAGAACCATGTACAACTGTAAAAGAAAAGACAAGGAACTGGAACAGTTTGTACTTCATCCACCAAATGGCAGACGTGCAGGGGAAATGTCCTGCACCCCCCAGTGGATTCTTGGTTAGCTTCATCCCATGTTTTCATGCCCTGGGGCTTAGCTCAGCCCTCCCCTGGCCTTCAGCAGGGACTGTGGCCAGCAAGTTCCTCCCCAAGGTTGGGAACGAGCCTCTGGAACCCTGGACAACAGTCCACAGAAGACCCGCCCAGCCACCCAGATTCTCCCAGGATTCCTGAGCCGCTGGTCTGATGGTCTTTCACAACCCACAGCCAGTCACCTATGCCACACATCTCCAGAGAACTAGAATGGGCACAGAAGGCACTGAAGATTTTCATTCTTTCAGGCCACATTTCCTATGTTCCTGATGTGAACAGGGTCCTAATGCTACACTCACTAGGGCATACAGAGGTGTCTAAGGTACTGTTCCTCCTCTCCAATAGAACACGCTTGAAAAAAGCTGAAAAGTCAAGTGTGAGAATGAGAAGTCATGCTGGGAAATCACTGAAGGCCTGCCAAGATGACGCAAGCTACAGACCACTCCTGGTCAGGGATGCTGGGAAACTGATGACTGACCTAGAGAGACAAAGGACTGGGATCTGCAATGCAGAGGAAGGAACCGCCGGGCATCCTCCAGAAAAAGACCCTCATCCAAGGCCCCTGAAAGGCTCAGATGGATTCTCAGCAACAGCTGGCCAGGGACACCACGGGACTGAAGAGGACATCTAAAGAGAGTGGCTCTGGAGCTAGCAAATGGATTCCCCTGTAAGTCGTGGGTCTGGTGCCCACCTACCTGTGAAAGCTAGAAGCCTCTGCCCACCTTGCCCTCTGCTCTCGCTGCTGCCAGCTGAAGCTTTGCCAGGCCTGGAAGAGGATGGACAGGTTTCTGCTGCGATAGTGATGCTCAGCTTTGGCGAACTGCATCTGAACAAAAGCAATGGCCCAGGAGAGAAAGTTAGCAAAAGAAGTACAAACCACCAAGCACCCCATGAAAAAGTGCCCCAAATCACAAACAAGAAGAGAGATGCAGGGAACCCCCTCTCAGCCCTAATACTGGCAAAGGAGACATTGGTCAGGAACAGTCAGTGATGGGGGGGAAGCTAGGTGGTGCAGTGAATAGAGCACCAGCCCTGGAGTCAGGAGGACCTGAGTTCAAATCCAGCCTCATACACTTAGCACCTACTAGCCACATGACCTTGGGCAAGTCACTTAACCCCAATTGCCCTACCTTCCCCCCTCCAAAAAGAAAGAAAAAAAAAAAGGAATAGTCAGTGATGGAGGGGCTATGGGAAGACAGGCCTGCCATACTGGGAAGCAATTTGGAACTGAGAAAAGCTCCTAAACTGTTCACACCCATGATCTCAGGACCAGGTACACAAAAAGAGAAGGCTCCACTATGCCCCAACAAGGAAGGCACCTTGCAGTATTCATACGGCTCACCAGACCATTTCTCCCCCCCCCGGCCTACATCACCAAATGCCCACTGGACACTTTGGACTGAGTATCCCAGAAACACCTCAAACTCGACATGACCAAAAGAGAAGTCGAATCTCTCCCTGCCCGCCCCCCACTTCCTCCAAACGTCCCTCTTTCTATGGAAGGCCCGGCCATCCTTCTGGTCTTCAGGCCTGTAACTCTGGCTTCCCTCTCAACTCCTCACTCTTGGTCCCTCCCCTTAGCCATAAATGGCTGGATCTCACCCTCGCTAGCTCCATTTCCTTTCTCCTCCCACCGAGATGACTGTTACCTGCCTCCCCATCACAGGGGAGACACCACCCCTGATAGTCCCTAGTCATTTCCCATCAGTGTAGGTCTGGAGGCATGTGTGTCATGATCCCCTGCTCAATAAACACACACATCTGTTTGGCTTTTAAAACTCTCCATAACCCGGCCCCAAGCCCTCTCCAGCCTCACTGGACATTATTATCCCTAACTCCGAGCTCTGTTTCCCACATGTGACACATCATTTCCCATCTCAGTGCCTTTGCACTGACTGTCCCCCATGCCAGGAATGCCCTCCCTCCTCCCTCTGCCTCGCAGAGTCCCTCAGGAGGTACCTCAAGCACCACCTTCTACAGGAGCCTTTCCTGCTCCCTGCCTTCCCCCAAAGGCTACTTTCACCCTCCTCCAGCTGCCTAGACTGATTCTGAAAATGCCTCCACGTGTCCTTGCCTCCTGCATGGACTACAAGCTCCCTATGAGAAGAGATGTGGCAATTCTTTGTCCTTGTAGCCGCAGGGCCCAGCCACTGATGGGCACCTCCTCATGCTCAAGTGGGTGCCCATGGAGCAGAATATGGCTGAACAGGGTGTGGTTCATGAATGTAGTGACACTACTGTCCTATAAGGGAAGACTTGTATGAACAGATGATCCCAAAACAACAGACAGACGCAGGAGAACCCTATAGCTAAACCCAGGTTAAGGGCCAGGTCCATCCTGGCCCCTCAGATCAGATGATGAACAAGGGGTCCGGGGGGACAAACGTCACATACACAATTAGACAAACCATCCATGTCCCTGGCTTTGTTCTTCCAGTCTGTCTCCCTCTACAGCAGAAGCTAAGGACTTGGGGTCAAGAATACCCATTCTCTTTTCAAAAGTTCCCTTTGAAAAGGCAAATCTGTCTGGAAGCAGCCACAAATTGGTTCACGCCCTAATTCCTGGTTAACGCCCCTGCCCAGATTAGCTGACAACACCACCGAGTACCAGCCCTGGACACAAGGAGGCTGCAGAAAGAAAGGGGGCACTGATTTGGCCTTCCTTTGTATGCCCAGCACCTGGCACTCAGGGTGCTAGGCACATGGTGCTGCTTCATAAATACTTCTTGGCACCCACTGGTCTCCTGGGCCCATGAGAGTAAGCCCTGACAGCCACTAAGTCAAGGAGCACCACGGCTCTGGGGACATTTCATCACTCTTTGGGTCTGTCCAAGATCTCTGAGCTGGCGCCCCACTCTGGTATTCTGTGATTCTGTTAAGATGGCAGAGGAAGGCCACCAAGGTATGCCTTAATTTACTTCAGCTTTGTTCCTCCCAATCCCCAACAGCCAGCACGGAACCCTGCATACAGCAGGCAGGTATTTCAAGGGTTTTAATTCAATGGCCCAAGATGGGGGACCACAGACCTATCATGGAAGCATTAGTTAAAGAATACTCTGATGACCCAACTCCCTTTTAGCACCAACTCCTTCGGGCTCCTAATTGGTACTAAACTGACCGTCCTGAATTTCGCCACTGCTCCTTGCCAAGCGTGCAGGCCAGATAACAGAGAAAAGTAAAAGGCCTCGCTCCTGGGCCCCAGAACTGAGAAGCAGATGCTTTTGTGATTTTTTAAAAGCTCATGCATGTGAAGGCATCTTCAGGAAGCCCCACGGGAGGAAGCAAAAAAGGAGGGGAGAGGTGAAGGCCCAACCCTTCTGGTTTCCCAATCTGCTTGGGGTGAAGAATTCCATGACCTGGACAAGAATTCCAGGCCAGGGACAACAGGGCAGGCATGGGCCTTGGGGCCAAACAGACACCATCAGTGTGACCTCCAAGGGTCCTATACCCGAGGCCTGCTTCAGGGAGTCTGATAAGCTTTGTGGATGCAGAGATCAGGCCTCAAGGAACAGACTACACCCAAAAGAGTCTCCAAAAGGTCAGCAGGAGAGCAAAAAAATAACCCCCATTCCTGCCAAGAAGTTGCAAAGAAAAGGGAGGGACCCCAGTGTCCTGGCAGAGGTGAGGCTCCAGGATAGAATGTGGCCCACAACAGATGAATTGTTTTACTGACATTTTTGTATCTTCTTTCTCGTTTTTTTTTTTTTTTTAAATTCTTTGTCATAAGGCCTGGCTCTTTTGGAAGGACAAAGAGAAGGGGAAATTTAGGAGCTATAAAGGTGCAAGAGAAAAATTTATATCTCTGGGGAGGCTAGGTGGCACAGTGAATAGAGCACCAGCCCTAGAGTCAGGAGGACCTGAGTTCAAATGCGGCCTCAGACACTTAAAACAAAAAACTAGCCATGTGACCTTGGGCAAGTCACTTAACCCCAACTGCCCCCTCCAAAAAGCAAAAAAAAAAAATTATATCTATTTTTAAAAAGGAACGGGAGCTTGGGCTGTCTCGGGGGGTGGGGGCCCCTCTGGGATGCCCACTCTGCCTCTTCTTTCTTCCTCCAGTCCCTCCACACAACACCTATGGGCCTCATCACAAGGCAGAGGTGCCCTGGCAGGGCCAGCTGAGCTGCAGAGGCTCTTCTGTGGAAGGACTGGACTAGCTAAAGGCAGAGAAACCCTGTGCAGGTCGGTACAGGGCCATTCCTTGGCATCCAAGAGCAGCACAACCTGTGTTAGTGCAAGGGCCACCCCCTGCCTAAGCGCAGAGTGGCACGGCTAGTGTCGAGGGAGGGTCTGGCTGCCAGAGACCAGGTGTGCCCCATCGGCAGGAACCATGCGTTCCTTACCTGTGGATCAGTACCAAATCATGCAACTTATCTGAATGACTTTGTGAATTCTTGGCTAGAGAGCCGTCTTCCCCTCTGACTCCACACACAGCTGGTTCAGTTACTTGGGTCTTAGCCCAGGGGCTTATGGTCTTGGCGTTAGGAAAGACTCCTAACCCAATGGTAATGCTACCTGCATGGGAGCTCATGACTCCTCAGGCAGCTTTGTGAGAAATGTCCTTCTCAGGGACCACAGAATTCAGCTCCTTTCATTTTACAGATATGGAAACTTAGAGTAAAAAAGGTGAGTGACCTGTCCAGGATCACACAACTATTCTGTGCCTGAGGTGGGATTTGAACTCAGGTACAAAGAGCTATCCCCACCCTCCACTAACTTTCAGCTGGCCTTCCATCTACTCTCTGTGTCTTCTATGGGCCCTGCTGGGCCTGTTGTCTCCCATGCTGCTACATAAGCTTCCTTAGGACAGGCACCAGGTTTTTGCTTTTTCTCAGTATTCCCAAAGCCTCGCACCCCCAGTGGGAAGCAAATGCTGGCTGATTAACTTGTCTTGTGGGAGGCTGCCAGGTTCTAGCAGGCCCAAGCAGTGACCTGTGCCTGTTCTGGGATGGGGAGTTTGCTGCTAAGACTAAATTCACATTTTAAACCAAAAGTGACAGACTAAGCAGCGGCTGCTCTGGGTTAGCTCCTGCTGGTGGCTACCGCTACTGACCCTGAGGCCCACCAGCAAGGCTGGATGGTGTGGGCAATGCTGCTGCACCATGCCCCTTCCCTAAGGCTGCATAGGGCTGCCCAGCCCCCAGACACCTGCCTCCACACCATCTCAGCCTTCAAGGCTCCTCTGTGCTGGGGAGCTCCCCTTCTGGCTAAGCTAAAGGGCCGGCTATGAAACAATGACACACTGTAGATGCCGGGGATCAAGAACAAGGAGTTCGACTCCCTTGACCTTCCCCGGGTGGAAGAAGACAAGCAGTCCCGAACAGCTGCCCTGGCAGAATGCTTGGCTACTAAGAACAAACAGGGTCAATCCTGGGCAAATTGGGACGTGGGTACTTGGTCTTCTGTGAATTTCCACTTCCCCATTCTCTGACTTGGCACCTAGAGATCCTGGGAAAGCTTGAGGCCCGGAGCCCTCCAGCTGCCCTTGACCCTTTCCTTCCTCCCTCCCACCCCGTGGGACCACATCTGCTTCTGTCAAGGCCCAATGAAGCAACCAGCACACGATCCCCCCCGGCAAATTCAAGCAATAGCCTCAATGGTCCCTTTTCTCCTTTCCAAGAACTCCCTACCTGTTTCCATCTGGTCTCCCGGGCATTCTGTGACCACAACTGGAGGCACTTACGTAATACAGCTTCCCTGAAAAACAAGAAGGAAACGTGTCAGAACATTTGGGGGACTGCATGGTCACAGGCTCACCTCCACCTTGTCACCTGTTCACAGGAAGCCCAGCAAATGTCATCCTCACATTCCAGGAAGGAGACTGAGGCAGAGAGAGGGGAACTAGTTTTTGAGTGAACAACACACTGGTGAGGGTCTACGGCAGGATCTGAATGAGCCTGGGCCTCCCAACACGCCCTCACCACCTGATCTCCCTTAAGAGAAAATTCAACTGAGAGGGGGCAAGATCCCTGCAGGACAAGCCGGTGCTTGGTCTCAGTTACTCTGGCAGAAAACCCTCATTATGCTGGAAAGGAAAAGGGGAAACAGGGAAGGGGAGCTTGGCAATAGTTTGGGGCCATCATCTCTCTCTGCATGGCCCTGGGCAGGCCCGGAGCTCCCCGCCCCCCCCCCCAGGATGGGCCACTGAGCCTCCAGATCTGAGGGCTCTCCCAGCTGAGAGTCTGCAGGCTCAGTCTAGGGATCACTTACAGATGGGACCAGCTGCTCCCCATCCCGCCAAGCCAAACAAGAGCAATGCGTGACCTGGGGACCTGAGAGCGTTTTTAAGAGAGGCTGAAATGAAGGAGGTGGATGGTGGGACGGCACATGTACTGGGGGCAGGAGGGTCCCCATGGCGTCTGAGAGAAGGCAGCGGCAGGGCTGGGGTTTATTCCGGAGAGATTTGGAACTAGGCCCAAAGGGCCATCAAACTGAACATACCTTTGACCCAGCAATACCACTAGTAGGTCATGATCTCTCCAAAGAGAGCATGAAAAAGGGAAGAGGACTTACGTGTAGCAAAGTATTTTGGGCAGCTCTTTTTGTGGTGACCAAGAACTGGAAACTGAGGGGATGCCCATCCACTGGGGAATGCCTGAATGAGCTGGGGTACAGGATTGTGACAGAATAGACTGTGTTATAAGAAATGGCGAGGAGGAAGTTTCAGAAAAGCCTGGAGAGTCTGACATGGGCTGATGCCAAGCGAAGTGAGCAGAACCAGATCTTTGAAAACAGATCAGCAGCCATGTAAAATGACCACCTATGAATGACTATCTCAGCAACACAGCGGTCCGAGACGCTTCTGAGGGCCTAGGATGAAAATGCTCCCACCCCCAGAGAGAGGCCCAGCGGAGGAGCCTGAAGGTGGGGCGAAACAGACTGGTTTTTGCTTTATTTTTGACATGGTTCTTTTTTCAGTCTCTTGTTTTCTTTCATAACATGACTAACATGGAAATATGTTTTGCATAACTGCATATGTATACCCTATATGCCTGCCATCTCAGGGACGGTAAGGGAGACAATCTGGAACTCAAACATTTAAAAAAACAAATGCTAAAAATTGTTTTTACACGTAACAGGAAAAATATGAACTTCAAAAAAATCAATTTGGGCTTCGTGTGGGGCTTCTTTTTCCCCTTTCTTATCACTTTATTCCTGATGATACATGGACTTAACGTGGCTGAGTTTCTATAGTTTCCTAAGGCTTTTTTACATGAAAGAAGTCCACAAATCAGAAAACAAACACTTCCCTGTCTAGCCAGGTGCAAGACACGCTGGAGAGGGGGGAGAGTGGTCTGGGCATGAGGCAATTCACCTTGAAGATGAGAATCAATCAGAGCTGGAAGGAACCTGGGGACCACCTTGCACCAACTGCACATTCTACAGGTGGGGAAACTGAGGCTCAGAGGGGGAGGAGCCTGGCACCCAAGATCACACAGGCAGCCCCACTGACATTCCAAACAGCTGCCTCCCAGTCTATTCCAGAGAAACGGTCCTTGCTAAGGGCCGCTCATCAGGCCACACAGCTGGACAGAACTCTCTCCAGAGAACATTCGACTGATTCCCTTTGCCCCAATCAGACATTCACCAAACAACCTTTCCATCTGGAATCTGGTCACCCAAGCGGCCCCTAAGCAGCAGAGTGCGCAGGGGCCTGAGCAGATGCTGCCCCAGCTGTCAGGCCGGCTGGGTCCCACTGCCTCTGGACCCTCAGCCTGCCCCAATGAGTTAAGACGTTTCCATTCTGGCTTAGAGACCAATCTCTCATGGGTTAATTAGTGTTAATGACACCCTGGTGGCCTGTGCAGGCATGTGCAAGTGCACACACACATGCACACACACATGCACACGCACGCACACACATACGCGCACACACACACACACACAGAGGTTTAGGGCTGGAAGGTCCTTAAGGGCCACCAAACCTGGCCCCCTCATTTTAGAGATGAAGAAGCTAAAGTGAAGGTGATGATGTGACTGTCCAAGGCCACAAGGTCCAGCCATCCCTAAGGCAGCATTCAGACGTGGGTCTGCCTGACCTCCCCACCACAGCGCCCTGCCTCTAGGGAAGCGCACACCTAGCCCTGGATGTGGCCAGGCCAGCTCCCCAGCTACCTGCCTCCCCCAGGGAGGCCTCTGGGCCAGTGGGGAGCCAGCAGGGCCATGGAAGGCTACATTCCCTCTGCACTCTGCCCCCTCTCCTGACTGAGCACAGCACACCAGCTGATGCTCACCCACCTTTCTCCATCCCCTTCCCTTGTGGAGGGAGCGATCCATGGAATTACTCTGTTGAACTGATACATGCCCACCCAAAAGGAAGGCCTTGCTGAGGAAATCCCAACGGGACGAAACAAAAGCCACCCTCCCACTGCACAACAACCATCCCAGGCCAAGGTGTCACCCCTTTCGTGGCAAGCAGAACCAAGGAAACAGCACCACCTACAATGACCCAAATACGGCAGCCCCACAATTATTCCATGACCAGTGTGGCTCTACCTCAAGGGGGCCGACAAGAGGGCAGATCCTGGGAGGGTCCCAGCCTGCAATGGCATTACCTGTAGTGGCTGTGAGCACAGAGCAGCTGGGGTAGCTGCCTCTCATCCTCCCTCTGCTCAGCTCGCACACACCAGCGGCGCCAGAACCTCTGCAAAAGCTGGAGTCAGAGATGAGACAAAACCATGCATGAGGGGAGTAGGGGGACCCTCCTGTCAGCACCCACAGTGACAGAGGCTCTTTAAGATTCACAAAGAAGAGGCACTTCCTCCTAAAAGCCCCCAGGCCATCAGAGTAAATGTGATGCATCTTACAGGTGGCCAAACGGAGGCCCCAGGATGTGCTGGCGGTGGGGTCACCAGCCCAAATTCAGCATCCCTCCTGCCAAAGGGACAGCAGGGGACAAGAGTCTAACGGTAGGAAACACACGCCCAGTCTGGGCTGTGCTGAGGCCACCCCACTCTGAGGTCAAAGACATTCTCTTGGACTTTAGAAATCAGACTGTGGGCAGCCTCTGCTTTTCCACAATAGGTGGCTTCCTTCTGCTACCTTCTACCCACTGCTGGAGGCCTCGAGGCTCAGCAAAG
Source organism: Pseudocheirus occidentalis (assembly GCA_028646575.1). Taxonomy (NCBI): domain Eukaryota; kingdom Metazoa; phylum Chordata; class Mammalia; order Diprotodontia; family Pseudocheiridae; genus Pseudocheirus; species Pseudocheirus occidentalis. Next base: position 9,628,531 of record CM053594.1, on the reverse strand, counting down.
GGACTAGTCCAAGGTCACAGCTGAGTCTAGAGTCCAAGGCCTCCAGGTTCAAGTCCTGTGTTCTTCCTTCTGGGCCTTGTGAAACAATCCAATCAGAAGAACCTGTCCTCTTGAGAAGCAGTAACTACCAGACATAACACCATGACCCAAACAGTTAGATAAAGAGTGGCTGCTGCTGCTGGAAAGCTTAATGAGAATACAGCTGACAACCATCTCAGAGATGGGGAACCACCCAAGTGTCTGGGTCCTAACTTGGGGTGCTACAAAGCAAAAAAAGGCATCAAGTATTGACTTCCACTGCAAACCCAGGGCCTGAGCCTAAATGCCTGAAGAACTGTCCCAGCACAAAGGGAGATGTGGGTGGGAGGCCCAAAGGGGCAGCCTCACCATGGCCTGATACTGCCCATGCGCCAGATTCTTCTGTAACCGATGGAGACGGGAACTCTCCACATTGTCCTTCAGAGCTCTGAAGCAGCTGAGCTGAGGAAAGAGGAGGAGAGAGCCAGGTTCAGGGTGAAGCCTCAAGACCACATGGAGTTATCTGCCCAAGGATGGATGCTACCACATAGCTCGGGGCTGCTCACACTGGAGGTACGACCCCATACACAGCTCAGAGATCAGAGAGGCTCCTGCCCTCATGAGGGCCACAGTCTCATGGGGGATACAACACAGAACAGAAGAAAAAGGCAACTCCTAAGTGGCAGAGGTGCTCCCTTTCAGTGAGCAGCAGTGAGGATATGGGGTCAGATGCCTGGATCTGAGTCCCAGCTCTGCCCAACATGCCCAGTGTTACTCAGGGAAAGTCACTTCCCCTTTCCAGGGCTCTGCCTCCTCAGCTGTGAAATGGGAGGACTGGCATGAAGGATTGCTAACTAGTCTCCAGTGCTGAATCTCGAGCTGGACGTGCAAGAAAAGGACAAAGTGCTCTCCAAGGTGGGAAGAGGGAAGGGCATTTCTGGAGGGAGAGAGAGGGAATCACGAACCACTGGACTGGGCCCGGTGGGGGTCAGAGTGTAAGAGGCCAGGACAGCAAGGAGGATGTGTCAGGTACTGGGAGCAGCAGGGAGAAACCGAGGCACAGGGCAAGAAGTGGGAAGGGAGGCAAGAAAAGGATGCCTGACCAGGATGGGGGAGGCCTTGGAAAGGGGCAGGCCAAGGGGCATCAGGAGGCCCCTGAAGGCATACTGGGAAGCCCATTAACCTGGCAGTGGTGTGAAGGGTGAATTCAAGGGGAAAAGGAAAGAGCCGCTATCGGAATGGGGGCCTGCCTCACAAAGGGATGGACCACTCTGTTTGTTAAATGAGGCTATTAACCCCTGAACTCTGTGGCCACAAATAAGAAGACTTCACACGAGGGTTCTGAAACCATAAAAAGAATCTGTGGCCACTCAAGAGGCCCCATCCTTGGGTGATGCTCAGCAGAAGCACATGTCCCTGCTTCACAGCTATGCCTGGCCCTGGCACCAGAACCAGAGGAAGGGCCAAAGAAAGTGAGGCTACCACACCCCAACTGACCAAGAACCATGGTGGGCAGGCTGGAGCCACAGGAGGAACAGAAATCTGGCTGAGCCACCAAAAACAGGAGGCCAGACTAGAGAGAGACCCCCAAAGTATCACTAAAAAAACAAGAGGGGCTCCTTATTCAGACTCCCATTATCTGTGACCATGAGAAAACAGCCATCAGACACCCAACAGCTGACTGCCGAGTAAACTACAGCACCTAACGGATACTCTACTGCAGCAGAGCCCGATGGGGACAAGGGGCAGAGACTGGAGAGACCCTTAGGAAAGCTTCTCATTCCACTCATCAGCGACGACAGTCCCTTACTAAGAGGCTGAATGACTGGCCAAGAGTCACACAGCTGGCAGGAGCCAGAAGCAGCCCTTAGTAATGACAGCTGGCATTTACAGGGAGCTTTATTGTACCCGAATCACCATAATAAAGGAAGGGGCTGGGATGAACATCAAGCTTCTCCTCCTGCACTTCACGTCTTGGCTCCCATAGCCTGGCCTGGCCCTCCCGGCTCTTCCCAGGGCCTGCCCTACACCCCATCTTTCCCCTCCTCCAAACTTGTGAGGCAAAAGCTATTATCATCCTCACCTTACAGATATGGAAACTAAGGCAGACAGCTCATCACAAGGGAGGGTACGGAGAAAAAAGAGAAGATGGGGGGAGAAGGGAGGGGAGAGGATCAGTTGGGGAAGTTAAATTTGGGGAAAGCTGCTGTAGAGAATGGCATGGAGTGGGTCAGACACACTCACGAGGGGCCAGGAATCTGACGAGGGCATAACTGGGCCATGCTAAAAGGGCCAGCATTCAAGGGCGAGAGCTCGGCTGACATCAGACCCAAGCAGCAGCGGTAGAAGTGGATGAGGCAGAGTGTGAGCGTGAGCGGCAACGCCAAGACTCCGAGAACAGAGCTGGTTGGTCAGACAAAGGGCTAAGGGTTGGAGGGACGGGGCCTCAGTGAGGACGCAGCCCAAAGAGTGAAGCCAAGGGAGAGAGAACGACCAAGGACAGACAGAACGGTTGCATCAGTGGAGCCTTTGTGGGGCGCTGACAAGAGGTGATGCCGCATGGGGCTGAGGGGAGCACAGGGGTGGGCCGTGATGAAATGGGAATGCAGGGTATCTGAGGGGGTACCCAAATGTACCATCCTCCTACAAGGGCAGGAGGTAGGCAGTGACTCAACTGAGCAAAGGTGGCAGACGTCCTGGGGGCAGAGGGAGCAGGCAGGGCATGGGTGCATAACGTAAAAACAGGAGAGGCCAATAAAAACATTCTCAAAAAGTTCCAATGGCTGTAGATGAAGCAGGAGCAGGAGCCACCCCACAATGTCGCAGGAGATGGGAAGTGGAAGCATGCTCCACATGGGGACAGACGGTCACTGATTACAGTAATGACATTCAGCCCTAAAGAAGACAGGCCACAATGGCCCTCTCCCTTCTTAGGACAGGTGGGGGGGCTACGGACACAGAACGCTGCGGACGTGGCGGGGCTGGATAGGTGGCAAGGGTGTTTTGGATGAAGAGGGTTTTGGCCTTCCTTTCTCTGTTCCTTCTTATAAAGGGTGGCATTCTGGGAGGGGGAGAGGAGAAGGATATACTGGAAAACAAGAGGGATACGAAGACAAAAGAGAGAAACTCAAAATTGCTAATTAACTTAAAACAGTCACACTGATGCCCCAGAGGAGGTGGTTTGCTTGTCGGATGAGCCTGTTTTGTATCATTCTCCTTTCCAAACACACACTTGCCTCTTCCCCTCCCCACTAACTCACGGCTTGTAACAGAACTTTTTAAACAGTTTAGCCAAAGAGAGAGGCCCAGAGGCCACAGGGAGTCCATAGTCCTTGTCCTCACTCCCGCACAGCAGGGCACAGGGAAGGGCGGCACCATCTGCCATCCTTGGGGCAGAACAAAGTGCTTCATGTCATTTTCTTCTCAAATTGAGGAAGGAGCTGCAGGTGGAAGGCCCCTGGAGAGGCTCCAGGTGGAAGGGTAGACTTCTCCCATCATCACTGACATGGGGGACAACACCAGGCCCCCTGGGGTGGGCAGGCGGAAACCTTACCACCAGCCGCCATCGATGGTGCTTCTCTGCCAGGTCCCAGAAGGCCGCGTCCTCGGCAGAAATCAGCATGTCTGTCATGAAGTTAAAGACTTTTCTTAAGTGGTCCCCCTCCCCCCAGGGGCTTGTATCTGCCCACAGGGATGAGCCAGGCACCTGGGAGAAGATGCTGCCAATTGGTGGAACATCCTCGATCAGAGCACACTGGAGCCAGAACCGCCGGGGCCACCAACCAGACACCTGAGTCCCTACCCTGAGGCCCAGATGGACAGTAGTGATCGAGACAACCCTGCTGTCTGATGTAATCACTAGCATTTATTACGGAGTGCATGCTTTGTCTGAGCCTGTGTGAGACCCTGCAGCTCTACCAACAAAAGCACCCCTGATGCCCCTGGTGGGCTGCCACTTCCTCTGAAGGCCCACCATTGGGCAATATGGAAATAAGTGGCAGTTTAGTAAGAGGAAAACAAGGTTATCGTGGGAGGGACCCTGCCAGGGCACGCAAACCAAGAGATAAGGGGCAGACTCCGGCCCCCCACCCTTTGATGTGCTGGTGTCTAGGGGAGCCCTTGCAGAGGTTCACGGGATCACAGGTTCAGAGCTGGGAGCCACCCCCTACCTCTTACAAAGGACTTGCCCAGGGTCACCGGGTCAGTGAGGACTTATGGGGAAGCCTGAACACAAGCTGACCCCGACGGGTCTGTGCCTTTGGAGGGCACACTCAGGCCCTGAGAGACCAGGGCACCTGTGGGAATCTCATGTGTACCTCCTCCTCAGAGGCCAGGATGACCTGCTTGATTTCTCTCCCTGGGACAGTGCATGACATATGGCAGACACTCAGCAGGAAGCAAGGGGAAACCGCGCTGTTCCTCGGGTGACTGCTGGTCAAGGCTCCTGTCTCCCAGCCCCGGCTAAAGCTGGGCTGCCACCAGTACTGACATCAAGGCGCCCTAGTCCCACCCTCACTCGCCTGGCCCAGGCCAGCTGACCAGGAAGGATACAGAGCTTCCAGCGCTGGAAGGCCTGCCGCAAGGTGATCCGGGCCGCCAGCGCCTCAATCCGCGCCTGGTGAGCACGAAGGTGCTTCCTCTGCTCCCAGGCCATATGCCAGACCAAGAAGCCAGTACGGACCATGATGGCACAGTGGAATTGTCCAGCCAGCTCTAGAGAGAAGCACACAAGAGGGGTCTACAGGCCCAGCAGGCTGTCAGGAAAGCCCCCAGGGACAAGGGGAGGGACCAGGGGCTGCCCCCTCTGAGAACTAATCATGTGGCCGAGGTGTCTATGAGGAGGGAAAACGTCAGTGGTTTGGAAGCACGAGACCAGCAAGAGGACCCCCATTGAGTAAAGAAGCCTAGGTTCTGGCTACAGACGGACAGGTGTCCAGGCTCTGCTGTCTCACAGGGGCTCTGTTTTTCCTCCCTCCAGACAGGATACTGACACTGGGCCATGGTAGGGAAACACCAACCCAGAGTCAGGCTGGAAGAAGCCTCTGGGGCCAGTGCCTAACCCTGGCTCCCTGCATGCTCTCCTAAAATCAGCGGGCTGCAGCTAACAACCAGGTGTGCCCAAGCCCTTTCTCATCCATGCGGAAATCCCATCCATGCAGATGGTGCAACAAGACCCATGTCCTGGATGGCCATGACACAGTACCTGATATTGAGGGGGCCTTTCTGATGATAGGGAGGGGCCAGGGCCTGGACATCAGAGGCCTGCCTCCAACCACTCAGAGACACATCACTGACGTGTCACATGTCACTGATGTGCCACCACAAAGCTCCTGGGGATTCTCTGGCTGGGGTCCCAGCAGAAGAGGGAAATCTATCAGGAGCATGAGGTACATCTGGCCTCCTCCAGGTTACTCAGACATGCCCAAGCTATCCTTGCAGAGTGATCTCTACAGCCCTCCATGAGTCACAGCCTTCCTCCTCAGACCCCTCATGCTCCCCTGGGCACCATAGGTCCTAATGAATACTGAAGGACCACATGCATTTAAGGACCCTAGCCTGAGAGGCAGAAGGGGCCTCAGAGCCACCACCCTCCCTCATCATGTGAAAGGGAGAAGACGGGGCCTGAGAAGGACTGGGCCCAAGATCACCTGGGTGGTTAGTCACAGTGTGAGGGCCTCTCCCTCGGCAGCGGGCACCTGCCCACTGCACTCCAGGGCAGACCAAGCCCCCAGTGCCTACGGGCCACTGCCACAGGCAGTGTCCTTAAAGACGTGCGGCCATGGATGTCAGCAACACAGCGTCTTCCCTACTCACGGGTCTGGCACCGCTTTTCTCTGCGGCTCTGCACGTAGCCCCTCCAGGCCGTCAGCGCCCTCTGCCACTCCCGGCGTGCGAAGTGCCTTCTTGCTTCAGTCTCCTTCTTCCTGATGGTTTGGATAAGCAGGAATTGCTCCTGCCACTGAGACCAGGCCTGGAAGTCAGAAGAAAAAGCCGAATCAGAGGGAGAGGCCAAAAAGTAGGTAAAGGGTAGAGAGGGCCCTGGGGTCAGGGACCCCATGGTATGCGGTCCAGCTAACGATCAGGCTACCAGAGGCCAGAGGAACACAGGCATCTGATGCTCTCTGAAACAAGGAACCAGCCAAGGACACAAAGGCTCACTGTGAAGAAATGCCTACCACACACCAGGCACCCCTGGGGCCCCAGCCCCGACCCCTCTGGGAGAGCTAGGACTCTCTATCTCCATCACCTGGGCCTCCCACCCTAGCAGGGGCTGAGGTCAAGCCACAGTGCCATCTGGCGGCCCCTGCAGAGAATACAGCTGAAGAGCCCAAGACCGAGCTTGGAGATGAGAGGTTGGGGAGGGGAACCTGGGGAGGGGAGGCTACAAAGGGGAGGCCCAGGGAGGGGAAGTCAGGGACGGTCCCCTTCTAGACTATCAGGTTTGGGAAAGGGACTGTGGAGGAGAACACCACATAGGTCAGTCCAAAAATGGAGCAGTGAGTCTCCCATGACAGGAGAGCCTGAGGAGGCTGGATGGGGCAGAAGGGTGGGGGGGGCTCCTGTACAGAATCAAGAACAGATTGAGGTCCCATGGACCTCTTGGGGTCCAGGGCTCTCCCCATCTTGAGCTGGGCCAGGAGGAAAGGCAGTGAGTAAAGGGCTTTCAGGCTGTGTCTGGTGGACAATGGGGAGCCACCAAAGACTGAGCACAGAAAAGAAACGGGGAGATGGACAAAGAGCTCTCAGGCACCTGCATCCACTTGTACATCTCTTCCTTGTCCTCCAGCCCATGACTCTCAGGCCTCTCCTGCCTGCAACCATCCGTCCAAGGGGCCTACAGCATCCCCAGAGCCAGTGCAGAGGTCAAAGTCCGGCTGTGCATTCTGTCAAGCCGTCAGGCCCCTGTAGCCGATGCACTTTTGTGGCCCAGGCCCAAGGAGGCATCAAAGGAAGCCACAGGCCTGAAACACAGCCCAGACTTACTCAAAGTGCCCTCCAGGGACAAAGCGTGCCTCAAGGGCTCTGGGGAAGCCAGTCCTTTGTAGGGGGCTCCCCATGCTGTCACCGCAGAGGCATCTTTAAGAGAAGGCCTCTTGCAATCTAGATCTACGCCCAAAGGGCTATAAAAATGTGCAAACCCTTTGACCCAGCAATACCCCTTCTGGGGCTGCATCCCAAGAGATCATACAAGTGGGAAAAGGACCCACATGTGCAAAAATATTCATAGCAGCTCTTTTTGTGGCGGCAAAGATCGAGGGCATGCCCATCAGATGGGGAACGGCCGAATAAGTCACAGCGTATGAATGGAACGTAACTGTGCTGTAAGAAATGAAGAACAAGCAGACTTCAGAGAAACCTGCAAAGACTCAGATGAACTGATGCTGAGTGAGGGGAGCAGAACCAGGAGAATATTGTAACACAGTAACAGCAACACTGTAACAAGGCTCAACTGTGATATTGACTCAGCCCTTCTCAGCAACGCAAGGACCTAACACAGCTCCGAAGGACTCATGACGGAAAATGCCGGCCACCTCCAGAGAAAGAACCTGGAGTCTGAATGCAGAGCGAAGCAGACTGTTTTCTTTTTCAGTTTTTTTCCTCTCTCAAGGTTCCTCCTATTCATTCTGGTTCTTCTATATGACGTGACTAATGTGAAAGTATGTTTAATGGGAATATATGTATAGAGCCTATATTGGACAGCAACTTGTCTTGGGGAGGGAGAAAAAATTAAAAACTCATGGAAGTGAATGTTGAAAACTAAAAATAAATAGAAGAGGTCTCTCCCCTAGGAGACAGCTCTGAGCCACGGAGCCCAGCAGAGGGTGCAGGGTGCTGGCAGCAGCCAGGCCAGGCCCCCGTCTCCTCCTGACAGAATGAGACCAAGAAAAACTCATGTTCACACTGAGAATCTACCTCTTACACATCTTAACTCCTGATGGTACTAACAGAAGGGAAAGAGCATTGATAAAGCGCCTACTATGTGCTAAGCCCTGTTAGGGAAAGAATCTTCTCATCTGGCCCTGACAACAAGGGAGGCCATCAGGGAGGTAGATGAAGTTCTTAGCTCCACTCTACAGAAGAGGCAAACTGAGGTTTCCACCGTTATACGGCCAGGAAGTGTCTGAGGCATAAGCAATTTGGGATCGCTGGGGGTCCGAGTGCCCCTCCTGGGATTCTGTCTCCTCTTCTGATTCTCTTATTCTGAGATGAGGTAATGGGGACTCTCTCCATCACAGCCCCCAGCAGCTACCTGAAGCCTCCAGTGCCAGAGGGAGAAGACAGAACGACTCAATCCTTATGTCCCCTTCCCGGGCTCTCACCTCCTGGGGGAAATCTGCCACAGGAACAGGCTGTGGCAAGGCCAGCCATAGACAGAAGATTGTCCAGCAACTCACTCTGGTAGAGAATCCTTCCTTCTTCTGGGGACTCCCACTCCACCAAACATGAAACAGGATGGAGGGCAGGCAAGGGATGGCCACCTTCCATCTCCTGCTCTTAGTGGCTCCTGCAGGAAGGCAGCCAGGGACCAGACACAATGTCCAACCCCCAGCCTGTAGGACTGGCATGTCCCACTGCTCCAGCCTGGTCTCTGGCCTTCCAGGGCCCACTGCTGTGTAGAGACGGCCCCAAGGGCCAGGATGACAAAAGAGGAGGGATGTCCCTCTAGTGTGTGCACCCACCTCCTACTGCACCTCTCTCCTGAGGCAAGAAGAAGAAAGTTGGTGGGTGGCGGGACCTCCAACTCTCCTGCTCTGCCATGTCCTGCTGAACTGACAGCCTTTGAAGGGAAGACAAGAAGTGAAGCCGGCCTCCCGTATGACGATAGATGCTGAATCTCCCCCTCTGTGTCTGCTGCCCAATCTCCAGGCTCCTCGGGGAAGAGGAGAGCAGCCTCCACTCCAGGCTGAGCAGGCCCACACTGGCCACATCCTACACTCCTGCACGTCACCATTCAGACTCATTCCCCATCTCCTACCACCTGATTCCTCATTTCCATCCACTTCAACCTTCCTGATCAAAGGCTACACACCCCTTCCCCTGTGCCCCCCAGAGGCCCCTTCCACAGACAACAAATCTACCTTCATCTTCTTTCCCTTCTCCTTTTCCTCCTCCTTGTCCTCCTTCCACCTTCTGGCCTGGGCATGGCTAGATTTTTCCCCGATTTCTTCCTGATGACACAGCTTCCCTGGATATCTCCCTTCAGGCCTGGCTTCACCTTCCCTGGCTTGGAGTCCCCATGGCCCCGTCCAGGCTCGCCTCCTCCCTCCATCACGCAGTAATCTTCCTTCCTTTGAGATCCATACAGCCCACATCTTCCACCCAATCAAAACCCTGGCTGTGGCTCCCTACAGACCCTCAGGGCCCTTCCCTTCTCTCCTCAGCAAGTTCAGCCATGCTCACAATCTTTCTCTCCTCTCCAACTCCAGCCTTCATACTCAGGTCCTTCCCTATACACAGTGATTCCCCAGCACCCCAAGTCATCGGTTCCTCAGCCTCCCCCTCTCCCGTGACCTACACCCGAGCCACATGCAAAGATGGTCAAACCTTCGCCAAGTCACCAACCCTGCTCTGGCCAGCAAATATATGCTCCCCATATTGAAGCATCCTGACAAGTAATCAAGGGGGTTTCCACCTGTCCCCTGCCTGCTCTTCCCCCACCTCCAGGCCCTCAGTTCTCCTTGAAGGCACTTGCCCTGCACGGGCCTTCTCTCCTCTTTTCACCATCTTGACCTCGTGGTAAACCAGTTCAACTCTACGCCATCTTCTTCTGGAGGCCCCGGCCACCTTATCCACTGGGCTCTGCCAAACATCAGACCTCATCACACTCACCATTCATGACACTCCTTCCTATACACAGGCTGCTCATGAAGGTAGAGAAAACCACACAACCCTTTTAACTGAGTTCATTATTTAAACTTGTTACACAACTTCATCTGTGTCCTCACACAGGTAATCCTACACTCCCCTTACCAACTCACTCTCCCCCTCTCCACAGTGGCTCTTCCAAACCTTCTCATTCCTTCTTGAATCTCCCATGGCTCCCCTGACCCCACCCTCTCAGCTGAGAACTTTGCCTCATTTTTTACTGAGGAAATGGAGGCCGTTCCCCCAGAGCTCCCTCTTGCCGTCTTCCTCACTTCCTGCCACTCAGAGGCCTTCTGCCGCTCTCTCCTCTCACAGAGGAGGCCAATGCCTTAGCAGGGCCAGCCCTCCACCTACAGATGGAATCCCATTCCACCCTCCGCTCTAAAATCCCTCCCTGGCTTCTGGCTCCTTCTGTCCTGCCACAAGATGTGCGTACACATCTCCCTTATCCCAACAAACCCTCCTTTGACCTTCCAGCCCAACGATCACCTTCTGTCTTCTGCCCTATGTGGCTAAATTCCTAAAGGAAGGCCACCTCCAACAGGGGCTGCCACTTCCTCTCCCCCTTGACAATTTGGTTTTTAACCTTCCCATTCCCCCAATGATCCCTCAGCTGCCAAGTCCAGGGGGCTCTTCTTCATCATTCCCAGCCACTCTGCAGCCGCTGATACTGTCAATAACAACCTTCTCCTCCTGGATCTTCTCTTCTCTCTCTCCTGGTTTTCCCTCCTCCCTCTCTGACCACTCCTCCTCTGTCTTTCTTGCTGGATCCTCCTCCAGATCATGCCCTCTCACCATAGGTGTCCCCTGGGGCTCTGGCCTGGGTCTTCTGTACTACTTCTCCCTCTGTACCACTTCTCTGGGTGATCCCAGCAGCCCCTATGGATTCAATGACCATCTCCCCACCAATGATCCTCAAATTGACCTGTCCTGCCCCAATGTTTCCACTGACCTCCAGCCTTTCATCTGCCTACTCAGGCCTGAGGTCTTGGACCGCACCAGGTGTAGCCACCATTCCCTGATGAGAGGGAGCCTCTGCTTTTCCAATCTCTGTGCAGATAGCTCCCTTCTCTCTTCCTCTGGCTTCTCTGAGGCTGACTGAGCATGAGGCGCCTTGGTCACTCTGTCATCCCAGTTCCTGGCTACTTCCAGGCTGGCTGGACCAATGATTCACCATTCTCAAAGTCCCTCTAACATTGGTCAACTTTTGCTGGCTCTGGGTATGAGGTGTAATTTCATCATTACTTTAACTTATATTTCTAATTGTACTGTTCTAATTAATTTACACCACTAATTATTAGCAATCTGCAATATCTTTTTCACAAAACAGCTGCCAGTTTGGATTTCTTCGTTTGGAAGCTGCTTATTCAGAATCCTTTTACACCTACCTTATCATTCCCCTCTCCCCCTCTCCTTTTCCAATCTCCCACGGCTCCTCCTCCCCCACCCTCCCAGATGAAAATCTTGCTTCATATTCTACTGAAAAAATGGAGGCCATTCATCGAGCTCCCTCGTCTCCCCTCTTCCTCAGCTCCCATCACTCTGATGCCTCCTACCCCTCTCTCCTCCTTCACCTCTCTTGCCCGTGAAGAGGTGGATTTCCTCCTTATCAAGGCTAATCCCTCCCTACCAACACAAGTGATCCCACTCCCTTCCTCCCACAGATTGCACCCCCTTTTTGTCATCCCCCTCCCTTCTTCTCTTCCCTCTCTCTCTCCACCGGCTCCTTCCCTCCTGTCCACAAACCCCCACAAGTCTTCCCTCTCCTTGATCCTTCTATCCCCATCATCTGCCCTTTGTGGCTAACCTCCTCCAAAAGCGTCTATACTGGGGGCCTCCACTTCCCTCTCACTCTCTGGCTTCCAATACTGTCATTTCCCCAAAACCACTCTCTCCAAAGTAACCACGGAACAGTCTCTCAGGAGCCAGATCTGGTGACCTTTTCTCCATCCTCCTTCTCCCTGACCTCTCTTCAGCCTTTAGCCCTGCTGATCCCTCTTCTCTCTCTTCTGGTTTCCCTCTTCCCTCTCTGACCACTCCTCCTCTGTCTTCCTTGCTGGATCCTCCTCCAGAACACGCCCTCTCACCACAAGCATCCCCCCCGGGCTCTGAACTGGCCCCTCTTCTCTTCTCTCTCTCTGTACCACTTCTCTGGGTGATCTCACCAGCTCTTTTGGCTTTACGATTTTCAAATCTACCTTTCCTGCCGCAACCTCTCTGCCTATGACTAATTTCAGACATTGCAAACTCAATATGTCTAATACAGAACTCATTAGCTTTCCCCCTAAACTGTCCCCTTCACCTCCACCTTTCCCAGGCTACCACCTTCTTCCCAGTCCCTCAGGATGCCAACCTAGAAATCACCCGGGACGCCTCACTTTCTCCCCCTCCAGACCCAAGCTGCTGCCCTCATGCCCTCATCCCTGAACTGCTGCTGGGGGCAGGGGGTCTGCCTGCCTGCCTCAAGTCTCTCCTACTCCAATCCATCCTCCATTGAGCCCCTAAAGGGATTTTTCTAAAGTGCGGGTCTGACCACATCACCCCCTACTCAACAACTCCCGTGGCACCCTGTGGTCCCCAGGATCAAATACAAAATGCTGTCTGCCCTTCAGAGTCCCCTGTGCCCCAGTCCTCCTCCCTCTCCAGCCTTCTCACGCCTCACTTCCCAACACATGCTCCTCGAGCCAATGGCCCCGGCCTGCTGGCTGTGCCATGAATAAAACCCTCCATCTCTCAGCTCTGGATGTTTCTCTGGCCGTCCCACACACACGGACCCTTCTCCTTCCTTCTCTCTGATCTTCTGGCTTCCTTTATGGTCCAGCTAAATCCCCCCTCCTACAGGAAGCCTCCCCCAGCCCCTCTTAATTATGGTGTCTTCTCTTTTAATTATTCCCTATTTATCCTGCCCAGAGCTTGCTTCGTATGTCTCTGTTTGCCTGTTGTCTCTGCATTAGACTGGGAGCTCTCTGAGGGCAGGGGCTGTCTTCTTTCTTTGTGTACCCAGAGCTCAGCAGGTGCCTGGCCCACAGTGGGGCTTAATAAATGCGGACTGGAGAACTGCCTGCTTGAGTGAATGGCTCTCTTTTTCTATACCACCTTTACCAGAAGTTTGCTGCAAAGATAATTTTCCTACTTTTTTCTCATTTTAACTACGTTAGATCTGTCTGTGCAAAAACATTTAAATTTTATGTTATTAGGATCGTCTCTGTGATATTCTTTCTTGTTTCTTTAGGCACAAACTCCTATTAAGAGCTATTTAAAAAAATAAGATCTCTACATCAGGAAGTGGGTGGAATATCAGCTGGATGGGTCAGAGGAGAGGAAGGTGTGAGGTGAGGGAAGTCTGCCTACAGCGATCGCCAGAGTGAGAGGCACCAAGACCCGGGCTGCTGGTGAACCCAGTTGTGAAGGGAAAAAAGAACTTGCCATGGACCGATGGCGGAGATGGAGGGAAAGGCCACAGGGGTCCCCCACCTGTGGGCGATGGGCTGAGATGTCATTGGTGACAATGGATGGAGCTATAACCAAGGTGAGTCTCACCCAGAACTGCAGGCTGGCGCTCCAGTGCTGCAGGGCCATGATCTCCATCGCGTGGCCCACACGGCTCTTCTGCACTTGCCGCCTCCACGCTCTCCAAGGCACTCTGCATCAAAGAGAATCTCATCAGTACAAGGAGAAGGGGCACGCCCAACCCTGCTCTGTCCTCGTCCCGCCATACAGGAAGCCCCTTGGCCACACGGCCCCCAGGTGCAGCATCCACACAGGGCTGCACCCACCAGAGGCTGTCATGGAGCTGCTGAAACAAGCCGTGAGGAGAAGGTCAGGCGTCCTCTGGGAAGACGAGCTCTGCCCGTGTACGCAAAGGGGCTCTGCCAATCCCTCGTGGAGGGGGGCAGCTCAGTACAGGGCAGGGAGCTGGATCGGGGCCAGAGGAGCAAAGGCAGCCTAAGACCATGACTCAGGATGGAGAGTGGCCACAAGAGAGGGCAGGGAGAAGCACTCAGGAAAGGACAATGCCTTACACACAGTAGGTACAGTAGGTACAGAATAAGTGCCTATTAGACAGAAACTGAACTGACAGAAGAAAAACGCCTGGAAAGGATCTGGCAGCTCCTTCTGAGCCCAAAATCACGGCCCAGAGGGGCGCCATCCAGGAGTAATGAAAGAGCTAGTGGCTCAAGGCCGGACAGCATGAAGAGAGCAGGAGCCACAAACGTCTGGCAAGATCCTGGAGCCGTCTGTGAAAAGGACGGCTCCCAGAAGCAGCAACCCTGAAGAGCTGACAATCCCATGAAGCACGCTTCCTCTTCTGGCGAGGTCACCAGAGCATCTTTGCTGCATGTGATAAAGCAGCTTTGGCACAATCACAGAAAAGCCAGAGAGGCATGGCCGAGGCAAACCTGCCAAGGCCAGATCCAGGAGGCTCAGCAGCCACCGGCCCTCAGCCTGGAGGAGATCTCCAGGGGAACGCTCCCAGGAGGGGGCCTGGGCCTGTGTGGTTTCAGGGTCTTGTCGAGGTCTAGATGCCACACTTATCCAATTTGCTGATGACACAAGGCTCAGAGACAGACCAGCTGGGAAGGCTGAACCAGGACTCAGCAAAATGTTAACAAGCCAGCCTGCTGGGCTAAATCAAACAGGATGACCCATGGACAGGATCAATACAAAGCTTCCACATGTATGCTGGGGTTTTGCAAACAACATGACAAGACACAGAGATGAACCAAGGGAGCCATTTGTAAGAAAAAGATCTGGGGGTCCCAGAGAATTTCAAAACCAATAAGCCAACAGTAAAATGGCCACAAAGAGAGTGAACACAATCTAGATGGTGGTAAGAAGGTGCCATATCCAGCCCACACACAGGTTGGTGGCTCATTTTAGGAAGGACATCGATAAACCAGAGAATATTCAGAGGATGGCTACCAGCACAGTGAAAAGTCTGGAGCCCATGTCCTCGAGGGCAGATTATGGGGGCTGGAGGTGTTTAGAGAAGACTCTGGGGCACAAGAGAGCCACTTTTGATGACCTGAAGGCTCCTCCTACAGGAAGGGCTTTCGCTTGCTCTGTCTCCCCATCAAGGGCAGAACATGGAGCAATGGGGGAAGCAGCGCAGACATGATTCGGCCGCGTGTCTGTGTAACACCACGGACCAGCAAATTCCCAAAGGAATGCTACTGTGAACAGCTTTAAGGTTCGGATTACACAGTATACTGAACACTCCATTTATTCCATTACAAATCAAGGCAAACATTCACAATATGTCACAATATAATATTCACAACAAATAAAGGTTCAGTACAATGTTCACAACAGCTTAACATTAGAATGGCCACACAGTTTTCACTACAGTGGCTACAATATTTAGAACAAAGCATTCAATCAATTCATAAGACAGTAATCAATACTCATTCAATCAATTCACAATACAATAATCAATCTTCCACTCATGGGGCAATCATACATCAACTCAATCAATCACTAAATACAATCATTAGAAAACCACACAAACCCTTCACCCCTTGGTGTCCAGCAAACCTCAGTTTTATCCAAGGGGAGGCCTTTTCTTCATCTTAACTCAGGGAGGTCTCTCTGATTCCCTGGATCCCCTTCCATGGTCCCAGCTCCCTCCTGAATCCACCAAACAGTCACCTGGATTCAGAAGCAGACAGCTCCCAGGTCTTCCTCCAGTCCTCAGAGGTAGGCAGCTCCCAGGTCTTTGTCCAGTCCTCAGAACAGTCCCTAGCACACACTGAAGTTCACAGGGTCCAGCACATCTCAGACCCTTCACCACTTCTCTTGCCTGGAACTCAAGGATCAGCCAGACCACAAACAAAGTCTTATCCCGGTCATGCTTCAGTCCTCCAGCAGTTCAGCTGGCCCTAGGACCCAGAAGGAATATCGGCCTTCCAGGCAAGCCTTCTCAGTCTTCCAGGTGGCCTTCACCAGATTCTGGTCTCAGGAAAACTCCATCTCAATTTTCAATCAGCTTCCAGATGCTGAGAAAGAACTTTCTCTGTCTCTGTCTCTGTCTGTCTGTCTCTCTCTCTCTCTCTCTTTCTCTCCTTCTCTCCCTCTCTCTCTCAAGAAAAATCCAACTCACTTCTTCAGTCCAGCAGCCCAACTCCCAGATGCTGGGATAATCCTGCTTCCTCCAACAGGCACCAACAAAGAGGAACATTCCAATTCTGTCTCTCCGTCTCTGGAATTCTTGCTTATATACACACACTGGCCCCTTCTTCCATGTCAACAGGGGAGTTCATGCCTTCTCAACAGTGGACAGGGCTCACACCTTCCACACAGAGCTCACACCTTCCATACTTAGCCCTAAGTTACTAAGTGCTAAGTATCTGCTAAACTGATTGCTGTTACAATCTCAGAGAACTTCCTAATGAAGTGACAGGGGATGTCCTGGGAGGAGGGAGGGAGGGTCTTGCCCCCACGCTGGGATGGACGGCCAGAGGAGATTCTAGCTCAAGGCTGGTTCAAAGGCTCCTGGACCATGAGTAGCTCTTCTTTTCCAGACTCCTGGGCCTCCTCCTGACCCTGTCCAGGTCACAGAGGGGGCAGGAGAGGACACACAGCCCTGTGTTCTCTCTTGGCACAGAGCCAGCAGCCACAACCTCCTGTGCCCCCTCGCACTCTGAGCCACTGCTGATTCTAAGACAGGCTTATTCCAAGCTCTGCTCCTCAAAAGCCAGGTCACCTGGAGCAAGTCTCTGAGCCCTCTTTGCACAGGAGCAGAGCTGGTCCAAATAGCTCTAAAGCCCAGGATTAGATGATACAGAAAAAGGGGACGAGAAAGAACCCCTAGTGTCTGAGGAAAGACTCTGTCAGGGCACAGCAGGAACCCTGCATCTTGTGCCCTCCCACATAATGGCTTATGGCATCACACACATACACACACACACACACACACACACACACGTACACACACACACACACACACACACACACGTACACACGTACACACACACACACACACACAGCGCAAACAGCCCATAACCATCCATGGAGCCTATGAGGTGAAAGGTATGGCTGGGAACGCCAGCGCTGGCTGTGACCTCCAACCGTGGCCAGCCCCGGCGCCTGCCCCATGTGCTTCCTACAAGGTGTAGATGCTCACAGATGCTTACCGGAGAACACTCTGCTCCCTGAACCCCTCGGCCACAGTGCGCATCTCACGTTTGGTCCGACGGACGTCCACGTAAATGAGCCAGTGCTTCCAGACCAGCCACAGCTTCTGCCTGGCCGCTGAGCCCCCGACACAAGTTAAAAAAAAAAAAAAGAGAGAGACAGTGAGAAGAGAACCACGGCCGGGCTACTATCCAAGGTGTCCCTGCAGGGCAAAGAGCCACCAGGGAGGAGCCTGAGGAGAAAGGCCTGGACAAACTAAGGGTGTAGGTCAGATGAGGAGGAGCGTCGCTCCCATTTACAGGACAAGAAACACCCTTGACCCAAGCCTGTCAGCTCCTGGGCACTACCTTGCCCTGGGCACATGCCAACTTCACACAGCCCCCATCTGGTTCCGAGGCTGACTCCTATTCCCTCAACCACACTTCGTGAAGTCCAAGGGAAACTTAAGTCATGGGTGAGATGTGAAAGGGCAGCGAGGGGGGCACCACAGGGCACAGAGTGCCAGGTCTGGAAGCAGGAAAATTCCTCTTCCTGAGTTTAAATTCAGCCTCAGACACTTCCTAGCTGTGTGACCCTGAACAAGTCACTTCACCCTGCTGGCCTCAGCTCCCTCATCTGTATTACACACTGAAGAAAGAAATGGCCAACCGCCTTTTGCCAACAAAACCTCACTTGGAGCCATGAAGAGTTGGATATGACTGAAGAATGACTGAACAACTTACAACATACCAAGCCTTCTCCTGACCAGAGCCCCAAAGTGGGGTGGATGTTGGTGGGGCTGTGAGCTGGTCTGGCCACTCTGGGAGGCCGTCTGGCATTCTCCCCAGAACGCCCCTCCACTGTGTGCCACTCTGACCTGGCAGCAGCACCACCACACTGGCAGCACCACCACCAGAACTGTCCCTCAAAGAGAACAACAAAAGAGGAAAGGAGAGTGCCACTTAGGACTCGCTAGCGTCTCCCCAGCACCTTCTGTGCAGGGCACCGTGCGAAGCGCTGATCCTCACAACAGCCTGGGAGGCAGACGCTATCATCCGGATATCATCCATTTTACAGATGAGGAAACTGAGACAAACAGAGCTGAAGAGACCTGCCTAGGGTCACCCAGATGGGAAGTGTTTGAGGCCAGATTTGAACCTGAGTCTCTCTAACTCCAGGCCTGGGGCTTGAGAACTCCCCTGTTCCTAGTCCTGTGTCCAAGCTAACCCTGGTTCTGAAGTGCCTCTGTGACATGAACCCCAAAAAGAACCCATTATGTACAACAATATTTCTAGCAGCACTTTTTGTGGCAGCAAAGAGCTAGGTACAAGGGGCTGCCCATCCACTGGGGATGGCTGAATGACTCAAGGTCGAGGACGCACAACGCTGACCTCCTGACAGGAGAGGAAGCTGAGAGCCAAAAAGGGGCAGGATACTGAATACGGGCCATGAGGCAATCTGTTCTTCTTGAATGCACCTGTTTATTTCGAGGGTGGGTTTTTATTTTGTTTTCAGTGGGGGACAGAAAGAAAAGAAATGCTTCTTATTTAAAAATTTAAAAAAGAATTTTTAAAGAAAAAACCCCTGAGATCCAGAGAGTGTAATGGAAAAATTTAGAGTCACCTGATTACTGAGTCAGTGGTCAGACTCAAACCTTGTTCTTCTGGGCTCCTGGATCTGGAGCTACAAGGGGCCTCTGGGCCCATTTGTCCCACCTCATAGGCCTGGTGGTGGAACTGTAATGTCAAAGGGTACTGCCCAGTTTTTTTACTTTTTACAGATGGTTCTAAACTGCTTCCTCCCTTCCTTCATGTATGCACCCAAACATAACATGTGTAATGTTAATGAAATCAGAAGATCTTCCATGCCCCTTTCTATTGGCACCTACTAAAGGCACTTAGCACCTCAAAGGCTTAGCTCCTTACTTACAGTTAACTCCTTGGGAGTAATTCACACCTTAGCAAGGAGGGGCTGAACAGGGAGGGGCTCATCTCAGCAGGCTGGGAGCCGAAGCCG
>CM053594.1:9595311-9609017 GCA_028646575.1 Pseudocheirus occidentalis | reverse complement strand
AATCTCCATTGTAAAAGGGGACTAGAAGGGAGACCATCTGACCTGTAGTGGCAGTCTGCTCGGACCCGGAGCTTCCACTCTCGCCGCACAGCCCACCACTCTTCTCTCCAGTCCTCAAAGGTCCTCTGCAGGAGTCTGGTCTCATAGTGGTGCCTAGGGCAGGGAAGAAACCACAACAGCTGAAGGCCTGCTGGGGGCAGTCCCAGGGCAAAGCCTTGCATCCCTCAAACCGGCACACACATCACGAAGTTGCCAGCAGCACACTTAGCACACAGAAGCCCACCGAGCAGACAGGGATCTGCTAGTGCCCAGCAGTGACCACAACAAGACGTACGCAAATCCTGCTCTGGGGCCTCATGAGCTCCGTGCACTGACAGGTCTGCCCGGGGGAAGGCCAGTTCTATGTTAAGGCAGAGCACCGGCTTCGCTCAGGGCTAGGAGTCTAGAAACCAGGGCGGTCAGCAAGCCACATCTCCACCCCAGCAACACCCAAAGACCACCTGCCATAAGGGAGAGGGGATGTAATCTGGCTCAGTGCAGGGAGCACCCAGGATGAAGTCACACACCCTTTAAGCCCTAGAAGAATCCTGCTCACCTCTATAATGTTTCTAAGGTCTACAGAGCCCGCTTGTGAAAGATAAGAATGCTCACATGACCCCCATTTTAGAGAAGAGGAAACAGGCTGAGATGAAGTGACTGGCCCAGGGTCACAAGGACCATGAGCATCAATACAAATACAAGCCTTCTAACCGTGAGTATGATGAGGCCACAGTGTGCCCTGGGGAGAGGAGCCCTGGCCGTGACACTGACTGCGGCAGGATCCTCTGAGGCAGCCAGGGAAGGTGGGGACCTACAGGAGTCAGCGGGAGCTCCACCAACCCGCCCACATCGTGCCCAGGCTGTGCCCAGGCCAGCTCCATCAGCATGAACACACAGTGACCAGGGTGAGGATCTTCTCGGTGGGGAAGGGAGGGACCCTGGGGAAGCAGGCATGCTTAGCCCACAGAAGGGCCAAGACAGCCACAACACAGAGGGAAACAGAAGGCGGAACGGCTGAGGAAGGAGCGTATGCTCCAGGTCATCAGGGCACGGCGGCGGCCCACGGACCGTGGGCTGTTGGGAGGGAGGACACGAGACTCTGTGTGACCAGCCTGCTGACTGAACTATCTCAGGGAGTGGGACAGCCTTCTGAGACCGGAAGGGAGGAGGAAACACTGGGAAGGGGTGGGCATGTAAAAACAAGGGGAGCAATAAAGATACATATTTTGTCTAAGAAAGAAAGAATGTGCCCAGAGGAGAAGTGAAGAATTTACTTTTCTCTGCTTACCAAAAGGCCGGCTGAGCCAGATTATTCCTTTACACAGCCGGCTTCCACAAACACAATCCACTGTGCAAAAAACTTGACTGTTGTATACCCACATTTATACACAATAGAACATATTTATGACATATGATGAGGTCTGCCATTAAATGAAGGGGGAAAAAACATGTTCCAAAGAAGAAATCAACTGGCTCTTCACGACCAAGGTGTGCTCTTCACCTGGGGAGCCCCACAGACAGAACACAAGCGACCCACAAATTCAGACGGGAAAGACAGCAGAACTGGCCGCTAACTGCAATTTAGCATTCCTTCAGCTTTTCAAAAGATGATCTGGAGCAGGGGTCCCCAGGCTCCATGAGGCTGCCAGAGGGGTCCCTGGTGCAGAAGAGCCATTCAAAGGCAAAGCCCCAGCAAACAGCCTTGACGTGCAGAAGGGGCATGAGGAGGTCGGCAGCGCTGCCCCTCTAAGCACACCCATGCCCAGCACAGAAGGGCTCGAGAAACACCACAACGATGAAGGCAGAGGAGATGGCACTTCCCCCTCATGCCAGACAGAGAGAAACAAGGAAACACTGAAGGTCTGTCTGCTGAGTACTAGAATATGGGAAGCCAGACCACAAGCCAAGAGGATGAGGGCGAGGCCAGCAAGGGTGAGGCCATCAGGATGCAGGGTAGCATGGTCCCTTCACTTCCCTCTCAAGCTTCACCGCTGTGACCTGAGTGCCCTGGGACAGCCCAGCCCATGTAGGAGGGCTGAGGGTCACTGGGAGACCAGGCAGTGCTCTCTATGAGACTGACCCTGGTCAAGGCCAGAGAGACAGATTTCTCTCTCCATCCCCCAAAGCTCTTCCCACTTCAGTGTCCATTTCACCTCCTCACTCCTATCTCAGAAGGAAACTCTGCTCAGGTCTCCTAGTGACCTGAAAGCAGTTGTAACTCTGAGCAGGTACATATCTTGTCCCTAGAGGAAAGGAGACATTGCATGACCCCTCAGTCCAGCCCTGAACCCCAAGCCCCGATCCCAATGCCAGCTCCAAGGGGAGCCACACCAGAGAAAGCAGAACAAACACCCAGCTCTTCATCCACCTACCTGGCTCTGGAGGGAAGGACCCTTCCAAAGGTCTGCGCTGCCCACAAGGAGAAGAACTTTCTGGCCAGACATCTGAAAGAAGGGTGGGGGCAGACAGTTATATTCCACAGGCCCTTGGAGCCTTCCTCCTGGGAAGGTGACCAGGCCTGGACATTCTGATGTGAAGCTACAGGAAGGAGACATGCCAGTGGAATTGGGAGGTGTCAACATCACAGCAAAAAGTAAGAAACCCTCCGATTGGGCAGGAGAGGTTTTGCCAGGTCCCAGCAGCCCCTCCCACCGGTGTGCCAGCTTCAACCACAGAAGGCTCATCAGTGGAAAGAGCAGACAGCCGCCCTGATGCCAGGCCTGGCTTCCATCTCCCCTGTCTGCAGCTGGTGTGTACACAGGGGATGGCATGTTGTCACCCTTGCTGAACTGGGAGCGCCCAGAGGGCAGGGACAGTCGTCCACCATTCCTTGCATCTCCAGAAGTTAGCCCAGCACAGGGCCTGGCACACAAGTGAGTGACCAACCCCTGACAACCGGCAGCAGGAGGGGATGGCAGACCAGCTACAAATACTGCCCACCACATGATGAGGCCCCGCTTTTGACGTTATTTGTGAGAATCGCCTCTCCCCAGTCTCCCTGGCCTCGATGCCCTCGTTCCCCTGGCCCTGGGGGCCTATTCATGTCTGAATTATTAAACTGAATGGAAGATGAGGCACCGGGTAAAAAGAGCCAAAAACCAGCCCTTACCTAAATACCCAGGGAAACCCAGGCCCTGGTACCAGCCAGCCAGGCCCCTCTCACCTGACACGCAATTCTCTTAAGCGGCCCCCACGGTTCCAGGTGTACGTGAGCTGACCTAGAGGCGGATGCCCTTTACTTGGTGTCTGCCGCCAAGGGAGGGCGGGCACTTTACTCCTCGTGACCTTCGGGGGCTGCTGCGCCCCAGCTGCGTCTTTCTTTAAGGACCTACAGGGAAACACCATCAGGTTTCATCATCGGTGAGCAAAGTCCAGAGTCACCAGCACCAAGCCAACTCCCAGAGCCTCAGGGCCAGTGTCCACAGTGCCAAGGCTACCCTCACCGGGCGCTCTTAGAGTCCATCAGCAAGTCTCTCCCTCATCCCTGGCTCCTTCCCCATCACCTCCAAAACGGCCCGTTGCAGGCCCCAGGCACCAGCCTAGGCCTCTCCTCCGGGTCTCCTCCTGGTGGCCTCCTCCTCCCCCTCTCCTCCCAGTCTCCTCCAGCCCCCCACTGTGCGGCCCCCACCACACAAAGGAAGCTGGTCTCTCTCTGCACAGCTGCCTCCGCTCTGCGCCTGCTCACGCCCCTGGCTTCCTGGGGCCGGGCTCTCTCCTGCTTCTTCTCCCCAGGTCTCCGTGGCTGGCTCACTGTCGCCACCCCCATCACACCCTAAAAGCTTGGTCCGGCCCTCTTCTCTCTGGTATAACCATCTTCTCCCTGCAGATGCCTCCTGGATGCAGAGCTAGGCCCAGGCTCCCGGGACTTCAGACCCGGCCTGCCACCTGCCCAAGACATTCCAGCCCAGACGTCCCAGGGAGCCTTTAACGCAACATGGCCAAGGACAACTCAGCACCTTTCTCCCCAAAGCCCCTTCTCTGCTGAACCTCCCTGTGTCTCCCTTGTCCATCTCCCATCCTGCCTGTCTCCCAGGACAGTACCCTTCCTCACACATCCAATCCACAGCCAAACCTCGCCCCTGCTCCGTCTCCCTTCTCACAGATGCAGGCCCTCCTGCTGGATCACGGCATTCACAGGCTAGTCACCACCAAAGTGACTTTCCTGACCATGGCCCTCCCCTACTCCAGAAACTCCAATGGCTCCCCCCTGCCTCCGGGAGCAGGCTCCTAACCTCATTAGACGGGATTCCCCTTCTCTTCCCCTCACACGGGGGAAGCCTCAGCCTATCTCCACACCTTTGTCCTGGCTGTGCCTCATGCTTGGAATGCCCTCCCTCCTCCAGAACCCCTGGCTTCCTTCAGGCACTTCCCCATTTAAGCTCCACCTTTGACAGAATCTCTCCTGACCCCCCCCCCCAACGCCTCCAGCTCCAAATGTTGTTTCTGACTCCTCCTTCCCAGAGACCTGCTGTCAGGTACTTTTCATTTAATTCTGTGCATGTGCCAGTAATCATGTGAATATAGGCACACACACATTTACGTATGCACACAAACATATGTGCATATGTCATGTGGATGTGGATAAAGAGGTGGCCTGTTTTCCTGCGAGGTGCTGGAGAGCAGGGACCGTGGCAGCCTGCACACTTCTATCCTCAGGCCCCCAGCCCACAGTCTTACACACAGCAGGTGGATACTAAATGTTTGCTGGTCTATAAAAACTCTCAGTGAGCGCCCTAAGCAGCGCCACCACCAGACAGCAGCAAAGACAGAACCCCCTGCCTGGGTCCTCTCGCTTTGTGACTGTGCCACCTACCACAATCCGCCGGGTTGGGAACACCGGCTCAGAGTGGGTGCCCACTCTCACCCCTCCCTTTGACCTTTCAGCAAGCCTTCAAGAGAGCCCACCGACTGGCGGAGAGGCCCCCCTAGCTTCCCCAGTTGCCCCCACCCCATGCTCGCTTCAGAAACAAGAATCTGATCTTCTCGGTGTCTTTGTGTGAAGCCCGGCCTCACTTCTGTACACCATCCTCACCAAAGGCCTGACCGGTTGCTAAAGCGGAATGTCTGAGCAGTCTGGGGAGGAGGCATAGCTCATGCTGAATGACCAGAGTAAGGGGAAGATGGCTCTGATTAATTCAATTAGCAGAAGCACCCCATGAATTCCTCCTGGACAAGGCTGGGAAAGAAGGAAGGAGGAGCCGTAGGAAAGCCATGCCCCAGAGGCGGCCTACAATTCAATCAGCGTTGCTCCTGTCTGAAGAGGCAAATACTGTTTCTTGCTGAGACTTGGTGCTAAGGTTTGATGCTGAGCGTGGAATTTTGTATTTTGTTTGGGAATCCTATAAAATGAGAGTGGAAATGGGCTTGTGACAAAAAGGTTTTCAAAGGCAGGATAGAGTCCTGTCCCTTTGGATTTCTCTCTCCCTAAGAAGACCTAGGAGTCTAGAAGGCAGCTCAGTGAGCAGAATGCTGGGCCCAGAATTCAAATCCAGCCTCAGACACTTCCTACCTGTGTGACCCTGGGCAAGTCACTTCACCCAGTTTGCCTTGGTTTCCTCATCTGTAAAATGAGAAGAAATGAGAAGAAAGTGGCCAACCGCTTTAGCATCTCTGCCAAGAAAACCCCAAACAGGGTCACCAAGAGTTGGACAGGACTGCACAACCACAACCACACTTGGGTCCAAATTTACTCCTCTAAAACTGTTTCAAAAACACTGAGTACTGTGCTTAGGAGTCACATCAGTTACACACAGAATTTAGCAGATTTTTGTCAAAGGATTTAATCAAGTCTTTTACACTATTCTTGTGGCAAAGATGACAAGATGATAAGCTCATCAGATCATCAGATGGCTCCAGAACTGGTCAGGAAGTCGAACTGCTAAAGAGTTCATTAGTCACCCAACACCAGCTTGCAGGGGGTCTCCAGTGGAGCCACAGGGTTATGGAGATGCTGCCTACTTATCCGCCTGTGGGTGATCCCAAGCTCAGAAGCACAGCTAACACCGTCACGCCGGAAAAAGTTTTCAAAATGTTGGAACACTATGATACATCAAGTTTAACCGGCACAAATGTAAAGTCTTAGACAGGCTCGGTTCAAAAATTTAGCTTTGTCAGTGAGATCAGGGAGCCCTGGCTGAAGAGTCGAGCGCATGGAGCCAGAGTCAGAGCCTACCAAGATGGCTGGAGGGGGGTTTGTCACTTGGCCGGGGGAGGCTTGGCTCAGGGACGCATTTAACCCCAAGAACCTTGGCCACTTACATCTGGTAGGCCTGGCAAGAGGCCTGACCCGACGGCCAGCAGCAGCCACGTGGCAGCCAATGAGCAGAGCAAGGCACCAGAAAACCTTTCATTATCAAGCCAGGCCACGAGTCCAGGATTGAGTTTCTGCATGACCTCAGCATGACGCTGAGCTTTATTAGACCCAAGGTGTTCCTCACAATTCTAATGACCCGGAAGTCCGAAGGATCCATTATGGCCTTGCCCGCCCAGCCCATATTCCTTATTGTGTACCTGGCCTCTCTGGGAGTCTGAACTGAAAACACTCTGGCCCTGAGGCTCTGAGCTTTAAGGTCAGGGCCTTTGTCTTACCTGGGCTTGGTCTTGCTCCCCAGGGTCACTTTGGTTCCTCTCTGGCTGAGATCCAATTCAGCCTTCTGTGTAGCATCCTCCCTCAGAGAGCTCACCATGGGCTCAGAACATGACATCTTTCAGCTGTCCCAGTGGCCTGCAGAAAGAAAAGATGGGGGCTGTCTCTGGCCCCTGCAGGGGCCCCCTGGACAACACATTCTCAGGTCCCCACTGCAGGGGAAACTCTAGATGATGCTAATGAATTATCTTATTTTAGACTGTTTGAAATTCCAAGCCCCTGAATGGAGGCCTGGTCAGCATGTACTAACACACAAACAGTTCCATACATTGCTGGTGATAAAAGGGGGAGTGTGGATCATCCTGCTGAAAAGGGAGAGCATGGATCACTCATGAGAAGGGGAGCGTGGATCATCCTTTTGAGAAGGGGGAGCGTGGATCATTGCTGAGGAAAGACAAAAAGGCCCATGCAACCCCATACAGTTCTGCAGGGGAGGCAAAACAGCAGAGACCTTTGGGGGAGGGGTGACTCCCAAATAAGGCCATCCCCCCAAGACAAGGGTCATGGCCTGTGATATCTCTGCCTCAGTTTCCCCATCTGTGAAATGGGACAGTAACAGCACCGCCCTGCCCAGGGTAGTCTGAACTGATCAAAAGCCAGAAAATTCGTGAAGCATTCTGCCCACTTTAAGGCGCTGTGTAAAGGCCCAATCCCCTTATTCTAGAGATGGGGAAACTGAGGCACCAAAAGGTAGAGTGACTTGTCCAGGGTCACACAGTGAAGTCCCAGGGACAGGACTCAAAAACACCACCTTTACTGGGCAGATCCTCAACATAAGATCGGTAATTTACAAGGCAGGGAAACTGAGGACCCGGGCATTAATGGCTCGCCTGCCAGGACTCTCTCTTTCCACGCCCCACTTTCCCCAACCAGCTCCTCTTGGGCCGGGCCGGGCCGGGCCGGGCCAGACCAGACCACAGGGCGCAGGCGCCAATCCCGCGCAGGCGCAGGCGCAGGCGCAGACGACCCCCTCCCTCACGCAGATATGAGGTGGGGGGACCTCCCTCTTCTCCTACCCGGGGCTTGGGGTTGGGGGCTGGGGCTGAGGCCGACGCTAGGCCTGTGGTCCTCGAGCCGACAGGACCAGGAGGGTCGCGACTGTGGGGATGAGGTGCCTGAGGGAAGGGAAGCAAGGCGGGGGTGACAGGGCCGACCGGAGTTGCCTTGCTTTCCTCCTCGCACTGCCGACTTCCCGCGCCTTGGCAAGCTCCGCCCCCGTCGCCTTGGAAACGCGAGGACGCCCGGAAAAGCTGAGGCATATAGTGGCGGGTTGGATCTGCGCAGCCGCAGTCTGCCTGCTCCTCATCTCGCCCTCCCGTCTTGAAGTGCCCAACTTCGCGCCATACCAAAAAAATAAAAAAATCTATATAGAAACTGAACTATTGAAGTGCCCTCCTTTAAGGGGCCTTCAGGGTCCCTTGTGGTTCTGACAGTTCGATGAGAGTGGAGTGTGAAAAGTATTTTCAGGCACCCCAGGGCAGCCCCGTGGGGAGGGCCCTGTAACCAGAGCCCAGTAAACAAGGGGCCCTGGGAGGGTCGGAGTCAACGAGATGAGCCCACCCAGCAAGCTAGAGCGACCCGCGCGCCTCGGAACCATAGAGATGAGAGATTCCGCCTCCACTGGGAGGGGGTGGGGGGGGGGGGGGCCTAGGCCGGCAGCGCTCTCTGTGGGAGCGGAGGAATTGCTGCCGGAGCAGCTTCTTGCCTCGTGCCTTCCCTTTCATTCCCTGCTCCCAGCACCTCTGCCGGCAGAGAGGCACTTTCTAAAAGCTTAATAAGTATATTCATTTGGAAGGTGAAAAACAATAGCAAATCAGAGCTTTGTAAGAAAGATACGGGTTCGAATTCTGCTTGCAACTTCCTTTTTGTGTGCCTGCCAGATGAGTCACTAGCCCTCTCTGAACCTGGTGGACAGAGAATTCAGAGTCTTCCTCCCAGGGGAAACTGAAAAATGGATCAAATGGTGTCTCACCACACCCTGTGGCTCCCTTACCCTCCCTGTGTGTGTTCATTTAAGTTTAACAGACATTTATTAAGCACCTACTGGTTCAGTCTGTATCCAGACCCCATCAGGTCTTTCCCTGGTTAGCATTTAGGGGGAAAATCTGAGTCATTCCCAGCTGATCATCTGACATTAGTGCTGTTACTTTGTATACAATACATTCCACTTTGCATCAGTTCATGTAAGTCTTTCCAGGTTTTTCTGAGAGCATTCTGCTCATCATTTCTTATAGCACTGATGAGGTATAGGCTCTGGGAATACCCTTTGAGCTCTCCTTGAATCTTTGAGGTATAAGCTCTGGGAACCCCCTGGAACCCCTGATCGAATCTTCTCACTCATGAGGCATTTTCATGAGGCCATAAGGTTCCCATTGGAGCTCTTCTCAGACCTCTTGTTACTAGCCTAGCCCTCCATTGTCCATCTACTTCCCACTCTTGAGCCTATCAGAGTATCAATCCACCCTTAAACTGGCATAGCCCACCATTGCCAAGTGGCTCCAGGTAGCCTCCAGAAACTTCCCGCCCTTAATTCTTCATTGACCTCACTGACTCCTCCTGAAGACCTTTCCCAGACTCCTCCTCCAGACCACCTCTAGATTCCTTTCACAACCTTTCTGTATATAAGACCCCTTCTTGCCCTGCATGTGAGAGTGCCATAGAATTTTCTAGCAGACTTGCTCTGTGTTACAAGCAATACAAGCGAACTTTTAATAAATTTCACTTTTCTTTGGCTGAGACAACTTCAGTTGACTTCATTTGGCAGGACCCAGAGTGTTGGTGTTTTGGGGTCTTGAGCACCCCTAACCCTAACATCAGCACTATAGTATTTCTTCACAATCACATAGCACGGTTTGTTCAGCCATTCTCCAGTTGATGGGCACACCCTCAATTTCCACTTCTTTGCCACCAGAAAAGAGCTGCTACAAATGTTTTTGTACATATAGGTCCTTCTTTTTATTTATTTATTTATTTTTATCTCTTTTGGGATACAGACCTCCTAGTGGTATTGCTGGGTCAACACAAGTATTTATTCATTTTACTTTTTAAAATTATTTTTCAAAATTTTTGCTTGTCTTAATTTTCTGGGAAGAGGGGAGTAGGAGGACCAGATGAAAAAAAAGTTAACAAAACAAATGGAGCAGGGCAGCTTGAGCAGCTTATGAGCTGCATTCTGACTCTGCTGTCCCCTGGAGCATGACGAGCCCAAGACAGCCTAGACAGGGAGGGCCCCGCCCGGTGCTGGAGATCAACAATAGAAGACCATAGGCCAATCACTGTACCTCAGCTTCCTCACCTATAATCTGAGGATATTGAACCAAATAGCCTCAGAACTTCCTCACAGCTCCAGATGAATGACTTTATGATACTGGGATGGCAGAAACCATCTCCTTTCCCCCTCCACAGCCTATACTCAAAGTCACCATTCTGGGTTCCAGGCCAGCACAAAGAAATTTGGGGGTGGGGTGGGTAGGGTCTTGCTTCTTGCCATGCGATGCAATACTGAAAAGACCATGTGCCTTGGACCTGCCCTCCATATATACCAGATGTGGCAAAGAAGAGAAGGGGAGAGAGGAGAAGACATAAAAACAGAGGGAGAGAGGGAAGAGAAGAGGCAAGAGGGGGAGAGATAAAAGTGGAGAGAAGGGGGAAGACATAAAAAAAATGGGAGAGAGAAGAAAGAGGGAGTGAGGGGGAGAAATAAAATAAGAAAGAATTAAATAGAAAAGGAGAGGGGGAGATTTAAGAAAGGGAGAGAGAAAAGAGAGACAGGGAAGAAGGGAGAGAGGAAGATGGAGAAGGAAGGGGAGGAGTGGAGAGGCAGGAGCTGGAGAGACGCAAAAACATGATCAGACACAGATGCACAGGGAGGGTCAAAAACCACGGGAAAGACCATTTCTGCCCCCTCTGCCAAAGCAAAAAGGACCTTCCTTTGTCCTAATGGGCTCTACCATTTCTTCCACTAAAATCACAAAATTAAAAAAAAAAAAAACCTCCAAACCGCAGTATTTCTGATACAGGGATCAATCAACATTTATTAAGCACCTAGTGCATGCCAGGCACCATGCTAAGGGCCAGCAATACAAACACACCCACTTCTTGGGGCAATGCCTGGATTGAATACAGGTTTGGCATTCAGGACCCCAGCCTCCAATGGGAGCAACCACGACCAGGGATGAAGTGGGGGACCTGGGACAACAATAATGGTGATGAACTTCTTGGGACACGGGGGAAAGTCCCAGAGCAGCACAGCCAGGTGAGAGATGAGGAGACACCAAAAAGACATTTTCTAAAGATCCAACCAACCCAACCGGCTCTCACCAGTCATTTCCCAAAGTCGGCAGAGCTGTCAGGGGGGAGTCATTCCTGAAGGGAGAAGCCAGGAAAAAAACTGCATCCCCCGCACGGGGCTGAGGACAAGTCAAGAGGGAGTAACTCCCTGGCTCCCCAGTCACTCCCAGTTGACTCAATCATTTCTGTCTGGGTATCCATCTAGAGTCGTCAGTTCTTTCATTTCCTTCCTTTCTCCAGAGCAGGCAGCATGTAAAACTCCCTCTGAGGGATTTCCCTTGAATGGTGGGGGAGACCCAACCCCAGCAAAAACATCAACTTCCAACCCCTGGACTGGACATGTGCCCTGTGGAGGCAAGCTTAAGCTTGTGCCTTTGGCCTCTGGACACCTCCTGTTTTGTTTCTTTCATCATTATAGGTGACCAAACTTTAATCTAAAATGGCTATGTCTAGCTTGGGAGGTGTCCTTGAAAACTGAAGAACTCTGGAGATTGTGATCCCTCATTTGGAGCTGCTTGGCAGCCCAAGGAGTCCCTACATTGGAGAAGGCTCCATACTGACCAGAGGAAAAACCCACCCTCTGGCTTAGCTTGCCCAAGGCCATAGACATGTGTGATACTGGGCAAGGTCAAGTCACGAGTCCTGAAAATAGCTTCATTTTCTTTTTGGTGCTCTAAGCCTCAATCAATTGGGAGAGTAAAATAGTAATTCTATCACTGCTTAATGTTTAGGTTTCCTTTAATACATGCTTCTCTGGCATTAGCATTTCTTTTGTGCAGAGAAAATAAATAGCTGTCCTATACCTAATCTATATTGGACATTGAGTACCTTTCTGCCCCTTTGGAAGAAGCCCTTAAAAATGAGCCAAATTGGGGCAGCTAGGTGGTGCAGTGAATAGAGGACTGGCCCTGGAGTCAGGCAGACCAGAGTTCAAATCCGACCTCAGACACTTTGAAACAAAAAAAAAAACTAGCCATGTGACTTTGGACAAGTCACTTAACCCCAATTGACCTCCAAAAAGAAAAAAAAGAAAAGAAAAAAAATGAGCCAAATTTAAACTTTAAGTGATTTCCCCTAGGGCTCAGCAGTGGGAAAGAGCCAAATATCTAGAGAAAACAAGCTTGACCTTTCTTTTTAGGGACCAGGCTCCTCCAGAATGAATCCTATTTTTTTTGAGAAGGACTAGACCTGAGAGTTAAAAGAGTTTTGTCAAGATAACTCGCTAGTCATAATGATGAGGTACAAGCTCTTGGAACCCCCTTGAGCTCTCCTTGAATTTTTTTTAATTAACTTTTGTGGGGGCAGGTAGGTGGCACAGTGAGTAGAGCACTGACCCTGGAGTCAGGAGGACCCGAGTTCAAATTGGCCTCAGACACTTGACACACTTACTAGCCATGTGACTTTGGGCAAGTCACTTAACCCCAATTGCCCTCAAAAAAAAAATTAACTTTTGTGTTTATTTTTAGTTTACATCATTCATTTCCATAAAATTTTGAGTTATAAATTTTCTCCCCTTCTTTTCCCTACCCACTACCCTACCCCCAAAACAGCAATCTCACTGAACACCCCTCTCTCCTATATCTTCCCCCATCCCCCTTCTGATTTTCTGGTAGGGCAAGATGGATCTCCATACCCAAGTGCCTGTATATCTTATTTCCCAGTTGCATGTAAATAACAATAATAATATTTTTTTTAAAAACATTTGACTTTAAAACTTTAAATTCAAGATTCTTTCCCTTCCTCCCTCATATCCCACCCTTACTGGGAAGATAAGAAATTCAATACAGGTTGTACATGTGTAGTTACCCAAAACATTTCCATAGCGGATATACTGTAAAACTGATTATATTTCCCTCCATCCTATCCCCCCGCAACTTGTTCTATTCTCTATTTTGTCCCTGTCCCTTTACAAAAGTGTATGCTTCTAACTACCCTCCCCCTCCATCCTGCCCTCCCCTCCATCATCCCCCTTCTCATCCCCTTCCGCCCTACTCTCCTGTAGGGGAAGATACCCAATTCAGAGTGTATGTCATTCCCTCCCTAAGCCAAATTCAATGAGAGTAAGGTTGACCCATTCCCTTTTGCCTTCCTGTTCTTCCCCTCCATGGTAACAGTTATCCCTTGCCTCTTCTATAGGAGATAATTTACCCCATTCTGTCTCTCCCCATCTCCTCTCATTATATTCCTCTCTCACCTCTCATTTTCACCTTTTTAATATCATCCCTTCCTATTCAATTGATTCTGTGCCCTCTATCTGTACACATATATACACACACTCACATATGTATTCACATGTATATATACCCTCCTATATAAACATATATGTATGTATACATGTATATATGTATGTATACATATATATGTATATATACATTTATATTCCCTTCAACTATCCTCATACTGAGAAAAGCTTCATAAGTTACAATTATTGTTTTTCGATGTTGCCATGTAAATAGCTCAACTTTGGTAAGTTCCTTATGATTTCTTTTCCCTGCTTCCCTTCTCATGCTTCTTGTATTTGAATGTCAAATTTTCTCTTCAGCTCTGGTTTTTTCTTCAAGAATACTTGAAAGTCCTCCATCTCATTGAATGACCATATTTTCCCCTGGAACATTATACTCAGTTTTGCTGGGTAGGTAATTCTTGGTTTTAATCCCACCTCCTTTGACCTCCAGAATATCATATTCCAAGCCTTTCTATCCCTTAATATAGAAGCTCCTAGATCCTGTGT
>CM053594.1:9584889-9595211 GCA_028646575.1 Pseudocheirus occidentalis | reverse complement strand
TCTGGGAACTCCAGAACCTGGCTATAATATTCCTAGGACTTTTCTTTTGGGGATCTTTTTCAAGAGGTGATCGGTAAATTCTTTCAATTTCTATTCTGCCCTCTGGTTCTAAAATATCAGGCCAGTTTTCCTCAAGAATTTCTATAAGGATGATTTCTAGGTTCTTTTTTTGATCATGGCTTTCAGGTAGTCCAATAATTTTTAAATTGTCTCTCCTGGATCTATTTTCCAGGTCAGTGGTTTTTTCAATGAGATATTTCACATTGCCTTCTATTTTTTCATTTTTTGTATCTGTTTAATAGTATCTTGATTTCTCATAAAGTCATCAGCTCTCATTTGCTCTAATTCTAAAGGAATTATTCTCTTTAGTGAGCTTTTGAAATTCTTTTTCCATGTGGCAAATTTGGCTTTTTAAGGTATTTTTCTCCTCATTGGCTTTTTGGACCTCTTTTGCCATTTGAGTTAGTCTATTTTTTAAGGTGTTATTTTCTTCAATGAAGTTGTTGACTTTTTTTTCATGATTTTCTTTCATCATTCTCATTTCTCTTCCCAATTTTTCTTCCACTTCTCTTACTTGATTTTCAAAATCTTTCTTGAGCTCATCCATGGCCTGTAACAAGTTTATATTCTTCTTGGAAGCTTTTGGTGCAGGAGTTCTGACTGTTGTCTTCCTCTCATTCCATGCTTTGATCCTTTTTGTCCCCACAAAAGGAAGCTAAAGTTGGATTGCTGTGCTTGCTTTGCTTCCTTTGTTTGCTCATGTTGCCACTCAATTACTTGACTTTTGAGCTCTTTGCTACAGAAGGACTCTGCTTTCAGAGGGGAGAGCTTTGTCCCAAATTGCTGGGGTTTTTGCAGCTGCCACAGCTATTAGGAGGACACTGTCTCTACAGCCCCCACCAGCTTTGGCTCACTTGTCACACACCTCAGTACCACCACCTAAGACTGTGATCCAGATCTAGGCAGGTAAAGGCAAGAGCACTTAGCCTTTGAATGGTCACTTGCCCCCCCTTACAATTTGCAGAGAGATTGTAGGAGTGGGCCTCTGCACCTCCACTGCTTCTTGCTCTGGGGGCAGAGGCCAGACTGTACTCCATTTCCCCCAGATTTAGCAGAGTTCCACTAACTTTTTACTTTGTCTTTGTCATTTATGGGTTGATAACTCTGGAAACTGCTTTAGCTGCTGGTGACCCATTCTCCTGAATGCTCCAGCCATGGCTGGTCTGGGCCACCCTGGGGCTAAATTCTCAGGCTCATGCAGGGCTGGACTGTGTTCCCAGCATGCTGTGTTGAACCCTTCCCATCCACCTGATGGGCTGCCTTCAATGGGATATTTGTTTCTCTCTGTCACTTTGTGGGTTTTGTACCTCTAAAATTTGTTTAGAGTCATATTTTATAGGTATTTGAGGTGGTTATGGGGGAAGCCATGGAGTTCTCCTGCTTCTATGTCACTATCTTGACTGGCCCCCTCTCTCCTTGAATCTTTGAGGTGCAGGCTCTAGGAAATCCCTTGAAGCCCAATTAAATCTCCCCACTTGATGAGGCATTTGCAGAGGCTATAAGTATTTCACTGTGACTGGGCCCAAACCTCTGTTACTAGCCTAGCCCTCCATCGTCCATCTACTTCCCACCTTTGAGCCTATAAAAATATCAATCCATCCTTGCATTGACCTAATTAATTCCTCCTGAAAACCCTTCCCAAACTCCTCCTCCAGACCACCCCTAGATTCCTCTGTACATAAGACCCTATCTTCCCTCCATGTAATGTGAGAACACCATAGAATGAACTAGCACAGACTTACTCTGTGTCAGACTTACTCTGGCCTGCTTGCCCAATGCAAGCATCACAGATACCTAGGCTCATTAAGAGTCCCCCATATGGCAAACTTTTAATGAACTATTAATAAATTCTAATTTTCTTTGGCCGAGAAGACTTGAGTCTAATTCATTTGGCAGGACCTGGTGTGTTTGCATTTTGGGGTCTCCAGAGCAACCCTAACCCTAACAACATTAATAGCAAACACTTTTTTTTAACAATCCAAAAGGTGACTCTACATGCAGTCATCACCAGATAGCCAATATAGAAAGCAGATTGATTATATACTTTGCAGCCAAAGGTGGAGAAGCTCTACAGTCACCTAAAACAAGACCTGGAGCTGATTGTGGCTCAAATCATGAACTTATTGTGAAATTCAGACTTGAATTGAAGAAAGTGGGGTAAACCATCAGACCATATGGATGTGACCCAAGTAACATAACTTATGAATGTGGAGCAGAAGCCGTGAATAGATTTAAGGGATTAGATCTGGTAGATAGAGAGCTTGAAGAACTATGGGAAGAGGTTCACAATATTGTACAGGAGGCAAAAAACATTCCAAAGGAAAAAAAAAAGCAAGAAAACAAAATGGTGATTGATGAGGCTTTACAAATAGCTGAAGAAATTAGGAAAGCAAGAGGGAAAGATGTACCTTAGTGAATGCAGATAATCCAGAAAACAGTGAGGAGAAATAAGAAGCAATGCAGAGAAAGAGAAGAAAGCAGAAAGAGAAATGGAAACACAAGAGATCTCGTCAAGAAAATCAGAGATATCAAGGGAAAGTTTCATGCAAAAACAGGCATGGTAAAAGACAAGAATGGTGGTGAACTTACCAGAAGCCAAAGAGATTGAGAAAAGGTGGCAGGAATGCACAAAAGAGCTTTATGAGAAAGATCTTAGCAAGGTGATAACCACAAAGGTGCGGTTATTGATGGGAGCCAGCATCCTGGAGAATGACATCAAGGGATCCTTAGGGAGCATTGCTAACAGTAAGGCTGGCAGAGGTGATGGGATTCCAGCTGGGCTATTTAAAATCCTAAAAGGGTATGCTGGGGCAGCTAGGTAATGCATTGAATACAGCACCGGCCCTGGAGTCAGGAGGACCTGAGTTCAAATCTGGCCTCAGACACTTAACACTTACTAGCCGTGTGACCTTGGGGAAGTCACTTAACCCCAATTGCCTAGCCCTCCCCCTCCAAAAAGCCAAAAAAAAGTATGCTGGTAAAGAGTTGTCCTCAATATACTAACAAATTTGGAAAACTCAACGGTCAGTCTACCTTCCAATCCTAAAGAAGGGCTTTCAAGGAATGTTCAAATTACCAAAGATGGCTCTCATTTCATAAAGGGAATGAGGAAAAGCATCATCTAGAAGTGGGATTAAAGCTGGCACCTGAAGGAAGTCGGTGAAGTCAGGAGGCAGAGAGGAGGAGAGAGGGGGGATAGCCAGGAGATATCATGTCTTGTGAAAGAAACAGGAAGGAAGCAGCGTCACTGGACTGTACTAGGTTGGGGTGGGGAGTGTAAGGTGGGAGAAGGAGAGAAAAGTAACCTTGAATGCCCTTTGATCCTGGAGGTAACAAAGGGCCCCTGGAGTTTTCTGAGTAGGGGAAGAAGGTGACCTGGTCAGATCCGTGCTTTGGTGGCTGAATGTAGGATGACCTGTGGCAGGACGAATGGCAATAGTGCAACGATGAGGGGCTGCACTAGGGTGAGGGCAGGGTCTGAGGAGAGAAGGGGGCGAATTCTGCCAAAGGTGAAATCAACAGGCCTTGGCACCATATTGGATCAGGGGAGTGATAGATAGTAAGGAATCCAGGCTGATTCCTGGGCTGGGAGGAGGCTGGTACCCTGCTCCGGGGTACCAGCATAGGGAAGGTGGAAGAGGGAGGTTTTGGGGAAAAGATAATGAGTTTGGTTTTGGACAAGATGAGTTTAAGATATCTCCTGGACATCAGGTTAGAGATGTACAACAGGCGCTTGGAGGTGAGAAGCCGGAGGTCAGCAAAGAGCTTGGGACCAGAAAGGGAGAAGGAAGAATGGAGCATAGCGATGGTAACAGAATTCTTGGGAGCCAATGAGATCAGCCCTAGCCATCTGGTGTGGCCTTCTTCAGTCTTCAGCTGCAGGATCATCCTGGTAATGGTGCTCTTCTCTTCCAAAAGAAATCATCTCCCATTGGGTAACCAGAACCAGACTCAGGAAGTCTAGAAAAACTAGGTTACTGCCAAGGCTGGAAACATCCATTTTTCCACTCTGCTGGTTGATGCCCTATGCTTAAGGAAGGAAACAAAACAGAATATGGAAGCCAGGGACTCTGGCTGCTGCCCAGGCAAACACATGTTCCCATTGCTGACTTCTTATAGCCACCATTGTTGCTGGAGGCTAAAGTGGGAGTGGGAGGAATAGAAGGGTTGGGATGAGAAAGTTCTTCCCCACTCCTTGCTGGAAGTCCAAGGGATTTGGACAAGGGAAGTCCAAGCCCAGAAGACAAACTCAAAGGAGCAGGTCCAAAGCAGGCAGAGACAGCCAGTTTTCTTTCATCCCATAGTCTACAGAATGGGTGGCTCCTCTTGAGCCCTGCTTTCTATCAGTGATCCTATGACTGAGTTGCCAGTCACTGTCATTAAGACAGCCCCCCAATGACCAGGGACCAATCAAGAGTTGTTCTATCATCCCAGCAAGGCACATGTCCTAGCACAAGAGACCAGAGGGTTCTAGCTCCATGGGAAGTAGCTGAACCCAGTGATCAACCCAGTGATCATTCTGTTACCCTCCGATAATAGAATGCAACAGAGATCTGCAAATAAAGCGATTATATATAATTGTGTGCATCTGAGTCTCAAAGCCCTTTGGTATGGGGCTCTCTATTGGCAGAGATCAATGCACAGTCTGCAAAAGACTGGGGTGGAGTTGGTAAGACCCAGAGAAAAGAGAGCTCCAGTCTTCAGATTTTCTTTGAATCACTGAGTCTCTCCAGACTTTGGGTGCTTCTGGTTTCTTGGCTTCAAGAGAGAAGATGGAGGAGGGCAACCCCGCTTCAGGTTATTAAAGGAAAAGACTCAGGGAAAACATGAGAGGAACCAGTAGTCTCCATCATGCCCCTCCCTAGATTGCCTCTCTTGAGAATGGATAGAATAAAGGCATCATAGGGGGCATGTTAATGACATCTGCAGGTGACCCCAAGCTGGGAAGGATGATGGCTTGACAATACAGTGATTGACAGACTGATTAGTCAAAGAGATCATTATAGGTTAAAGCGCTGGGCTGGATCTAATAAGATGAAATCCAAAGGGATAAATGCAAAGTCTTCTACAGGGTCCAAAAAATCAATTTCACAAGTATAAGCTAGGGAAAGCATGGTTATGTAGCATTATGAAATCTTAGGATTTGAAGAGAATTTAAAAGTCACAGTGTCTTAGATCTCAAGCTGGAAGAGACATTGGCATTCACCTGTTCCAACCCCTTCACTTTATAGATGAGGAAACAGAAGTTCAGAGATTTGCCCAAGGTCACAAAGGTTGCTAGCTGCAGAGCAGGAATTCCTAGCCAGTTTTTCTGACTCATGTTCTGCCCCTTTCTACCTCATCCTACTGCCTCCACTCAGGTCTCTTGTCTTAACTCTCTTTCTTTATTATTTGGGAGAGTTCAGTTTGGGATGTCACAAAGGGAGGCATTTCTAGAAATGATTGAGATGTGAAACACAAAACTTAAAACCTTAAAAAAAGAAGTATATATTATAATATATACTAAATATAGATGGCATAATATAAACATAATGAATATAATATATAATAATATAAAATATTAGGTATTAAAAGATCTTTTTTCTGTAAAACACAAAACCTATTTTTAATTGGTTTAAAAGACTGGGGAAATTTAGAGAAAGAAAAGATGGGGAGGCATGATAGCTGTCTGTCTTCAGGTACCTGAGAAAGGACTAGAAGGTTTCTGTTAGACCCCAGTGGACAGAATGAGGAATGGTGGGAAGGAATAAGCAGCAATTAGACACCTATTATTTGCCAGGCACTGTGCTAAGTGCTTTACAAATATCACCTCAGGTGATAATAATAATAATAATAATAATAATAATAATAACAACAACAGGTTATTATTATCTTTATTTTACAGATGAGGAAAATGAGACAAAGGTTAAGTGACTTGCCCAGGGTCACAAAGCGAGTACACGTCCGAGGCCAAATTTGAATTCAGATCTTCTTGACACCAGGTCTAGAGTTCTACCCGCTGTTCCACCAAGTTGCCTCTCATATGGAGAAGTTCCAGAGGTAGATTCAAGCGTGATGTAAGAACATCAGACAATTAGAGTTGCCCAATGGTGAAACGGGTGACTTCAAAAGGGTCTGGTGCCTCCTCACTACTGGTCTTCAAGCAGAGGCTTATTGGGGGGATTCCTTTTACATACTTCCAACTCTCAGATTCTTTGCTTTTGTGGCAAACATATCTTTGCCAGGAAAGATGGTTTGACTGCAATAGAAGCTTGCTTTTAAATCAGAGTAGATCTGCATTCAATTCAACAATCATTTATTAAGTGCCTTATGTGTACAGAACCCTATAAGCCAGTCCTGAGAGGGATAGTGGAAGGAAATGTTTAGCTTTGAGATAAAGAGACTTAGGCTTCAACTATTTAAAAGGTTCTCCAGGGGAAGACAGCTTAATCTTGGTTTGCTTGGCCCCACTGGGCAGAATGAGGTGAAAGTTCAGACATGATTTCCATGTAAGGAAGAGCTGATCTTTTAAAGAGATATAAATGTTTAATACTTAAGAAAAAATATATAAATTCATAGACACGTTGCTATTTTTGACTGATTTTAACTTTTTTTCACTTATCAAGCATTTATCTTTTCCCCCTTCCAGTTCCCATCACTTCCCCCATTAAGGGAGAAAGCCTCTTGTAACATATTATGCATAGTCAACTAAAACAAATGCCCACTTTGGCCGGGTCCAAAAATGTGAGCTTCCTTCCGAGTCCCCTCTGTTGGGAAGTGGTCAGTGTCCTTTTTCACTGTGCCCTGGAAACATGCTGATCATGGCATTGACCACAATTCTTTCACTCTACTCTGCATCCATTCATACAAATCTTCCCAGGGTTCTCTGGAACCATCCCTTCTTATACCATCTGTTTCCTTTACATAGATAGGATTTGTTCAGCCATTCTCCAGGTAATGAGCACCCCGTTAATTTCCAGTTTTCTGCATTACTAAAAGAGCTGCTATAAATATCTTTGTACTTGTGAGTCTTTCTTCTTTCTCAATTTCTTTGCGGGGGGCTAGAGGTATCAATAGTTCAAAGAGTATGCACAGTTTTGTAGCTTTATAGGCATGGTTTCAAACTGCTTTCCAGAGAAGCTGGACTAATCCAGGTCTCTACTAACCGTGCATCCATCTATTTTCTCCCAGCCCCTCCAGGATGTCCCTTTTGGTGTGTGTGTGTGTGTGTGTGTGTGTGTGTGCCAATTTTACCAATCTAATGGGTGTTAGATGGAACCTCAGAGCTGCCTTAGTTTGCATGTTCCTAATTATCAGCAACTGGGAGTTGGGGCCTGTTAAGGAAGAGCTTTTTAACAATCACAGCTGCCTCCAAATGCTTTAATGGGCTCCAGAGAGCAGATTTTAGTTAAAATTTTCAGTGTGAACATTTACACCTGGGAAATTGGCACTGGATTTGCTCATCATGGTCACTCATTTTTTTTTTCTGGACAGTAAGTTGTTAAAACAATTATCAGGATACCACCACCTGAATCCCTCTCCATGAACAATTAGGTAGAGCAGCAGATTGAAGGCTGGGCCTAGAGGCAGAAAGACTTACAAATCCAGCCTGGGACATGTACTTGATGTGTGACCCTAGACAAGTCACTTCACTTGTTTGGCTTCGTTTCCTTGATTGTAAAATTAGGATAACAATTTAATAGCCAATAATAACAGTCTCGCAGCATTGTTGTGAGGATCCAGTGAGACATCTGGTAGGAGCTACATAAATCTTCACTCTCTTCTCTTTCCCTTGTCAATGGACAGGTCCAGACAGAGTAGGGAAGCCGCCTGTAGTGAGTGCTTCCTAACCCTTAAGTGAACGCATGATTCAATGAAGGCTTCCTTCAAGCCCCAGCTAAAACCTCACCTCCTCCGGGAAGCCTTTCCTCATTGTTTCCCGTTTATCCCCCCAATACAGCTTGCTTTGCAGACATCTATTTGCACGTTGTCTCCCCACCGCTACCCCACTGGATTGTAAGCTCTCCGAGGTCAGGGGCTGTCTTGTGGCTCTTTTGCATACAGGAGGTGCTTAATAAATGCTGATTGGGCTGAGGAGGTTCCCCTTTCCTAGCACCAGGCACACAGTAGACGTTTAATAAATGCTAGCGGAAGGAAGGACAGTCCGACCCAGCAGACCTCAGACCAGGAGGTGCTACAGTGTAAACCCAGGCGCTTAATAAATGGTGACTCAATTTCCCACCCATTTCTGGCACTAACTCCAGCACATTTCTGCGTTAAGACTTTAGGGCCTC
The DNA here is from genome assembly GCA_028646575.1 of Pseudocheirus occidentalis. NCBI lineage: Eukaryota > Metazoa > Chordata > Mammalia > Diprotodontia > Pseudocheiridae > Pseudocheirus > Pseudocheirus occidentalis. Next base: position 9,586,878 of record CM053594.1, on the reverse strand, counting down.
AGTTGCCCAGGCTGTAAAACCAGGAAGTTGGACTGGATTCAGTGGGATCGAATGGAATGGGTATTAGGCGCCTGCTGTAAGCACCGGGAGGAGGGAAGAGGGAGGAGAGAGGGAGGCTAAAAAGCCGCTATGAAGACCAGGGAGGTTTGGGCCAGACGTCAGGGCTCCGGCTCCTCCCCGCTTCCTTTCCGGCGCCAGCCCTCGGGCACGTGCACGGGCGAACGCAAGGACTGACGTCCCGCAGCGCGTGCCATGAAGCCGTGCGCGCGCCTGGGGCCCAGCCCCCCTCCCCCCCCCACGCCGCGCGCTCCCGGCCGTGGAGCCTGCCCTTTCCGAACGCCTGAGGGGCCATCTACCATTCACTCTCTGGACAGGCGCCTTCACTTCCCACTTTTGATTCCTCCTTTCGAAGTCTGCCCCGCTGGGGGTGAACAATCGGCCAAAGACTGCGGGTCCTCCTTCTCAAGACTACCCTTCTCTCATTTTGAAAGACTTGCATTTTCCAGTCAGGCACCTCCCAGGACAGCCCGCATCCGGGAGGGAGGGGGGGGGAGAGCGTCAGCCGTGGCAGCGCAGGCGCAGAAGCCGGTGCGTGGAGTGAGTTATTAGAGGGGCGAGGAAAAGGGGCGGAGTGAAGGAGGCTTAGTTACGGAGGCTGAAGGGAGACAGATCCGGAGTGCAGAAAAAGAAACAGGCGAAGCGAATTGGCGCTCGGGATCGGGGAGGGTGGGGCGGGAGGAGGGCCAGACCCGACGAGCGTCCGGGGGAGGGGCAGTCGAGCTCGAGAGCGCGCGCGCGGGGCTGCGGCTGCGCGGGGGCCCACGGCAGGCTCGAGGCGGCCCTCGCTCCCCCGACCTCCGTGCGCACGCGCCGTCGCGCTCACGCTCGCTCGGGGCGCGAGGCGCAGCCAGGCGGGCAGGAGAGAGGGCGGGCGGGCCGGGGGCAGCCGCGGGGCCGGGGCCGAAGCCGAGGAGGGCCGGACGAGCACAGGGCGGCAGCACGGCGGCCGTGACGGTGGCGGCGGCGGCGGCGCCGGGGCCTGGGCCGAGCCCGGCCCGAGGCGCTGCTGAGGGGCTCCTCTCGTCGTCCCTGCCCGCCTCTCTCTTCCGCACGGTGAGTGCGCGGCCCAGCCCCCGGGAGGAGGGGCCTCCGAGCCGGCCCGGCGTCTGCCGCGGCCCGGGTGGAGGGCTCCGAGGCATGGCCTCGGCCCCCGGAAGCTGGAGCGCAGGCCCCGGCCGGCACCGCCGCTCCGAGGCTCCGGGGGCCCGAGGCTCCGGGGGCAGGTCCGGGGAGGGGCCGAGCGTCCCCCGCCGGCCACGGGGCGGGGGCGGGGCATCGATGGGGTGGGCCAGGGCCTCCCGAGGTAGGCCACCCGGGCCGGCGGCGAGGGCGGGGCCGCTCCGGGGGCTGCCGACGGGCGGGGAGGCCGGACGGGCTTTTCTCCGGGATGCTTCCGGCGAGCCCAGGTAGGAGGGCCGAGCCCGGGACCCGCCGGCAGGTGTGACTCGGCAGGGGGCCTCGGGGGCTTGTGCGGGAGGGAGGCCGGGGCTCGGGCCGAGCGGGGGCAGCCCCCTGCAGCGACCCGGTGGGGGGGGACCAGCGTCCTTGCCCAGGAGGGGGCTGCCCGGACCCGGCAGAGGGCCCTTTTCCGTGGCGGGGGGTCGGTAGAGCGGGGCTTGTGGCTGGGCCTGCGGGCGGCCCCGGGCCGACTTGGGGGAAAGTTCCGAGTTGGCCCCGCTCCTCCGCGGAGCGCGCCCGGGCTGCCTCGCAGGGTGCTCCAGCCGGGCCAGCCGCTGCCCCTGCGCCCTTGGTGCGGAGGCAGCTCGCTCCGTGCCCGGGCCGGCGCCAACGGAGCCGCTTTCTTTCAGGTGCCCAGGGTGAAGGAGCCGCCCGGAGCCATGGAGAGAAGGGGCGCGGGGGAAGCGGAGAACGGGGACGCCTCCCTGGACCCGAGGAAGCCGCCGGGGGCCCGGTCCCCGCACCGCTACA
>CM053594.1:9570935-9584789 GCA_028646575.1 Pseudocheirus occidentalis | reverse complement strand
CAGAGTCGAGGGCTCTGTGGAAGGCAGCCAAGGTTCAGGTGAGGCCCAGTGGGTGCTGGGGCTGCCCCCCACAGCTCCTCCACCTTCAGCTAGTGGACAAGTGGGGTCTTCTGTTACACCCTTTGGTTTTGTTTGCCTGGATTTTTATATTTCTGAAGATTGGGCCAATAATACCACTGGCTCCAAAATGGACAGTCTTTGTTATTTAGCAGGTTGTTTTTGATAAATACCAAGGAGGGGTAGCATGGGTGACACAGTGGCCAGAGCACTGACCTGGAGTCAGCAGGACCTGAGTTTAGATCCGGCCTATGTCAGTCACTAGCTGTGTGACCCTGGGAAAGTTACTTACCCCTGGTTGCCTCCCCTTCTCTCCCCCCCCCCCCAAAAGATATATACGAAGGATTTGGTAGTTGAACAAGAGTGGCAGGTGTGATTCCCCCCCTCCCCCAGTAGATTGTGGTCTTGGTTGAGTTTTCCCTTTTGTGAGCTTGTATACTTGACACGCACCCGTTTTGGTAGCTTTAAAAATGCCTTTCTGATAACTTCATATATTAGTTTATCATCTTTAGTCACGTTTCAAAAACTTACCATGCACTGAGAATGGGGGGGGGGGGATGACTTCTATATATGTAAAAAATTTATGCCAAAGGAGAGTGGTTTTGAAATACCCAAGTATTAGGTGGGAGTAACAATTGGGATTGTCCTAGCAAGCACTGGAGGGCTAGAAAGGCCTTGTGTACTTCACAGGGTTGTTCGCAGAGAGGGTGACAGTGAATTGACTGCTTACTCATAGAGGAAGGGCTGGAGCAGAGCCTGGGGTTCAGGGCTCTCTGTCATGATTTCAGAGCTGCCTCCCAGCTGCAAAAAGTTTTCTCTTAGAACTTGTGACTGCAAATTTAAAATCTGGCTAAAAAGGTGATCGTGCAGTGTTTGAGAAGCGTTGTTGGTTGCACATGGTTATTTTACTAAATTGTGGCCATAGGGAATGAAATGTTCAGATTTGCAGTCCATTCATTTTCCTGACCCTGCTGTTCCCTCATCATTGTGTCATTAGAGCACTGGGTTTTAGAGACCCCAGAAGCAGGTTCCTGTCCTGCTTGAAGTTACCTGTGGGACTTGGAGCAAGTCCCTTTATTCTAGGCCTCAGTCTCCTTTTCTGTATGTAAACCAGGAAGTTGGAATTGGTCGTCTAAGGTCCATTGCAGTTCTAAGTCCTATGCATTTAGCTTGAAGGGATCTCCAAAACTGGCTAGAGGAATCTGCTGTCCTTGTGTAAGAGATCCTTAGATCCACCTGAATCTGACCACCTCTAGAAAGTGCAGGGGGATCAGAATGTAGTGTGAGCTGGGTAAACCTGTCCTGATTTAGCTGGGGAAGTGTCAGGTGGACTGTATTGTGAGGTCTGAGTTATCAAGCTGTGCTTCAGCATCAGCACACAAGTGGTTCTGGAAAAAATAGCTTTTTTTTTTTTTTTTTTTTTTGGTCAGATGACCTAAAAGGTAATTCCTCTTCATTGCCTCCCCCATACCAGGTGCTACAATTAGTGTTAGATAGTAAGTGTGGCAGTCTCAGTGGTGAATTGGAGGTGGGGAGGTAATATATTGTTATGGGAGGAGGGGATTCAAAGTCAGAGAAAGAGAACAAACCTTTGGTAAGAGGCTGGCTGTCCTTTCCTTGAGTTATGGGAATCAAGTGCTTCAGGGTCACAGGCTTTAGTTTCTACTAGGCTTTTTCTCCAGTAATGGGCATGGTATAATAGTGTGCTGGCATTCCTGGTCGGTGCTGGGCTTGGAAGACTTGAATTCAAATTCTACCTCTTACTAGCCATGTGGCCATGGAAAGCTCCCCAGCCTTTCTTACTTAGGAAGTTGGAGAGACCTTGTTCCAGAGGTGGCAGGAATTTCTGTACTTTAGCATGCCAGCTAAGTTACATTGAATGCAAAAGTTTGCATTTGATTGCTTCAGATTAAGATTTTCCCATATTGGATACACAAAATAGGATTTTGCCAAGAAGCAAGTGGAAGGGCTCGGTGCATAATTAAAATTCAGTTGCTGAGTCTCCACTGAGATGACTCAAACATCTTTATAGCCTATGTGCTGATCTATTTGGCTTTTGTTAACTTGTAGATTATTGCAAGTTTCGGTGGAGGTGACCTGGCTATGAGAAATGAAGCCTGTTTTCTCCTTGGAGAGACATTAAAGACTTATCTTATGCATTTGTTGCACCTTGTGAGGGTTGGCATGCTTAAGAGTTTTATAACCCTAATTCTAAAATGAGCTGAAAGCTATTCTTTGGCAAAGAATGCTTCCAAACATCTTTTTGTTTCAGGGACCAGAGATAACCTAGGTCAGGCCCTTCACTTGAAAGAAACTCGTGGCTAGGAAGTAGCCCAAGGAGAAGTTGGAGTCTTCAGGAACAGAGCATCCTCCTGTCATCTCCACGCTCATTGTCAAGGCGCAGAGTCTTGTTTCCATAGGCTGCATTCTTTGGACAGTCTTGGAGTCTCTCCCTCTTTTTTGTCCTCCCTCCTCTCTTCCTGCCCCCCTCTCCCTCCTCCTCTTCCTCTTCCAGTCATTTCTGCTTGTTAGTGCTTCTGAAATGGCAAGTGTCTTCCAAGTTTCTTTTCCTAGCTTGACTAGGAGCTTTAAAAGTTTCATGGATTTTGTAGGTAAAAAGGGCTCCAGAGGCCTACCCAAGGTCACACAGGGAATGGAGGGGAGGCTTGACCCCAGGCCCTCTGGGACTCCAAACCCTGAGCTTCTCGGGGTAGTAGAAGAGTTGAAATGGACGATTTGTTTATTCAGAAGAGGACATGGATTATTGATTTATCTGAATTTATTCTACTGTTTGTTGCTCATTGACTTGGAGAGGTGAGCTACCCTTTTGGCCCCGGCATCGTGCAAGAACACCCATGCCCTCTCCTACAACTCTGCTATGGGCTGATGCTTGGGGGGGGGTCTCATTTTAAGTTCGCTTTCACATGGGCAATTCTCCTGTGCTGGTGATGCCCCTCCTTTCCTTGGAAAGAGAGGTGGAGGAAGTATTGTTTAGGGCCCTATGAATGGGGTATGGTGGCTAAGGGCTGGAGCAGAGATTTGGGGTGACAGAGGGGAACTCACTAGCTGAAGGGCGTTTATTCCCATTCTGTGCCTTCCATTTCCTTTTGGGGCATGTGCAGCTCTTGTCAGAGGTGGATATCACCTATTTTCTGTAAAGAATAATTGTTATTCAGCCTAACCTGAATGCAGATCCATGGGATTACCATATGTGAGACACTGTGCTTAACCCCTATCCTCAAGGAACCCCCTTTCTGATGGAGGGGACAACATGAAGTAACTGTATACATGAGATTAGACAGTTTAGATGGCAGGTAATCCTGGAGCAGAGGCACTGAGGGTTTGGGGGAGGAGTCACAGATTGAGAAGGGGGGGATTTGGGGGAAACCTACCTAGGTAGAGATAAGGGGTAGATGGTTCCAGGCTCAGAGGGAGCTGATACCTGGGCGCGGAGCCTTAGACATAGGAGGAGGCAGAGGCCCTCGTGGCTGGACATTAGGTACAGTGAGACTTCTGCTAATAGAAGATGTGTTCTAGTGATTTACTTGACCAGAAGGGATGTAAGTACTGACAGAAATGGTAGGTGTGCTGAAAGAGCGGTGTACACATCATGGCAGTCTCCAGGGTAGAGGGAAGGGGGGAGGCAGGCCTTGGGTTAAGGGCAGGGGCCTCTGGGACTCAGAGGGCAATAGATGGAGAATCCTGGCAGAGGGGAGGGGCCTGCTTCATGCCCATTGAAGAACAGCAGGCTCCTTCCCTCCAGCAGCTTCCCCTGGGTAAGGGACCCTAAAGGAGGCCTTTCAGGAAACTATTGCCTGCCCTCTATGCCCACCCCCTCCTCCCAGCCAAGCCCAGCTCCATCTTATCTTTACGTAGGCTAGTATGGTGACTGGACTAGGGGGTTTCCACTGCTATGAGGAACTCCCTATAACCATAGCAACAACTGTAATAATGGACATTTATGTAGTGTTTTAAGATTTGGAAAATGCTTTGCAGTTATCTCATTTGGGATAGTTATGTAAGTAGCAGATCCTGCTACTACAGAGACCCTGAATGATAGGGGGCATTATCATCCTTTTACAGGTGAGGAAACTGGCAGGCAGGGTAAGTGACGCCCAAGGTCGCTAAGTGACTACCCCAAGGCTAGTGAGTAGGGGCTGAATTTGAACCCAGCACTTCCTGACTCTAGCCCCAGGGCTCCATGCTACCCCCTGGTGACCAGTAACGCCGCACATAGGCACCTCTCCCCGTTAGATTTGGGGAAACCACATGCTGGGCTCCCCCACCCAGATCTCCTTGATGCCCAGGCCGCTCCCTCCCTGCTGCATGTGCTTCCAGAGGACAGGCCTGACAGAGCAGGGAGTGAGCACAGTCCATGTTGGTTTTCCATTTCTTCTTTAGATTCTCTTGAAGCTCATTTTTGTGACGCCTTCCGTCTTTCCCTTTTCTTCTACTCATGTAATTGTCCCTTTTAACACAAATGAGGCGGGGTGGGGAAGGCAGTTCATCAGAGTCAACTGATACGCCGACCCCAGTGGCTCTGGCCTCAGCCAGGAAGGGATGGGCATCCTCCTGTTTACCCTGCTCCTGGCTGGTCTGTGTGGAGGTGCCTGTGTCTGTGTGTCTGTGTGTGTTGCTACCCCTTCCTCAAAGGCAGGGGCGCTTTGTTCTAGGCCGACTTCATGCCTCCAGCACTTAGAGAGCCCTACAGGGGGGAGGTGCTTGTTGCTTTGACTGTTGGGTCAAGCTTGGTCATTTTAATGAATGTCAAATAAACAGCATTCCTTTTCTTTCCCTTTTAAGAAACGTCCATTCCTGTTGTCCATTCCTGTTGTGTGCGCTGTTTTCTTGGTTCCCACTGTAACACTGTGTACAAGTCTTCTCACCCTTCTCTGGACTCTTCATTTCTACATATGGCACAGTGACGTTCTTAACTCATTTTTGTAGTGAAGAGTGGGTAGCAAGAAGGGTATTGGGCACCAGGAGGCCCAGGGCAGAGAAGCAAGAGGGAAAGTCGAAGAAAAGGATAAATGGAAATGCTTGGGGCCTGTTTCTGCAAATGGAAGCTGCTCAGTAGAGGCAGAGGGGGGTGTTTGTCGTGAAGCTGAGCACAGGTCGTGCTTCTTCAATAGGAAGATTTAGTGTGTTGGGTTTTTTTGTTTTTTAATTTTTTAAACAAAGGATTTTTTTCCTGGAGAATTTGAGACAAAGTCATTTCTGGGTGGTGATGCTTAAGCTTAGCTTTTAAAAAATTTTTTTGATATCTTTTCTTACATGACTCTTACATTAGCCCGTGTTTCCATCCTCCTCCCAGAGAGCCATCCCATATGACAAATAGGAATTTTTTAGAGAGAGAGAGAGAAAGTAAACACAGTGGATGAATAAATTGAGGCAGTCTGAGCGTCTGTGCCGCGGGGGACGTGGCCTGAACTTGATTGTTGTGTCACGTGTGTACTTTCGGTTTTTTGGCGTGCAGGGTCTCTCTGCGTTGTAGTCACAGGGGAGGTTGTTTTCTTGGTTCTGTTCATACAGCTCTGTCCAGGCTTCTCTGTGTTCCTCACAAACATCATTTCCTATAGCACAGTAGGCATCTATTACGTTCCTCTGCCACATTTGTTTGGTTCCTTGCCATTCCGTGGCATTCGCTTTGTTTCCAAATCTTAGCTGTCACAAAAAGGGCTGCTTATTGACATTTTGTAATGTATGGAGACTTTTTACCAATGACTTGCTTGTGTTGTAAGGCAGGCAGTACCACCCTGCAAGTCCACCCACAGTGTATATGTTGGTGCATCCCTCCCACATTGACTGTGCCATTTTTGGTCATCTTTGCCCATTTTCAGGGTGAGAGGGGGAACCTTGGGTTGTTGTGATTTGCATTTCTCTTTATTGGTGATTGTAGGCTTTTAAAAAATTTTTTTTTATTTGGCTGTTCTTTTGAGAACTGTATCTTCTGGCCATTTTATCTATTGGGGAATGTCTGTTTTATTTTTAATAAACACAATAGTACACACACATTCATTTATTTGTTTATATATCTTGGATACCAAACTCATCAGAGAAGTTTGAAACAAAGATTTTTTTTCCCCATTCTACCACTTCCCTTCTTATCCTAGATTCATTAAGGTTGTCTGTGCAGAAACTTTTCAGTTTCAAATAACCAGTTACCTGTTTTAGAGCTGAGCTTTTAAGGAAACCAGGGCTTCCTTAAGCTAGGATTCCATTCTAAAGATAAGAATGAGGTTTAGACCTTTCAAGCAAAGATTGCATAGTCGACCTTGTGGTGTCAGAAAGCCTTGAGTCTGTTTATTAGCCGCTTTACAAAACTTGGCTCATCACTGCCCCTTTGGAGAACTTATTTTTTTTCCACAGTGGGAATGAGGGAATTGGACTAGATCAGTGGTTCTCAACCTGTGGGCTGTGACCCCTTTGGGGGTCGAACAACCCTTTCACAGGGGTCACCTAAGACCATTGGAAAACATATATTTCCGGTGGTCTTAGGAACCAGGACGCTTCTCTGTCCGTCTCTAGGAGGGTCCGCCCACATGCGAGTATTAAAGGGTCGTGGCATTAGGAAGGTTGAGAACCACTGTTCTAGATGATCTCCAGAAATCCCTCCAGCTCTTTTCTAGGAAGGGTCCAGGACCTCAGAATTAGCAGCCCCCATAACGCAGCTTCTCTACAGTCATTTCTACAAGAATCCACAGGCTTCTCTTTCAAGAGGCAGCCTGGTGGGGGTGAGTGGTGGCCTTGGGAGGCAGGAGAGACCCAGGCAATGCTTCCACTAGGTAACCCCGCTCACTCACTTCTCTGTCCCTATTTCTCCATCTGTCGCATGTCAGTAATTTCTGTAGTATGTATTTCACAGGGTTTCTGCACAGATTAGTTTGCATATTTTGTAACCTTAATATTTAAAGCTGAAATACACATATACAGTATTTGCTTTCAGAAACATCACTTGGAAATGACCTTATCTACCATGTTAAATAGTTAGACTGTCTTTGTCTTCCACTGAGTGACTTGATTAAAAAGCCTTCTTGATTTTTAACATTGACTTTTTAGAATGTTGAGGTCCCTGTTCTCTCCCCTCCCCCACCCTTCAAGAGGGCAAGAGTATGCCGTCAGTTGTGCGTGTGAAGCCAGGCAGAACGTGAAAAGTCCTTGCTAACAGAGGGCTCCATCCTCCTGGCGACACCAGCAGATTCCCTGTACTCCTTTTCATTGGCCTTGGGCTTAGCAGAAGGTTGCATTTAGGCTGTGGACATCCTGCTGCTGCTGGGCTGCTGAAGGGCCTACTCAGGAACTTGAGAAAGGTGCTTTGTGAGCAGGAAAAGAAAAAAAAGAACTTTCCTCCTTGTTCCTCAGGTTGGTAGTTATTAAGCAAAAATAAGAATCCCATTCTGCATCCTAATGAGTTCTATCAAAGAATTCCAGAAAGTGTGATTAATGCTCACTCTTGAGGCTCCAACTTCTGAAGAAACATTAGTCAGTAAACATTGAGGAAGCCCCTACTGTGTTATGTGCGGAGGATACAGAGAAAGCTAAAAGCCCCCTGCCCTTAAGAAGCTCCCGGACAGAGGGGAGACAGCACGTAAAGAAGTGCTCAGATGAGCCATAGAAGGGTTGGTTGGATGGCAGAGGTTTCCTGTAGAAGATGGACCTCTAACTGGAACTTGGCAGGGAGGGGTACATTCCAAGTATGGGAGAGAGCCAGAGTAAATGCCAGTCAGGAGATGGAGGAGCAGTGTCACTGGATGGAAGAATATATATATGGGGAGGGGGCTATATCATGCAGGACTTGGAGAACCCCTGGATTTTATATTTGATCCTGGAGGTGATGGGGAGCTGCTGGCTTTGTTGGAGAGGGAGTGATATAGAACCACTTGGGCTTTAGAAAAATCCTCTACAGACTGAATTGGAGGGAGGAGACCTGAGACAGCCTTGGAATGTGGCATCTGTGAGTTCCTAGAGCTCTATGAAGGGGGACAGCCTCCAGAAATAGGCCCTTTTCACAAATGTCCCCTTCCCCCCACCCCCGGTGGCAGGGTTGGTGCTACCAAAATGGCCCATCTTCAGCTGACGTCTTTGGCAATACTCTGGCGCTGGTTTTGAGAGGCTCAGGAGTTGTTTCTTCTTGAGCACAAAGGGTGCTGCTCCTCCTTAGGGTGAAAACGGGCTTTGAAGGACCCCTGAGCCCTCCTCTGAAGCCCTCACCTTGTCAACTAGGAATTAGAAGGAAACTGGAAGGATCAAGTTCTTGCAGGAGAACCTGGGAAGCGCAGCTTGAGCTCACCTTGTCTAGTGGTCCTCAGTTGCTGGGTTCTTTGGTTTGGTTTTGATCACTCCTGTCCTCTAATTCTGGTTGCAGAATCCTTCCCAAGAATCGTCTTGAGCTAGCTTGTGGGGGGTGAGGGCCTAAGCAGACTCATCCAGGTGTGCCCAGTTCGGGATGAGCTGGGACAGGAAGGAGCTGCTACCGGCCTGGCCCTGCCTCTGTTGGGATCTAGGTTGCTTAGAGTGAAACTTTTTGTTTATTAAGCTAAATACATTGAAAACAGTTGCTGTGCCTGTCCCTTTCCCGGTTTATGGGGAAGTGTTTATGTTCAATCTGCTTCTACCAGAAGGGTGGAGGTTTTTAAGTTTTGATGTTTTTCTTTTTAAGATCTCTGACCTCATCACCTGAGGTGAGCAAGTAATTTGGGTCTTCAGGCTTTTTTCCAACCCTTTGGTTGTCCCTTCACAAACCTAAAGAGCTATTCATTTGATGTTCTTGTTAGGTCATAATCAACAAACGTTTCATAAATGCCCAGTCCTTACACCAGCTCCAAGGCAAAAACCTAACAGACCCTGTCCTTTGTATGGAGATTATATATCTATCTGTCTTTCTCTCCATCTCTGTCTCCTTGTGTGTATGTCTGCCTCCCTGTCGCACTCTCCCTGTCTCTCCTTCTCTGTCTTTCTCTGTGTGTCTCTGAGTCTGTCTGTCTCTCTCCATCTGTGTGTCTCCCTGTCTGTCTCTCCCTCTCTCTTTCCCTGTTTGTCTGCCTGTGTCTCCCTCTTTTTGTCTTCCTTTGTGTGTCTGTGTCTCCCCTTCTGTCTGCTTGTCTCGCCTGTTTCTCTTCCTATCTGTCTTTCTCCCTCTATCTCTGTGTGTGTGTCTATCTGTCTCTGTCTCCCTTGGGGGAGGGATGTGGTGGTGTGGATATGTTTAGGGAAAAAAATCTATACACCATAAGTCAGCTTTTTTAGGGTAGAGGGATGGCTTTGAGGAGTTGGGAAGTTGAAGTGTGCAGAGGCACTGAGATAGGGATTGTTAATGAGGACTGACAAGTAGAGCGGTCTGGTTGGACAAGAGGGGCTTTGAATGCCAGACATCAGAACCTGTATTTTATAGAGAGCTCTTAGAGTGGGGGAGTCGGGCTTGGCTTTAAAGATGTCCTTTTGGCAGCTGTGCAGAAGCTGTCTTGGACAGGGGATTCTGGAGCCATTGGAGGAGGGTGGGCGGGTGGTCATAAGGGCCTCAGAGAGGGCAGCAGTGGGAGTGGAGGAGGAGGAGAGGGGACTGACAGAAACTGGGTCACTGGTTGTGTGGGGTGAGGGAGACTGGAGTTATCCTCATAGCAGGCTGAGCCTCTACTGGGCAGTGACTTCTGGGGTCTCGAATCAGGTGGTCCTGTCTAAGCTGATTCTGCTGGGCAGAGAATAGAAGCCTCAGACCAAATGGCCCCCAGGGTAGTGTGGTCATGCTGAATTCCAAAGGGTGAGGCTTGGTGTGGGCTTTCTCTGCACCTCAAACAGAAGCCATGATGGCACCCTCCCAGAGGACTCGGGGGTCCTCTTCCTTGGTCACAGGAAGCAGATGGCGATGAGAGAGGTCCTCCATGTAACTGTAATGTGTGGTCAGCCCTTTGTTCTTTGGGAATCGTTAGGGTTCCTTCAAAAGTAGCACATCTACTCTTGTTCTACAAAGCCTTTTGGTAATGTAGCATTTGACAGTATACAGAATTGTTCCCTTACACTTTGCTTAATTTAGAATGTTTCTTTAAATGGTGCTGCTTTGAAAGTGCGTTGGCATCTTTTTTTGGTGGTGGAGCTTCCTTGCCATTAATAGTTTCTGTGTCACTGAAAGATGATCTTTGCCCTCTATAGAGGAGGAGGCACAGGCGCATCAATCAGGAACGACTCGGCTGTTGTGGGAGTCGGCTCGGCTTTCTCTTCTGCCGGGGGGGACTGGCTCATATGTTAGATTCAGATGTGTTTAAGGTGACTCTCAAGAACGAGGCAGCCACCGCTACTTGGGTTTTCTGGTGATCTATCTTCATAAATGTGATTCAGAGCAGCAAATGTAATTCTCTTTTCAGGAGGAACTTCTGGACATTAAGGAACGCCCTCATTCTAAACAGAGGCCTTCGTGCCTTTCTGAAAAGTATGACAGGTATGTTACCGTTTCAGTGTCTCAGAGACATTTTCTTGCTGTGATTGTCAGTTAAACAGTAATTTCATATTTCTAGTTTTGGGGCAAAGGAAGGGTTTAGGGGGTTAGGACTCTTATTCATGAGAGAGATCTTTGTAATTATTAAGGATGGATGTTCAGTCTGCAACCTCTTTAATTGTCTCTCCTTTTCCTTCCCTCCCCGTGTGTGTGTGTGTGTGTGTGTGTGTGTGTGTGTGTGTGTGTGTGTGTGTGTGTGTGTCTGTCTGTCTGTCTGTCTCCCCCTTTGTCTCTGTCTATCTGTTTGTCTCTTTCTCCCTGTCTGTCTGCCTCTCTGTGTCTCTTTCTCTCTTCCTTTCTTTCTCCCTCTACATGTCTGGCTCTCAATTTTTTTTCTCTCACCCTGTCTCTCTCTGTCTGTCTCTCACCCTCTCCATCTGGGGGAGTGTGTCTGTCTGTCAGTCTTTCTCTCTTGGTCACCCTCTCTATCTTTGCCTCCCTGCCTCTCTCATTTCTCTTCCTTGCCCACTTTGAGATAGCTTTTGTCTACCACTGCATCAAATGTGAACTGTTTGAATGCAACCATGTATTTTAGGTTTTAATACACAAATACTGCTTTTGCTGGTAATTGCCAGATGATTCCATAGCTCACTCCTCCCGTGTTTCCTGCAGGGAAGGCCCCTTTGTGCCTCAGTGTTACCCTCCCCAACCCCTTGCTTTCTCTTGGCTACTTGTTGAGGATCTAAGGAGTTCTTTCTTCCCTGGTGATGAAAGCAAGACCCCAATGAAAACTTTTATTTGTCCACTTTGCATCAAGCACAGTTTTTTTTTCTGGAAACTTTGAAATGCTTCTCCAGATTTAGACCTGGGCAGTGGAGGCTGCCTCAAGGGTAGAATGCTGGGCCTGAAATTAGGGAGGCCTGAATTCAGATCCAGCCTTGGATATACATTACTGAATCTCTTTGAGCTTAATTTCCTCATATGTGAAATGAGGATACTAGGCTTGGGAGGGAACACCTGAATAGACATCACAGCTGGCTTAGATAGTAACCTGACATGTGGGGAGCCAGTGCTCAGCTCTGCTCTGCTGGTTAGCCTACACTAGCTAAAAAGCAGGCTTTTCCCCCAAAGAAGGAGAGGAAATACAGTCATAAATGAGTGTGAGTCCTTAAGTATGATCAATGGGTCTGGCTAGCTGTGTGGTAGGCTGTGGGAAAGGCTGAGGTGGAGGTGGGATTTCCTGATGGCCTTTGGAGGAAGGGGAGGCCTTAGGTGTGTGCTGCTCCCTAAATTTCCCTGGCTAGTGGGGAGGACAGCAGAGACCTTGAGAGAGTTGGGTGAGGGGGCCCCTGTGCAGCCTCCATGACAGCAAAGCTGCTGAACCTACCATGGCTAAGGGAGATGGGGGCACTGGGGACAGGGCCCAAGGTGCCATACCCAGCATTCATTTCACTGCCATTCCCTGTCCTTAAACCATTTTATAAACAAAGCCTCAGGACAGTATGGACCAGCTTCTTTGTGGGAGATTTCATAGTCAGCCTGCCTTTCCTTAGTGTCATGACTCGAACATTTTCCCTTGGCCTGTAGTGATGGCGTCTGGGATCCTGAGAAGTGGCATGCGTCTCTTTACCCAACCTCAGGGCGAAGTTCTCCAGTAGAAAGCTTCAAGAAAGAACTGGACTTGGAGCGACCTCCTCTGATGCGGAGAACGGCAGGTAAGAGCCTGTTGGCAAGGCAGTGGCAGCCAGCCACCTCTGTCCCCAGGGTAGCTCCCCTCCGTATGCTGAAGTGGCCTCATTGGAGGGAGAGGCCAACTCAGTGAAACCACAGAGCCCTGGACCAGCTGAAGCAGGAAGTCATTTCCACCCAGTGTTACTTTAAAACACTGGCTTGTGAGGAAGCCTTTGGGACCTCTTTCTTGGTGGGTTATGTTGATTGTATAATGGAAGAAAATGCTCAGGTTCAGTATGAGGTTAATAAAAATGAAGATGGGATGGTTTTGATCATTCAAGTTCACAGCCCGCCTAAAATGAATGTACAGCACTCTTTGGGTGTGGTGGCCCCCAAGTTTTCCTTCTAGGAAATGTTTCTCTCATTTGGGAAGCTATCCTATCCGGTTAGCTCTGTGTGAATCATTCCTCTAACTCAGAAGCTGTGCTTGGCTCCACGGTGGCCAGGGTCAAGCCTCGTTCCTGGAGGTGGGCAGGGTGTGGAGAATGGGGCCTCGGCCCAGATCCGGCTTGACAAATAGTCTGTGCCTTTGAATCCCCTTTACTGATGCTGTGATAAATGGTCCCTTAAAGCAAAATCCCTAGATGGTGCCATGCTGGGAGTTTGACTACAGACAAGCCATCAGAATCTTGGCCCATCTTCCCCTGAGCTAGAAAAGAGGCACTTCATGGGGCAGCTAGGTGGCACACTCAGTAGAGCACAGGCCTTGGAGTCAGAAGGACCTGAGTTCAAATGTGGCCTCAGACACAACCCAAAAACTAGCCTTCTATCTCCACCTCCTTCCCTCAAATATGGCCTCAGACACAACCCAAAAACTTGGGCAAGTCACTTAAACCCAACTGCCCTCCAAAAAAAAAAACATTTAAAAAAAAAAAAGGCACTTCAGGTAAAACTGTCTTTGAAAAATAGCCTGTTAGGAAGGAGGGTTTCCTCAGTGAGCTGGATCAAATGTCTGGCAGAAGAGGTAAACGCAGGGAGGACTGGAACTTTGAGCCTTAACTATTGGGTCATAACACTTGTTGTTTGTTAATGGTGCTAATTTCACAGACTAATTATGAAAATGAGTCGTTTTTCTACAGAATGTTCTTGGGTAGAAAGGTAGGATCTATGCTGTCCCTTTATTTAGAATAGAAAGTCTATGGGCTGCTAGGTGGATCAGTGAACAGAGCACCAGCCCTACAGTCAGGAGGACCTGAGTTCAAATATGTCCTCAGATACAACCAAAAAACTAGCTGTGTGACCTTGGGCAAGTCACTTAACCCCAACTGCCCTGCCTTCCCCCCTCCACATAGTAATAAATAAATAAAATAGGAAGTCTTCATGGCTTTTTGACCAGTGGTAGCCTTGCTTTCCTCAGTAAGCCCCCACAGACAGTGCCCTTGGCTATAGCCAAAGCTAAGCGTGTTGACTTTTCCCTCCTCGATTCTTTTTTTTATTACAGATCCTAGAGAGCGAGTAAAAGAAGATGATTTAGATGTTGTTCTAAGTCCCCAGAGACGCAGTTTTGGAGGGGGCTGTCATGTCACCACCTCCGTCAGCTCCCGGAGATCAGGGAGCCCGTTGGAAAAAGACATTGATGGGGTCCGCATGATTGGAGGCCGGAGGATCGGCAGTGGCAGAATCATCTCTTACAAAGA
>CM053594.1:9553637-9570435 GCA_028646575.1 Pseudocheirus occidentalis | reverse complement strand
GCACATTTCCCCATAGGTATTTGCAAATCTGCTTATGAAGGAGAAGGCTTTGAGGCCTGGTGTAAGCCAGAGAGGAAGGATAACCATTTATTGGGAGTTTTACAGAAAAATGAAGGCTTGAGGAGGCCAAGGTGACAGAAACCTGGGCCATGATGAAAAAACTAAGAATAAAAAACAGAAATCAGGCTGAATTCTGGCTCTGACATTTGCTGGACAGTCAGCAAGTCCCTGCATCTCCCTAAGCCTTAATCCTTATCTGTAAAATGGACTGCTACTTATACTACACAATGTCCCTCACATGCTAGTGAGGAAAGGTCCTAGGTTAGCTTCCAAGCCTCACAAAACACACAAGCTGTCAAGGAACCAAAATCCTTGTCCTGGAGCCTCTGGCCCCTCTAGGCTGCCCTGGCCCCTCTCTCTCCTCTGCACGGCCTAAAGAGTTTTCAGTCTGAACAGAGGCCTACTCACCAATGGGCGAGGGTATCCTTGGGCGCAGGTAGTCTGCAGAAGCTGCCCGAGTTGGAAACACCTGTGACATGGGAGGAGATGGGGCTCTCTGGCCCAGCAACGACGCTGTCGGCTCCAGGCTCCCCATAAGGCCACTCAGGAGATGAGAAGAAGCTGGTCTTGTAACCGGTGGACCCAGAAGCTCCTGGACAGAAAGAAGAGCTGAGCAACAAACAGCATTGGCTTCTACCCCCCATGCCATGCCCAGAATGCCCACCCATGCCCGGCTGAATGCCCAAGAAGCACTTCCCACAATGTGCTTGGGGAAAAGATCAAGTTCCTTATTAATTAATAAGTATATTATCTCCTATTGTCACAAAAGTGCTAAGACTCCCCTGGACCCGTTGCACTGCACAGCTGGTCGTACTCTGTGTGCCGCACTCCACCCCAGCAGGCAGGCCTGGGCCCAGCAGGACATAGTCCCTTTGAGCCTCTAACTACTGACCCAGAGGAGAGCGGTCTTGAAGCCAGTGGAACGTTCCCTCCCTTCCCTAGAAAGGGCCCAGGAGGCAGGAAGGCATATCTAACAGAGCTGGGTCCAGGCCATTTTTCTGAGGTCCCTGTCACCTCAGATCTCAGGAGCCTAGCATGGTGGTAAAAAGCCTCCTCAGACCAGGTTTAGTCAAACTTTCATGTTTTTTCCTCTCGCTTTAACCAAGTGAGAGCAGCCCTGGAGACTGGAGTCCACGTACAGGCAGAGATGCGAATATAAGCCTCTGAAGAAGTACCTGTAAGATGTTCTTAGGGAGAGGCTGCCCTGGGATCTCAGCAGGAGACATCAAATGGCCTTCAAGATTTCGCTAAAAGTCAGAGGAAAACATCATTTAACCTTTGTGCACATAATTAACTCAAGTCAAAAGTCGAGGGAGCCAAGAAAAAGACCACCCCCGGCCCCCCACACCCAAACCTCGCTGTAATTCAATTCCACTTCTGTTGGGCATTTTCAAGTTGCATGAATCTGCTATCACAGGGATTCTCCCAAAGAGGGGAGTGCATGTGTCTTGTACACATGTACGCATACCCACCACACAAGGCTGCCTGCTGCCCCAAGGTTCTCCAACAGACTGGAGAGGAAGGTCTGACCCAATGTCACCTTCCTGCTGAGCATCTGTGGACACCAGCCCCCGAGTTAGCCTCACTCACCACTGTCTCCAATGGTGATACTACCACCAGACAGACACAGCCTGCAGTGATAGGCTAAGAAGAAGTGAGCGTTCAAGCCAGGACCCTAAGAGCTCCAAGTGACAGACACAAACATACCTGCCTTATGGGCATGGAATGTCCACCCTGGCCCTGCTCCAATGTTACTTGGTCCATCAAGCTTTCAGCACCTCCAAGCTGCTGTTCTGGACAAAGCTCCTTGTATTCTTGTCCTCAGCCTTCTACCAGCGTTCTACCCACAACTCTCCCAGGCACTTACACTTCATTCTCTATTAGAGAGATCAAGGCATCTTGAACCTCGTGAGCCAAGAAGGATTTGGATACCCACAGGGCCCAGGACAGAGTACACTGGGCATCTGAGCCATTAACTGAACCAAAGTTCTTCATTTCTCAACCAAGATAAAAAACAATGCACCAGAGAGACAACTGGATCCTTCCTTTTCTGATATTCCTCATAGCCAAGTCCCACTCTCATTCAAACTCCAATACGTTAGGGAAAAGCGATGAAGAAAGTCCTGAGCAGGCCCCTGACCAAGCCCAGGTCCTCAGCAGTGAGCACAGTGCTCACCAGGGGGAGGGAGCAAGGAGCTACTCCCCTCCCCCCCCCCCCCCAGGGCTGCAGTTTTAAAGCTGGTAGATTCTCCTGCTGGTTTAGGGACTGGACTCAAGCACAAATTACAAGGTCTCCCTGAGGAAGTGGCCAAGAAAAGTTATTTTAGGCCTGTAACTCTTTGCATGGTTCAATTCAAATCTGTATCCAAGTACAAAGAATTCCTACTTGTACAAAGAAAACAGAGCTGACTCTGGAGCTAAGGCTGAGCTGAGCATTCTGAGAGCCCACCCCAGTGCCAACACACAAATTCAGGAGCCGCACAAGTATCTAAGACGACCTGGGAGCTCAGAGTGTCCCACTCTGCCCTGAGGGCCCTCCCCTTAGGCTGGGCTCCATCAGAATCCACATTTATGCCATAACTGGAGAAAAGGCAGCAAACATGGTACAGCGGATACAGCTCGAGGACCAGGAGTCAGGAAGACCCGAGTTCAAATTTGGCCCCATCTACTAGCTGTGGGACCTTGGGCAAATCTTAACCTCTGCCTCAGTTTCCTCATCTGCAAAATGGAATTATAACAGCACCTCCTTCCCAGGGGGGGCTAAGAGGGTCAAATGTGGAGGACTGAGCATGGTGCCTAGCACACAGGAAGCAATTTTAAAGAAATATGAGTGATCACCGTCCTCCTGTAACGAACCCCTTCAAGAAGGGGGTGGTAGCCCATTTTCTTAACCGATACAGGACACTTACACTAGGAAACACAAAACCCAGCTGTGAGACCGCAGGACAGGAACGTGCCAGCTCGGACGTGCGTCCCATGTCTGAGACCAACTAGTCTGAGCTAGAGATGCTGCTGGCCAAACGCCTCCCAAATGATGGTTTTTCTCAGTGCGAGGGCCGAGAAGCTGAAAGAGCTGAACATCCACACCCCTCCCTGCCCCAGACGCTTAATTCAAGAGCCTGGGCACGTGCTCAGTATTGTGGTCATGCTTTCAATAGTCCTGGCCTCCTTTGCCACCACCCGGTGACATTGAATGACACGGGCAGGCGACATTCCTTTAGTTGTTAATGAAAAAGATAAAAACATCTAGTCAGAGTAGAGCTGCCCCATCAGAGTCCAATAATCTTCTGGACCAATGAGAGCCCTGATGGTGCCAGAGGTCAGCCTCCTTTTCTGTCCTCAGACACCCATGGGCTTGCTGCCATGTTAGAGCATGGCTCTGGCATCCTTGGGTCAACCTTTTACTCTCCCAAGGCCTCAGTTTTGTCATCTGTAAAAAGGGAAGCTGGTGGCCAAGTTGGTTGGCAGCTATGACCGAATGACCTCGAACCTGGTCCTACCTCCTTTCTTATTCCAAGCTTGAGAACGGCTGTTTTGTACAAATGGTCAGCACTTTGAAAGGACATTACTGCACCACCTCACATTCTCTGCTCAAATGCAAATGGCTAAAACTGCATTTCTGTGCTGGTCCCCAAAGACAAATATGGGTTTCACACACATCTCCAAATATTAGCAATGCATTCACAACCACACAGTTGTCACTGATGACCTTCCCATCAATGCTTAAGTTATTACCACAAAGAGAACATTTAAAGGTTCTGTGATTCTACTATGAGATAGTGAGGTTGGCCCCACCTGGATAGGGAGAGGGGAGAAAAACGGCTGCGGAAGATGAAACTTGCCAGCCAGCGGGGGAAAATCCACCCGAACACGTCAGACACATCCTCCTTCCTCCAGAGTCCTCTCACACAACACATCGGCATGAAGGCGCCCAAGCTTCAGAGCCGAGAGGATGCTCTGGCCATGTAGCGGCGGAGAGCCCACCAAGAACGTCCACCATACTCCAGATCCCAGATTTTGAATGCATTTATTGAGATTCTGTGTACTACTTACATTGACTTTGGGCTGGGAAGGCAGAGTGCCGCTCGCCTTCATGGTGCTCACTAGCTTGTTAAAGGCGGACATGTCACCGTCTTTTGCCAGCGGCCGGGAGCCAGCCACGGCACTCAGAGCCTCCTCCGAGCGCTCAGCCAGGAAGGGTGGCCCACCCTTCCCTTGCTGGTCTACCCGCAGGCCTTTCAGCCCAGCTTCCACCTCTTCCACCGACAGGACAACCCCTGAGTGTGCTGCAGAGGGGAAGGAGAAAGAAAAATGGTCCATCAGCGAATGCCAGGCCATTAGTAGCAGGTTCTCTCACCTGGTAATCCCCACACCAGTGGGAATCCCCAAGGTTAAGAGGCCCCAACTTCCTGTTAGAAAAACAAGCACAATAGCAGTGACCCATTTTAGGGGCAAACCTGCCTCGCCCAAATCCTGCCCTTGGGGGTGGGGACGAGTCTTGGATAAAAGATAAGGAACCACAATAGCAGAGATCTGTCACAAACCTTTTTTTTTTTTTTTTTTTTTTTTTGCTGCTTTTTGGAGGGGGAGGAAGGGCAGTTGGAGTTAAGTGACTTGCCCAAGGTCACATAGCTAGTAAGCGTGTCAAGTGTCTGAGGGCGGATCTGAACCCAGGTCCTCCCGACTCCAGGGCCGGTTCTCTCTTAACTGCATCACCTAGCCACCCCCTGTCATAAACATTTAACTTCCATTAGCTATGGACAAGTCTCCAGGGCCCTCTTGGCTTGGAGAAATTCTCCTTCCACAATACCACTGCCAGGCTTTGTCTGTCCCTGGCATCTTGTGCTACCTTTAATTAAAGCACTCTTCCCCTCTACAAAGGGCTACAGCAGGAAGGTCAGGTTTCAATCTGCACATTCCCCCGTGGGGCCTGGCATGGCAAGGATGCCAATAAGATCCATGTTTCAGAAATTGCTTCTTCAAGTAGCCCACCAAACCTGCCCATCTGCCCCTCTGGGGACTCACAGCTCTCTTTCAGCTTTTCCTTGTTGGCAGAAAGACTGGAGAGAAGTGGCTTTAAGTCCACTTTGGCCTTCTGAAGCATCTCTAGAATGTCCACTTTGTTTTCAGCATGATCTTCCAATGGTATAGGAGCAAAGTAATTTCCTGAGTTCTGGCCTGGAGACAGAATTGCTTGTTCCAAACCTGGATGAAGAAGAATAAGGAGAGACTGACCAACAACACCCACAGTCTGTGTTTGTGGAGGGTGGGGGAAGTTAAGCTGCATTCCCATAGCTGGCAGAAGCAAGAGCCGTGACTCTGGGCAGTGGTCACTGGCCCCAAAGCCCCAGTGTCACCGAAGGCCTCCTCACCAGGGCCTAGCAGGGCCCACCCAAAAGCAAGATGATATGCCACATTACCTGCAAGCTTCTCCAATTCCTCGTGGGGCGTTGACCCGAGGCTGCTGGAGCGACTTCCCGATCGACTGGGATTTGAAAACCACCTGCTAAATCTGCTGGCAGAGACGGAACCTTCTCCTAGAACATCTTCTATCATCTAAACAAGAGAAGAACACTTTTAAAGAACCATCTCAGGAAAGGTAAGGGTCGTCGTGCTAGGCTGAGACCAGAAATGGAACTCACTCTGTCGCTTCCTCCAGAGGTGAGCGAGGCAGCCGCTCTCCAACAACTTACTTTTCTTCCCCAGAAGCTGCCTCGTTCCTGAGCAGCGCTCACGTGGTCACTTAACCACCAGCTCTGTACTTGTATGAAGTCTCCATTTCAGGCAACTCTCCTTTTTTCCATCCTCGGCTTCCTCAGGCAGTCCATGCTCTATCAGCATTTATCATGGGGAAGCCGCTTATAAACATCAGGACCAATACAGGGCCAGGAGCACCCTAGAGGTAAACCTGTCCTCGGACCACGGCTCTGACCACCAAGGGGCAGAAACAGACCAGGCCTCAAAGCGGGCCTAAAAGCGAAGGTCAAAGTCATCAGAACTCCATCACTTCATCCCTGCTGAGGAGCCCAAAGAGGGCAGATGGGAAGGCCAAATGACCATAACTCCACTTAATCATTTTAAGCAGAACACCTGCATGCAGGGGCAACTTCTGCCCAAGAAGCCAAGGTGCTGGAGAATGAGAATGACCGCTGTGGCCCATGCTCAGACCCTGTGTGAATCATGGTGGCTTGAGGCAAGCATGGGAGCAAAATGCAAGTAGCTCCCTAAAGAATTCTTCCCTGATAATAAAGTCTCTTCAGAAACCCAGCTGGGGAAACTGGAAACCAACTTTGGGTTTAGAAAAGCAGATATTATACTTTGTATGGCAATCATTCCCAAAGAAAACCGAAGTAAAGTAGGAAAATGAAAGGGGCCTCAATGGTCATGGGGAGTGTTCTTATCAACAGAGAAAGGTGGTCATAAAAACCTCCTCAAACTTTCTGTAATATTAAAAAGCTTCCATATAGACAAAAGAAATATGGCTGGAATGATGCAAACATCTCAGAGAGATCCGACATCCAGCCAAGACAGGCAATTTACAAACACGCCACAAAGGTGATTCCAAAGGATCAATGGCCAAAGGCCGTGAAACACCTACAAGTGGTTGAGCCATATGAGAGAATGCTCAGAGTCACTGATGAGAAAGAAGGAAACAGGCTCAGAATTTCATCTCAAAATGAAGACAGGCCAGCAAGAGACAGAAATGTAGGAGGGGCTGTGGGAAAGAAGGGAAACGGGCGTAACTGGAGGAGCTACAAGTTGATTCAATCATTTCAGAAACTAATTTGAAATGTGAGTAAAATCATCAAGTTGTTCAGTGGTCCCATTACTGAGACCACGGAGCCCAGGGAGCCACCAAGTAAAAAATCCTACATGATAAAATATTCATAGAAGCATTTGTGAGTGTGTGTGTGAGTGAGTGAGAGTGTGAGAGAGAGAGAGAGAGAGAGAGAGAGAGAGAGAGAGAGGTAAAAATGGTAAACTGAGTGGGGGCAGCATCAGCTAGGGAGACGACTGGACAGAGCATGTGAAGATCACCTATTACTGTACCATTCAAAGTGACAACTACAAACTCAGAAAAACTTGGGGACATTTATAAGAAAAATAGACAATGTGAAGAGAACTGAGGACACTCCAGAATTTGGATCAATGCCATTTCCATTAAGTCCAGAAGACCAAGGATGAGGAGAGGTGACAGGTTACAGTCACCCACAGTGGCCAGGCAGTTCTCCCTAACTGTGCATCTGTCACAAAAGGGGGTCAGGAGGAAGGGACTGCTAGTATGAAATGGCTTGGCCAATTAGACCTGAAGGGGGGAAAGGGCCATTTTAATCTGCCCTCTCCCCTTCAGAAAAATGACTGAGGTGTTTTTTAGAAGCTGAATTCAAAACAACTGTATAATCTGCTCAGAAACTGATTCGTGAAACTCAAGTTTCCAAACTGGCCTTTAACACCCCATCTTTAAGGGACACGTGGCTGGAGAATCTAAAGCACATTAAATGCTGCTGTATTTTTAACTAAAAACAAAAAAACAAACAAACTCCCCCCCCCCCAACCTCCCACCTTGGGCAGATTCTCACCCTTCATATTACTAAACCCAACAGTTATTCAGTCCTTGCTAGACCAACCTCTTGATGCCAGAAAGTCCATCTCTAGCCCTGTATTATGCCAACTCAAATGAGTGCAAAGGACTGGGGTGACGGGAGGACTCACATACGTATGATGCTCATTCAAGACACGTTCCAGCCCCCCTCCAATAAAGAGCAGAATCTTGGTTCTCAAAGAAGTGACTCAAAACTTAGATTTTGTTTTCTACTTGTACTGGTCATCTAACTTAGAAGATAGTTCTCAACTAGAGGCTTACCTTGCAATTAAGATCTATTATCAAAACTACATGCCAAGCTTCTAAACTGTGCAAATTCCTGGACTTTAGTGGTCACTGGACATGTCCTACAGGTCCACAGGTGCCACCCCTAATGCAGCAGCAGTAATCATTCACACAATGTTTTAAGGTTTGCAGAGCACTTTACAAGCATCGTCCCCATGGGGTCTCCTCACAACCCTGGGAGAGAAATGGGTGTGCTCATTTTACAGATGAGGAAACTGAGGCTGAGAGGTTCAGTGACTAGCCCAGGGTCACACAGTTAACTATAATGAAAATATTAATAAGCAGCATTCACAAAGTGCTCTAAGGTTTGCAAGCACTCACAGACTATCTCATCTGATCCTAACAAGAATCCTGGGAACTAGGTACTAGGAGTGCCCATTTAACAGATAAGAAAACTGATGCCCAGAAGGACTCCCAGGGTCACACAAACTGTTGGTTCAGTGCATGAGGTAGGATTTGAACCCAGGCCTAGCACTGGAGGCACTCCCCAGTCTCATACTGGCCCAGGGAGCCAAGAGCTTCAAGTTCTTTTGTCTGATTGTTCTAATGCATTGCTTGATAATCCAAGAAAGTCCGACAAGGCCTGGAGAGCCAGGCACAACTGAAAAATGACTGAATGTTCTAGTCTAAGGGGAAGGAGGAACAAAGGGCACGAGCACAAAGCCGGTCCATTTCTGCCCTGAAGGAAGCCCCCTAACTGTACTGGGACCAAACTGAGCCACCCAGCTGAGGCTCAGG
This sequence comes from Pseudocheirus occidentalis, assembly GCA_028646575.1. NCBI lineage: Eukaryota > Metazoa > Chordata > Mammalia > Diprotodontia > Pseudocheiridae > Pseudocheirus > Pseudocheirus occidentalis. Next base: position 9,561,749 of record CM053594.1, on the reverse strand, counting down.
GCCTGCTCCCTGGACCCATGAGGGGGTGGGCCCAGCCTGGGGCTTACCCCCTCCCCCATATTCTGAGGTCTTATCTCCTGGGGGCTAAATTCTTAAACGTATACAAAACTAACAAGCTCCATTTCTTCTCCATTTCTCACAGAATCACCTCTGATGCTGTAACAAAATACAACACAGATTTTTTTAGCAGGCCTGCCTCTGAGGAGGCTCTGGGGGACCACTCTTCAGAGCCTGTGCTGTCTGGAAGCCCAGGGAGGGTCCCCTGCTCCATCCAAGGGCCGGGCCTAACCAGCTCTGAGAGTGGCAGGAAGAAGCAAGGTCAGAGCCAGTCTTGCCCCTCCCTCAGTTTCTTTATCTGAAGCAGGACCAGGGCCTGCAAAGCCCCTCAAGTCCCTGCAAACTCACTATTGAGGGGAAGAAGGGAACCTGGATGCCCACAAGTTGGGCCAACACTGGCATCCTGTTATGGGTGGGAAGCAGTGGCTCAGTTACATCAGAAGACAGCTGTGCCGGGCCAGACTGTGCTTCTCCCTCTCATGCCATTTTACTTTATCTAAAAGACAACAAAAGACCATCTCCAGAAATCTTGTTTGGAAGCCGTCTATGATTCAAGCAGAGCCAAGCCTGGAGGATAAGGACACTGCTGGCAAGGCCTCTAGACCTCAGAAGGGCAGGGGACTGTCCGGAAGGGCACTCCTCTCCCCATGAGGCTCAGCTGGGGATGCTAGTCCAGCAAAGCCATAAATGGCTGAAATGAAAGAGTCCCACTGTTTTCAGCGGGACGCAAATAGAAAAGGAAGCCAAGACCAACGATTCTGGTGACAGAAAAACCACCCCCCAGCCCGGCCATAAACAGCTCAGGAGGAGCCTGGCCTCTCCCCCTGTGCCCTCTGCCCCCCACCTCCCTGCCCATTCTCTGTTCACATTGTGCCCCAGACCTGGCATTGGCCTGCTGCAATTGCTACCTGCTCATCCGCCACAACACACTTATGAAACCCTGGAGCATAGGAACCCCGGCTTGCCTTTGCCCCTGCCATGATGCTCTGCACACAAAAGGGGCTAACAGGGAAAGCACACTTGAACCGGAAGCGCTGTGGCTGACTACATGATATGCCCACTGTCCTAAAGGGTCAGCCCAACTCTGCTGCACTAGATGTCTCAGACTGAACAAGAACAGAAACAGGGGGATGCCCATTGACTACGGGAAGACTCAACAAGTAACAAAACACAGTGCACAGAAGCCTGGGCCTGAAATCCGAAGGCCTGAGTCCAAATCCAGCCTCAGACACTGGCTGGCTGTGGGGCCCTGGGCAACACGAGGATCAAATGAGACCAGTCTTTGCTCTCCACTGCTGGCTCTCAGCACGCATGTGTGTGATAAGAAGGAAGAACAAAGAAACAGACAGAAAGAGCCGTGAATAGGTGCGGCAAGCAGAGTCAGAAAACCTGTTTGAAGACAACCCAACACTGAGTCTGCCGATCACATCGGGCCCCAAAGAGGCGAACCAGATTCCCCCAGCACAGCGGAATGGGATAGACTCTGGTTCCCGGATGATACTGGCTGGCTCCCTCCCCTTTGCCACCCTTCTCTTCTGCTCTGGGGAATGGCTGAGGGAGAGAAGGGGAGAGGGGCCAAGCTTGAGAACAAGGGTGAGAGAAAACCAGTAGACTCTTCTGGTTACACAGATCTTCAGCCTAAGGAGATCCACCATCTTGTTTGCATCACAAGAGGCCCCCCGCATCTCTCTCAGCCATGGGTCCCCAGGGGAGACTTTACACTCTGAGAGGAAGCCAGGTATCCTCTGCCTGACCCCTCCAGCTCCAGGTAACTAGGCCCCAGGGAGAGCTCCCAGTGAAATCACCTGATTTAACACCTGAATCATAGGAGAAGCAGCTGGATCACAGCAGGCTACCAGTGACAGAGAGAGGGGATTCCACGTGTGAACTCTGACTACATCCCTACGTTCCTTTCTTTTTCCTAGGAGAGGGCGAGGGTCAAGGTAGTAGAGCAGGTGACTAACCTGTCAAGGGTGTGAAAGGTATAGGCATAGAGCAAGCAGCCAGTCCTCTGCACTGGATGTTTCTGGAACCACACAAGGTCACCGATTCAAGCAAAGTCTGGGATCTGAAGACCCTTAGATTATAGTCCAGGTCAACGGTATTCTCTCTTGTCTTGGGCTACAAACCTTCTGCCCACAGAAGGTCCAATTATAACTTCAAACCAATCGACAGAAACTAACCCAAACAGGTGGAGTCTAACAGCACTGAAAACGACTATTCTATTGCTAGCAAAGGTCTCACAGTAGGTACAAATACTCCAAAAGCCCAAACAAAGCAAGGGCATAACAAAACAAAAACATAACAGAAGTGTGAGGGAGGCCAAGAGGGGACTTTCTGCAAAGGCTAGTCCAGCGCTTCCCAAAAGGGTTGGCCCTGGAGCAGTCCTGGACTTGGAATTGCACTGATAGGGCCCATAAATGTTGGGCAAAGGGGGCGTTCTGTGGTGAGGCAGTGAGACCTGAGGGAGAGTTAAACCAAAGCCCCTCCCAGTGATACAGCAGTCACCACCATCCCCAGGGCACCTGTGCGGGTAGCATGCAGAACACCAGGGCTGCAAGGAAGGTTTGGGAAACGCTGCACTAGACAGACCACATCCACATTATGAAAAACATATGGGACGAGGGCTAAAAGAGGATGCGTTACCATGTGGTTGTAGCCACGTGGGCAGGTTCACTCACCGAGGCCAGGCCTGGCACCTTATCAAGGTTAAAGAACTCATTAAAATCAAATTCTCCTGGCGACTGTTCAGGCAGCGCTGCTTCCCTGGGCACTTCCTGATCTGCAGCGGGCTCGTGGGCAAGAATGACCTCCACTTCGTCCTCTTCAGCCACGCCTCCATTGAATTCTGAAACTATTCCTTAAGGCAAAACCACGAGGACAAAAATCAGATCTAATCACCGAGGTGCAGCTTACTCCACATTCCCAGCACAAGCAGAGCAAGACGGGGCGCAAGGTGCCCCGGCAGGCTCGAGAGCCGTCCAGGAGTGCTCCTCTCGGCCCCCGCCTGGTCAGCGCTTTACAAGCAGGCAGAGAACAAACTCCACTTTGCCTGGCACACTCTACACCGCTAGCAGAAAGCTGATTTCAAGAGTCAGCAGCCTAGGGACTCCACACCAAAGATGGGCCAATTTCTGATAACATTTCTCATCTATACAAATTTAACAAGAATTCTAAGAAGTCAGAGCTGCAAACTTTAGACTTCGTTATAAATATAAATAGAGATGTAAAGATATAAGCCAAAAATCAAGTCATCCTTAGGTCACTGCAAGATCTAGCAATACCATCCCTACACATAAGGTTGAAGATCTAGGAAAAATCCTGATACGGTATTTTCCAGATGTCACTCACTGTATACCCACTAACCTGCTTATAAATATGGAAGAGTGACCCTCCAAGGTGCTGAACGGAGGCTTCCTCCCCACATACCAGAGTATCTGCACCTAAGAGGGTGTTTTTTGGGGGTGTGGGGATGGGGAAGGGATGGTAACCAATCACTTCCAAATGAATCCACACATTCTTTACAATTCAGCATCATTAGTGCACAGGTGAATCAGTCACTTAGAAACAAGCCCTCAGGCCCTGCTTAAGAGGTACCTGATCACCCTGGCCATATCAGCCCTGGCACATAATGGGGCCTTCCCATCACACAACAAAAAAGCCAAGCACCACAGTCTGTTCGCACTGCCTCCTTCCCCTGACAGGTTCAGGCCCTGACCACCTGGATGAATTCTCTGGCCCTGGAAATCAACACTGCCAATTTTATCCGCTTGCAATAATAAAGCAGCTCACATTTCTAGAGCACGTACAAAGTACTTCACTCACTGTACTTAGCCACAAGTATCACATCTGTATCACAGGGGAAATGGAGACCCAGGGAGGTGGTCAGGACTGGAGCCAAACACTCTCCACAATGGCCCTGAGGAAGGGCGAGTGCAAACACCAGCCTCTGGTAGGCGCAGAGCCCAGAGCTCATCAGCAGCACAGCTAGAGCTCGACACAAGTTCTTGGGCCCTGAGTACCAGGTGGACCATGCTCCCCTCCCCTACTCTGCCTGGCAGACCCTGAGTCCAGGGCTTCCAACCCTAAATCCAATGCTCCTTCCACTGTCTGGCATAGCCTACTTTGTTTTAACTGGCTCCCCAAAACCATGCTCTGGGGGTGGGAGGGGTCAGACAGAGGAGGCAGGCAGTTTATTGTGGAGGAAGGTTGTGGTATAGTTATGTTATAGATACCAGGTAAGGGACCGACCCACCCCCTCATCCCTTTATACAAGAGGGGACAAAAACTGGAGTCAAATGAAGAAACGTGGTTACCTTCTAGTTCTCAAAAAGATAAGAACTGGTCTATCTAGCTAGGACTTTTGTTTTAAGCAGAAGAAAAACATCGACATCTTTTCTTTTTTTATAAGACAGTGAGACTGGAAGATTTTCTGATCAAACAACAAATGGCTTTGTTGTTGTGGTGGTTAAACCTGCTGCTATTTAAAAATAAAATAAAAAAAGCCCCAGCAAAGAGTGTGTGTACGTTTCTGGCCCAGCTTGATCCTGCCTAGAAAGCAGCCTTGGTGTGAAGCCCAACAGTATGGGAGAGTCATCTGTTTGGAGAGCACAAATACCAACCCAGGAGGCAGGCAGGATTTACCGGAGGATGGCCTGTGAAGGCCAGGGAGGGCCCAGGAGGGAAGCTGCTTCTGTCACGGCACAGGGAATGTGCAGCTCCCTCCAAAAACCCATCTTATAGAACAGGAGGCCCAAGTCTGGCATTCCTGTTTAACTAGCTCAGACAACCTCGTTATTAAGGAAAAAAACATCTCTAAGGCACTAGGTGATGTTGCTGCTGTAATTCACTGCCAGTTTACCCCTTCCAAGCATCGATGCATTAGTCTGAGAAGAGCAAGAACACATTTCATAGTCTTATTTTAATGGAACAAGTTTTCCTGGCAATAATTAGTCATCAGCGAAGGAGAAAAGAGCTAAGTGTATGTTAGTAGAGAGCACTGCTATTAAGGACACGAGAGGCACTCCAAGAGTCCCTGCAATCTGGCTTTTCTCCAGCCCAGGCCACTATGGACCTGATTCCATTAGGCACCTATCAACCAAACAGTAAAGTGACGACACAGGAATGCAAAAAAAAGTTCATTCCTTTTGCATGGAACCTGTGGGGGGGGCAATGGATGTGTGGGCATCCTCAGCAAGAACTGAGGGAAGGAGGTGGAGATAGAAGACTCAAAGGGAGAAGAACCAAGTCATAAAAGCAGAGAGAAAGCCAAGGGGGCAGAGGTCGGCCGACTGCTCAGCCTGGGAAGTCTGGAGAGAGGGCCTCGGGGAATGAGGAGCAAGAAGCACCCGCAAACTGTCTGGAGATGCTCGCACCTCGAGTGTCCGTCACCCAGAGGCGGCCATATGGGAGTCCCCCTGCCAGGTTAGCGATCGTTCTGCCAACATCTTGGCAGTAAAGGCAGCTAGGACCCTCTCCTCCCCTGAGCTCCCTTCACTGTAAATGAGAATGTCACAGCTTTCCTGTCTCCCCAGTTTCTGTCCTAAGGTCCCTGTTGATTATGAAATGTTAGGGGTGTAATGAGGCTACCCTGAAGACTGATGACTAGGGGACCCAGGTTTCCCTCCTCTCCATGCCAGGGTAGAAGCATCCCTACTGTGATCAGTTCTTCCATATACCATCCAGAATCAATCAGATGTAATAATACAGGAAGAACATCAGTTTAGAACCACCTTGGCCCCAAGATAAAGAGGACATGGCTGTCTTGGAGATGACAGCTCAACCAGGGAATCAAACCACACAAGAATGGTCTGCTTCTCCCCTTAAGAGACCCTGATCTTGGGCACAAATTCTCATCTCTTACTGAAGATGATTAGGTTTGATAAAAGCTTTCAGAACTATAAAATGAGGAAAGGTTTTATGAATAGTGGATAGTGAAGAGTTTGGTCAAATAAAATGCCTCCCACTCCCCACAAAAAAAGGATCCAATCGTCATGTCTTCCCCATACCAGCCAGGGATGTGTGGGCTGGACTAGATGCCCCAGGTTCCCCCTCCAGCTTCCATGCTTTATGATGTGACCAAAGGATCTCAGTTCAAAGCCTATCCCTGTGCAAGTAAGTCACTGCCCTTCGCTGCTGTCCCTTAGAGCTCTCAACGCTCGGACACATGGGTCCAGAGGATAAACCACAGAAGGCTGAGGGCAGGGCTTCTGAAGGTCATCTGCCCACCACAACTTTTCAGATGAAGCAAGGCCCAAATCAATGACGCTTAGTGACCAGAGTGACACAGTGGGAGAAGTGAAGAGCTCCTGATGCCCTGACGTGTTGCCTTCCTTAGAGACAGACAGGGGCCCAGAACAAAGCAAAAGCAGGACTATGGGGAGCTCAGGGGACAGGCCCTTAGTGAGCTAGCATTTAAACTGGTGCTGATTAGGTTTTCCCAGCTCTGAATGCTCCCCCCCACCAAAGGTGACCACCCTCAAGGTCAGGTTTGTGCTCCCCAAAGAGCTGCTTTTCCCCCCACAGCCCCTAAAGGGGAACGCTTCATCTAAGCGCACACCCTCCTGCCACCTGCCGAGGGAACTTACCTTCCTTCACAGACAAGGCTCGTCGTCTCATTCTCTTCCGCCCTTTGTGATCTTCTTCAAGAATCTTGTCATCAAAACCAGTGAGCTCGATGGTCTCAGACTGACTTGTGGGTCCAGCTGAAAACCACTCGGGCTCCTCTTCTGTGTAGGAATCATTTCTCCTGCGTTCCCCAAAGATACGTTTGCTGTCCCCAAATTCTCTCTAAAATAAAAGAGACCAAAGGCATTCCAGACTGAACCACCCCCTACTCTGATTTCTGCTCCTTCCAGCTGCCCCAGCCCGGGCCTACCCTCCAGACAGTAGCGCGCCCCCTTGGGCACCTATGAAAGAACACACCCTGAAACGCTTGTCCTTGTAATCTCTCTCCCGGTCTCTGCACTCCCTCAAGTCCTTATCTCCGCTTCGGTGGTCTTTGTAAGAGATGATTCTGCCACTGCCGATCCTCCGGCCTCCAATCATGCGGACCCCATCAATGTCTTTTTCCAACGGGCTCCCTGATCTCCGGGAGCTGACGGAGGTGGTGACATGACAGCCCCCTCCAAAACTGCGTCTCTGGGGACTTAGAACAACATCTAAATCATCTTCTTTTACTCGCTCTCTAGGATCTGCCGTTCTCCGCATCAGAGGAGGTCGCTCCAAGTCCAGTTCTTTCTTGAAGCTTTCTACTGGAGAACTTCGCCCTGAGGTTGGGTAAAGAGACGCATGCCACTTCTCAGGATCCCAGACGCCATCACTGTCATACTTTTCAGAAAGGCACGAAGGCCTCTGTTTAGAATGAGGGCGTTCCTTAATGTCCAGAAGTTCCTCTTTTGTGTAGCGGTGCGGGGACCGGGCCCCCGGCGGCTTCCTCGGGTCCAGGGAGGCGTCCCCGTTCTCCGCTTCCCCCGCGCCCCTTCTCTCCATGGCTCCGGGCGGCTCCTTCACCCTGGGCACCGTGCGGAAGAGAGAGGCGGGCAGGGACGACGAGAGGAGCCCCTCAGCAGCGCCTCGGGCCGGGCTCGGCCCAGGCCCCGGCGCCGCCGCCGCCGCCACCGTCACGGCCGCCGTGCTGCCGCCCTGTGCTCGTCCGGCCCTCCTCGGCTTCGGCCCAGGCCCCGCGGCTGCCCCCGGCCCGCCCGCCCTCGACTTACTCAATTTCAAAAGCCAGCATAACAGAACCCAGGTATTTCTGGATTTGAGGTGGGTTCTCCATCTGTTACCCCATGCTACCTTACAAATCATTGATAAAAAATGTTAAATTTCAGAAGACAATGCAGTATCCCTTCATTCTTGATGGGACACATCGTTCCAAGTTGACATCAGATGTAAAGATAACTAAAGATCTAAGTCACTAAAGGAACTATCTTTTTGGTTCAACTAGTTTTAAATCCACTTAACTGTATTATAATCCAGTCTCCATCTCTCTGTCTTGTCCACAAGAATAGCATGAGAGAGTTTACCAAAAACATTCTAAAAAAATAAAAACAT
>CM053594.1:9519343-9553137 GCA_028646575.1 Pseudocheirus occidentalis | reverse complement strand
CTTTTAGAGGAGGTGGAAAAGGAAGCCCCTTGTAATAAGGAAAGCTTATGGAGTACTGGAGAGAGACCATGCTCAGATGATACACTTATCTGATGAAAAAGGTGGGTTAAGCCCTCATTCACATCGACAGGTGCTGTTAGAAGACCCTCAGTGCTTATGGTCTTAAATTATCCAACTTCATCCTTGATTTGCCCCTTTCCCTTTGGGTAATGCTGTGCCCACTAGGGCCCACAAGTCCCCCCAGTGTGGCTGGTGTAGAACAGACGGTAGGAGCCTTACCTAACTGTACTGCCTCTGGTCCTAGCAGTGGCAGCTTCCATGCCCAACTGAGGCACATGTGGTAGGATGGCATGGCTGGTGTGAGGGAGAAAAAGCATAGAAGCAACAGGTTAAAGACATGCAACAATGGGGTAAAAAATGCAATTACTAGAGTGGTTTTTAAATCCTAAGTTGGAATTCCTAAGAGAAAATATCTGTGGCACCTTAAACAAAAAACAAAAAAACTCAACAAACCCACCACAAATCCCCAACCAAGAGAGTATTATCCACGTGCTGTGTGTTCTTGGTAGCTTAGGCAGGCTGTTCATGGCCCTACATTAGAGGTTAAAGAGAAAGACCTAGGGATGAAAGAAAGGGAAGGAAGTGAGCCCAGCATGAATGTCAGGGGGTAGGGAGGGGTTGCCAGCAGACTCAGAGTGCATCTTATTAGATATGACTCAAGGAAAAAAAAAATCCAAAGATGGCATGTATACACAGTATACACAGCGCCTGCTCAGTGTCGTGGGCACCTGTGCTGCTCTCAGATGTGGATAGTATGCCTGTGATTCTCTCATCTGCCTTACAGAGGGGCAGAGGAAACCAAGGCTGGCCTCTGAAGCAGGACCTGGGGAACAGGAGTGGGAGAGCAGCTGCCCACCGGGTTGTTACCTTTCCCATTAAGTGGCTATTTTCACCAACACACCACAAACACTCTGCCCTGTAACTGGGAAGGGCTCTGAAGCTCTCCCAACAGAAGGAGTCCACTATCCTTCCTGGAGAAAATTCAAATTTTTTTTTTGAAAATACACATTTTTATGACCTCCTAATACTCTTTTCATTTCTGAGGCACTTATGGGAAGCCTCCCAATAGTGAGAGGTTCTGCAGGGTGAGGATGTGAGCTCTCTGTACATTAAAGCCCCTGCTGTCCTTAGTCACACAGAATTATGTAAAGGCAACTGGCTGTGCCCTCCCAGGACCCCATCCTGTCCCTTTTCCTCTCCCTCCTGTTGGGCGGTGGTACAGGCAGGGAGGGAAGAGGACTTTGGGCTGGATACATCTTTTCTAGGCCTGGTCTGTAAAATGGCAAGTGCACACTACATCTCAAAGTCTCCTCACTGCTCTAAATAATTTCTCTAATCAAATGGAAAAGACCAAACAAACCAGGCATTGACAAAAAAAGGCATGAAAGTCTCTGTCCGTACAAAGCTTTAAAGTCCCTTGATGTCAGGCCCATCACCAATGTGGCAATCCTACAATTTTCATTAGTAAACAGTACTGACCTAGAGCCAGCAGCTGTGGAATCTTAGGGAAGGAAGCTATCTTCTATCGTTCTCATTTTCGACCCTGACCACATGTTTCAAATGGTGATTCTATCTCACAAGGAGATGGCAAGGCTTAAAGGAGGTTTTTGAAAATGTAACAACATGAGACACATGTATATTATAGAGATTAATGGAAGCTTTGACTGACCAAAGCCATCCACACAACTGGGTTAAAATAACCGAGATCACTGGCATTCACGTGCCCTGCTTAGGAAAGGCATCAAATCCTCTAGAAGGTATCTACTGATCAGTTAGAAAAAAAGCCTTCTGAAGCCCACAGATGGAAACATGAGTTCCAGACCAAAGGTTGGGCAATTCTCTCTCAGCCCTGGCAAGAACTTTGAGGGACCTTCTTGAAAAGCACATGGCAGGATGGGAACTCTTAATGACTGGTAAGGATCTGAAACTAAGGAGAAACTCCCTTGTCCTCACAGGTGTCACTGTGGCAGAACAGCCTCTTTCTCCCTGTCCCTCCCTGTAAAAAAAAAGCCCTCAAATGCCTGTCCATCATAACTCTAAGAATCAGAGACAGTGGCAAAGAAATCAAGAGACAAGAGAGAGGAGAGCAATGAGAAATGAGAAATATGAATGTGAGTCTGGGAGAGAAAAGGGAGCTGGGTTAGTGGTTCAGTCCATTTATCACATGGTGAAATCATTAAATGCTGAATCAAACTCAACCCTGCAACCTTTCAAGAGTCTAATAGACTCAGTGGCTCATGCCACTGAGTGTGTGAGAGAGGTCAGAGGCACATCCACAGGGAGCATCTGTCATTCCTCAACTTGATTTGTTCCCAAGGGATTAGTCAGTAAATGGGCCAGTCCACAAGGGCCTGACCCAAGAATCTCAGCTGGCATTTCTTAAATCAGCAACTGCCCCATTCTCACAATCTTGAAGGAATAAGACCCTGAAGGTCTTGTGGGCTACTTCTGGGCTTCCGTTTTCATTTTTAAAATTCCATTTTGCTGATAAAACTGCCAAACCCAGAGAAATATTCTGAAAGCCCAAGACAAAGCCACAACACATGAAACGTTAATTTAGCCTTGGCTTCTTGGAACTTTTAAGGGGTCAGGGTGGTATGTTTTTAAAATTATTCCATTTAAGAACATGTTTCCTATATGAGAAGTGTCTGTTCACTACAATTCAAGTAACTTTCACAAACATTAAATTAAGTGCCTGATACATCCAAGGCACTGGGATTAGAAAGCTGACAAATAAGCCATCTCTGCCCTTGAAGGGCTTTCACTTTACTCAAGTGACCAGGAGGAAGATATTCTGTGATTTCCATGTTTCAACATGCAGTGTTTCTTTAGGGCTCAGAAGGTGGAAAGCCAGGGCAGTTATCAGTGAGAGCAGAAGTCACCACTCAATCTTTCCTTCTTTTCGTTTTCAGGAACAAAGAGTAAATTCATGGATGGGGCAACTGCCAACTGTTGGGGAGCAAATCACTGCCCTCTCTGAAGGTGCAGCAGGTCCACTCATGCCCAGGCCTGTCACACCACAGCTCAGATGCTGGGACAAGGACTCACTGAATCCTTTGGACCTCTTTCCCAGCTTAAAAAGGTTCATGAGTTCAATCCCATCATGCTTGGATAATGAAAAGTTCTGAGATCTCTGGAGCAAGGTGCTGCTGGAGAGATCAGGTATGCAAAGCACAGAGCAAACTTGAAAGTGCTTTGCTATCTATATTATTGTACTATCTCCTCCTCTGTGATGGCCTTCAGATGAAAATGGCCAGAGGATGTCACTTTATTATTTATGTACTACTGTTATCAGTTATCTCTCGCTGATACATTATCAGGTGTATATATTCATGTTGAGTTTGCACAGTTAAAGGAAAAAATATGGAGAAAAAAAAAGAAAGAAATGGGAGTTTCAAGTGAAGAGAATCCAGGAAATGAAATAAAAAACAGGAAAGAGCCTTTTCAAGACAAGAGAAGGAGTCTAGGCAAGATTTCTTATTGGTCTTTCTTGGCCAGGTTATCAGAAGAGGAAGGCCAGAAAAGAATCCTGAGCTTTCCACTTAAACTCAGTCCCCATCTCCTTTCCCCAATGGCAGGGATGATACACTGAACATTTGCAAAAAAAAAGCCGACAGACTTGGACATTACCTGTTCCTGATGCCCAGAGTTGGCGGCCACTTGCTGTGTTTGGAATGGAGAGTAGTGATTTCGAAGGGGCAGGCAGAAGGACCATGCTGGCTCCATATGGACAGTACCCTGCCCACTGAGTAGGGCAGAGAAGGGAAGAGACTGTTGGACAGAGATGCTGGAAGCCTTAACCCTTTGAAGCCCTGTGTAAACTGAGTCATGAAGAGCCTCTGGATGGTAGGCAAATGACTGGATAAGCTCCTTCTTCTTGTCCAGATCCTATAACATCCAGGGGAAGAAAGTGCTAAAATTGTATGAAGGCCAAGGACGGAGCAACCAGCTCTGACCTTCACAACAGCATTGCTTCCAGGGGTTTGCTCAGGGAAGAGGTTCTGCAGAGCATGGGAAAGCAGCTCACAATGGAGCCCATTGTCTTCCCTGAATGTGGCTGCCCCTGAAGAACCCTGGGACATAAGGAAGGTAAAAGTCCACTGTTGAGGCTGAGGTGGGTGCATGGGATCCCCTCCTGGGGCACTCTCAGGAGGCGAGCAGTGCTCAGAAAAAATCCTTGTAGAATCAGTTGTGACCTCTGAGTCCAGGTTTACGTGAAAGGATATTGGGAAGATTTGGGCATTGAATTGCAATGATGGCATTTTGTTCATCAAGTCTAAGAAGCCCACTCTGAGGGCTTCAAGGGGATAAAGTGCCAAAGTCTGACTGTCAAGTGTCTTGTTGCACCCATAATCGCCTACGTGGAAGTTTAGCTGCATCATATTGTAGGGAGATTCATCCTGGAACTTTTTACACCTGAGCCATTTGTAGGTCTCAGCCACCGGAAGAAGTTCGGCAGAGTGTGGTTGAGATCCTAACTCTTGGGTCGCTGTGGACGTGGCCAGCAGCTTCCCGGCCAGAACAGACAACTTGTTTAGCAAGGCCAACTCTTTGGTAGGTTTCTGAAGTCTGCTGTTTAGCAGAAGGCGTCTCGTGGCTTTCAATTTGAGTGTGTGATTGGCCACTGAAGCTGAGGATAGAGGGGCAGCAGAAGACCAGCCAAGGACTTTGTGTTCTTTTACCGCGATGGTTTCTGAAGCATTTTTGACATCATTCATTTTTCTTCCAGTCTTGATGGGCTCATAAGTGATGTTTGGTCCTTTCTTTAATGGTAGGAGAGATTTTCTTTGATATGGGGTCATCACAATGGTATTGTGCATTTTCTCATATTCAGTATCGCTGATATCTTGGGGTACTATAGTGGAGATGGGGAAACGGGGACCAAAAGACGACTCAGCCTTGGGATATAAATGAAGAGCTCGTCTTTTCACCTCTGAATCTTCCATCTTTAGAGACTGAAGAGAAGGTTCATCCTTGGTCACCTTTGCTCCTGTGATATCCTTCAAAGTGCTCTGCATGTGTGCATGTCTCTTAAGGTGGTTTTGACTTGCCAAGTCTTGTGATGATGGGCTCACTACTGGCCTGATAAAAAGCCTGGCAGTGAGTGATGCTTCCTGCTGGGAAAAGGTTCCTTTTTTCTTTGGCTGCATACCCTCCCAGGCTCCTTTAAGACACCTGCAGCCCTGGACAACTTGGGCTTTCTGGGTTTCAGTCTCTCCACATGTCCTCTTTCGTTTAAAATGTGGCCTAGAAGCATCTGAACTCCCATCAGCACCATCTTCTCTCAAAGTTTTGCCTTCAGATTCCTCTGTGACTTTTAAGTCATTTCGTGTTCCTTCAGTCTCTCTTCTCTTCATCTGATTTTCTGGATTAGGTTTAAAAGATGAAGGTGTCATGCTGGAGACCAGCTTTGGCTGGAACGTTCCTGGTGTACCTTTTTTGCCTCCAGGTGGTCTTTTCTTTACCTTCCTCTTCAATGTGCTGCTGTTTACAATTTCAGGGAGCACTTTGACATTTACTGATTCAGGAAGCTGTTTTCTAGCTTTTTCACCCAGCTGACCATCTGAAACAGTAGCTGAATTTTCTTGGGAACAGATATGCAAAGGCAATGTCTTGGTAGATGCTAACACAGGCTCTTTGGAATAAACTTCTACGGAATCTTCATCATCAAATGTGGAATTCATTTGTGGCCTTAACCCACCAGCTGTCCCTTCTGTCTCCCCTGGAAGCATTTCTTCAACAATTCTCTCACGAAGAGTATGCTTTAACAACACATTTGCGGTATCTGACAACTCTGTATTTGGCTCATGATTGGTAATAGATCCAATCCCGTGCCTCTTACTCTCCCAGCTCACTGAATTACAAAGGCTGTCATCAATCTGTTCAACCGATGGTGTCCCTTCACAAGACAGTATGTTGTTCAGAGATTTCATATTAAAAGAATCAGAAGCACATGGTAAAACAGAGTTCTGGTCAATCAGTCCTTCTCCTCCCTGAGACTGGTTACTCCTCAAAGACCCAACTGGCTGAAGCCAGGAGGGCTCCTCTTGCCTTCTACGATTACCAGTGGAATCAGACTCTTTCATTTCTGACACCTCTTCTCCAACCTCGTTACCAAGCTGAGCTGGGTCTGCTCTGTACACAGGAGAGTCTTCAGTACCAAGGGAAGTTTTAAAAATATTTTTCTTTGGAAGACTGCAAGATGGTTGGACATTGCTCAAGTCTTTAACTTGCAGCTTTTTGTGAGTGGAGCTCAATCCTTTGTTAGTACTATCTGTGTGTTGGACTTCAAAGATTTCCTTGTTGTGATGGTTGCTCTGGGACAATTTATTTTCACTCCGGCATTCAATTGGACTTTTAAGGTCACTCTGGCTATTAAGGCCTTGATTTGTCCCATCTGCTTGGTTTGTAATCCTAACACCTGAGCATTCCGTGTTACGAAAGCCTTCCTTCAGCTCTTTAGGACTTGGAATGTTTGAGGATAGCTGGCTTTCTAAAACACGGGGTTCAGAGGGATGGAATTCACAAGGTAACAGTGTCTCTTTACTGTGTACTCCCAGTTTCTTTTCTTCTAAGTCTACCTTTCTGGTTGATCTCGCTATGAAATTTCCAGGCTTAACATGGCTCAAGGCAAGTGTGCTTTTGTTTAAGGCTCCTCTGAGTAATGAATGTAAAGCCACTTCGTTCCTCATCTTGCCTTCTTGAAAATTATCTTCAATTTCTTCTCTAGAAAGTTCATTTTCCCCTGAGGGATGTCTCACACTGAGGATGCTTCCTACCAGACTACTTTCTGTTCCTGGACAGTGAGGATCACTGGGCACCACTATGTCTTCACAGGTCAATACAGACTGATTCTTAGCTTCTGGGGAGATTGTAGTGCACTTGTGGCTAATACCCTCTGAGTACACAGCCCCTTCTGGGGCGTTCTCAGTTCTCTGGTGGCAGCTGTGACAACTTTGAGATTGAGCGCTTTCATGCTCTAAGGCAAGAGCCTCTTCAGATAATTCCGTTACTTCTTCAAGGCTTGACAAGGCTGCCAGTTTTCCTATGACTCTGTTGTTTGGCACCCTTTTGAAGCTTGCTGTTTGAGCATTGATATCAGGGTTCTCTGAAGAGGTACAGCAGGTAGTGGCACCTGGGCAGAAGGCACCCTTTACTCCTCTCATTTGAGTCAGAATGGTTTGCTGGTTGGCAATGAGCCTGACTCCATCCTCTGAGACACAGCTAGCATGTTGCTGAGAAATCTCACTTTTTCCCTTAGATATATCTTCTGCATGGCCACCTAGAGATGACTCTTGGGGAGCTGTTGCTTCCTTGTGGTTACAAGCATCAAAGGACATCTTTCCAGATAAACCACGTAAAAGCTTCCCTCTGTCTTCATTGGACTCAACCGGACATGAAGCAATTCTCTGTCCATTGACAAGTGGAATGATAACCCTACTTGAGATTCGGATAGTTTCTTCTGCCTCAGGCTGGTTAGCAAGGTCACAGTTGTGGTCCATCTGCAGCTGTAGTCTGACCTCTGAGACTTGACTTACAGGCGTGGGTGCTTCGTCTGGCACAGAACAAGCTGTGGGCTCTCTTTTCTCAGTGCAGCTTCTCAGGCCTCTTTGGCTGGCGACCAAAGAACTGTCAACACTCTTGCCTAACGCACTTGAGTCGCCAGGGCCAATCTTTTCTGATTCTTCAGTCTGTATTATCAAGGAGTCACTTGCCTCTATGGAGTCTTCATCTTGGTGTATATCAAAAGGGCAAGTTATCCTCTTGCCATTGTGTTTTTTGAAATTTTCTTGAGTTTCTGAAGGGACATTCATACGATCTTTTTCTGAAAGAGAAAGGGAGTTCTCTTGTTGGAGATCTCCTCCAGTCCCCTGACTGGGGCTGTGTATGCAGGCGTTATCAAGGGCACATCTTCTTTGATCACTGGCACAGTTCAAAGGAGGCGTGCTGCTCTCTTTTCCTCTTGGCTTGGCACTGACAGGAAGTACTTCACTACTTTTGCTCCTGACACTCTGAACTCCTTCTTCTTCCAGTCTAGAAGCCGAGTCTTCTTTTTTCAAAACCTCTCCAGTCCAGAAGGGTTTTTCCATCTTCTGCCAGTCATCTCCAGAGCCACATTCTTCAAGGGGGATACTTCCAGACCCCACACAGGATAAGCTCAATGGGAAACATGATCCTTGGGAGTCTGCTTCCAAAGGAAGAATACCATCTTCCTTGCTCTCAGCCTGAGGAATGCTGGTCTTGGAAAGATTTTCAATGTCACAGCCACAGTTGTGTTGGTGATTGTCAACGGCTTTGTGGTCAAGGCTCAATTTGGATAGTACGGCTCCACTGTACAATGGAAGGCTGGCACTGTCGTCTGGTGATGTCGACCAAAGTGGAGGAGCACTGGATGTTTCACATTCTTTTTCTGTTGAAGGCGCTTTTGTCAATCCAGGCTCCACAGAGGTTAAAGGCTCTAGGGACACTAGGGTGCTGGTTTCTGAAACCTCAGCACTGGTCATGAATTTGTCTACATCTGGGCAGCTGATGTGCCCAGGTGGGAGACTTTTACTCACTTTGTTATTCCTGTGTTCTGCATTACTAATCATCTTAGTCCCATTGACCTTCATACCTTGTCCTTCTTCAGTAGGTTTTGGCAGAGTTTCTGTTGAAACCTGTATGTTTCCTTGGTTTTCTTCTGTACAAGAGAAATGAACCCAAATCAGTATGACATGCCATTTCATCAAAATGCCCCAATTCTTTTGCTTTAACTTTATTAACAAAACCTTATTATGGGGCAGGAGAAGAGTGCTGGATCCAGAGTCAGGAGACCTGGGTTCAAATCCTGACTCTGCCACTTGATACCTGTGTGACCTTTCCAGTCTTATGTTAAAAACTAGCTTGCTAGCTGTTCCCTGTATTTGATGGTCCACTTCTAGCCTCTGTGCCTTGGAATAAGTGGTCTCTCAAAGCTAGAATATTGTGCTTTCTCCCCTTTACCTCTTGAATTCCTGTGTTCCTTTAAAGTCTAATTTTAAAGGAGGTACCACCTCCTCCATGAAGCCTGTCTCATTTGCAAGTAATTAACACATTCACCTTGAAATGGTTTTGAATATATCTGTGCTCATGTTGTATCCACCCAGTTGGATGTAAGCTCCTTGAGGGCAAAGACTGTTTCATTTCGATTTTTGTATCCTCAGTTCCTGGTACATAAAAGGCACTTAATAAATGTTTGTTACTGAATAAAACTGGGCAAATCACTTGACCTCTCCGGGTGTGAGTTTCCTCATCTGTAAAATGACAGGACTAGATAACCTTAGAGGTCCTTTCCAATTCTAAACCTATGCCATATGGTTCTGTTCCCCTTGATGGGACTAGAAGTATCTATCGTGTGAAGATGGCTGCTGGTGCTTCAATCTGCTAAGCCACAAGGCCGAAGTGGGAACTTGGCAGAGTTGCTATATAATACGGAAACCATTACAAAGATTCCTCATTATTACAGAGGTTGGCCAGTTCAGCCTCCCTGAAAAAGTAAATACATAGAAGGCCCAAGTAGGGTGGACCCTGATCCTTTCTCCATGACTGATGTTACCTTTGAACAGGTTATATCACAAGATCTCAAAGAGGTCATAGGCCCACTAGATACTTCCAGAATCAGACCACACCTGGAAATGTTGGGTTCAATTCTGGGTGCCAGGATTTAGGGAATACACTGCCAAGCTGCAGTCCATCCACTGAGAGCAGGGCAACCAGGCTTTGAGAAGATTGGTTAAAAGAGGTGAGAAGTGATTCAATTAGAATGTCCACTCTTCAAAGGCCTTATTTATTTGTATCTCCTTGGAGCTATCACAGTGCTTCCACAAAAATCACTTCGAGATAATGGAATTGCTCCACAATAGACTGGACCTGAACTCTCACCTCTGCATTAGTCTTCTCAAAGTCATCTAATTCATATGAATAAGGTTGTTAGTGAAATAAGAGGTTTGATTTCAAAGAACAAAAAACCTCAACAACTTTTTTCATCAAGTGCTCTACTGTTTCCATCTCAGATTTTAATTTGATCTCTAGGGAAATATGTAGATCTCTCTCCTATTGTGATGTAAGCTTGACAAAGATAATTTTATCTTGTCTTTGTATCCTTAGGCCTTAGCACAGTGCCTGACACATGGGAGACACTGAAAAGATGCTTATGGATTGAATTTCTACTCCTCGTTTGTATAAATGAAACCCTCCATAGGAGGAGTCAAATTATTAGCATTTGAGGTGATAATAATCAAGTGTCAGCTCACTGCTAGAGTGCTTTGCAAGCATTATCAATGATATAAATGGGGAGGAGAGTCAATTCCAGTGAAGATTCCAGGGCAGACTAGCCTCAGACTCTTTCTTATCTCTATCCTGTGGGGCCACCCCAAGTATGGCCATGTGGTGATTAATCTTTGGGTCAGAGCAACTTAAAAAATAGTGGCTACTAGGCTATAGAAGGGGTTGAGATCTGTGTTGGAGGAAGCAGCTTCTATACCAATGAAATCAGAGATCCTTAGCCTGGAGCATGTTCAGAGGTCTGATAAAGGAAGTCTCCTTCTGACAAATCAATGTGACATGGATTCAGAGCTGTCAGGAGTCTTAGATATCATCTAGTCCCGCTGTTTCATTTGACAGATGAGGAAACTGAGTTCCAGAGAAGGGGCTTGCCCAAAATCATATAGGTAGTAAACCACAAATTCAGGATTTAAGTCTGAGCCAGGTTCTGATTCCAAATCCTGTGCTTTTCCTGCTACAGTATGTTGAAGGGAACATTCTGAGCAGACCATACAAGTAGTGCCCTCAGAAGGCTGCTCAATGGGAGGGGAATTATCTTTGGCCACAACAACTGGAGATGACCAACTACCAAGGTTCCAAGGGAGTAGAATCTAGACTGGGAGAAGGATTTACCACAGGGATGAAATGAGAGCTCCTTGAAGTACCTGCAGGAATAGGTTTTTTTTTGTTTTTTTTTTTTTTTTTTTTTTTAAATGCAGTAATTTAATTTTTTTTTTGTTTTGCTTTTTTTGGAGGGCAGGTTGGGGTTAAGCGACTTGCCCAAGGTCACACGGCTAGTTTTTCTTGTTAAGTGTCTGAGGCCGGATTTGAACTCAGGTACTCCTGACTCCAGGGCCGGTGCTCTATTCACTGCGCCACCTAGCCGCCCCAGGAATAGGTTTTAATCAAGACACTGAAAACACATTAAAACAACTGACAGGTGTGGGAGGTGGCAGGTGAGCCAAGGTCCATACAAATGATATATTGCTTTACTCCCAACCAATCCTATGAATTCATTCACAAACAGATCACTAAAACAAAAATGGAGGGGCTAGCATACAAAGATCCAGGTGTGGCTCTGGATTTAACAGGCATCTGTTGGGAAATGGTGTTGATAATAATTACATTAAAAATAATAATGAGAGCTGCACTGTATAAATCTCACTTGATCCTGTGACCATGTGAGGCAGCTCCTTGTCATTAACCCTATTTTCTAGATAAGTAAACTGAGTCTCTAAAGTCAAATGGCCTGATCAGAACCACACAGCTGGTCAGAAACAAAGCTATAGACACATTCTATGGGAGATTCTAGGAGAACCTAACATGAATGCTATTAACAGAATGTACCATGACAGAATGCCATGCTGAGCTTTGGAACCTGTGGTAGAAACAGTCATGCACCAGTTTTGATGGTCAGTTTCACTGGGAAGGTCACAAAGGCAATGGGAAAACTTGGTCACATGACAACACTGAGGGGCTTAAAATGTGAATCACAGAGCTGGAGAGAAGAACTAGAGAGCAACTGGATAAAGCCTTTGGCTTTAACATGAAGAAACAGAGGCTCAGAGGCTGCTCAGCTGTGCTAACTCTCCCAGTCCAATCTGATCCAACCCTTCCATGCTGCTCTGTCAGGTGTGAAGATACAAAGACCAAAATTAAACTGTTCTTGCCCTCAGAGAGCTCCCAATCCAATATACCAGGCAACCTCCCAACCAAGCTCTGCATAGGTCAGGTACGGATTTGCTTCTGAGTAGCCCTACGGAAGTCTCCTAGAGAGGACAGCGACACAATGAAACTCAACGTCCTGGGGAGAAGTCAGCATCACCCTCCCTTCTCAGGGGGGCAGGGGAGGAGATTTATGGTTGTGGAACAAAGTGTGGGTCTGTTTCACTGAATGTTTTCTCTTTTTCTTCTTTGTCTTAAGAGAATAGATTAGAAAGTTAATGTAAAAACAAGAAATAGCAACAAAATCTATTTTTAAAAATGTTTACACCTGAACAAAAATCCCATGGAGAGGGAAAACCAACTTATCATTTGGGTACTCATTTTTAAAAAAGGGAAACAAGTCTGACAACAGGACAACTGACAACATGCCACTAGGCAAAGCCCCCAAAGACATCTTAGAAGGAAAGGCTCTGCATTTGCCAAAACATTTTCTATAGCAGCACTTCTCGTGGGAGTGAAAAACTAGAAATAAAGTGGGTGCCCAGTGGCTACAGAATCGCTGCAACATGTGGTCAGTACACACAATGGAATGTTATTACACCAGAAGAAACTACGAATATACTAAATTCAGAGGAACTTATGCAGAGTAAAACTGGCAAAATGATAAATTTTTAAAAAGTCACACTATGTACAATAGCCAAGAGAATATAAGGAAAAACACTTTAAAAATGACATCAGGACTACCTCCCATCAAGGCAGGAACGGCTCCTGACTGGAGGAAAGTGTCTGGTACAGCCCTCCCTACTTCTGACACAGACAAGGGAGGAGGTTTAATGGCATGGGCTATTTTGTGTTGACCTCTCTCTCCGCCTTGGTCTCTGTCTCTCTCATATACTGCAACTGACGCACATGCTATCCCATCTGACCATGAGTTCCCTGAGGACAGGAATCCAATTTTTGCTTTTTTTTTTTTTGTCTCTAAAGCATTTCGCCTAGTGCCTGCTTTTATCAATGTTTGCTGACCAACTAACTTAAAAGTACCTGTTTCTACTGGCAGTGTGCCTGGGACAAGACGGGGATGTAAAAAAAAAAAAGCATCAATAAAACATCTGTAAAAAGCAGAAAGTATGACAAAATGCAAACATCAAGGGAGAAGTAGGAAAAGTGTATCTGAAGTAAACAATCTGCAGAAAGCCTGGAGACTGTTCTTCCAACCTACCTCACTGAAACCCAAGAAAAAACCTATGCCACCTGCCATCTGTCCTGGATCTGGACTGGGCAAGGGGAAGGGGAAATTGAAATGTCAACAAAACCCCCTCAGCTCCCTAACAAATAAAAACATACTTAGTCATTCAACTCTTCCTGATCCCATCTGGGGTTCTCTTAAGATTCTGGAGTGGTTCGCCATTTCCTTCTCCAATAGGAAAAAGAGGGAATGGCAAACAGGTCCTTGTTGGTCCCACTGGCAGAGGAGAGCCACAAGGTGATAAGAGAGCGCTATGGTTTACAAGATGAGAATTGATCCCCAGGAGCAGAAAGGCTCCTTCCAAGGGCACTGAAGGTCAAGGGTAGCCAGGGAAACTGATTACAAGTATGGTCCCACTTCTCACAGGGCTTTGGTGTGGTGTGTTGGGAAAAGCTCTGGACGTGGGGTCAAGAGCCTCAGACTTGAATTCCAACCTTTACTCCCTTACTTCAGGACTTTGAATAAGTTTCTTCATTTTGGGAAGCCTCTGTTTCTTCATCCGTATAATGAGGACAATGTCACTTGAACCCTACCTTCCTTACGGAGCTCTGAGAAGAAAACCTTTTGGATTCCACATCATAGAAAGTGACAGTAGGAAGGGACCTCGGCAGTAGTCCAATCCACTTGGAACAAAACACCACACCTGGTATGTGGTTGCTCTGCCTCTGCTTGAAGCCCTCCAAGCACTGCCCAAGGCTGCCCACAGCATCATCATGGATAGCCCTCCAAGTCAGGAGGTTTTTCTTGAATCTGCTTCTTGCCCACTTGCTTCTATGGCTCCTAGTTCTGCCTTTCAGGGCCAAACGTAACAACTTAAGCCCTTAAAATAACTTTTATCTCAGACTGATTCTTCGGCAGATACTCATGACCTAGGCCTAAGGCCTCCAACTTCCAGATCAGGCGTCCACTGCCCAGACCTGAACATCACACTCTTTAGAGGCCTACAGGCATGTGGACTACAGGACTGTCCTACAAGAGGATTTCTTATTGTGCATCCCTCAGGGAAGAACACAGCTCCTTAGAGGAGCACATAGCAATGCCACAACAGTGAATTCGAGATCTACCTGGTTAGTTGGCTGTAATTATAATAA
Organism: Pseudocheirus occidentalis; assembly: GCA_028646575.1. Taxonomy (NCBI): domain Eukaryota; kingdom Metazoa; phylum Chordata; class Mammalia; order Diprotodontia; family Pseudocheiridae; genus Pseudocheirus; species Pseudocheirus occidentalis. The sequence continues at coordinate 9,538,794 of CM053594.1, read as the reverse complement.
AGGACAGGATTGCTGAACACTTAAGCAGGAGTGACTTGGATATAGAAAGGATGGTAATGTTCTTTCTATAAGGCGAAATCACCTTGGCTTAATAAACCAGAATTCACTGAGGGAAAAACAAATAATGGCCAAGGAGGAGCTGGGCGGCATCATTTGGACTTTCATAAAACCTTGGACAAGGTTATATAACAACAATTCTTTTTTCCTCCTGGATTAAGCCACCATGGCATTGGGCAGAACTGTTTGTCCTGGATAGGAAAACAAAAGGTAGGAATGAGCTGGCATTTCTGTACATGGAAAACTGTCAAATGTGCACTCCCACCAAACCTGGCTTGGTTCGATATAAAAGGGAAAATAAATAACAGAATCAGTTACAACCTAGGGAGTAACTTGGAGGCAGCTCAACAGGCTGCCACAACCAAGTTCAGCCACACAAGGGGCATGTTCAGGAAGGGACACGGACCCAGAGAAGCACCACTAGTAATAGTTAACAGCGCTGGGAGGTAGGGGCTCTTATACGCATTTAACAGATGAGGAAACAGGCAAACAGGTGAAGTGAATTGCCAAGATCACAGAGCTAGCAACTGTCTGAGGCTGAATTTATACTTGGGTCTTCTTGATTCTAAGCCCAGCTCTCTAGTTACTGAGTCCCCTAGCTACCCCAAAAGACACCCATTATGGGTGAAAGCTGAAGGATATGGATTTATATATCTGGGCAAACAAACAAACAAAAATCCTAATGATTCTCAGCCTGGAAAAGTGAACACTAAAGGGCTTAAGATTGAGGAAGAAATGTTATGTTCAGATTTTAAGAGTGAATAAGGACACAAGAGAAGCCTTTCTTAGCAGTATATCTGGAAACAAGGAGGGTGTAAAAAGAAAAGCTATCATTAAGACAATAAAAAACAAAACGACAACAGTGCCACTAGGCTTATTTGCCCAAAATGCCAATTTTAGGTAGGGATCATTTCCAAGTTAAAAGCTGGCTGCTTAACTCAGCATCAGCTGCACTGACAACTGGGATAGGGAGGGTCTTTAGCCAGGAGGTCATGGTAACTTCAGGAATGCCAAATCTCCTCAAGGCAGTTCAAGGAAGTTCATGGAACATTCCTGTAACTCAAGGTTTCTTTGAGGAAAGTGCTACTTCCTTGGGTATCATCACATGGTCCACTCTTTGACACACAAGCCCGCCAAGGTTAGCCCTTTCAAGTGCTATAACCTAGAACCATGCCCCTTCTGTAAATACATCCATAGACCACTGTCCAAACCAGAATGAACTGGCCCAGTGTACAGCTTGTACATTCAGAAGGGCTTGCACATACTAGACTGGGACCTCCTCGAGGGCAGGGGCTACTTTTGCTTTCTTCGAACCCCTCAGCATTTAGCAGGTGTTTGGCACACAGTGGGTCCTTATTAAATGCCTGCTGACTTAAAAATACCATTACTTGGGTTTATATTGGTATTTATTCCTTGGGGTTTCAATAACTAAGACTGGGGCTTTTCATCTGGTTTCAGAGACAGATGTTCATGCTCAGAACTCGGAAGAAACTGAGGATGTACAGGTTCAAGGAAGCACAAGTTTTAATGTACCATTTGTCCATTTCTCTCTCATAAACGGTTTTCTGTTCTGTGATCTCACACTGCAAAAAGTGTTTGATAACCGATAAAGTGCACAATTGCAGGACCTCAGGGGCTGTCGTCACGCCTTGGCCATTGAATCCGACTCATAATGGACAAGTGGTCAGCCAACCTTTTTTTGAATTAGGATTTTCAATTTATCTCTGAAGAGTTTTTCTTAACATGACTGATCTTGTTGGAACACTACCTTTATTTCTGAACATGTCTCCTCCCCAACAACCCAAGCCTTTCCTTGTAACAAAATTTTTAAAAAGAGAAAAAACCTATCTAGCATGTCCCCGGAACCCAGCGCCACATGCAACCCTCCCCACCAAGTTTCCCCCTTCTGCAAAAGGAATGCATTTCCTCATCTTTCTTGGGACCAAAGTGGGCCATTAGATTCACACAGAATCATTTCTACATTGCTGGCTCCACTGACTGCCCTCTCCATCAGTTCAGCTTTTCAGTCTCCATCACACTGGTTATTTCTTAGAGCATGGCAATGCCCCCCTGATACTCTATATGCCACCATTTGTTCATCTATCCTGTCCCCGTACTTTGTTCACACATCTCTATTACTTATCTCCAAGTGGGCTGGCCCAAACATTTTCGTGTATATATACAGCCTTTCTTTTTGTCAATGCCCCATCCACTCTGGATTTTCATCTTACTAGAATCATTACAGGGATGTCATCGGGAGAGAATCTGCCGTAAATGCTGGATGCACAGGTTTTATATGGAGGTGCCTATGGGGGAAAGACGCTCTCAACCAAAGTCTTTGTAGTAAACAGTATAAAACAGAGTGATGCCCTTCCATGAACCCTTCTCATACTTCTGGAAAACAAACCAACTAATTTGTAAAAAACTAACTGGAAATGACCCATTCCTGGCTTTGCTTCCAGCTAGAGAAGGAACTGGAGTTCATTTCTAGGTCAGCCCCATATACTAATTCCCCTCTGGTGGCCATTCTTCCACAAGGCCAATTGCAATTAGAATAAACCGATTGACTCGAATGTGTTTTTCCTCCCCACCATCTTTATTGGAGGCAGAGGTCAGTGGCCTCATTAACTCCTGGTAAATTTGTGGGTATTGTCCTCTTAAATGCCTACCAGCAGTTGGCCTACTCTCAGGAGGGGTCTGGCTGCCCTCTCCCTGCCCAGACAAAAAGCCTGCTCCCCCCTTTCCAGGTCTCCTGAGGTCATGCATAGTCTCAAATGGTTTAATATGAACCACATCCTCAGGGTCTATCTCAGCCCAGGCAGGAAGCAGGGCTACGAGGCCTCCTGGCCTAAGGAAGCTGCCCGAGGACACCAGGGCACAGAGCATCAGGCCTGGAGTTAGGAAGTCTTGGGTTCCAATCCAGCCTCAGACACTCATTACCCAGGTGGGCTTAAGCAAGTCACTTTAGCACCGTTTGCCTCCATTTGTAAAATGTGTATTATGATAGCACCTACCTTCCAAGTTGCTGTGAGGATCAAATGGGCAATCCCTAAAGTGCACTTAGCATCACCTGGCACACAGTAGGCCCTTACCAAATGTTATTATGATCAGTTTGTGCCTTGAAGCCAGACTAGCTGCATCACCACTCAGTGCTCAAAACAAATCTCTACACTTACAGAGAAAATGCCAGCCCGCCATAGTACCAAGGAGATGTCCACCCCAACATGACCCCCAGGCTGGGACAATTCTCTGCCCATGGTGTGTGTTTCCATAAATACTTGTGAAATTAAATGGAATTTGTCAAAGGCTCAGCAGCTATTTTGTGAAATTATTCTCCACCCAGAATAATACAAGCTCTGGAGGTAGTACCATGGGCATCACTTACACACCCAAAGGCATTCATGAGGGAAGGAGAAGAGTGCTTGGTCTGGAGGCAGGGGGCCTGACTGGATAGGAGTGCGTGGGAGTCTCAGTCCACTCACCTGCAACTCGGGGACGCTGCTTCTCGCCTCCTAGGACTGGAGTGAAGAAGGTACCATCTCAGCCTTTTGTTTCTGTTTCGATCTAAATCCTTGCAAAGACTCCGAAGATTTTCTCCCTTTTTGTCTAGGTCCCCGTTCCTCATTTTGTGTCCCCAAAAGGCTGACTGAGTCACGTACACATGTATATGTACAAAGTGGACGAAAAGGGAACATAGTCCAGAGGACGAGACGTCATCAGTGGTCAGCCCACTGTTAGGTTACCCTGAATGAACTAGGCCCAGAAACAAGAAGAAAGCAGCCTGGTCTGGGTCTGGGGCAACACTCCCCCCCCAGTGCCAAGGCCAGCCACCCGTAGCTGGCAGAAAGGCGATAGCCTCAAGGGTCAGAGAAAGATACATGCTGCCAGGTGGAGTCAATGAGCTGAATTACTTCACTTATTTGTAGTAATTGGGCAGGCGAGTGTGAGCCAGGAATGATTAAAAATGGAGAAAGCATTACAAAGTGGACACAAGAAAAGAAATTCCCAAAGGGACTGACGTGGCAATTTGATTACAATATCAAATAGGTATATATTTTTAAAGAAAGACAAGCTGCATGTAACAAGCTCGTGATTTCAGATAGAATCCTCTTCTGCCCTATAAGTGTATGTGTGTTTTCATTTTTGCTGAGAATTTTTAGGTTCAGATTAAAAATTTGTTTTTTTAATTTTTAAATTTTTAAAAAATGGCCAGCACTTCCAATGATCGCAGACGGCTCACGGCCATGGCAATCTATTCTTCTGACAATTCTACCTCCTGGAGGTGCCACGTGGTCCTGACTGGGAGGACACCAGGCTCTGTGGGGCAGGCTGCCCGCCAGGCAAGGGACCTGAGGAACAAAAGAAGGCCGTGGTGCATCACCAATGGTGGCGACTCATGCAAGGTGAAGGACATCATCCCAGGGATGGTGGCGAGGGGTCTGAGGAAAGCACCAGTGGGCAGGCTCTGCAGAGCACAGGACTTGGGTGGGGTGAGAAGGCATGGAAGGATGTGAGCTGCACAGGATCCATGGAGGCCATCAGCCAGAGCATTGGGAGGCTCTCTTCACTCTCCCTCATCTCTCTGTCTCTCAGACACTCTCTCTCTCTCTCACTCTCTCTCTCTCTCTCAGACACACATGCATATACTAATCCCCAATCCTCTTTCATTCCCCATTTAATAAAACCTGTTTTAAAGAAGATGACCAGACTCTTGCCGGTTGTCAGTGAAGCCTCTGTCCTTCCCGGTTGCCTGGAGGCTTACCCAGAGGATCAGGGATCTTTCAAGGATTTTTCCCACTCCTGGAGTCCATCCCTTATAGGCAGCATCTGAACATGGTTCTTGGGGTTCCACAAATGAACACAGATATGAAGCACTCACCACACAGAAATCTTGGGATAATGTGTTTTGGTCAGCTTTCTAATCTTCATCCAAAAGAAATTTAAATTTTGAAACATAGAAAGACAGGACTCTGGAAACCAACTTCTACATAAAAGACCATACATGAACCCAAAGAGAATCCCTTAGGATAAGCTTAGGATAAGGTGTTGGTTTGTTGTGGGATTGGGACAACACAACAAGTTTAAAGGAAAACAGAGAAAAAAACAAAACCAAGCACTGGGAGTAGGTGTGGCACCATGGCTTTATTCAGCATCAAAACACTGCTCTGAACAAGCTAAACCAATGCAAGTTTTCACAAAAAAGAAATGAATATGGCATCTATACATAACCACTTGACGTTTCCCCCATAACATGACATCACAAGGATCTCCCCTTTGGGCTGTCTTGGCTTCTGCATGAAGAAGCTCCCCCTTTGCCCTGTTTCCTCTTCATTATCGCCTCACCAGGGGCTCTCCCTGAGGCTGCTGCCCTTCCCACCCCCCCCAGGCCCAGTGACAAGGATGATTTCATTTAAGCCCCAAACCAGCACATCCTTGTACCTTTGTGAATGGACATGTTAAAATCTGGAGAAATGGTAGGAAAGAACAAGGACTTGGCATGAGACACCCTTGGTTCTACCACTGACTATCTGTGTGACCGTAACTCACTCGGTCTCAGTTTCCTTCTCTGGAAAATGAGAGTTAAATTAGATGAGTTCAAAATCCTAGGATCCTATTAACCTGGAGTCCAGGTTTGAATAAAAAATATTTAAAGAAATATGACCAACTGTCCTAATACAACAGATTTATTAAACTATCTTCATCAGAAGGGAACAGTGACTAGAGCCTGGAGTTGGGGGCCCAGCTAGGCTGGCTGGTTCCCTGCTATGGCTCTCTAGCTTGCGGCAGTCCCAGAACAGGGTGCTGATCGGAGCATTTGGACAGGGGATTCTGGACACCAATTCAATCACAGGCCTAGCACTCTGCCTCTAGGCTCCCCCTCAGAAGGAAAGGCTATGAGGGCAACCTCTTTCTAGGCAGTCTCCTTCAAATGGGGTCTGATTTCCCTCTCTCCCTGCTACCTCTGAGAAGAGGAAAAAGCAATGTTATTGTGAAATCCAGACCAAGAAGGAAAAATACCCATGGGCATCAGGGGTATGGGGTGAGTCAGGTAGGGCCAGAGGAGGCCAGGTCTCCGACACTGCTCTACCAATCAAAGACCGCCTTGGGCTAAGAAAGCCTCCTTCAGAGCTGCTGCTGCTACTGGCACTGCCTGTGCAGGCCCATGGGGGTACTGGGGTGGAGGGGGAGAAAGGAGAGAGCCTGGAACCACACCTTCCTCTGTCACCAGCTGAGACCCCCAGCAGGTCCCTCCAATTCAATATTTACTAAGGGCTGGTGTACAGTATGTGTGAGGCAGGTTCGTAGATGCCTCAGTTTCCTCATCCATAAAGTGGGGATAATCACAACACATATCTCAGGAGTTAGAAAGTGAGGACACCAGAGTGAGGGGGCTGTGCCCAGCCAGAGACCCAGGGCATCAGGGCACCAGTTACTGAGGGGGTGATGGCCTGGGGGGGGGCTTCAAAGGCATTCTCCCTTTACTGGCACATTATATTGCCTTCTGTGGGGGCAGGCCCCCCAACCCCCCCACCGAGAATCACCTCAGCTTCACTTGGAAATGTGACCAGGTACCAGAAAGACAGAAGCATGAGCTGGTCACTCTAATGCTAAACACTAAATGCAATGGTTTAGACAAGAGGCCCCACAAGACTGCCTGTGACTTATACGTTGGTCTACACTGTAGAGAGGGTGCCAAACTTGGGAGTCCGAGGTGGCTGGGTTCCATTCCCAGATCTGACCCAAGCTGTGTGGTTTCGTCCCAGTGTTCACAGGAGTGAGGAGTGGCAGCCCTCCTCCACAGACTCTTCAGGGCCCCTTCTACCTGCCCCACTCCTTTTCCTTCAGGAACCCTTATGTAAGTGAGAGGTCAGCTGGGCTTCCCTCCCCAGAAAACACTTCTAAGAAAACCTCCTATTTTACAGAATTCCCAAGAGAGGCTAGGAAAATGGTTTTAGAAAAGACAGAGAATTGACTCTATCCCATGAATGAAAGCTCAGGAAAAGGAGGTAGGGACATGGAGGGGAAGAACCCTGCTGAGAATGGCCTCCTAGGGGCCCACAGACTCCACCTCTGAGGTTCCTGACTAAGGCTCCTCCCAGGAGAAAGGCTAAGTCCATGGCTAGCTCAATACAAGGACAGGGAAAGTCCACAGTGACCATATCATATTAGACTGTAAGGTTCCTGAAAACAGGGTCTGGCCTTACTTTTCTTTGTGTATACATAACCTAACAAAGGTGAGCACAGTGAGAAGAACACTGGAGGACCAAGTAACCATGTTCTTAGCATTTTAGATCTAGGTCTGGGGCATCTAGCTCATGGTCATCATTTTAAAACTCGAAATTCCTTCAGAAAGTTTCACAAAGGAGATCCTCTCGCCTACTGTCCCTTCACCGCACAACCTGGGGAAATAAGGTCCCACACCTCCAGTGTGGTGATCAGCACTATTCAAAGAGGAGACATCCATCAGGGACCCGATTCCCTAGACAGACCACCAGCCGGAAGCACAGGGACCAAAGGGTCCTGGCAAGAGATTGCCAGTGGGCACAAGTGGTCCAGGATGAACTCACTCTCCTAGACAAACAGTTTCAACTTAAAAGATAAGTTCATTTGATCCGTCCCCCACTCCTTTATTAAGGGCTCACTGTCTCAGGGATGGTACCAGGTCCTGAGGATGCAAAGACACAGCATTTCCAGCAGGTGAGGTGGCAGCAGCATGAAGGTGCTACTAGTCCCAACACTAATCTTCCCCACCCGTTCTCCTTCTGTGGGAAGCAGGTGACTCTGCCAGCAGAGTCCAAGAAAAGCTCGTAGTCTGGGCTGGTGATGGCAGTCATGGGAAGACCAGCCCAGCGGAACAAGTACAAGGTCAGCCCTGAAAGGGTAGGTCCAGCACTTCCTCAAACTTGCTCTGGCTAGCGAGGCTGCCATCTTTACCGGTGGAAGGAGCACCAATGTGCTATTGATAGTGCCCCCCAGGTGATAAAGCGCTCCCCCTACCAGAGCCCCACATGAGTTAGTGCACCATCTTCTCATGAGGTGAGGAAACAGGCAGGGAGCACTGGAAGCTGAGGGCATCATGTCTGTGCCCATCAACTGCTGAATGCCAGACAAATGGGATGGAATACCACTGTACTGGAAAGCAAGGACAAAGGGGAGGGCTTCAGAGAATCCTGGGAAGATTTGCATGAGCTGATGCAGAATCAAGAGTCATTTCTATAGTAATTGTAACACTGTAAAGACTTCTTGATTAACTCTGCCCAACATAATGACCCACCACAATTCCGAAAGACTTAGGATGAAACATGCTACCTACCTCCAGAGAGAGAAGGGTTGGCCCCAGAGCGCGCGCTGAAGCACGTTTTCTTCTATTCCTTTCTTTTCCCTTTTTTTTGTAGGGGAGGGGAGTGAGGGGAGGAAGACACAGCTAAATGCAAAAATGTTTTTCACATCCATACATATTTGTAATGGGTTTTATTTCTCTTCCTTTCACAATGGGTGAAGGAGGGGAGGGATCAAACACTTAGAAATGAAAATAAAGTTGACATTTGTTTTTAAAGGAGAAGTAGAGGATAAAACAGAAAGCGTGTTAATTTTTTTTTTTAAAGAAAATTAAAGCTTTAATAAACCTCTCTCTCCATCACAATAGGGAAAACAAGACTAGCCTTAGGGGAGGGAGAGCTACAGAGGGGATAAGGCTCTTAAACATCCATCCCTACCTGTGTGCTGCAGCTCATCCTCAGGGGGGCTCCTGTTCAGGTCTCGCTTTGGCTGCTTCCCAAGGACCACCTACAGAAAGAGGACCTATGAGTTAGCTGGGCCTGGAAATCTTCCCACAGCCCCACCCCAAACCACTGAAGGGGTTTTCATTCTGAGGTGACAACATCAAGCACAGCCCACTTTCATTTATCCAGACAACAAGCAATCCATTTTATTTTCCAAAAACAAAATAGGGAAAAGATAGTGACTCATGGGTACCTTTGGAGCCTGAGAAAGGCTGCTTTATGTTCTGCTATGATTTGATTATTTAATAAGAAAACAGGTGTATACATGTATGTAGTAAGTGGGGCATAATGAAAAGAGACCTGGCATTCACATCAGAAGCCCTGACCTGAAAGCCAAGCCCCTTCTCTGGGAGGGCAGACGGGAACAGGGGTGGACCAGGGATGCCAGGGGCTCATTCTTTGGAAAATGACAGAAATCAGGTCTTCTATTTTAGAGCTGGACCAGTGAGATCTCATCTGTGAAAATGATGGATGAGACTTGTACAGAGTGCAGAGCACTATGGGCTGGCGTGCGGTACCTGGGAAACCTCAGTGTGCTAGGGAAAACCAGAAATCCATCCTATCCTGGTGCTTCACTAATCATCCCAGTCCTTCTAGACAAACATGAGGCACCCTGGCACAGTAAATAGAGCTGGGCCTCGACAGGTTATGGGAACAGAAGCAAGCAAACTTCGTCAGTCTGAGCCTGGGTTTCCTTACATGTAGAATGGGGCACCCCTGCACAGAGCTATGGCTCCAATACGGCAATGTCTGTCAAGTGTTAGGTAGGGTTAAGGCCAGTTATTAGCATTATCATTAATGAAAAATGTAAGGCAGGGATCATGGGGTCTGTGAAAGGGGAGGGAGCCACAGACAGCTGCTCACTCTGGTAAAGCATGGGGACCCAGGAATGGAAGAGGAGCTCTGCCGGCAGGAGGAGCACATCAAGCTGCTAGCTCTCTAGGGAGACCCCAACCTATGGCTGAGGACCCTCAAGGAACAAACAGCCTAGATCCCTGCCTCACCAGGGAAGCTTCTTTCTTTTTGTTCATCTTCGGAATTAGATCTTCTTTTGCATATTTCTGAAAGAATCTTAATTTAAACCTTACTACTGGCACAGAATCCACTGTTAAAATGTCACATTACTCATCTGCGTTCAGAGAAGCCTGTCCTCCAAGCAGGAAAATACATTTCACAGCTTCCCACCACCCATCTCCCACCACAAAAAAAGGATGAAAGTGCTGCTCAGTCTATACCCCAGAAGCCTCCCTTCCCTTCCCCAACTCAGCCACAGATCTCTCAGTTCTACTTGTCCTTGACTCTATGTGACTTTGGATATCTAATCTCTAATGAGATTAAGACTGGGCACTTCCTGAATGGAGGTGGCCAGCACCCTTCTACCCGGTGCCCATTTCTTGGGCTGGCCTTTTCCTGTCTTCTTCAAAAAGAAGAGGGAAAGGTACCATTCCATCCCATATGGGTTTCCTAGGCTGGGCATTTCCTGGTGGCAGGCAGGGGACAGAAAGGCACCATTGCATCCTATGCCAATCTCCTAGGCTGGTCATTTCCTAACTGCAGGGGGCAGAGAGGCACCACTCCATCCCATGTGATCTCCTAGGCTGGTTCTTCCCACTTGCAGGGACTTTGCTGCCCACAGAGAACAGAAAGACGGCAGCATTCCATTGCCTGCTGGAATCCTGGATCATTCCTGCCGGTAGGAACAGAGAAATGCCATCCCACCTTGTTCCCTTGACCTATCTCCTGGCCTGAGCTACCTGCAAGGAAAGGAAACAGCATCCCATCAGCTCCACCGACAGCCCCCTCATCGAAGCTGCCTATGACCCCAAGAGTGAAATCTCAATATAAAAAATCTTAATCTAAACTCATTTATCCATGACCAACACATTTCCAGTATCATACTCCTCCCCAAAGGAGTGGTTCTGGACCCCTGGTTGCAGGTTCATTAATTGGTTGTCTATTGACCTACATTCTTGAAGAAGACTGAAGTGACACCACTGTGTTAAGAGTCAAGTTCCAATGTGTGCAACAGTGGCTGATCAGACCAATACGAGGTCAGAATGCTCCACCACACGTTGGGTACAAATAATCCACATGAACATTTAGGGTGGATTCTCTAAATCTGCACATGTCATATTTCTTTTGAGCTACTTTTGAGCTATTTCAATTCTGCTTTGTTCATAGAGCACAGCACCTTCTCTGACATGGGCATGCCATACTGGATGGTCCTATGCAGTAGCTTCTTTTGACCATCATGTAATTTTGACTACATTAAATTAAAAAGGGTTTTGCACCAACAAAACCAACAAGATTAGAAAGCAAAAAACTGGGAAACAATTTTTACAACCACTGTTTCTGATAAAGGCTTCTTTTCTAAAATATATAGAGAACTGAATCAAATTTATAAGAATATAAGTCTTTCTCCAATTGATAAATGGCCAAAGGATGTAAACAGGCAGTTTTCAGATGAAGAAATTAAAAGCTATCTACAGTCATATGAAAAAATGCTCTAAGTCACTATTGATTATAGAGAAATTCAAATTAAAACAACTCTGAGGTATTGCATCATACCTATCAGACTGGCTAACATGACAAAACAGGAAAATAATAAATGTTGGGAAAAGATGTAAGAAAACTGGAACACTGACATACTGTTGGAGGAGTTGTGAAGTGATCCAGTCACTCTGGAGAACAATGTGAAGCTATGCCCAAAGGGCTGGGCTGTAAAACTGCCTGTCATTTGATCTTTGCAGTATCAGTACTAGGTCCATATCCCAAAGAGATCATAAAACAGGGAAAAGGATCCACAGGCACAAAAATATTTATAACAGCTCTTTTTGTGGTGGCCAAGAATTGGAAACCGAGGGGATGCCCATCAATTGGGGAATGGCTGAACAAGCTGTGGCAAATGAATGTAATGGAATACTATTGTTCCGTAAGAAATGATGAGCAGGATGACTTCAGAAAAACCTGGAAAGACTGAGATGAACTGATGCTGAGTGAGGGGAGCAGAACCAGGAGAACACTGTACATGCTAACAGCCACTCTGTACGAGGATGATCAGCTTTGACAGACTTACTGCTTCTCTGCAATGAGAGGATCTGAGACAGCTACAAGGAATTTGTGATGGAAAATGTCTCCACATGCAGAGACAGAACTATGGAGCCTGAATGCAAATGGAAGCATATAATTCTCTCTCTCTCTTTCTGTTTGCTCTTTCTCGTTCGGAGATGACTAATGTGGAAATGTTTACTATGACTGTACATGTAAGGCCTATATCAGATTGCTTGCCTTCTTGGTGAGGCTGGGGGAAAAATTTTGAACTCACAATCTTATAAAAGCGAATGTTGAAAACTACAAGTAAATAAACTTTAGAAAAAGAAAATGCTCTGGCTCTGGCCTCAGGAGTTGGGTTCAAATGCTGCCTTTTATGATGACTACCCTTATGTGACCTATATTGCCACAGGCTTCTAACTGGCCTCCCTGCCTCAAGTCATTCCCCACTTCAGCCCACATTGCCACCAAAATGATTTTCCATGCCCCTACTCTTTACTGCTTTTAGGAACAAATATAAATTCCCTGATCCATCTTTTCAAACTCCTCACAACTTGGCCCCAACCCATCTTTTCAGCCCCTCCCCGGCCATCCTCCCCCAAAGGCAGGGATCCAGCCAATGTGGCTTCTCTTTGCTCCTCTAGCCTCTGCTGCCTTTGTTCTGACCATCCTGCACGACCTTCACCACGAAGCTCAGGCAGCATCTTCAGAATGATACCTGCACTGCCTCCCTCCTCGTATCCTCCTTCTTCCTCTTTCTTTATACCTCCCCCATCAGCAGGGAAGCTCCTTCCCTCACTTTGGTGGCATATCCAGGGACTCAATGGCCCCCAAGGTCCCTTGTGGCGCTAGATCTGGGCTGCTCTGACTTAAGAGAAAAGAACTTCTCCCTGCTTCATACCCTAAAAGTGAGCAAGGAATAATTATCAACCATAAACCCACACACACTTCCCTTCCCGTCCACAGAAGAGTGATGTGTTAGGGAATAGGCAACCTTTTTAAATGTCCAACAAAATTTATTCAAGAAGAGTCTTTCTCTTTTCTTTTTATTACTAACTTACTCATCTGCAAAAACAAACATTCCAATGTACAAAGGAGAGAAAGGGGAGGGTTGTAGAGGAAACAGGAAGTTGGGTTATCTACAGTTGGTTTGGAAAAGGCTGCATTAAACTGAATAAGGCAGCAGCAACACTGTCAAGTTTAACCTGAGTCCCTGATTTCTTCCGTGCCTCCTTTTTGGTCCCATCTCTATCACTCATCCATTCTGAGACTCACACCTCAGTACTTCTGGGGGAAATGAAGGAACCCAGCTCCCAGGGCAGTCACACCATCACTTCCCACCCTGCTGATCCTTCTGCAAGAAGGCATCCACTCTGGGACTCATACCCTGAGCAGCCCCTGACTGTTAAAGAGGACTGAGGGTGGACACTGGGGAGTGCTATGTGAGAGCACCCAAAGGGTCTGCCTCACCATCTCCCACCTCAGTTACAAGACTTAATCGTGTCCCAGCACGGGGTGTATCTGTACCTTTGCCCCCCTCACTTTCAGCTTCTTTTTATACACTGTCTCCCCCATTAGACCATGAACAACTTCCTTTGCATCCTTGGCACGACGGAGACAGAGCACCTAGCCAGAGTCAAGAAGGCTTGAATTCAAATCCAGCTTTGGACAGCTGGGGACCTGGGACCCTGAGCAAGTCACTTCCCCTTTGTTTGCCTCAGCTGTCTCACCTGTAAAACAGGGATGATAAACAGCAGTTACCCCCCAGGGAAGTTGTGAGGATCAGGAGACAATGGCTGTGAAGCGCACGCACAGTGCCTGGCACCCAGGCAGTAACCTATCAGTCTTAGTTGTGCCTCTTATTATTTTTATTATTGTTCATAAATGCTTACTGACTGACCATATTCCCACCAACCTCCTCGCCTCCTCCAAGACGCTTCTCTTGTATCCAAGTGAGTAGAGTCAAGCAAAAGAAAGCAATGCCTTATTCATGTCTCATGCCCCCACTCCAGCAGACCACCTCTGTGCCAAGGGGTGCCTCATGATCAACAGAGCCAATGTTTACTCCTGATTGATCAGCTCCCTGAATTCACTGACATCACTGTGGTCATGAGGAACGGTGTTCTTGTGCTTCTACTCACTTTATTCTGCGTGGATTCATCGAAGTCTTCCCAAGTCTCTCTGAATTCTTCATATTCACCACGTCTTATGGCGCCATCCATATATTAGAATGTGTTCAGCCATTCCCCGACCGAGGGTCACCCATCTCCTTGTGCTGCTCTATTTCTGTACCATTCCTCTCTCTGACCTCTCTGGTTTAGTAGTGAGATTCCCAGGTCAAAGGATATATACAGTTTAGCTACTTTATAGCTCAATTCAAGCTCTACCTGTTGGTACACCAGCGTGCCCCAGAGTTAACATGTGAGAAATTATATTCAAAGATGACTTGTTTGTCCTAACACAAGTGAATGAAATAGGTAGAGGATTCAAGAGCCCAAGTTGTGGACTATAAGAACAAATGTGGTTCAGTAGGGCACAATATCTCCTTCTATAGAGGTTCCCTTCAAACAAAACATTTCCCACATGCACAACATCATGTAAGACTCCTTTAAAGACAAAGCAGAGACAGCCTCATTTACCAAACGCAAAAACTCCTGGTTATTAATACCAGGAAAAGTATAAAGCAAGGAAATACATGCTCTCTACAGATGGTAGACAGTATCACAGGCGACAAAGAATGGAGAGTCTGAGTGTACACAGTAATAGCGAGATGGATAAGGATCACCCGGAAATGACAGCTATTCTCAGCAATACAATGATCCCAGACAATTCTGAGGGATGCATGGTGTAAAATACTATCCCCCTCCACAGAAAGAGGTGATAAGAATCTGAATGCAGATGAGATTGTTTTTAATTTTCTTAGTTGTTTTTCTTTCTTTCTTTTTTGAGGGGAGAGGGGGAAGGAATTCTGTATTTTCTTTTACAACACGACTAATATGGAAATGTTTTGTATGACTGCACATGTATTAGCAACCTATATCAAAATGCTTACCTTCTCAATAACGAGACAGAGGAAAAAGGAAAAAAAGAATTGGAAACTCAAAATTTTTAAAAATGAATGTTAAAATTTTTTTTACATGTAATTGGAAAAAAATTTTTTTTAAAAATCCAGGTGGGGGGAAATCAAGAACCAAGACAGTAGAGTCAAATGAGCATTTTTAACAAGCTGTTCACAAAAGACAAATGGAAAAGATATGCTGAGAGAAGGGGAGAAAGGAAGAATGGGGGAAATGATTTTTCTATAAAAGAGGAACAAAAGGAAAACTTTTCACAATGGAAGGGAAAATGATGAGGAACAGACAAATCACTGAGCCTTAAGTTCATCTGAACTGGTTTAAACAGGGAAGAATATATATACAAAGACATGCACACACACACACAGACACACATTTGGACAGACAAATTCTATCCAAGCAGGGAAGTTGCTAGGAGAAAGTTGGGGAGGAAGTGAAAAGAGGGAGACAGTAGGGAGAAGAGGGGACAGGGTCAGAAGAAACAAAGAAGGATAAAGACAACAGGATGCAAGGGAAAACACAGGGTTAGCAATCATAACGATGAATAGGATGAACTCATCAATAGAACAAAGGCAAAGAGACAGCAGAAAGGATTAGAAATCAGGATGCAACAATGTAAATTTGTTAACACACCAAGTTAAAATAAGAGGCTGGAGCTTGATTTTGTACTTCAGTTGAGGTCAGAGGCAGAGAGGTAGCAATCATGATTTCAGACAAAGCAAAAGCAAACACACTGGATTAAAAGTACATTAAAAACTACATTCTGCTGAAAGTTACTAGAAACCAAGGCTTAAACTTTTTCCACTGGCAATTCCTTCAGCACTTCTTAAACTTTGGGTCACACAACAGACAATGCAGAAATAACAATACTAAACATATACACACCATCTGAATTCTAGAAGGAAAAGCTAAATGAATTACAATAGGAAAAAGACCGTCCCCTGGGAGAGGGCCTCAATTTATCCCTCTCAGAGCTAGAGAAATCTAACCATAAAATAAATAAGGAGATGATTCGAGGTGGAGCTAGTGGGTGAAGTAAATAGAGCACTGGCCCTGGAATCAGGAGGACCCGAGTGTTCAAATCTGGCCTCAGATGCTTGACACACTTACTAGCTGTGTGAGTTTGGACAAGTCACTTAACCCCAACTGCCCTTCAAAAAGCAAAAAAAAAAGATTAGAATTTCAGAAAAGTTAGATATAACAGACTTCTGGGGAACAATGAATGGAAACAGAAAGAAGTATGTCTATTTTTTTTCACATTATACATAGCACATTCATGAAAAACTAAACATGTATTAGTGCATAAAAACCCCAAAAACAAATGCAGGAAAAAAAACCTATTAAATGCACCTTTTTCAGATTACAAAAAAAGGAAAATTACATTCAACAACAGGCCTTTGAAACCTATTAAAAATTAACTGGAAAATAAATAATCCCAAAGAAAGAGTGGGTCAAAGAACAAATCATAGAACCAGTCACTAATTTTATTAAAGGTAATGTAAAAAATGAGACAACACAACACTCCAAAAATTTGGGGGATGCAACAAAAGTAGTACTTAAAGGGAAAACTACTATCTCTAAACCCTTAAATCAGTGAAAGAAAAAGCAGGTCAATGAATTGGACATAGAAGTAAAAAAAAAAAAAAAAACGAAGAAAAAATTTTAAATCTCCAAGACTAAATGGAATATAGAATAGAAGCCTAAAAAAGGAGATTAATAATAAAGGAGAAGTTTTAGGGAAAAGATAAAAAAGGAAAACCAAATTACCAGTATCAAAAATTTAAAGAGGTGAATACACAACCAATGAAGATGAAATTCCAGTCAAAATTAAATGGATGAATGTTGTTAAAAATACAATTAAAAAGACACAGAATAATATTTAAATAACTCTATCCTAAGGAAAAAATAAAAAGGAACTCAACAGGTCATAAATGAACTCCCTAAGGTGGGAAAAAAACCAAAATCTAGGACCAGGTGGATTTACAAATTAATTTCTAGCAAACATTTAAGTAACAACTAATTCTAATACTACACAAACTATTTGAAAAAGAAAAAAAAACATAAAGGAGTTCTACCAAATTTCTTCTCATATAAATATAGTTTTGATACCTAAGCCCAGGAGAGCAAAAATAAAAAATACTATAGACCAATTTTCCTAATGAATATTGATGCAAAAATGCAAAATAAAATACTAGTACGGAGATTATGGCAATATACCAAGATCATATACTATGACAAGGTTGGACTTATACCAGGAATACAAGGCTGGTTCAACATTAGGAAAACTACAAGCATAAAGGAACATTTAAATAACAAAAACAACAAAAAAAATTATGTGATTATATCAATAGATGTAGAAAAGACTTAACAAAATATAACACTCATTCCCATTGAAACACTAGAAAGCACAGGCATAAACAGAGCTTTTCTTAAAATGATGAGTAGTATCGAAAGACTAAACCAAGCATGACCTATAATGGAAATAAATTAGAAACCTTTTCAGTAAGAATAGGGGAAAAGCAAGGATGTCCACTGTCACCATTATTATTCTCAATATTATACCAGAAATGTTAATTAGAACAATAAGACAAGAAAAAGAAATGGAAGGAATAAGAATTATTCAGACAATGAGGAAATAAAACTATCGCTCTTTGCAGATTATATGAAGTTATACTTAAAGAGAACTCAAGTAAAAACTAGTTAAAACAGTAACTTTAGCAAAATTGCAGGATATAAAACAAATTTACACAATCAACCAACATTTCTATATATTACCAACAAAACCCATTAAGAGATTATGTTCTGCGTGATTTGATTTGTATAACTGATATCAACATTTCTTGCCTTCTCAATGGATGGGGGAGGGATCTAAGGGAGAGAAAGCATTAAGAATTAAAAATTTATTTTAATGAAATATTCTTCTGGGAAAACTGGAAAGCAATCAGGCAGAAACTAGCAAATATACCAACATCTCACATCACATACACACTGTTTAATAAGAAAAACTGAAAAAGGATTCATAATTTAAACATAAAGGATAGTATATAAGCAAATTGGGGGAGCGTGGAAAAATTACCAAGAGTACATGGCACATACACAAAAATAAAGCATGTACTAGGGCATAACAACCTCACAATTCTGCACAGAAGGGCAGAAATATTAAATGAATCATTTTCAGTTCATGATGTAATAAAAATCATATTTAATAAAGGGCCATGGAAAGACAGACTAAAAATTAATGGGAAACTAAATAATTTAATCCTAAAGAACGACTGGGTCAAACAATTACAGAATCAGTAACTTCATTAAAGAGAATGACAATAATGAGATAACATACCAAAACTTGTGGCATAACAGCAAAAGCAGTTCTTAGAGGAAGTTTTATATCCCTGAATGCATACATGAATAAAATAGAGAAAATGGAGGTCAATGAATTGGGCATGCAATTAAAAACGCTAGAAAAAGAACAAATTAAAAATCCCCAATTAAATACTAAATTAGAAATAATGAAAACCAAAGGAGAGATTAATAAAACTGAATTTAAGAAAACTATTGAATTAATCAATAAAACTAAGAGCTGGTTCTATGAAAAAAACCAGTAAAATTGATAGACCTTTAGTCAGTATAATAAAAAAAAGAAGAAAACCAAATTACAAGTATCAAAAATGAAAAGGGTAAATGTACCTTCAATGAAGAGAAAATTAAAACAGCAATTAGGAATTATTCTGCCAAATTGTATGTGCACAAATTTGACAATCTTAGTGAAATGGATGAATATTTTTAAAATATTAGCTTCCTAGATTAGCTGAAGAAGAAGTAAATTACTTAAATAACCCCATCTCAGAAAAAGAAATTGAACAAACCATCAATGAACTCCCTAGGAAAAAATCTCCAGGGCTAGATGGCTTTACTAGTGAATTCTATCAAACATTTAAAGAACAACTGATCCCAATACTTTACAAACTATTTGGGAAAATTGGTGGAGTCCTACCAAATTCTTTTTACCACACAAATATGGTACTGATACCTAAATCAGGAAGTACTATACTGTACTGTACTGTAGTATACTGTACTGTATGTACTATACTATACTATACTGTACAAAACGGAGGAAGAAAATTATAGACCAGTCTTCTTCATGAATATAAATGCAAAATTTTTAAATAAAATATTAGCAAAAAGACTACAGCAACTTATCACAAGAATGATACACTTCAATCAGGCAGGATTTATTCCAGGAATGCAAGGGTGGTTCAATATTTGGAAAACTATCAGTATAATTGATCACATCAGCAACAAAACTAGCAGAAACCATATGATTGTTTCAATAGATGCAGAAAAGGCTTTAGACAAAATACAACACCCATTCCTATTAAAAACACTAGAAAGTATAGGAATAAATGGAGTTTTCCTTAGAATAATAGGTAGCATCTACTTAAAGCCATCAGCAAGTATTATATGCAATGGGGATAAACTAGAAGCATTT
>CM053594.1:9491850-9519243 GCA_028646575.1 Pseudocheirus occidentalis | reverse complement strand
CTAGAGAATCAAGTAAAAAACTACTTGAGATAATAAGTAAATTTGGCAAGGTTGCAGGATATAAAATAAACCCTCATAAATCCTCAGCATTCCTACATATCTCCAAAGAAATCCAACAGCAAGAGATAGAAAGAGAAATCCCATTTAAAGTTGCTGTAGACATTATAAATATTTGGGAATCCACCTGCCAAAACAAACCCAGGACCCATATGAACACAACTAGAGAATACTTTTCATACAATAAAGCTGGATCTAACTAACTGGAAAGACATCAGTTGCTCATGGCTGGGCTGAGCTGATAGAATAAAAAGGATGATTTTACCTAAACTGAATTACATATTTAGTGCCGTACCAATCAATCTACCAAAAAACTACTTTAAAGAGCTGGAAAAATAGTAACAAAATTCATTTGGAAGAACAGAAGGTCCAGAATATCAAGGGAATTAATGAAAGGGAATGGTAGGGCAGGTGGCCTAGCTGTGCCAGCAGCAGTCATCATTGGTACTGGCTGAGGAATGGAGCAGTAGGAATAGAGTAGTAGATCAATGGAATAGATTGGGTGCACGAGACTCAGTCAATGACTAATCTACTATTTGATAAACCCAAAGACCCCAGTTTTGGCGATAAGAACTCACTATTTGACAAAAACTTCTGGGAAAACTGGAATATGGTATGGCAGAAATTGGGCATAGACCAGTATCTAACACCACATACCAAAATGAAGTCTAGATAGGTGCACAATCTAGGTATAAAGGCTGATACTATAAGCAATCTGGGAAAGCAAGGAATAGTTTACCTGTTAGACTTATAGAGAAAGGAAGATTTTATGACCAAACAAGAGTTAGAGAGCATTATAAAATGCTAAATGGTTAATTTTTATTACATTAAATTGAAAAGTTTCTGTACAAACAAAGCCAATGTAACCAAGATTAAGAGGGAAGTGGAAAATTGGGAAAGAATTTTTACAACCAGTGTCTCTGAAAAAGGCCTCATTTCTAAAATATACAAAGAACTGAGTCAAATCTATAAGAATACGCATCATTCCCCAATTGATAAATGGTCAAAGGATATGAACAGGCAGTTTTCAGAACATGAAATTAAAGATATCTATAAGCATATGAAAAAAATGTTCCAAATTACTAGTGATTAGAGAAATGCAGATCAAAACAACTCTAGGGTACCACATCTCAGCGGTCAGATTGGCTAAGATGACAAAACAGGAAAATGATAAATGCTGGAGGGGATATGGGAAAATTGGAACACTAATGCATTGTTGGTGGAGCTGCGAACTGATATAACCATTCTGGAGGGCAATCTGGAACTATGCCCAAAGGGCTATAAATAAGTACATACCATTTGACCCAGAAATACCACTTCTAGGGTTGTATCCTAAAGAGATCAAAGAAGTGGGAAGAGGCCCCCAGCCCTGTATGTACAAAAATATTCATTGCAGCTCTTTCTGTGGTGGCAAAGAATTAGAAATCAAGGGGATGCTCATCAACTGAGGAATGGCTGGCTAAACAAGCTGTGGTATAAGAATGTAATGGAATACTATTGTACTATAAGAAATGAGGAGCAAACGGACTTCATAATAACCTGGACAGCCTTATACAAACTGATGCTGAAAAGAGCAGAACCAGGAGAAATTTGTACATAATCAGACACAACATATGTGTTGAAGACCAACTCTGATATACTCAACTCTTCTCAGCAATGCAAGGTTACAAAGACAACTCCAAAAGACTCATGATGGAAGGAGATGTCCACATCCAAAGAAAGAGCTACACAGCCTGAATGCAGATTAAAGCAAACTACCGGCTCTTTCTTTTTCTTCTTTTGTTTTGTTTCCTCTTTCCCACTGTTCAAGCCATGGGTTATAATCCTTCTTTACAACCTAATGTTTAATGTGAAGGTATCTGCAGATCCTATATTTGATTGCATGCCATCATGGGGGGAGGAGAAAATTTGAAACTCGAGGGATTGTGGAACTGAATCTTGTAAACTAAAAGTTACAAGTAAGTTAATTTAAAAATAGCATAAAGACCAACAGTGCTCCAGTTGTTTGAATGTAGCAATACTGCTATACATTTTACATGCATCACTGGATCGATGGAGCGCAGACATCTAAGCAGTCAGGGGGCTCTGAACAAAGGTTACTCAGAGTCTTGACCAAGAAATCAAAATATCCTTCTAATGAAAGAAAGGCCTAAAGCAAAACACCAGCCTCCCAGAATACTTAACAAAGACTCAGCATTTGACTGGCTGAGTGTGGAGGAGCTTCAAAACCCTTGTGCCCCAGAACTCATGTGGAAACTCCAGAGCCTGATTAGCTCTGGGCCAGGGCCCTACGTGCCTATTAATAGGCAGACAAGGTATCACCTCAGACCTATCAGACAAATAAAGGGAATGTGGAAAAACAGAGACACTAATGCACTGTTGATGGAGCTGTAAACTGATCTAATCATTGAGAACAATCTGGAACTATATCCAAAGGACTAGAAAGCTGTGCATACCTTTTGACTCAACAGTATCATTGTGTACATACCTCAAAGAGATAAGAGATAAAAGAAAAAAGGAAAGGACATACACATGTAAAAAACATTTACAGCAGCTCTTTTTGTGGTGGCAAAGGATTAGAAATAGAGGGGATACCAGCCCAGCCTGAAAGCTGCGGCCTGGCCCCAGGGTGGTCAGAAGGAGCAGTGGCTGGAGTCTTCAGGAGAGTGGATCAGTGGCAGCAGTGGCAGTTTCCAGATTTATCAAGCCAGAAGACATAAGGACTAAGTGAAAGGTCAGTGGAATTCAGCTACATCTGGGAGAGAAAAGAGGTCAGCCGAACTGCCCCCACGGCAAGGAAGCAATCAAAGTGGCTGAAGTGGCTGAAGTAGCAGCTGCCTCCCGGAGAGTGCTTCAGAGCTCCCAGATTGCAGACTGCAGGGGGGCAAAACAATTGTTCAGAGGCCAAGTGCTCTTGCATTGAATGGCCTAGATCTGGATTGTGGTCTTGGATAGTGCTCCTGGGGTTTTCAGTGAGCCAGAGCTGGGGGGGGGGGGGGGGGGGGCAGCAGCAGCCCCCAATAGCTCCAGCAGCTGTAAAAACCCCAGGGATTTGGGACAGAGCTTTCCCCTCTGGAAACAGAGTTCCACAGAGGCAAAAATACAAATAATTTGCTGGCAACATGAGTAGGAAAAGGAAGCAAACTAAGAACAAATGACCGAACTCGAATTTTTTTTTGGGGACAAAAAGGATCAAAGCATGGAATGGGAGGAAGACAACACAGTCAGAACTCCCACACCAAATGCTTTCAAGAAACATGAAGATTATCTATAAGCCACAGAGGAACTTAAGAAGGATTTTGAAAAACAAATAAGAGAAGTAGAGGAAAAATTGAGGAGAGAAATGAGAATGATGCAAGAAAATCATGAAAAGAGAATCAACAACCTGACTGAAGAGAATAACACCTTAAAAAACAGATCAACTCATATGGCAAAAAAGGCCCAAAAAGCCAATGAGATGAAGAATGCTTTAAAAAGTCAAATTTGCCAGATGGAAAAAGAATTTCAAAAGCATTCTGAAAAGACTAATTCCTTCAGAAGTAGAGGGGAGAAAATGGAAGCAAATGACTTTATCAGAAATCAAGATACCATTAAACAGATCCAAACAAATGAAAAAACAGAAGGCAATGTGAAATATCTCCTTGAAAAAAACTACTGACCTGGAAAATAGGTCCAGGAGAGACAATTTAAAAATTATTGGACTACCTGAAAGCCATGATCAAAAAAAGAACTTTAGAAAGCAGCCTTCAAGAAATTATCAAGGAAAACTGCCCTGATATTTTAGAACCAGAGGGCAAAATAGAACTTGAAAGAATTCACCAATCACCTCTTGAAAAAGATCCCTAAAAGAAAACTCCTAGAAATGTTACAGCCAGGTTTTGGAGACCCCAGATAAAGGAGTAAGTATTTCAGGATGCCAAGAGGAAGCAATCCGAATACTGTGGAAACATTTAGGACAACCCACAATTAGGATAACCCAAGATCTGGTAGCTTCTACATTGAGGGATCCAAGGGCCTGGAATATCATATTCTGGAGATCAAGGGAGCTAGGATTAAAACCAAGAATCACCTACCCAGCAAAATTGAGTATTATGTTCCAGGGGGAAATATGATCATTTAATGAGGTGGAGGACTTTCAAGCATTCTTGCTGAAAAAAACAGAACTGAACAGAAAATTTGACATTCAAACACAAGAAGCATGAGAAGGTAAACATGGGAAAGAAATCATAAGGAACTTGTCAAAGTTGAACTATTTACATGTCAATATGGGAAAACAATAATAGTAACTTTTGAAACTTTTCTCAGCATGAGGATAGGTGAAGGGAATACAAATGGATATACATGTATATTTATACATATGTCTATATAGGAGGCTATATATGCGTATGAATATATATCTGAGCATGTGTGTATATGAATTCATAGAGGGCACAGGATCAATTGAATAGGAAGGGATGATACTTTAAAAGGTGAATTTCTGAGGTGGAAGAGGATTAGAATGAGAGGAGACAGGGAGAGACAGAATGGAGTTAATCATCTCATATGGAAGAGGCAAGGGATAACTGTTACAATGGAGGAGAACAGGAAGGCAAAAAGGAAACAGTCAACTTTACTTTCATTAAATTTGGCTTAGGGAAGGAAAGACAAACTTTAAACTGGGTATCTTGCCACACAGGACGGTAGGGGGGATGGGGATGAAAGGTGGGATGATGGAGGGGAGGGCAGGTTGGGGGGGAGGGTTGCTGGAAGCACACACTTCTGTAAAGGGACAGGGTAGAGAACAGAACAAGGGGGCGAGACAGGATAGGAAGAAGGGACATATAATCAGTCTCTCACAGTATATCTACTGTGGGGATGTTCTGCATAATTACACCTGAACAGCCTGTGTGGAATTGCTTGTCATTCCAGTGGGGGTGGGTGACGAGGGAAGAACCAAAAGAATCTAGAATTTAAAGTTCTACAATCAAACGTTAAAAAAAAAAATCTATATCTATATACACGTGTGTGTGTATATATATATATATATATATATATATATATATATATTATTAACTACATGCAACTGGGAATTAAGATATACAGGCACTGGGGTAGGGAGACCCATCCTGCCCTGTTAGAAAGTTAGAGGAGCGACGGAGGAGGACATAGGAGAGAGCAGATTGGGGGAGAGGCTTTACAGTGGGATCGCTGTTTTGGGGTTGTGGTAGGGGAAAGACAGGGAGAAAATATGTAACTCAAAATCTCATGTAAACAAGAAAATAAATAAAATAATTTAAAAAAAAAAAAGGAAAGAAATTGAGGGGATGCCCACCGACTAGACAATGTCTGAACAAGTTGTGGCACGTGAGTGTGATGAAATACTGTGGTATAAAAAATGATGATGGGGATGGTTTCAGAAAAATAGGAGATTTGTATGAAATGATGCAAAGTGAAGTGAACTAATCTAGGAAAAACTCCATACACAGTAACAGCAGTATTGTAATGATGATCAGTTGTGAAAGAGCTAGCTATTCTAATAAATACAATGATCCAAAATCAATTTCAAAGGACTCATGATAAAAAATGCTATCCACCTCCAGAGGAAGAACTGATGAACTCTGAGTGTAGGACTGAAGAATATTTTTTCCCATTAATTTTTCTTGCTTTTTATTTACATTTAGGCTAATGAGGAAATGTTTCGCACGACTTCCTATAACAACAACAAAAAAAGAATTCTTATTTTTATAAGAATTATAACACTTATAATGACCATCCGTGATCCCAGGGGATGAATGCAATGGGTCTCCAGAAAAAGAGGTGACAGGATAAATATGCAGAACATAAGATGCATTTTTGAACTTTGTCAATACAAGAATTTGTTTAGCTCAACTCTTTGTTACAAAGGTTTTCTTTTTCTTTTTTGGAGGGAAGGGAGTTTGGCAGGGAATAAACACTGACATTTACTGAAATAAACATTTGATAAAGAAAAAGAAAGAAGAGATTCCTCATGAACTGTGAGATCTTCTAGATGTGATGGTAAATACATGAGGCCTCAGAACACTGCAGAGTCTCCTGGACCAAGTCCATTGCCACTTACAAGGGAAAAATCCAAAGTATTAAAAAATCCCCACTGTCCACATTTTGACAAATTAGGTAGACAACCTCTAAAACTTGTCCATCTGTCTAGATTAAATAAGCACAGCAACTGGAGTAGGAGCTGGGCTTAGAATCATACAGGAGAAAGCTAGCAGGCTGGATAGTCTTTGAAAAATTAGAAAGCTTCTTTCATGAATTTATTATAGTTGGAAAAATTCCTATATGAGGTTTTTTTTTATGTTAAGGTCCTATAAAAGGATCTGCAACAAGGTAGAAGTCCAAAGTTAGAAAAATCATTAAAAAGAGACTTCCAAACGGGAAATGTTCTCCCAATAAAGGAAAGCCTTAGGGGGCATGACTGCCTTCTTCAAGTCAGTCAAAAGCTGCTGGACTCACAAAAGGATGACTTGTTCTGCTTGGTGCCGAAGGACAGAACCAGGAATAATGGTGAGAATCTGCAAAGAGGAAGATGGAAGAAGGGGGAAGCTGGTAGGCGGGTGGGAGGTTTAGCTTGACCATCAGGTAGGAGCCAATTAAAACACACCTCGAAATCTGGCAAAGAAGACAGAAGAGTCAGTGCTGAAGGGGCTGTAAAAGACCAAACACAGCAGCAGGAAAGATTCCTGGTCAGGAATGGATGGGGGTGGACAGCCCCAAAGTCCCCTTCCCAGGCTAGAAATTCTGTGAAAACTCTGGATAAATAAAACCCTGTGACAGAGCTCTATTCCAGAAAAATCCAGTTATAACCAGGCTGAATGTCCTCAGGGGTCAATCACTGACTGTCAAACACAATAAATGACCACCCCCTCAACTGACTTCCAGTCCACATATATAGTGCAATCAATAACCAAGATTACAGAGATCACTACCCCTCTAACGTAGTACTTCGCAATCCTTCCCCGCAGCCCAGCAGCGGGCAGACTGTTCTACTGCTTTTACAAAGGAGTACAGGGAGTCTTCTGCAGATCCAAGGTGAAGACAGCAGGTGTGCAGGCAGGGTGTCCAGAGTGAATCGGTGCTGCTCTGCTTAGTTTTACACCGGAGGCATTTTCCACTGAAGCCTTCCTCCGTGAAACCAACCTTCTCTAATTCGGCCACATATAAGACAAAGACAAGAAAAACCTAAAGAACCAGCCCTGGCAGTACCTCCACAATGCACGGGTTGCACTGAGAGAAGGGAAGGGAACGCTGGACAGCACTGCTCCTTGCTGACTGACACTGCCCCTGGCATTTACCGTGATCTCTGACGTGTCTCGCCTCATTCCCACTGACGGGATAATCCATCCTACTCTCTTTACTCTACATTAGTTCACCCCAATCTTCTGATGTTTTCTGTCTGTCATCTCCGTCCACTTGATAGGAGAGAGGTGAAAAGACCTCAGCTGTTTTATTAATGGTTTAAATTCTGACTTTCTCTAATTTTCAGTGACATGAAACACCTGTTTCACAAGGCTGCTGCTAGCTGGCATCTCTCCTGAGAACCGTTTGTTCAGATCATCTCTCCATGGCACCACAATTAATCTCTGCATGTCTCAAACCGGCTGGATATAAAACCAGCACAGACCCTCCCCACGCCAACCAGGGTTCTATCTAGACTACGCTACGCACTTAATATCTTAATGTCATCACTGCATGAATGAATACATACAGCAAAGGGCAACACAACTCTACCAATGACCTACTGAACACCTTAACAAGCCACACCCTGTGATGAGGGCACAAGGACAAAACCAAACAGTCCCCTCCCTCCCAGTTGGTCCACACTGATTCACCACATACTATGTGCAGGCATCGTGTGAAAGGTTTCCCCTGATTCTTATGAAGGCGGCCCCGGAAGGGGGACACTGTCACTGCTCCCATTTCACAGCTGAAGAAGCTGAAGCTGGGAGGTAAGAGAGACAGCTACACAGAGAAGTCAGAATCAAGTCAGTGCAAGGGACCACAGAGGGCAGAGAGAGCCCTGATCCTTGAAGAGGGGCACGGAAGGGAAGCGCCAGAAAAGGGCAGGAAGAAGTGTGTGTGGTGCAGGCTTCTTTCGAGATGGTGATTTGTCCTTCCCACCCTCATCAGCAACTTCAGCAGCAGGAGGGGAAAACCTCTTGGCTGCTTACCCTTCAAACAACAACAAAGTAATCCACACAAAACACTCCCTTACCTACTGCTCCAAGAACATAATGGTAAGTGCTGCTAGGGAGAAAAAGTCATTTGTTTTGGTTGAACTTCTTTTTTCTTTAAAGGTAGTGAATGCAAAACTTATGAAAAGGAAAAGTCTCTGAGAGGGGAACAAACAGGGAAGAAACTATGCTGATGAAAGAGAAAAAAGAGATGAATAAATCTTATCTAAAAAACCAGTTTCGCTGGGTCCATGTTCTTCCATCTCTCTGCCTTTATCGCTGTATCCTCAGCAGACAGCTGGCAGACAATTAGAACAGGCCAGTTGCACTGAATGGGGAGATTGGGGGAGTGTTGACAGCACTCTCAGAAAGGACACTCAGAGACTCCTTCAAAGTCCAAGGAGTCGGACGGTCCCAAGGCCAACACCACTCAACACCCTAACAGCAAATACAGCCTGGGGATAGGGATTTGGGGACCAGGGATACTTTATGCCCACGAGATCCCATTTCTGTAGTGCTGGGGTTCAACTAGGGTCACAACAGGCCTGAAAGGAGGGAGATTATGAGTAGTTATCACCAGCCCCATTTTATAGTTGGGAAAACTGAGGCTCAGAGAGTCAGAAGGTTCTGCCTTTTAATGCAAGCTCCAAGACTTATTAGCTTTGTACTCATTACACCACCTTCCTCCTAGAACTGCTGTGAGGAAAGTGGTTTGTTTTTTAACGCATTTGTATTGATGGGGTTTGTTTCTGTATTATCTACATTTCTGGGCAGGCAGGTGGCACAGTGGATAGAGTGCCAGGCCTGGCATCTCTCAGAGCTCCAATTTGGCCTCAGATACTGACTAGTTGTGTAACTCTGGACAAGTCACTTCACCCCATTTGCCTTGGTTTCTCATCTGTAAAATAAGCCAGAGAAGGAAAAGTCGGATGTGACTGAGTACCTGAACAACAAACAGCCTTTCCTCTCCCTTGTAACCAAGAATAAAAAGAGAGCTTGAGAGCAGTTATTGGAAACTGCCCTGAAGTCATGAGTATGTCATTTCCAAGGTAGCCCAGCTCGTCATGTGCTAACCAGAAAGCGCCCTAGCCACTACAGGACTCCTCCCCTCCCAACAAAGGAACAGCCCACTGGGTGAGCTCTGAACACTGCAGGTGAGACTGTTTCCAAGAATAAACGAGCCACTAGGAAGCAGGTGACACCTGCACCATGCCTGTGATTCTGTGGCCAAATGCTGTGGGCAAGGAGCCTCCTGGCCTCGCTGCTGCCCTTCAGCTCAGCCCTCCTTTGCCAGCCATCTTCCCCGCTAGAAGGGGAGTTCCTGGCAGCTGAGACCAGCTGCTTTCGGCCCCCTTCTTCCCCAGCATCGAGCACATAAGTAAATGCTTCATAATTGCTTTTCATTCACTCACTCCTGGAGTTTAAAATTCAGAAATCCTGCAGGCTGGTCTCTTACCTGGCATGAGCTACGCACTCCTCCAGCAGCTGCTGGGGAAGGCTGCTCCTGACCTTCCACCGATCCCTCCTGGGGGCCTCTCATTTTCTCCTCTTGCTCTACTCTCTCTTTCACAAGGACTCCCGAAGTTGCAGGGTCTCTGGCCCTGCAGTCTGCAGCCAGGCCACAATCCCTTGGCTCTTCCCCTTCAACCATGGGGCCAGTATCTGGAGGGCAATTTTCCACATGAGTTCTCTGTGGTTCTAAAGGCAAAGTCCGTACCAAGGAGCTCGAAGCTTTGGGTTTTGCATCTGGAATAATGCTTGGCTCAAACTCCACAGAAAGCTCAGGGGAGACGCTTACTGGTAGTTCAGTGTACAACTCCTGGGCCCCGGCAGACATGGGGGAATCAAGAGGCACTGGCTGCGTCTCTATGCCAGACGACAGCATGAGGGCTGCTGAGGACGCTGGGTTCCAGCTTATCGATCCAGATGGTTCTCCCTGGCACAGACCAGAAAAGGGGAAAACGCAGTTAAGAGAGGCCTAAACAGTTAAAAGATGAAGATAATAAAATCCCACATTATCATTAATTATGCCCACCATGGATAGCAATCCTTAGAATTTACTGACAAAGAAAATAAACACCACATCAGCTACAGCATGAAGGAGGGCAGCTGTCCGATCTCAATCCAAAATACCTTTCACCTCAATTTAAACATGAAGGGAGGATCACAGGCACAGAATTCTGTCTGGTGATGTCATCTTGGAAAGGAGGAGGCTGAGATCCAGAGATGAAGGCACCTGACCAGGCTGACACATGTACCGAGCGTTGGCACCAGCACTGGCACCAGAATTTGCACTCCGTACTTCTGACTACGAATCTGGCCCCTACCACTGTGGCTGAGAGTGGGTCTCATCTGAATCGCGGGGTTGGGGTCAGGGTCCATTGCGGCAGCACCTTTTGAGAATAAGAATTCACATTTCTATAGCACCTTAAGATTTACAAGGCACCGGTTCTTCTCAGCAATGCAAGGTTCTAAGACAACTCCAAAAGACTCAGGGTGGAAAACGCCATCTATGTCCAGAGAAAGAATCACAGAGTCTGAATGCAGATCGAAATAAACTACTTGCTCTCTTTTTTGTTTTGTTTCCTCTTTCTCATATTTCTTTCCACTGGCTATAATTCTTCTCTACAACGTGACTAATGTGAATGTATATAGACAGCCTGTATCAGACTGCACGCCATTTTGGGGAGGGGGAGAAAACTTGGAACAGCACTGTAAAGTAAAAATAACTAAGATTTACAAAGCACTTATAGATGTTGCCTCATTTGATCCTCAAAACAACCTTTTGAGACACGTGCTTTATTATTGTCACCTTAGAGATGAGCCAACTTTTCTGTGGCTCAGAAAGGATAAGTGACCTGCCCAGGGACACTTAGCTAATAAGCACCTGGGGCTGGATCTCACCCCAGGTATCTCATATTCCCAAGTCCAGCCCTCTAACTGCCCACCCCCACCACTCTGCCTCCTAGGAAGCCCACTGAGAAGCTGGAGTGACAGAGAAGGATGACCAGGATGGGAAGGAGGGCTCTGGGATCACACCAGAGGCTGGTGTGGGGCTGGCTGAAGAAAGGAGGGAGTGGCAGATTGTAGCAGAGATTCACTGCATTCTGCCTGGCCCCACAGGAGCATTGGCACAAGTGGCTGAGAGGTCCATTTCCAGATGGATGTTGGGACACGTGTGCTTGCCCGATGAGCAAGGAGCAGGAGGTGGGGGGGCTCCCCCTCTCCGGAGAGCTGCAAACAAAGACAGAGGATGGCCCCCTTGCTGGTCATGGTTGAGAAAAGAGTATTCTGCAGGGATGGACAGGACCAGAGTCTTCAGAGTGCAGGTCTGGGAACCAAGAAGACCTGGATATCAATTCTCCCTCTGATGGGTACTGGCTTTAGCTCCTCAGCTGCAAAATGGGGATAATCTTCTCCCTAGTCCCTACCTCCCTGCTCAAAGGAGATATATGAAGATCATTTCAAACTTTAAAGCAACCCTTAATTGATTTACTTATTGGCCGAGCTGATCTCACAGCTCAACGAAGATGAGGGAATTCCCTCTGCAGCCTTCTGGTCCTTCATGGAAAAGTGACCTGTCCAGAGGCAGGACTGGCCCCTCGGTCCTCTTGACCACTCTACCACCCTTCCTGGGTGCATTAGACAATGCCAGGTACTTCTGATAGATGGATGGCCTGAAGATCCTTCCAATGCCTCATTTTCTGTGACTCTACTAAAACCACCTTTGACTACATCAAGGGCTGTCCCAAGGAAAAGAGATGAGATTTGTTCTCATTGGCACTAAGTCCTTATCTGTGGTTCCCCTGGAGAGGAAAACCCCCATGCCAAGCAGCCCACCCCTGCTGGCTCTGTGCTCTTCGAGGGAGGGGAAAGGGGAGGCAGCTGTTTCCGCTTCTTCACTTAGACCAGGGCTTGACAAAGAGCAGGCCCCAGATAAATCACCAGCAGCTCAACTGAGGCCTGGCCTGGGGGGGGGGGACAGGACTTAACCGTCAGGACGTCCAGGCACAACTCTAAGGGGAATCATCAGAAATGTTGAAAGGCAGAAGGCAACACTAGGTGTCTCCATCATAGGACTGAGCTAGAAGGGGCCTCAGGACCCCACTGTTCAGAGGAAGAGACTGAAGACCATCCACCAAGGTGGAAGGGACTGGCCCAAGGCCACACAGATAGCGTCAGAGGCAGGATTCAAGACTAGGCCCTCTGATGCCAAAGCCTGCATTTCTTCCCCTAGGCATTGCTCCTCTGGCCTGAATACTGGTACAAAATAATGGCAAACAAAAGATATTCATTATGATCCAGGAGGGCTTTTACCAGAATTTCAAGTACAGTTCAATATGGATGACCATTTGTGGGGATGCTGTTCAGGGGATTCACGTTTGAGGCTGTCATTGGACTAGTCCGTTAACAAGCATTAAGTACTGACTACAAGCTGGGGGTATAGATATAGAGATACAATGAATGGACAGGGTGCCTGAAGAACTATGGATAGAGGTTTGCAATACTGTGCACGAAAAAGCAACAAAGAATATCCCCCAAAAGAGAAAAGCAAGAAAATAAAATGGTCTGATGAGACTTTGGAAAGAGCTGAGCAAAGAAAGGAAGTGGAAGGGAAAGAAGAAAGGGTAAGATATGCCCAACTGCCTGCAGAATTCTGAAACAGGGAGAGGAAAGGCTTTCTAAAATGAGCAACGCCAAGAAAGAGAAGAAAACAACAGAATGGGAAAGACAAGAGATCTCTTCCAGAAAATTAAAGAGATAGAGGGAACGTTTCACGCAAAACCAGGCACGACAAAAGACAAAAATGACAGGGACTTAAGAGAAGAGCAAGCGATTAAGAATCCAGCCAAGACCTATACAAGAAAGCTCTTCACATCCCCAGTAACCACAATGGGGTGCTTGCTGATCCAGTCTATCATCCTGGAGAAGGAAGTCAAGTGGGCCTCGGGAAGCTTTGCTACCAAAGAGCTGAGCTCATTTAAAAGATGACAATGGTAAAGGACTGCACTCAATTTGCAGCAAACTGGAAAACTCAACAGTGGGAAAGATCACTTGATGTCTGAATCCTAAAGAAGGGAAGGGAAATGCCAAGTCATGTTCAAACTACCCAACAACTGCACTCTTTTCACATGCCGGCAAGGTAATGCTTAAGATCCTGCAAGGCAGCTAGGCTTCAGCAATATCCGAACGGAGAATTAGCAGAAGAGCAGGTTGGCTTTTTGAAGAGGCAGAGAAACTAGAGAACAAATTGCCAACACTTGTTGGATTATTGAGAAAGTAAGGAAGTTCCAGAAAAACACCTACCTCTGCTTCATCGACAACACTGTCTTTGACTGAGAATCACAACAAAATGTGGCAAGTTCTCAAAGAGACGGGAGAACCATATCATCTTACCTGCCTCCTGAGAAGGCTTTATGGGGGCCAAGAAGCAACAGTTAGAACCAAACACAGAACAGCTGACTGGTTTAAGATAGGAAAAAGAGTAAGACAAAGCTTGTCTATTGTCACCTTATTTAACTTATATGCAGATTACAGCAAGCAGAATGCCAGGCTGCATTATTCAAAAGGTGGAATCAAGATTGCTAGGAAAAATGTCAACAATCCCTGATCTGTTGGTCATACCACTCGGAAGGCAAAAAGTAGAGAGGAATTAAGAAGCCTCTTGATGAGGGTGAAAGAGGGAGCTGTAAAAGCTGACTTAAAGCTTAGCACCAAAAAACTAAGATCTTGGCAACTGGGCCCATCACTTCCCAGAAAATAGAGGGAGAAGAAATGGAAGCAGTGTCAGATTTTATACTCTTGGGATCAAAGATCACTGCACAAGGCAACTGAAGCCATGAAATGAAAAGATGCTTACTGCCTGGAAGGGAAGCTATGGCAAATCTGGTCAGCAGGCTATAAAGAGCAGAGGCATCACCTTGCCAATAAAGGTCTATATAATCTAAGCCACGGTTCTTCCAGTAGCAGTGTACAGCTGTGAGGGTTGAACTATAAGAAAAGCTGAGTGCCTAACACAAGATCTAGCAGCTTCTATATTAAGGGACTAGAGGGCTTGGAATATGATATTCCAGAGATCAAAGGAGCTAAGATTAAAACCAAGAATCACCTACCCAGTAAAACTGAGTCTAATGTTTCAGAGGAAAATATGGTCATTCAATGAGGTGGAGGACTTTCAAGCATTCTTGATGAAAAAACCAGAGCTGAACAGAATGCCTAACTTTCAAATACAAGAAACAAGAGAAGCATGAGGTTAACGGGAAAAAGAAATCATAAGGAACTTATTAAAATTGAACTATTTACATTCCTACATGTAAAAATATATGTATGTATAGGAAGATGCATGTGTGTATAAATACATGTGAGTGTGTATGTGTACATATATACATAGACAGGGCACAGGATCAGTTGAATAGAAAGGGATGATATCTAAAAAATAAAATTTAAGACATGAGAGAAGAATATAATGAGAGAAGGAGAAAAGAAGAGACAGAATAGGGTAACTTATCTCATATAAAAGAGGCAAGAGAAAACTGTTACAATGGAGGGGAAGAGCAGGAAGGTGAAAGGAATTGGGTCAACCTTACTCTCATTGAATTTAGCTTAAGGAGGGAATAACATACACACTCATTTGGGTTTCTCACTCTACAGGAAAGTAGGGGGTAAGGGAGCAAGAAAGGAGATGCTAGAAGGGAGGGCAAATTGGGGGAGGGGGTAGTCAGAAGCAAACACCTGAAAAGGGACAGGGTCAAAGGAGAAAATAGAGTAAGTGGGGGGCAGGATAGGGTGGAGGAAAATATAGTTAAGTCTTTCACAATATAATTACTACTGTTTTGTGTAGCTGCACATGTACAACCTTTACTGAATTGCTTATCTTCCCAGTGGGGGGGTGGGTGAAGAGGGAAGGGAAGAAGGAAAAAAGAATCTGGAAATCAACATTTTAAAAACAAATGCTAAAAAAAATTATTTTGTACATGCAACTGGGAAATAAGATATACCAACATTGGGGGAGAGGAATCCATCTTGTCCTACAAGAATGTTGGGGGGAGGAATGGGGGAGATGTAAGAGAAAGCAGAATGGGGGAAGGGGTACTTAGCAGGCTCACTATCTTGGGGTGGGTGTAGGGGAAAGACAGGAGAAAATTTGCAACTCAAAATCTTGTGGAAATGAATGTTGAAAACTAAAAATAAATTTGAATATTTCATGCTAAAAAAAAAAAAGAAAGAAAAGCTGAGTGCCACAGAATCAATGTTTTAGAACTGTGATGCTGGAGAAGACCTTTGAGAGACCCTTGGACAGGAAGGAGATCAAGTCAGTCAATGCTTAAAAGAAATTCAGACTATTCACTCACTGGAAGGTCAAAATGCTGATGCTGAAATATTCTGGCCATATAGTAAGAGGAAGAGACTCACTAGAAAAGACTTTGATGTTGGGAAAGTCTGAAGGCAAAAGGAGAAGGGGACAGCAGAGGATGAGATGGATGGACAGTGTCATGCAAACAGCGCACATGAGCTTGGACAGACTTCAAAAGATAGTGGAGGACAGAAGAGCCTGGCATCCTGTGGTCCATGGGGTCACACGCAACTGAATGACTTGACAACAATAAATAAAGAGGAAAACAGTCTCTGCTCTGAAGAAGTTCTCGTTCTAATGGAGGAGGCAACATGCACGGGTGTAGATGAAAGATGATCTCGGAGAGAAGGTGCTGGGGTGGGCAGGAGGAAGAGGCCCAGCAGGAACATTGTGAGATGCCCATCTCTTCTCAGCAACTCTTAAAAGAAAAATCCTTTTCACAGATTTTCCTTTTGGTCTGTTTCTTCTTTCATAAGACAACTGATATGGAAACGCTTCACATGACTGCACACATTTAACCTATTTAAAATTCTTACCTTTTCAGGGAGGAGGCAGGGGAGAGAGAAAACTTGGAATTCAAAAAAAAGTTATTTTAAATAACAGTGACTAAGTGTCTTTGTGCTCAACTGCTGCCACCTTCAGCCTCTCCAGCCATCCCACTGCAATTTATGCAGGGGACACATGGGAGAGTCCTCTTGTCTCCTGGACAGTGTCTACCCAGATTCCTAGTCTCCTCCCTACAACTTGTGAAATGGTCTAAGTAGCTAGCAACAGAAAGCACAAGACCTTGGAGGCCATATGGAGCCAGCCAGTTAGCCCTAGACGGCCATTTCAGTAATCCAGACTCAGTGACTCCTTCCCTTACACCTGCAGCAAAAACAAATAAACAACAACAAAAACACATAAAGGACCCCAGAAATGATTTCCCTTCTCTCCAAGCAGGTCAAGGGTCTACAATCCCTCCAACAAATCCAAGTTTTACAAAGGCCCTGCCCCTCAAGTATGGTACATGAAGGGGTTAGGAGGGGTACTGGGTTTCAGCCATCTCTGCAGAGGGATCCTACAATCTTTTCTGTTCCACGTTGCACCCAGCTTTCCATCCAGTTTCTTCTTCCCTTCAGATCTGCCACTTATCACCTCTATAATCTAGGGCAAGAAGTTGCACTTGGGCCTCAGGCTCATCTCTAAACCCCGGCCTGCTCTGGGAGCTCGCTTGAGCTCTCCTGGAATCTTCCTAAAGGAAGCCAGTAGCCTGAGGTCATGGGCCTAAAATTGTGGCTCAGCCCAAGTCTTTAGCCCTTCTTTGTTCCAAGTTTCCCACCATCAATGCTCCCTTCCCACCCTAGAACTGGCCTGGCCCACCATTGTCTATGGTCTCCAGGTAGCCTCCAGCAACTTCCCACCCTGAAACTCATTCCTGACTCTGACCTCATCTGACTCCTCCTGAAGACCGTCCCCAAACTCCTCCTCTAGACCGCCACTGGATTCCTCCCACAACCTTTCTGTATATAGAATCCCACCTTCCCTCCATGTGATGTGAGAGTGCCACACAAAGCCCTAGCGGACTTATTCTGAACTGCTTGCTCAACACAAGCCTTACAGATACGTAGGCTCCTTAAGAGTCTACCCAAGATGACTTTATTTTCCTTTGGTTGAGAAGCCCTGAGTCAAATTCTTTCAGCAGGACCCGGTGTGTTGGTATTTTGGGGTCTTGGGCAACTCTCACTCTTTGTGAGTACCCTCTTCAAACCTATGATCCCGCTGTGTCGTTAAAACAGACACTACCTCATCTCCCCCTCTCCTAACTTCACTTGTAAAGCCCTTCGGCCCCTTCCTGGAAGAGAGAGAGGTGGCCAAAGAGCCCAAAGGACAACTGGACCTCAAACTATGGGGAGAGCAAAGAATGTATGTCTAACCTAAGGGATGAGGGAGAGGGGATTAGAAGGGAAAGAATGTTGCCTTGGACCCAGTAGGGAGAGCAGGGAGAAGCCAAGCATTCCTCCCTCTGCTTCCCTAGTGCCTCGATGCACCAGAGCACCTACCAGGGAAAGGCACTGTGCTGGGCTAATGTTACCAAGCAGTCCTTCCTTTCCTCTGAGGGACAATCTTGCCTTTTGTACTTCTGGGTCCTTTTGTGGGTCATTCCAGGAAATGGGGGGGGGGGAGGGGAGAGGGAGGAAGGGTACTATTTAGAGGCTTGGATGGTTTCTGAGAGAGACAAAAGTCAAAAGATAATGCCGACTTGGTGACCAGACAAAAGAACTATAAAAAAGCCCAAAAGATTCATGGCTAAATTAAGACAGTCCTTTGTGCTAGCAAGCTTGGATTGTGCCCCCTTAGAGGAAGGTGTCAGCTGGAGCAAATCCAGAAGTAGGCAGCCAAGCCTCAGTGTGGGAGGGGGTGCCTAGAGACTAATCCATTGAAGGAGGGGGAGGGCAGCTGTCTGTGTCCCTGAATTCTAAACCTAATTCACCTGGTTCTGCTTGGCCCCTGAGGGCAAAGCTTGGGGCCATGAAGGTAGTAAGAGAGAAGTGGACATAGGTGAGAAGAAAAACAGTGGGGTCAAGTGGCAGCCTTGGAAGGCAGTGGGCATCGGCCCCTGCCTGGAGGGCTACAAGCAAGACTGCAGTAAAAAGGGCTCCTGGTCATTCGGCACCAGAGCAAACAGTCCCAGGCCCTGGGGGCTGTGACTCCCAGTTCAGCTCAGTTTAAGCTCAAGCTGGCTTCTTTTGCATGGTCCTTTAACCTAACTCTAGAGACATGGGCCAGAGAAAGCATCTGCTGCCTCAGTTCTGAGCCAGTCTCAGGCTTTGCTGTGCCAAGGGCTCCAGGCCTGGTGCACAAACCAGGGTCAGGCCCCAATACCAGCTCAATCACGGCAACTCTTCAGAGGGGGCTTGCTGCCTTATTCATATAGAACACCGCAGGTAAAGTCTGTCCTCTTCCATAGCCCTAACCATCCAATCCCTCCCAGTGGTTCAGATCCCTTTGAAGTGAGTGGCTCCAGCTGGCTAGGAGGACTTTCCCAAGACCCAAAGGACCCATGAAGTCATGCAGAGGAGCTCCAACCCTGTTAACTGACCTTTTGGAGGGAAGAAAGGTCTTTCCACTAAGGTAAAGAGAGCCTGGTGTTAAGGCATCTCAGCAGGAAATGTCAAACTGTGCCTTGCTCATGTGGCCCCCACAGAGCTGGCAAATCCCCACACATTGAGAAGCCCCTAGAAGAGCTTCCTTTGAGGCCAACTTGTTACCTTTTGAAAATACTCCGTAAATCCAATCTGTTCATGCCTCTCTCCCCCAAGGTGTTTCTCTAGACAGATTCCAAATGCACCTAGTAAGTTGATTTAAGTCTGTCTGTTCCCGTCCCGTCCCCCCTACCTCCCCCTCAGCTTTGGTGATCTTACTGACAAAAAGGGGCTAACAGCCCCATAGAACACAGGAACTGCATAGTGAGTATAAGGCACACTACAGCATATTACCATTGTGACAAGTGGCAGAAAAAGTAACTTGGAAGAAATGTCATTGAAGATCAAGAGGTTGGTCAAAAGGCAAGATGGGACAACAGCCTCCTCGATGTAAGGGTTCCCATTAAATGTTTCAAGTTTGACAGGAAGGTGCCCCAAAGTCACAGAACAGGTCTCCATGGAGGCCTTCTGCAAGGGCAGCCAAAGAAATTCCCAGTTGTATTAGGAAGGCAACACCCGCTCTAATGAGCTAGCACACCCAATGACCTAGTTCAGTGAAACATGGACTACCCAGGACCCACCATAGTAGGCAAGTCTGTGGTTTACTGGACAAAGCCCATACAAGCTGCATGATCTCAGGGCAACTGACTTAACCCCTTGGTGCCTCAGTTCCCTCTCTATCTGTAAGATAAAGAGAATCCAGCACCTTCCTAACAAAGCCATTGGGAGGATCAAAAGCATTTTGCAAACCTTAAAGGTTGACATATATGCTGTTATTCTAAGGATCAAATGACAGTGTACTTTGTGATCATTAGGCATCATGCACACGTTAGCAATCATTTCATAACCTGGAAATCTTCTAACTGTCACATCGAAATCTAGGCAAAATATTCAATTGTTTATTCAAGCAACAGATAGCAGGGGCATCATTCAGACCCCCTGCCCAGAGGCACTTGCAGCTGAAGCCAGCACAAGCCCAAACCTCAAAATTATTATTTTCTCATCAATAAAGATATTAAGTCTGAGAAACTTTAAATTGGAAAAGTGATCTGTAGCTACGTTTATTAGTCACCCTTTCCGGCTGCTCAGATTAATCATGTTATCATCATACATGTGATAAAGCCAAGGGACAGAATTATGAGCAGTTGCTCTGGATTACACAACAAGCTGAAGAGCAAACTCTTTGGGAGAAACTTTAAGAATCTGGTGCCCACCCTTCACCTTGAGGACCCGGAGGGTCCCACAGCAGCAGCACCCTCCCTCTGGCAGTACCCCGGGGTTAGGGTTTGGGGGGGTGGCTAGGACACTACAAAGGGAATTCGGGGCCTCCAGCCCTACCTCCGCAGGGCCCCAGGTGCTGGACCGGGAGTCTCAGGCCTGCAGCTGGGCTCCTGTGCCCTGTCTCTCTTCCTTTCACTTGGTCTCATGCTCTTTCTGGGGCTCAGTTTCCCCTTCTGTAAATCGAGAGGGCTCACTAAGTCCTTCGGTCCTACATCTGGGATTTAACCTGCTCTCTCCTCTTGCTCTTTTCCTATAAAGTGGCTCCATCTCCTAGCCCCCTTCCTGCCTCTTAGCTTTCTCCCTTATATGGTCTGACACTGCTTTTATCCAGGTTGGGCTTCCAGCAACCCCAACCACCTGGAACATAGCCAGGACCCTTCTTCTGGCGGCAGCTGAACGCCCTGGGCAGAATTCTCTGCCCACTCTGCTTCCCACTCTGGTCATTACTACCTAAACATTAAGCTGTGATTACAAACAACCCTAACAAGGTTAATCATTGACTTGGGGTGAGACCCTTTAATGGCTGCTGGAGGCAGGCCCAATGACAAAGAAAGAACATCGGGAGAAGACAGAAGCAGGAAAAACAAAACCCCCTGTGGCTCTGCACCAACAGCAAAGCCACAGTGGCCAGGGACACCAAGTTCCCAGATCAAAAGTCACAAGCCCCTGAGGGTGTCTCAAGTCAGCTTGATGTTCATAAGGCTAACCACTATGGTGGCTGAGAAAGGGTCCTGTTCAATCATGCAACCATAGACTCTGATGGCTGCCAAGGTCTTTCTGATGTTAAAGCCTAGGGCTGGGAAGGGTATGATGCCTTCTTTCAGATTTTCCTTTAAAAATAGGTAGGATAAAAATAGTTTGGGCACATAAAGAGATCGGTTTCAGTTACCTGGAAAATTGACTGAAACAGAGCACACTTCATTACCCAATGATGCCAGAAAAATCTCAGCACCCAAAACAGCAATGACACCTCTTTTAGTCCCTTCACTGTGGGGGGTCCCCAAGAGCCCCCAAAACTCATCATCTGTAATGTTACCCCCAGGCAGCTTCAGCTGGTCACTGCCCACCTGGGACTGAAACTTCAGTCGCTCTGGCCCGGAACGGCTCCCCAACAAAATGAGCCTGCCCTGGTCTTTGATGTCAGGGAAATGGGTTTCAGAATCAACAGAGATGGTTTGAAAGATCACCTCGTTCAACTCCACACATTTTACAGCCCAGATGAGTTAAGAGACTCCTATACTTTTGTCTATTAATGTATTGTCAGTTCTAAGTTTTATTCAGCCAACCCTTCCTTTACATAATCGATCAACGAGCTCCCCGCCCCAAGCCAGGTATGTTCCAAACAGGGCAGTAGATAGATTCACCTTTATAAAGGGCTTTCTCAACAGCCTCCTGATCTAGCAGAGGGGAATGCAATACTTGTATTTTACAAAGTAAACCAAAAACTGGATGAATTTCAATGATTTACCCAAAGTCATGAAAACTGGATGAATTTCAATGATTTACCCAAAGTCATGAAGTCAAGTCAGACTGTAGTCTTCAACCCAGGGCTTAAGATTAGTGCTATTACCACTGACTTACAAAAATTGGGTGATTACATAAAAATGCCAAGAACATTTCCAAAGCAAAATAATTTCTGTGTTTCAGCTGCCCAACATAAGGAATGGGATTGGCCAAGTCAGAATTTGAGAACCTTTACCCAATAGACTGTCAGAGCTAGAGCTGGGAAGGGCACTAAAACAGGGAACTGTCAGGGCTGGGGGGTGTGTGTGTGTGTGTGTGTGTCTTAGAACAGGGGATGTTAGGGCTGGGAGGGGCCTTAGGGATGATCTAGTCCAGCCCTCTCATTTTACTAACCAAAAAAATGAGATCCAGTGAAGTTGAGACTTATTCAATGGCACTGCGGCAGACAACTGAGATGGCTGTGGCTGCCATGACCTCTGACTAACATCCTTTCCAACTCCATGACCTGTGGCATCGGGGCCAGCCGTGTATACTTTTCAGTTCCTGTGAAACCCTGTTTGTATGCTCCCCTTTTGTGAGTCAATTATGTCTACAATTGAGTGATATGCAATTCATGAAGAACTTGCTGGGCTCCTACCGTGCACTTAGGCCCTCAAATGTGAAAATAAAACCAGCCAGTCTCGTCCCTCACATTCTGGTGTGGGAGCCAGAATGGCCAGGGTTTCTACGGTCAGCCAGAACTCTCCCAGACTTTCTTCACCTGATCTTTTCTATAGAATCATGTTCTCAGACGAGATCCCAACCTTCCCTCCCTCCCCATCTCCTGTGTCGGCCTGGCACTTGGCTGACAGCACCCCTCAAATGCTCCCCCCCCACCTCTAAGAAACACTATTTTTCGTCAAAGGTTAATGATGCTCTGGTGTTTTCTACGTGCAGCTTTCCCACCTCCCTCAGCTATACTTTATGGGCACCTAGGTCCCTGGTTCAGTGGATAGAGCACTGGGCCTCGAATCATGAGGACCTGAGTTCAAGTCCAGCCACAGACACTTACTAGCTATGTGACCTTGGACAAGTCACTTTACCAGTTTGCCCCAGTTGCTGTAAAATGAGCTGGACAAGGACATGGCAAACCACCTCAGTATCTTTGCCAAGAAAACCCCAAATAGGGTGACAAAATGTGTTCAAGATTCCCCCACAAAGGTTATGATAGTAATAAGACTGGTCCACAAATATAATAACACTTTCGCAAACTGGTCCATTTAAGAGACATACTAAATGCCATGAGGCCAATGAAAGACACTTCCAGCCTATTGGATCTCCCTCTTTTCCTATTTAATTTCTATTTATTCCTTAGGAAAGCCCAAGGAGGCCAGTTTTCCTAGTAAACCATCCTTCCTCCCACTGCATTCTGTTTGGTGACTCTCACTGATCACACAACAGACTGGGTGCATCAAGTGATGTATGATGTAGGCTGGAGGCTTGTTCTCCCACTGGCCAGCAAAGGAGCTGGGTAATGTTCTGGTCTTCAGGTCTCCCAGCACATCAAACAGGCACTTTTGAAAATAAACATTTGATGCCTGACTAAATGAATCCACCCCCAGGAGGCTCTTGTTGCCCAAGACAACCCTCTGCTGAGGACTCAGCTTCTATTCTGACCAAGCATTGAGAACAGAAAAGAAGGTTCTGGAGAAGCCTGGCACCACCAGTGCCTTCCTTCCCAGTGCAGGCAAGAGGAAGGTAAGAAGCCTGGCCTTGAAGCCAGAAGCCTCAGGCTGCAGGCCCCACACCACTCAAGAAGCTCCTAGAGCCCCAGTTTCTTCTCTGTAAAATGGGGAGAATATGGTGATGCCTGCTACCTCCATACCTAAAACAACTGTCAAGCTTAGTCCCCTTTCCCAGCCCAAGCTCGAGCAGTATTCTAAAGAATACTTAGGGGCCTCACCTTGCATTATTCTGTGAGGGGTATTTGTGCAGCCTATTAGACAGTAAGCCCCAAGAGGGTAAGGACTACTCATGTTTTATCGAATCTCTGCATCTCCTCCCTGAGTCTAACATGCTCTGCCCAGATGAGTGATCTAAGCAAAGCCACAACCTTTGAGTCTTTTCTTCAGATGTGAAACGGCCCTTCACAAGCCGTTTCATTTGTTCATAACAGGAATTACTGTGCTTTCAGTAAAAAGAATCACCACCTAGCAGCTGATGTTCCGCTGAGGCTGATGAGGTTCTGGCTTTGGATGGCAGATTTGGAGCCCTTGCTGAGTGCCAAGGCTTCCCATCTCTGGCACACCTGCCAAAGCTCACGAGGCCACCAAGAAACCAGAGGCCTTTCCATGCACTTCAGGGTAGGAGAGCTTA
Source organism: Pseudocheirus occidentalis (assembly GCA_028646575.1). Lineage (NCBI taxonomy): Eukaryota > Metazoa > Chordata > Mammalia > Diprotodontia > Pseudocheiridae > Pseudocheirus > Pseudocheirus occidentalis. Next base: position 9,495,358 of record CM053594.1, on the reverse strand, counting down.
ATAATGAAAGCTAGGATTCCTAGAGCACCCCAGAACAGAGTCAGCCCAGCGGCCAAATGCGACCCACCAACAAAAACAAGTTTGCTCACCCTTGTCCAAGAAGCAGAAAGACAATCACAACCTCCTGATATTAGCAGGGCAGGAATTCTTAACCGATTCTGCAGATCTAGCTTTAGGGAAACCACAGTAAAAAATGTTACAAATCTGATGAGCTAGCAAGCCAAGAACGTTGCCTCTTACAAGCCCTTTTACAAGGGTGTTCCCTAAAAACACTGGCAAGAATTCATATCCTTCTGTAGCTACTGTAACAGGGAACAGGCTAAAAGGTAACAATGAACAACAATCAGCAAACTTATCAACTGTCCTTCCATTCTACTTCAGTTTTACTGGGGGAATCTTAGGCAAAGCTGGTATTCAGGACTTGATAAAAAAGGTCCTTCCTTTAGACAGTGTTGCATTAGAAGGGGAGCTCCCAGAGGGCAGCACTGCCTCAAGAACAGAGGACGGGGCCACTAACACATGCCTGTGGACTGACTGGTCCAAAGCACGAAATGAGGCAAACCTGGGAAACAGAACTGGGCCTGTGGTCCTAACCATGACTCATCTTCAACTTGTTTAAATTAACCTGTCTGAAAACATCTGGAGCCAGGCATTCATAAATTCTTGATGTTATGGACTCCTCAGAATGTTTTAAAATCAGAGAGGATTATGAAGGGAATCAATTCTACTGAAATATTTTTTACAAGATCAATTCACAGACCAAGTTAAGAAGCTGGATCTAGGGGAAAATTCACAAATTTACTAACTGTTCTCTCCATCTCCTCTCCTCTTCTCCCCCCTCCAAGGTCAACAGTCCAAACTGGGAGCTAATGATGGATTCCTTCCCGAAAAGAAGAGTGCATTTTAAACCTACCAGAGGCAGTGAGCTTATTAGCCTATGGAAGTGGAATCTCCAGTACTGCCTAATACATAATGCCGTCCTACTAAAGGGAAATCTAGGTAAATAAATCAAGAGTCTTGCAGTACCTCCAAGCTACTCTCAGAAACAGCAAGGGTGCTGACCTGCAAATCAAAGTAAGTTTCCACACCAAGGGATGCTCCTCACAAGGATCCTCCCCAGAAGGAGAAATTACATTCACAGGAATTTTGTAGTAAATCCTAGAGGGACCAGCGTATCAACTGAGACAAGTTTTTATAAATTAATAATAATTTATCCCATCTACGCAAATGTATTTTAAATGCAAATAATTACAAGTAGACATTATAATTTTACTTTGAAATAAAAAACCTATACTACTTTCTCTATTTTCTTTGTCTAACAGTAAAAAAAATTAAAATTAAAAAAGCACTCTTTGAAGGAAAAGAGTCCTTCAAAGTATTCTTAAATTCCAGGCCTTCCAGGGTTAAGATTTCCAAGGTGGTTTCCTCATAATGACCCTGCCATGATTCCCCAGATTCTTTCCCACCCTAGTCTGCTTCATTATGTTTTGCATGTGGAGGTGTTCTTGAATGGGCTCAAGAGTACCAGCCTCAGGGTCAGTCAGGAGCTCTGGGGTTTACTATTCTCCTCAATGGATGGGGGGGGGGGGGTAGTGAGGGGGATGGGCAGGGGAGGGACAGGCGACTCTAGCCTGTCCAAGGCCCCTAACATTCTGCATCTTTCCTACTGAGGGGTACACTGAGAAAAAGAAAACAAAGCTAGAACCAATATCTCTAGGTTTGCAAAAACACACCTAGTTTAAGTAAGCTAAGAACCCATTCAGCTGGGTCCAGAATGGGAGGGAAAGCGGCTGCCTACAGGTATCAGGAAAACCCAGGTTAATTCCACAAAACAAGTCCATGGAAGTAAAAACAAATCAATAATAACTACTTAAACACAAGCAGCCCTTTTGATGGTTCCTTTTAAAAGCTTGGAAAACCAAGAATAAAGACGTCATCCTGTTTTACTGCAGATCTTTTAGTGTGGAACCGGTCTTTAAAAAAAGGGGCTTGAGATCTTCCCCCAAAACATCACAACATGTAGTCAGGGACAAAAAGACAACGCAGAGTAATAATCCCCAGGCTGTTCGCCTTCTAAGGCCTAACCTCATTCACTGACGTCTTACTTAAAAGAAAAGTCATCCACAATGAGCCCTGCCTGCCTGCTCGGCGTGTGTGCCCTCCAAAATTCACACTTGATCTCCCCTCCAAGAAAGGGACAAATATTTATTTCCTGAAGCTTCAGACAACAGAACTGGGAGAAGGGCCTTTCTTTGGCTCTGGGAAGGAAAGCTTCAACCCAGAGGAGCTGGGAACTCAAGGCCAATCCCTCCACGAAGAATATTCTAGAAATGTCCAAGCAAGAAGGGCCATCTGCCTCTTGCTGCTTGGCCCCAGGAAGAAAAGGGGCTAGAACTAAAGTACAGAGATGGGAGGGTAGTGGAGTGCAAGGGATGTAGTGGGAACACAGCAGGAGGCCTCCCTGTGGGAAACAGGTCTATCTTCCCTGGGGAAGGGAGAGGGGGAGGTTTTCTGCTCTACCAGGGCATGGGCCAGTGAATTCCTCTCCCTTTCAGTCCGGGTGGTCTCTTTTTCTTGATTGCTTAAATAAATTTGGGCCATCTCAATCCAAAGGACACAGGTTCCTGGATTTGAGCTGGAAGGATTGATCTAGGCCAATTCCCTCACTTTACAGAAGAGGAAACTGAGGGCAAAAAACCATCATGCCCAAGGTCACCCCGACTCCAAGCCAAGCACTCCTTTCACAGTGAAAAGCCAAGGGAAATTAGGAAATAGGTCTCTCTATCTTAATGAGAATATGGTGGGAGGGAAAGAGGAAAAGAAGGCAGTTTCCTCTTTCTTTCCACCAGTAGAGAAGCAGTTTCTTCCCCAGCCTGGGAGGGAAGGACAAGGAGGGTCGAGGTCTCTATAGACAGGGAGTAAAGGAGGCAGATCCTTCCTCCTGCCATCTCCCCTCTTAAGGGCAGTTGGTCTGTCTCAGCAGGGGGTTCAGGGTGCTTCCTCTTGAGAGAAGAAAATGCAGTCCCGGTGGTGGAGGCCTTCCCCTTCTAGTATTCAATATAAGATAGGGGCTCCACCCCCCCCCCCACGCACACACACTGAGTCTGGAGAGGTGGCAGCAGGCTGGGGGGTGGGGGGTTCCGATGGGGCGAGAGGGGAACTGGGGGACAGGGGGACCAGGATCCTAGTCCCCTCTTCTCGTAACACATGGAGGGGGGATGGTGAAGGGCTCTAGATGCCTTAAAGGATTGGGAGAAATTAGAACTTTGGGAGGGTCCTCCATTAAAGTGGGGCAGGGATTTGTTAAGGGGAAGGGGGGCGTCCTTCTCTACGCGGGATATTTAGGGCACTCTGCGGTGCAGACGGGGAAGGTCTCCTGTCTTGGGAGGCACGAAGGGGGTTTTTCTCTCCCTGGGACATCAGAGGTCGTCCCAGGGGCACTCTCCCCACTCGGGGGGTTCAGAAAGGAACCCAGGGGAGGGCTCCCACCTGGGAGGGACCTGGGGCT
>CM053594.1:9463715-9491350 GCA_028646575.1 Pseudocheirus occidentalis | reverse complement strand
GCCCCAGAGATGAGGCCAGGGACACGGAGGCTGCATTAGAGTTTTATTTCTCTTCCATATTTACATGTATGTACAACTAATGTTGGCATATAATACATTATTTCACAGAATTATCTTACACCCCTTGGCCGGGGAGGCCCCACAAAGCCTTTGCACCAGCCTCCTCACAGTACACAGTGGGGCAGCCCCAGCCTCCCTGGCAGCTGGGTGCCCAAGCACGGGCCCATGGCGCTGCTGAGATCCTGCCGGCCCTTCAGGGTGCACTGGCGTGCATTTTCTCCACACAGCTGGCCCAAAATGTCACTAGGCGGTTGTCACGGTTGATGCAGAAGTCGGTGAAGTCCTTCAGGAGCCTGTCAGCAAATTTCTCATCCCCAGTGGCGCTGGAGCGCCACGTCTTGGTCAGCATGGTATTGTAGGCCCAGTGGTACCCCACGCGCTCCTCGCAGAACATGTTCTGGCCAGTGGAGCTGGTTGAGTTGCGTCTGCGCCGCTGTTGGCCGGAGAATTTGCGTTTGGAGTAGGGCAGCTGCAGGAAGACTGTCCCTATGGAGAGAGGGTGGGGAAACCGTGAGGCAGCCATGCCCACCCCAGCAGAGGCAGGAGGGCCCCCATCATCCACCCAGGCCACAGTGCTTTCCCTCCCTCCCTTCCAAAAACCCTCAGTCACTGGCTGCTGCATGCAGGCTGGCAGGCTTCCCAGGGGCACGAGGGAAAGGAGGGCAAGGCTGGGGGTGACAGGCTGTGTCCCCCAAATACAAAGCTGACCTAGGCTGCAGTCCCCTGCCTGTCTAAGGGGGCAACGAGACACCAGCTCCAAAACCCTTTTACGTGGCATTATCCACAGGGGTCAAACTCAGGGGGCACAAGGCCCCAAGGAAGAAGGCCACAATGGGCTCCCTAGAAAGTCTGTACCAGACTCAGTCTCAGAATCAGAGAGCCTCTGCCTGGAGGCCAGTTGAGAAGGGAAGCCCACTCCACTCTGGGACGTCTTCCTAGACCTCACACCACAATGGGCCCCTTGGTACTTTATCCCACAGCCCCCATCTCCCCTTTGGGCCAAACAGAACACAACAAATCCCTCCTCCCTGGGCCTTCAGAGTAGGCACCCAGCTGGAAGGCAGCCATGGTTCTGGGGGAGCACAGGGAGCAGCACTGGGGCGAAGGGCTTCACTGGACCGGACACATAGAGTCCCACCAAGACTCCACATCCCACCTCCGGACAAGCCATTCACAGGGAGGAAAAGAAGCTGAGAGCCTGCCTTCACCCGCTGCTGGCATCCCACCCGCATCTCCCTGCCCTCCAGGGCAGTGAATGCAGCCCCTCCATCTCTACGCCAACAGGGAGAAGGACATTTGGGAAAATGCTCCTCCCTGGGAGCCGGCCAGGACACAGCCCCAGCAGGACCTGAACATGAGAAGTGGGAGGGACCTGGGAACAGAGAACTTGAAGACGAAATCTGGCAGGGACCATCCAAGGAGTCTGGAATAGAACGTGGGTCGTCGGGGAGGTCATCAGAGGCCACCCAGAGCAGCAGCAATGGCTTGAGGGGGGAAGCTAAGGCAAAGGTAGGTGCTCTGCTTCCACGCTGGGAGCCCCACATTCAGATCTGGGACACGGACGAGCTGGAACAGGTCCACAGCACAGGGACTGGGGGAGCCTCCTTCCACTCAGCCCCAAGGGATGGAAACAAGAACAGCGGAGGGTCTGAGAGCAGGAGGAACAGGCAAAGCAGCCTCTTTCAGACCCATGTGCAGAGAACCTTCGTGCTCAAGGGCACCATCACCAGGAGGCGCGGCTGCCTGTGGGCCTCTCAGGCCCCTCCTTGCCCAGGGTCACAATTCAGTTAGTGGCACCACTGGCATGCAAAGTCAGGTCTCCTGCCCGTGTGGAGAGCTGGACAACTGTCTCCACATCTCACACACAGACGCTGGTGTGCATGCATGTGCGCACGCGCACGCACGCGCACACGCACACGCACACGCCCCAACACTGCCAAGGCACAGGCTCCCTTGGGGGAGGGAAAAGGATCCATTTTTAAATGGGCACTTAACCCAGTTTCCAGATGCTGTAGCTGAGGTTTGGAGACAGTGACTCCATTGAGGTTGGGAGTCAAGAGACGGTCCATTTCCAGGCCAGGCCTCCTCAGACCAGAGGGAGGACAAGGGGGCCCTGGAGCTCTGAGCCTTAACTTTTTGTCCAGATGTACAAGGCCACAGGGCAGCCAGTGCCCTGGATCCTCTGATGGGGCGAGGCCACCAAGGCAGGATTCTGCCCCAACTTGAAATAAGATGGACACTGACCTCGGGGATCAGACTAAAGACTCCAAAAGAGAAGGTGCCTATTCCCCCTCCAGCAGCCCTGGGAGCCAGACCAAGGTTCCAGAGCAGTGTGTGGGGGAGTCGGGAGTCTGGGGTCTGCGTGTGCCTTGGCCCTCGGTCCATGTACAGCCAAGATGCTATCAGTCGTGTGACCACCACCCCTCACCAGGACAGTACACTGTCTCCTGGTCTGCCCCCCAGTTCCGGCTGAGCTGCCCATGAGGAAGGGCACATGCCTGGCCGCCATACTTCCAAGGTTAGGAGGCTCCCCCTACCCCAGAGCTTCTATGCCCACTCACCTGTGACGTGGATATACTGTGGTTTGTTCTCAGAAGGAAAGTTGAAGGCAGAGGCTGAATATTTGTCTTGCACAAATCCAAACCTGAGGAAATGAGAGGGAGCCATGAGGGGCCTAAGGAAGTCCCTCACCCAGTCTGGCCACAAAAGCCCATGGCCCACCCCCCTCACCAGATCCTTTCTTTGCTCCCAACACTCGAACTCACTCCCCTGAGGGTGACTAGGGCACAGAGGGGATTCTGGATCCTGAAAGCCTGAGGCCAAGGCAGCAGAGTCCCAGAGCATGCTGGGAAGTGGTCAAGCTCAGACCTAAGGATGGATTGGGTGGGGGTGGGGCTAAGGGGAGGTTCTGTTGTCCAAGGACTGGACTAAACCAGTCCTAAGGGGCTTGGCACCCAGTGACCACCTCAGGAAGCATCTTCTTGGCCACAGCCCCTCACTGAAACCCCAGGCTAAGAGGTGGGGGACCTGGGCAAGAAAGAGGGGAAGCCCAGACCCTGGAGTCCCTGCTACTGCAGCCCCTTTGGAGCCCTCAACCACAAAGCAGGGAGAAGAGGAGGGTACTGTGTGCTGACCCTGTGCTGGGAGGAGCCATCTGGGGGAGGGCACGCTGTTCACCAAGATTCGAGGTCACCACACACATCTCACCAACCAACTCACCTGTGAGCAATGGCTTCCTGGAAGAGATGCATGCGATCCCAGTAAGTTTCTGGTTCAAAACCTAGGGAAAAAGGTTTGGTCAACACAGTGAGGACCATGCGGCCAATGGCCCTCAGGGCTCCATATCCATGAGCCGAGGAGTCTCATCTGGGAGCTACAAGGCTGATTCTGTTGGGCCCTGAAGGACAGAGCCAGAGAGCAGACAGCAGCAGGTCCCGGAGAGGTGGGCTGCGATGCCCCATGGTAGAGGTCAGCCAGCCATGCAGGCTGCCCACTGGACTGGGCTGTGATGTGGAGGGAAGTCTGTCTCTGGACTTCTCCAGGCAAAGAGCAAGGGCTTGTTGGAATCATGCAGGGAAAGTCCTGCTCTGGGCCCAGGCTGTGCTCTGAGGCCGTGGCTCCCTCTTCCTGGGGCTATGTCGACTCCTCTATAAGACAAGGAGTGGCCCAGAGGATACCTGCCATGCCATGCCATCCACCCGTCTCCCTTTTCTTTCCTCTACACTTCTATCTAAGCAACAACTTAGGGGAATCCAGAAATTGGGTTCAAATCCCAGTCCCAATGACTCAGCCCCTTCTCGGACCTCCCTCAGCCGTGGCTTCCTCATCTATAATGGGACCAGTAAGACGGCTCTGCATCTCCCTCTGGAACACTCTGAAGACGTCAAGGCCACGGTGAGGCGAGGCGATGTGGGATCAGCCGTGAATGGCCAGGCTCGTCCCCAAAGGGGACAGGGGAGGAGGCGTCCCCCTCCCTCCCCTCTTCCTCCCTCTTTGCAGAGGCCCGGGGCTCTGTCACTACGCAGGCTCTGACCCAGCGCTGGTCCATTTCAACGAATTAGCTTTTTAATCTTATATTTTTCATAAGAAATGGTTTTCTGGGAGTGGGAGTGAGGACAGACAGGTGGGGTGAAAAGAAGAGGGACTGACAAAAATGGATTGTCCTCCCCACCCCCACCCCCCAGTCACAGACGAGATCAGTGCCCACCATGCCAGCCCCAGGCTTTGGGAGCTGGCACTCAGGGGCAGGAACGCAGCAAGACGTCCCCAGAAATGCCAGCAGAGCCTGCGCCCGCCCCTCTGGATTTGTAATCTTCTATCCAGGGCAAGCTAGAGGTTGCCAGAGCAACCAAAGAGCTTAAAAAAACCCAACCATCTATGGAGCCTTCATATTAAAAAAAAATAGAGCCCGTTCACATCATGTAGAAGGGCAGAGCAGGGAGAAAGAGGCCTCCAGCTGCTGGTCCTTAATCACTTACACCAGGGCATCTTTCCCTGACGGTAACCATAGCAACCAAGAGAGGATGCGCACGGGAGCCTGATTAGGGCTAAGAAGCTGAGTCATGGAGAGTGTCTACATAAGCCACAAAGGCTGTTCCCCAACCCAGATCAAGCTGCCAGCAGCCCAGCAAACAAGGCCAAGCCCAAGCTCTCCAGCCCGCCCCTGCTACCCAGAAGTGGGCACCTCTCTGGAAGAGGCAGGAGGGCTGGGGTCCCCTGGGTGCCTCCTGAGATTCTAGAATCACCTTGCTGGTAAAGTGGGCGTCTGCCCTCAATCTGCCCCCTTTGGTGCTTCCCAGGGCACCCCTGGGCTCCAGCACTGCGGGACACATAGATCAACCTTTGCCCTCAGGGACTGTAACACTCCTATTCCCAAGGGCCTTCCTTACACAAATCTGTCAGCATGAGCAAACCACCCCCCTGCCCACCGCCCCGCCAAAACCTGATGAGGAAATAATGGCCCAGCCTTGCCCAGGCTCTTCACAGCCAGGAAGGGTTGGCACTCTAGATGCTACCCCTGCTCGGGTCCCCAATGCCAGACTTCACTTCCACCAGAAGTGGCTTGGGCCAGGGCACCCTCTCCCTGCTGGCGCTACCAGCCCTTCCAGCATCTCCTTCCCTTGGTCTTTCTGGTGGGGCAGTACACATGGGGGCTTCATACAAGGAAAGGGGAATGGCCCTTCCTGAAAATGGGCCCCAATGTTTTTTAGGGCAGAAATCAGGAGGGACTGAGGAGGCACCATTTGTGGAAGGCATGTCCCACTGGATTGATGTCAGAATCAGAAGCCACCCCATTCTCAAAGGCTGAACTCCTGAAACTAGAACCAGGGGCTGAGAAGGCAAAAGTGTCCCACTCAAAAGAGGCTTAGGGAGGTCTCTGGGAGGGGACATGGTACTGACGAATGAGGCCAGACTCTCTTTGGGAGGCCTCGATTCTGACACTGGCCTTGCCAGAACTCCTGGGGCTGCCTTGGTCAAGTCCCTAGCCCTCCTCTCCAGCCCCTTCTGGGGCCCAGATGTCCCCTGTTCTGCAGGGGTGCGAAGACTTACTATCAAACAGATGTTCTCCGCCATCCTTCACCAAGCAGCTGATGTTCAGTGGGATAAACAGCTGGGCTCGCAGCGGATCCCCGTACAGGTAACTGGGCAGAGCAAATGGGCCTTCCAGGACTGGGACCAGCAGAAAGCCACAGGAGGTGGCCTTGCGGTGCCAGCCCTGAACCTGAGAGGGAGAACAGCATGCCTGAGCTTTCCTGTGCCCGCTGGGCAGGCCTCCTAGCTGGGCACCAACACAGAGACCTTGGCCCCAGTGCTGCCCACTGGCTTGGAGAACAGCACGCCTAAGCCTTCCTGTGCCCGCTGGGCAGGCATCCTAGCTGGGGCACCAATGCACTGCTGGCGGTAATGCAGAGGCCTTAGTCCTAGTGCTGTCTACCAGCTCAGAGAATGTACCACAATGGATGGGACCCAAACTGGGAGGGTCTGAGATGCAAGGTGGCCGGGCAGGGCCCTGGCTGATGGGGGAAACTGGCCGTGGCGACCCCAGCAGAGGCAAGACCAAGGAAAAGATTTCCTGAAGATCAGGAGTGGCCGAGGCCAACGGGTCGATGAGCACCTCTTGTGTGATGGTGCTGGATTCCATAGGGGCTGCTATCTGCTCTTTGAGGAGAGGGGGAGTCAAGAGAAAATGAACCTCCCTCTGAAAGCTCATTTTTTTCCCTGGGATGTCGAGAAAGGTCACAGGGCCCTGCTTTGGACATCTGACGTCCTGTATGGCCAACAGTGGAAAAAGCCTTTCAGATGGAGCAGCCAAGTGAGCCCCAGGCCTGTGTCTGAGCCTAAGGGAGATTCTCTACTGAGGACACATCAGTCCAATCAGTCCACGGCTAAATACAGGCAGTTAAACGATTCTGAACACGGAAAAAGGCTGGACTTGGCCCAACTCGAGCCTCTCTGACTCTGGTAACAACCTCAGAGACTGGAAGGACTTTGAGCAAGTCCTTTTCCTTCCCTGACCCTTGATTTTTTATCAGTACAATGGGGACACTGTTCCTTGCATAGCCGGCCTCCCAAGGCTACCATGAAGAAAGTCCGGGTCAACCTGCAAGCTCCCTGTGACCCCAGGCTTGTCCCTCCAGAGCTGAGGTCACTGCTTAGAGCAGTGGTTCTCAACCTTCCTAATGCCACAATCCTTTAATACTCGTTCATGGGCGTATCTGCATGTGGGTGGACCCACCTGGAGATGAATAGAGGAGTGATGTCTCAGTTCCTAAGACCACCAGAAATATGTGTTTTCCAATGGTTTTAGGAGACCCCTGTGACCCCTGTGAAAGGGTTGTTTAACCCCCAAAGGGGTCGCGACCCACAGGTTGAGAACTGCTGGCTTAGAGGGAGCCAGTGAAACTCGGGAACTGGAGATGTCCAAGCACCGATGGGCAAAAATACTCAGGCTTTGTCAGGAGACTCTACGTCCTATTATGAACCCCTCAGACGTGTGAAAAGCCCAAGGGGGTGGTCAGCTCTGCTGGGAACTTGGCCATGGGGCTGGCAATGAAGCCCAGTGGGGAGCGCCAGAAAAGGCACAGGCCTGGGGGTCAGCATGCCCACACCCAGTATCCCACTGGGGCTGGGGGAGCCTCCCAATCACCAGGCACACCCAGCTCTGGCGCCTGCCCACCCACCCACCAGGCCGCTCACCATCTCAAATAGCACCGCAGCCGTCACAGCCATCCAGTGCAGCTTGATCTCAAAGGCCGCGTTCAGAGAGAAGTTGCCATGGTAATAACAGCTACACCACTCCAGCCGGTCTGTACGGTTGTTCACATCCACATCCAGGGTCACTGTCCTCTGCTCGGGCACCGTGGCCGCTGTGTGGGGACAGGAGGCATCAGTAGGGGCAGTGGGGAGTCTGCCGCTTTTGGGACAAACCCCCCACCTCCCCACCGGGCCTCGTGACCTCCAAGGCCGGTCCCCCGCCTAGTGTACCGTCTCTGCCCCCCATCCCACCCTTCCTTTAAAACAGACTTTCTTCTGCTCCTTTGCTTGGGTGGCCTGTGCCACATCCTGACACACAACAGATCGTGGCTAGCCTCCTCCTTGGCTGTGAGCTGCTGCCTGTTCCATTGGCCCGGGGGGCTAGCATGGGGCTCTGCTCTCTGGGGCATGCCACAAATGCCTGCTGAGGGCTGAGGGCTGCCTGCGGCCAGGCACACTTTCACCTGTCTTAGAGCAAGGCCCAGACAAGGAGCTGTTGCGTTCACGTGGGCAGGGAGGCCAGGGCTTCTGGCTCAAAGACCAGAGTTTCATGAGAAATAAAGAGAAATTGCCCAAGAGATTCTGACAGAAACAAATGGAGGCCTAGTTCACAGGCCGGGGGAGCCCTGGTGCCCAGCAGGCCGGGGGGGACCTGGTGTCCATGAGCTTCCTGGTAGGGGCTCTCCTGGGCCCGTCCACCCTGGCAGCAGAGCAGAGACAAGGCGGCTGCTGTGACAAGGGGAGAGAGGGAAGAGAAAGTGGGCCATGGTCCCTCATGCTGCAGTTAACCTGCCCCAAAGCCCAGCATAGCCCAAGCCCTCCAGGAGGAACAGAGAAGTTGTGAGGGGCAGGGGAGGCTGGGCCAGGCCAGGGGAAGACTTCCTCCAGGGAACCCACCTGTCCAGCAATCTGGGCACTGACCCAAAACACAGGATGAGCGGATGGCCCTGGAATCAGACTGTAGAGCAAGCCAATGCCCAGACTCTACAGAGAAGGAAATAGGCCCTGAGGGTCTCACACTTAGGAAGCAGACCTCTGCCTCCTGTGCAGGACATGGAGGGACGAGGCTAATGGAAGGCTAAAGGCCCCCCACTCTGCAGCCACAGGGGACATGGCACAGGGAGAGGAGGGCTGGATTCAAAGCCAGGGCTGGTGATCCCTGCATTTTTCCAGCAGCATTTTTGGTAGGAGAAGACGAAGTTTAGGAAAGATCAAAGGCACAAGGGGGTAAGGATTTCAGAGTCACACACTTAAGGCCAGACGGGGCCCCGAGGCCAATGCTCCAAGTCTTCATCTTACACACCGGTCCCCAAAGGCCACCCAGGAGGCGAGTACCAGGGGCAGAACCTGAACCCGCCAGGCGCAGGGAGGGACGAGCAGCCCTCAGCTCTCCAAAGGTGCTTCTGTTTGCCCACAGTCAGGCATTCACAAAGCATTCATGCAGGGTCCGTGGAAACACATGCTGGGCACAGGGCAGAGTGGTGGGGAGGAACAGACAAGAGGCCAGCCCTGCCGTCCCCTGCCCTGCCAGGAACCACCTACAGAAAAAGTGGCCTCTGGACTAACTGTTCCCATTTAACAAAAGAGGAAGCTAAGGCTCAGAGGGGAGAGCTTGCCCAAAAACAGTCACAGCCATTAAACCAATAGAGCCAGAAGTCAGCAGCCCCATTTTACAGATGAGAAGACTGAGTCCAAGCCTGGGCTGGCTTGTCCCTTTACACCAGACCCTGAGTCCTTGTAGCCCTTGTAGCCCTGTACCTCTGCACTGTGGAGGCACCTTCTTTATCCCTCTGCAGCCCCCACCCCATGTCCATCCTGCCTTTATTTGGAGCAGAGGGAGCTCCCCCTAGGGACGGCGATCTCCCTGCCTCTCTGGCTCCTATCTCTGGGTTCAGCTAGCTCAGCCCTGCCCCCGAGGGCCGCCAGACCCACTACTACCCCCAGCCCCCGCTGCCGTCTCTGCCCCCCCAGACGATACCTAGGAGCGCAGCGGCCTGGCTCCTCCCGCCAAAGCTGCGGCTGAAGGAGCTGTGCCGGCTAGCATAGGAGGCAGGGCGGCTGGGAAGCCAGGGCAGCAGGAAGGCAGGGATCTCGGAGTGCAGCAGCTCCTCGGCCACGAAGGCCACTTCAAACCACTTCCGCTGGAAGGCCGTGAAGTCATCCATGGCCGCCGTGTGCCACGTGGCGGGCTGCTGCAGGGCCACTGGGGAGACACGGGGGGAGGTTAGTCATGGGGCATGGGTCCAGGACCAACCACAGACACGGCCTCCGCACTGCCCTCCTCCACTTTTCACTCATAAAGGACAGTAAGAAGTGACACCCACTCCTCCAGCACCCGAAGGCTGGCAAGGCACTTTCCTCACAATAAACCCATTTTCCAGATGAGGGAAGGACACAGCTAAGACAGGACCAAGGAAGGAAGAGAAAACCAAGTTCTTGAGATAAGACATGGCTGCACCTTCAAGCTGGGAAGGCACCTGGAAAGTAAGGCTGTCTCACATAGGCGTCAGCCAGAGGGCGTCTATCTGCTAAGTGCCTACTATGTGCTAAGCACAGTCTGTGGGACCACAGAGCAGTGGCCAGCAAGTCTGACCCCCCATTTTGAAGATGAGATAACCGATGCCCAGAAATGTGAAGGGACTGCCCAGAAGCACTGGGCTAGGAAGTGTCAGAGGCAGGATCTGAACCCAGGTCTCCCAGACCGCAAGATGAGTGCTCCATCCCCTACCCAGCAGGTGCCCAGAGGCCCAAAGAGGAGCCTATGGATAGAGGAGGTGCCCCAAGCTTGTTTGGACAGCTGGGGATGGTCACCTCCGGATGCCGGGTCAATGGGCTGGTGCAGACCCAAGGGCCTCTCCCCACACAGTTCATGTGCCTCCCTGACAGGTGAGGGAGAGGACTCCACCAAGGTCCCAGAACTGGGGGCCGGACCCCCGGCTCCCATCCCCACACCACAACGCACCAGGAGGTGACTGAGCCCTGGCCACACAATTGACAGTCACCTCCCTGGCTGGGTGCAGGGGCCCAGAGAACTGCGTGGGGGGGGGGGGCAGTGCTCAGAGAACTGCCAGGGAAGGGCTCAGAGAAATGCAGGGGGGCTCAAAAAACCTGCTGGGGGGGCGCGGCAAACTGCTGGGGGGGTCTCAGAGAACTGCTGTGGGGGGCTCGGAGAACCGCAAGGGGGGAGGCTCAGAGAACTGCAGGGGTGCTTGGAGAACTGCTGAGGGGGCCCAGAGAACTGCTCCCCAGGGGCAGGGAGGAAGAAGGCCCAGAGAAGCACCTCCACACCCCCCTCTCTGACCTCGGTCAGGCTCCCTGTCGGCCACGATCTTGTAGAAGTAGAAGCCGTAGATGAAGGTGCGCAAGGCTTCCCCTGAGGCATGAGTGATGAGTTGTTCCTCCAGCATTTTCTAGAAGACATGAGGATGGGACAGGTCAGGACCAAAAGAGTGGTTGATGGGACAGGTCAGGACCAAAAGAGTGGTTGCTCTGCACCGGGAGCTTCCAAATGATCACACTTTCAGAGCTCCAGGGAGGTGTTACAAGATGGGAAACTGAGGCAAGCGAGGAAGGGGACCCGCTGGCCATCTAGACCGATGAGGACTTGGGTAAGAGTCCCCTCCCCAACATCGCCAATGAGCGGGCGTCTGGCCTCTGCCTGGAAACTCCAGGGAAAGGTGCCTCCCTGCCTCCTCGGGCCAGGAAGCCTCCAGCTCAGCCCTCAGGCTATCAGGCGGTGGAGGAAGGAGGCTCCTCTGTGGTCCATGAGGGAACCAGAAGCAGCAAGAGGATGCAAAGAAGCCAGCCGAAGCCAGATGTTCCTGAGTGAAAGAGGCTGCCCCGGAGGTAGTAAGCGCCCCGTCCCTGGAAGTCTCCAAGCAGAGGCTGAACAGCTACTTGTCATCCGGTACATCATATTCCTTTCTCACAGGGGTTGGACTGGATGGTGGCTGAGCTAAAATTCTGGGAAGCCCCCAAACGTGGGTCCCAATGTGTCCCCCCAGGCCTTCTTGTCTCCAGCTCCTTCAGCCAGTCCTAGAGCAGAGGCTCTGGGTCCTGCCCGCTCTTCCCTGCCTTCCTCTGGCCCTGATGCCAGCCTCCAACTGTTGGAGAGAAGGGCCGAGGCTCCAAAAGATGGCCAAGCACCAGAGCCACAAGTGCAAACTCATGTGCTGACCAAACAATTCTCTCAGCTGCTTGGGATCTGCCCCGTCCAGGGCCAGGAGAGTCTTGGAAAGAGGGGGGGTCCCAGGACCAGACCATTTATCAGAGGGAGCCATGGGCCGCCCCAGACTCCTGGGCTCACGGGTCACTTTGCTTTCCCAGCAGCCACTTCAGAAAGAGTCTTCCAGGGATTCTGCACCCCTGGCCACCAGGACATCTCAGCCCCAAGAATAAATTCTGAGACTCACGGGCTAAAATGGGACATGTTCCCAAAGTAGGCCTCACTTGGCTGGCGTGCCCTTAGAAAAAAACCAGCCTTATCCTCACCCCCCACCTGGATCTGCCCTGTCCAGCCCTGCCCCGTGTGGACCCCAGCCTGCTTTGCCCTACCCGCCCGGCCCTGCCCCCATGGGCCCAGCAGGCCGGGCCCTGGCTCAGTACTCACCTGCATGATGTCACTGGCCATGGCTTGGGTCTGTACACCCTCCACACTGCTCACCAGCCAGTGCACGACCTCTGCGCTGATGAAGCAGGATGCAGAGAGACCCTTCTGTTCTGAGAGCAGCTGGATGCCTGTTCTGGAGCCCACCCGGCCAAGGGCAGGAAAAGAGATGGTCACAATCAGTTATGAATCGGTGACTAAAGGTGGGGCATTTACTAAGGGGCCCCCAAAGCTGGCAGGGACCCTTGAGGAGGCCCAGACGTGTGGGAACCTCAGGGACCACCTGGACCCACTTCCTCCTTTCAGAGAGGGGGAAACTGAGGCTCAGAGAGGGAAAAGAACTTGGTCAAGATCACACAGCAAGTGTCAGCAGCAGCATGGCAGGTGGTGCTCCCTCCCCATCTGCTCCTCCACGGCCCTCCAGGAAGCATTGGGGAAAGGAAGGGAAGCAGAGACAGAGGGGAAAAACAGAGAGACGGTCAAAGACACAGAGAGATAGAGACAGAGAAAGGGAAAAAACAGAGATACAGAGAAAGAGAGAAACAAAGAGAGAGACAGAGGGGAAAAACAGACACAGTCAAAGAGACAGAGAGATAGAGACAGAGAAAGGGAAAAAAGCAGAGATACAGAGAAAGAGAATGAGACAGACAGAAGGAGAAAAAGAGACAGAGATAGACCCAGAGAGAGGGAGTGTGCATGCATGCTCTGAAGGGGCACATGGGAGGGATGCTGAGCCTGAGCAAAGGGAGCTAGGAGGTCCTTGCTCCAGCCTCATCATTTCCCAGAGGCCTCTGAGGCCTGGGGAGGGGAAACAACAGCCACTGTTAAGCCAGCATCTTTCCGGGTTCCAAGGTCCCAACCCCGTACTCTGCTCTGCCTCACTCCCCTGGCAGTCCTGCTGAGCCTCAGGAGGGGATCCTCCCACTACTTACGAGGGGTGTTTCATGGCCTCCAGGATCTCCAGCAGGGTGGAGGCTGTTGTCAGTGAGCTGGCTGGGAACTGCTGAGAGCTGGAACGGGGTAGAACAGTGGGGTTGGAGGCCAGGCAGGTGAGTCTGGCACCCATTGGCAGAGCTCTGGTGCCTCCAGAGTGGGACCCATGGGAGCCCTCCGGGATGGCAGGATCCCACTTCTCCCAGCACCACCTTCCCTAGAGGACTTGCCTTTCCCTTGGATCAGGGGCTAGCACCTCCAGGAAGCTCTCCCACAGGCACGTGTATGGGCATGGATAAGTACTTCACCCATGAAAGCCCAGACTAAAGGACAAAATAGGGATCAGAAACCAGGGCAACCCTGCAAAGTGCACGGCCCCAGGGCCCCCAAGGCAGGAAGAGGCCAGCCAGAGCCAGCCAGGCTCCACACCAGATGCTGGGCCCCATTTGCCACCATGTCCAGGTGATGCCCTGGGCTCACCTGCTATCGCTGGGATTTGCTGGTGGGTAGCCCTGCTCCCCAGCAGTCTGTGTGCTGCCCCTGTCCATGGGCTGGCCCACATTAATGCCCAGGCTGGTGCCATCTAAGGCTGGAGTGGCACTCTGATCCACTGAGACCTGCAAGGATGTGGAAAATAGATAAGCTTTACAGCGATCACTGCAGACTCTGAGTTGCCATTTCTCCTTCAAAGAAGCTTGAGGAGATGAGGGCGCCAGAGCAGCTTGGGGAGAGCTGGGGAATGAAGACGCAGCTGCAAGACACCCACCTGGCCCAGAGAGGCTAGAGCCAGGGCCCCAACCCAGCATGACAAGGGCCATGCCCATCGAGGGAGCACGGGCCTGATGCCTCCCTCGTGCTATTGACTCAGAGGAGATGTCTTAGGCAAGTCCCTTTACCCGATGGGCTTCAGGCCTTCTCTACATCTACATGACCCTTAACAACCTACTCTAAAGTTGTAGAACCACAGAAATTAGGAGCGACTGAGACCTCAGGGGCATCAAGGTATTTGCCCAAAGCTTTGCTAAATGGCAGTGATTCAATCGATGCCGTGGCATTCCCCTCGGCTGTCAGGAAAAGGGAAACAAGATTGGCCGGTGGGAGTGGTTCTTGGCAAAGCCAGGCTGGCACTCCGCGATCACTACTTCCCTTTCTAAATGTCCACCAGCCATCCCTTTGATGATGGGTCTAGAATGGGTCCAGGAGGCAGAGCCAAGCTCACTGGCCTGGAGTCTGTAGGCTGCTCTGTTCCCTTTTCTGACATTTGGGGAGGCATCAGGCACTCTGCTCCTGCCCCCTTCTTTCTCCTTATCAGTTGGGTACACGTTCTAGCTCCATGCCAGCCAGGCGCTAGGTCCCTTCCAGGCCTCACCTTTGGTGACCCTGTGGAGGAAGGAGCACAGAGGCCGGTCCTAGAGGGAGCAGGGAAAGCAGAATTCCCCAGAATGACCTTTCTTTCCCATTCTGGAAGCCATCTGGGTCACTGGGAGGAAAGCCCATGACCCCAATTCCTTCTTCTCAGAGACTTGGGCCCTCATGTTCCAGGGTGTACAATAGGCCTGCAAATGACTGTGGCTTCTCAAAGGCTGGACTCGATGGGTTTCTCTGCCCCAGGCCTCCAAGTGACCACGTCCCCCAGCACCTTGTCTGAACAGGAACAAGCCTCCCCCACAGGAATGCTACAATGCTGACTCCCTTCTCCTAGGATGGCTGCACGTGTGTCTCGGCCCCATAACAACTGAAGTTCTTATAGTATCCTAAGGTCACTTCCCTAAAAGTGGCCAGGGCAAAAGTATTCTGCCCATTTTACAGATGACACTATTGGCCACAGGCGAGATTTGCCACAGGGGTCAAGGGGGAGGCTCCAACCCTGGTTCCTCTTGACTCAGGATCCAGGTTTGTTCCCACTACACTGCAGGATCCCCACCTTGGTGACCTCTTGCCTGGTGCCTTTGAGGGGCAGAGGACCCCCACCCTAGCAGCCTCCTAAGGGGCAGGGGTTATATGCCTAAATCCCTTCTTTGGCTCCTGAGTGCATGGTGAAGTCTGTAGAACCAAACTGAGTGGGCAAAGCAGCACAGTGGAAAGTAGACCAGGCCTGGAATCAGAGACCTAAGATGTGCCAGCAGTACCTGGGGAGGGAGGCCATAGACAGACGGCCCCCCAGATGCCTTCAAAGCTCCGAGCCAGAGCAGACCCGAGGATGTGGAGGAATAAATCATCAGAGGCCATTTGCAAGTGTGCAGAGATTCAACACGTTCAGATAGAAAGACTGCCCATCACCTGACCTCCCAGGACACGGAGCGGGGCTGGGCCTCCCTCCCAGACCCCAGCCTCCAAGGGTACTCGGGGCTTCCTGCATGAAGCCCTTCACTGTTCCCTCACCTCCCCGCACAGAGCAGCCTCTAATACAGGATAGGGGAGACCCTTGGATTCACACTTTGGGGAGCTGGGTCTGAATCTCAGTTCTGTCCCTTACAAAGGCTGTACTGTTAGCCAAGCCCCTTTTCCTCTCAAGGGTGCAGGTTCCTCATCAACTAAAATGCCAGTTAAATGATACGCATCCCTCAATGCCACCCAACCAATCCTCCCAATTCCTTTACCAAATTGGATACGTGTGACATACAGACCTGAGGGGCCCTGGCTACCCATTCTAGGCCAGAGAACCGGCGCTGCGAGCAGTCATCCCCAGCCACGGCCAGAGGCCCACCAGCTTCTTCAGGCTCAGAAGCTGGGGCAGGGGAAGGAAAACCTGGATTTCAGGCAGGAGTAGAACAGACTGAGCCCAGATGGGATGCAGTGGGGGCCTATTCCTTTTAAGGAAAGACTGTTTCCAGGGAGGGGGCCTAATCCTTCTCCACTTTGGCCTTCCCCAGGCCCAGGCCAGATGGTCTGACTGCTCCTTCCACTTGGTTAAGATGGGAATCACCAACTCCACCCCTTCCAGCAAGGTGGAGGACCAGCAGGCCTCAGCGGACATGCCCACGTAGAGGAGGGATGCCCACTCACCAGGATACTGCAGAGGAGGCATTCCTTTTTTAAATAAATCTGCATGGCTGTCTTTCTGGATGACTTCTGGGCCACCTTTCAATGGTCAGAGTCCACCATCATAGGATTTCAAGCAGGAGGGCCTTCAGAGGTCATATGGTTGTCCCTCCCCCTCATCTGACCCTAGATGGCATTAGCTGAATGGCTCCAAGTCCCCAGCTATCAGGTGGCCCCAAGTACAGCTCAGAGCACGGGGTCTTCTCCCCCCAAGACCAGAGATTTTTCCCCCAAGCCCTGCTGACTCGCCCACCCAAGGTGTGGGCAGAACCCAGTCCATTTCCAATCTCCCCGGTTTTGCTGCCAGCCTTGTTCTGTCTGCAGAACTGCCCCTCCCCCCCCCGCAAGGATGGTGCTACCATTTCAATGGACTGAAAAACAACAGAATCTGTTGGGCAGCTGCCCTGTTCTAACTCACTCAGCTGTTGTCAAATCAATCCTGGCGTGAGCCTACAGCACTCCCAGAAAAGAATGAGGGCAGGGGCACAGGGGGCCCCAACTCTGACGCCCTGGCCTTGGGGTCCAAGTCTGCTTCTGCTACGACCACGGACTGCGACAGTAATGATCAATGACAATAAAGGGCATTTGGAGAGATTATCTCATCCGAGTCTCACAACAGCCCTACCAGGTAGGTGCTCTTACTGCCATTCTACAGGTGAAGAAACTGAGGCAGGCAGAAATTAAGTGACTCCTCCAGGGTCACAAAGTCCCTATGCGCACACTATACCCACTGCTCAGCCACACCAAGGCCCTCTGGGTCTCAGTGTCCTCATCTGCAAAATGAAGCACTGGTCTGCCTGGCCTCAGAGGTATCCTCCAGTCACATCTGTGGCCTTTCAAGCCCTTCTCTCGGCCTCTCCAGGCCATTCCAGTCATGGCACATGATGCCCGAAAGCTCTCCATTACAGATGAGAAGAAGAAAGCAGCTTGGCCTCCTGCTGGCCTTTGCCCCCCAGAAGGCCCCCATTATGCACCCCTTTCCTCTCCAGGAGCCTTCTCGGCCCCCAGCCCTCCTTCCTGTCACCCAGCCACTCCTGGTCTGTGGTTAGCCTGCAACATGTTCCTGGAAGAGCAGGGACTCTCACTCATTCAGACTTTGTTTTCCCCTAGCACACAGCACAGGGCTCTGGATTCAATGGGCACTTTATAAATGTCTGTGGAATGAATGGTCCCTGAGTCTGGTTTACCCAGCACTTGGTGGCTAGCTGCCAATTTCGCTTACCCCTCTTTTTTCTGTGTGCCCTCTCCAATCCGGTAGCTCTGTGGGTAAAGCGGCTGCTCCCCAGCACCCTCAACAGCACCATCCCCTTCGGGCTCCCCAGACAGCCAGAAAGGAGAGGCTCTGGTCAATGCCAGCCCAAAGGGCAGCACTGCTGAGAAGGGCTGCGTCCGGGCCTGGCCCACCTTCCCAGAAGGCACTGCGAGAGAGAGCCTGATGGCAGATGGGCACCAGTGGCCCTTGGGGTAGTGTTTGTGAGTCTCTCTCTCCATTTCAGGCAAAGAGTACGCCCAGCCCCTCTGCTGGGACAGTGAGCCTCCAGGCACCAGATGGCCTGGATCTTAATAAGAACTCACAGTCATACAGTGCCTTCCAAAGAAGTTTCTTCCTAAGCGCCTGGGGAAATAAGTGGGGCACATCAGTATATCCCTTGGGCAGAGAAAGAAACGGTCCAGACAGAAGTGGTGCCAAGGCCTAGAGCTGTGAACCCAGGCCCCACTCCCCCAGGCAGAGGGAGCTAGAGCCAAGAGGATGGTGCTGTCCATGGTACCACAGCACCTCTGCCAGGAGCAAAAGCCACTCCTCAGCTAGGAAGAAATCTGGAGCCAAGAACACAGGGCCCCTTCTGCTGCCACACCTGAAGCATTTATTAAGCACCTGCTGACTATGTACCAGGCACTGAGGGCCTGGCAAACACCTCATTTGATCCTCACAACTACCCTGCTATTAGTGTCCCCATTTAAATATGGGGAAACTGAGGCAGGCAGAAATTAAAGTGACTCCTCCAGGGTCACAAAGTCCCTATGGGAACACTATACCCACCGCTCAGCCACACCAAGGCCCTCTGGGTCTAAGTGTTCTTATATGTAAAATGAAGCGTTGGCCTGCCTGGCCTCAGAGGGATGAAGATGAAGGGACGTGCCCAGTGGCACTCAGGTAAGAAGTGTCTGAGGCTGGATTTGAACTCGGGTCTTCTTGACCCTAACCACGGAACCATCAGCAACCTAAATCTGACGGCTTGAATCCCAAAGGTCACATGAGTATCCCTGCTAACAGTTCACGCAGATTCTGCCCCATCTGCCCAGCTGTGGCAAGGAGGAAGGTGAAGGGCAGCCGCAGGACGAGACAAAGTCTGGCTGGACAAGTGAGAGAATACTCGCAAAGGGCTCGGCCCAAGGCACAGCTCACAGGAGGGGCTCAGGAGATGCTCGTTTTCCCTCTCTCCCCTTCTACTCCTGAGCACCATGGGAGTCTCAAGCACAGGGCCTATCAGACCCAGAGTGAAGCTCCTGTTCTAAGCCAGGCCCCAGGAAAGGGGGAATGAGCAAATGATGGGAGGAGGAAGGGAGGGAGGGAGAGGAAGGAAGAAAGGAGGGAAAGAAGGAAGGAAGGAAGGAAGGAAATTACATTTCTGAGAGGCCAAGAAGACAGTGCCTTGTGAACCTCTCCCTTTTGTCTTTTTCCACTGTACCCAACAGTGGCCCACTTGGTGTTTCTGCCCAGAGGCTGCCCTGGAGCCCTCAGGGCCAGGCCTCCTGAGCAAGAGAGGGCCCCAGGGCAGTGGGGAGGGCTCTGGCCTGAAGCCAGATGACCAGGAGGGGTAGAGGTCTGGTGGTGCTACCTACCACCTGTGTGGCCCTGGGCGAGTCCCTCCATCTCTCTGGACCTTTGGAGGCCCTGCCAGGCCAGAGCTCAGTGCTGCTTATATGCTCCCAGTGCCGCTTATACCCACACCACTACCATACACAACCTCCAAATGCACACACGTGTACACATACCCAAACACCCCCATATGCATAACCCCCCATATCACAAACACCAAACACCCCCCTCCCACACAGACACAGGACTTTGTCAGTCCTTGAACCCTAAACATGCCCCATCCAGGTAAGAGTCTCAAGCCAAGTGACGCTTCCTGAGTGAAGATGCTGGTGGTGGGCACCAACCTGGCAACAGCCAATGCCCGAACAGCCCAAAGGAGGACCAAGAGGCTGTCCTGAGGAGGAAGGGGGAGCGCTATGGGGGCCATTTGGTCACACGACCTGGCTCCTCAGGGATGTCCTTCCTTTTTGGCTCTCTGTGGAGGACACTCAGCCTGAGGGCCCTGATTCAGGCACCATCCTGAGTCCACAGCCACCTCTCTATTAGTCTGTGCGGGTAGTGCAGGTGGCAGGGGGTTCGACTGACCTGGGGATAGAAGGTGGACGGTACCACACGTGGGCTGCGGACAGATTCCGTAAAGAAGACCCCCTCCTGAAGGCAGCAGAGGAAGAGGCAGCAATCGGGTCGAGGTGGTGAAGAAACAGAAACGGACACCAGCAGGCAATCAACAGGGGCAGTGGGCAAGGCAGAGGCAAAAAAAAAAAAATGGAGGGGAGAACAGAACAGGAAATGAAAAAATCAAAGCCTTCTCCATGGAATGGGGGGGGGGATGCAGGGAGCAGAGAGGCGCCTTTAGCAGCAGGGAACAACACCCCAGCCCCCCAGGCCTTCCCAGCGCTCCGAGGGGTGCACATTCTCCAGCTCCACAGACACCAGGGTGCCAGAGGCCCTGCATCCACGGGCACAGAGCAGGCACAACACCAAACTCAAGCTGGGCATGCCTTCGTAATGTCGTTGTGCCAGGTACGGAGGCAGCGAGCGTTTATGAAGCGCTGGCTCAGAGCAAGCACCGCACGAAGCCGGAGGATGCCAAGGAAGACCCGAGAGACAAGAGGAAAAGGAAGGATTCAGGGCGGGGAGCTTGTGACATCGTGCCCAAGAGAGCAACCTGTGGAGCAGACCCTGGGATGCCTTCCTTCACGGGTCCCTTTTCCCCAACAAACATAGGGGAAGAATCTAAGCCTGAGAACTGGAGAGGACTATAGAGAACGGTAAACTGAGGCCCAGTGGAAGGAGTGATCTGCCCAAGGTTACACGGGTACGAAGCGACAAAGCAGGGGTTTGCACTCAGGCCCCAGGTCCTTGTCCGAGGGGGGAGCTGGGACGTGCCCCATGTCCCAGGACCCATGCTGGGGCCTCCTGGGATCTCCTTTGGTCTGTCCCGTCCCCTTCTCTCCTTCCTGGATCGCTGCCCTTCCTTGTCCTGTTTTCAAACATAGCTGTCATTTCCCAGAAGTCTCCTCCCTCCACAGAGAACCCCGGGATCCTTTCACAGAGCTCTGAGACCTCTGAATCCAACTCTTCCAGTCTACAAAAGGAGAAATGAGACCTGGAGGAAGGAAGATGGTGGATTCGAACCCATGTCACCTGCCTCCACTGCCAGCATTCCTGGACCAGCCCACCTTCCTCAGGACAGTTGCCACACTACCCAGGTCATCCCTCTTAAGGGAGCCTGCTCCCCACTCTCTGGGATCAACCACAGAGGAGGCAGGAGGGCCAGAGTGTTTCCTCAGAGGCCTCTCCTTCATCTCAAGACATCTAAGTACCAGCTCTGCCCCTTGCTGCCAGGTGACCTTGGACAAGTCACTAGCCCTCTCCTGGTATAAATGAGTCAGCCTCTCTGAGGGACCTCCGGTCTTTCTGCCGGGTTCTGGGCCCATCTCCCCAATCACACACTGCCCGCCCTAAGCTAGATGCCCCATAGGCTACACCACCTCGACATGCCCAGAGCAGAGCTCATCCCCTCCTGGCCCCACTTCTCTGCAGACTTTCCCGTTCTGGAGCTTAACAGGGGACACCCTGTGTGTACTTTTTGATTCTCTCAGGAAAATGTGGGCTTAAAAGTAGGGCAGCTAGGTGGCACAGTGGACAGAACATCAGCCTGGAGTCAGGAGGACCTGAGTTCAAATCTGGCCTCAGACACTTACTAGCTAGGTGACCCTGGGCAAGTCACTTAACCCCGTTGCTTTGCTTCCTCATCTGTAAAATGAGCTGGAGAAGGAAATGGCCAACCGCTCCAGGATCTCTGCCGAGAGGTGGCCAAATGATGATTACTGAGGAACACAGCCCTCCAAAGGTGCCCAGCCCGGGCCTGGCCTGAAGCAGCCCTCTCCTCTGCAGCACCTGAGCATTGGCAGGAACCTCACTCTGTGGTCTGGCATCTTCTTCCACTCACAGAGGGCTAAGAAGTCCTGCCTGATACTGAGCCAAGTTCAGGCTCTCGGGCTGGTTCTAGTTTTGTCCAACAAGTGGGCAATCCCAGGCCCCCTTCTCTAAATACTGGAAGGCAGCCACCATGTCCTCAGAAGACGCTGGTGCCCAGAACCCCAGAATCCTAGGGCTGGAAGGGGCCTCGGTAGCCCCCAGCTCCAACATAACAGACCTAGCAGGACCATCACTCTCCAAGGACAGGGAGCTCATTGCCTCTCCAGGTGGCCAGTGACAGCTCTCCTAATTGACCTATTTGCAACTTCTTGCCAATGTTCCTGGTTCTACCCTTTGAGGTCAAACAAAAAACCTTGACCTCTCTTGGCATGACAGCCCTTCAAATACATGAAGACAGCCATTCCATAGCCAAGGGATGGCTCTGCAACCTGTTCTGAAGACCCTTTAGCATCCCGGCCACCTCCTCGGGGCACCCCAGCTTACGAACTGGGTCCCACTTGAGCCATCCTATAGGGGGATATAGGGGGATAGGCTTTGGCTGCCACCTCACACTGAGCCCCCAGACCCTCTTCAGGCCCCCTGCTAACAACACTTCACCCCTCCCATGCTGGTGGCAGGATCGCTGTAGACCCTGACTGGCACCTGGCAGGTTGATTCTCCCTCCCAGATTAGTGTCCTCTGAGAATCTGGTACATAGGCCACTGGTAAACACGTGTTTACCTCCCACGGGCTGAGCACCCACTGCTTCATCACTGGAAGCCTCTCACCAATTGAGCACTGACCCCGCTAGCAAGAGGCTGACTACTTCTTGACTCCCCCAGCCTGGCTATGTCTGCACCCTCCTCGGTCATGTCTCTCCATCTTCCCCAGAATGGTATGAGACGTGATATCAGGGTAAACTCTGTCTCCAGCCTTTCTCTCACCTGCTGCTCTAGTAACCCTGCCATTGAAGGAGATGAAGCAGGTCTGGCAGGACCGTGACGGCACTGGGTGATCAGTTCTCCCTGTTCTGCGCGGTCACAGGCCTTCTCTTTCATGATCCATTGTGCAAGTTTTTCAGCAGCAAGGTCATAGTACACAGAGCACTGGTGTGGAGCCACAAGACTCATCTCCCTGAGTTCAAGTCCAGCCTCGGACACTCATTACCTGTGTCACCCTGGGCAGGTCACCTCACCTGGTTTGCCTCAGTCTCCTCATTTGTAATATGAGCTGGAGAAGGAAATGGCAAACCCCTCCGGTATCTCTGCCAAGAAAACCCTGACTGGGGTCACAGAAAGTCTGACGTGACTCAAACAATAAAACAATTTTCTCAAAGACAAGCTCTCTGGCCTACATTTTGCAGACAACATTCTCTTTCTTTTTCATAAAATCAGAACCGGCGCTCTCCAGTCCTACAGCACTCGCCCATTCTCCAAGGTCTTTCAAGTACATCCACCAGCTTTTCTTAGCATCCAAGGATGTAGTTTAATTCCTCTGGGGCAAGTGACTCAAATTTATCTAGGGTAACTGGGTACCCTCTTACTAGTCCCTTAGCTATTCTGAATATCAGCTCCCTATTAACCATTAACCAGCCTGAAGAGGGCGCACTTCTCAGCCCCAGCCATACCTATAAGCCTCTTCTGAGCTAACTCCACTCTGCCAGTGGTTCTTCTGGAATGTGGATCCCAAGCTGCCTTCAGCCCCGTGGCTCAAGAATGCAGGCAGAGGAACCCACCCGACTGTCTATGCAGCTGGCGGTGGAGAACGCTGCTGGCCGCCACGTGTGTCTGACAGCTTGGTCTGAGCGTGAGGGTCCACTCTGACCGCCGCGTCTCACCTGAAGTGGTGCCTGACTACTCTCTTCCTGTGCTACTGACAGATCTGGCCCATGGTGCTGAGGTGTGGGGAGCTGCAGCATGTTAGCTGTGCCCAGTCCCTGACGAAGAGAACCAGACTTGGGCCCAGATGCCCTCTAAGTCTCTTCTAAGCTGTGATTCTCCAACACGGAGATCTGTTCAGGGTGAAGGGGTGTGTCAGCGGTGGGACTGGGCCTCCAGGCCAGGCAGGTCTGCCGAACCTTTGAATCAGACCCCCAAGACAGCCACGCCACACCACGTTCTGCACAGAAGATTGGATTCTTAGAGCCACAAGAAAAGCAAACCAGGCCAAGGTTCCAGCTGCTGAGTTTGGAAGGAGAGATGTGGCAGCTAACCCCTGCACACAAGGCACCCCCATCTCCTGAGACAGACATGCCCTTGCTCCCTCTGCCTCCCAAGTGCCTCTCCTAATACCCAGAGAGCTGCTCTCCAAGTGAGCCAAAGCTTGGCTGAAGTTGGGACCAAACTGTACTCCAAAGAATACTCCTAAATTTCCTCAGCCCAGGCTGCTGACAAGCTTAACAAGGACTGAGCCCTGTGGGTGGCCAGACAAGGCATATCAGTGCTGCCTGGTGATGCAGGGCCTGAATCAAGGATGCCCACACATGCCCGCCTGTGGCTGCCCACCATCAGCACACACATGCCCCGGTGCCTCAGTCGGGGCTCGTCACTGCACCAACAGGAAATGTTTTTTGGAGAGCTAGCAGATCAGACTGATGAGCCCCCCAGCTTCTTACCCTGGGTCCCAGCAAGCCAACCTTAGACATGTTCAGCTCTCAATGAGACACCAACGAGGGTTCTCAGACGGGGTCTGTGAAGGGGTGCTGGGATTGTGTTTGAATGTGACGTGGACAAGAGTCACACAGGACAGGCTGACAAGCTGGGGTTCAATCTGCAGGGGTGGAGGGAACCTCCACACATATAGCGGGGTATCTTAACAATAGCTGAGTGTGGATGTCTCTGATTCTGGGAACTAATAATTTTCTTAACAAAATAATAAAGCCCCCTCTTCCCTTGGCCCTCCCACTAAATTCCTCCCCTACTCAGCTGAGAAGAGACTGAAGCGCCTCTGACTAGAACAAAGGACCAGCGGCAGAAGGTCTGACAGCCAAGTCTACTGCCACGGCCTTCATTGGGGCTGTGCCCAAGTACACCGTGATACCTCCAAAGCAATCTGGGGTCTCACATCTCATTGTCAAAAGCTCGCCTTTTGTTTCTTCCATGATGAATAAAAGTAACATGTTCTAGGCCAAAAAGGGTCAAGAAATGCTCCTAATTTAAAAGCAAAAACATTAAAAACAAATAAAATCAACTTGCCCAGGTGCGTGCTGACCCTGACAAAGCATGCCGGGCACACGTAAAATGTGCCAGTGATGTACATGTGCAAGTCGCACACGTCAGTGGTAATGTCCACGCCCTCGAGAGCACTGGTGCTCACTCTGGATCTGCCACGTGTAACAAGCGTGGCCAAAGCAAGCACCAGCACCGGGGGGCACGCTCCTGTTCCGGGAGCTCACCAGCTTCCCAAGCCTTGGGCCGGATGGCTCCAACAACAGAGAACGGCATGGACTTGACCCACCTATGTCATCCGAAAAAGCTAGGGTTATGACCAAGGGAAGGCCTGAGGGCCGCTCAGGCGCTGGTCAGGACCACCTGGATGTTCAGCAGCTGAAAATACAGCAGAGGCTGGCCAGCAACCACCCAGAGCAGGGAATTCGTCCAGTCAGTGGGAGACTAATTAGTGAAGCATTCTGGAAGGTAAGGATGGATCAGCTCACTCCCAAGGCCCAGAGGAAGTCAGAGGGGACCCTGGGCAGCGCCAGCTGCAGCCCTCCAGGGGCCATACTTGCTCACCTTTCGAGGGCTGTCCAGGTAGGTTGGCGTGAGAGCCACGCCACTGTTCTCTGCAGGATGAGTGGGGCCCTTGCCAGCATGCAGACTGGCTTGTTGCTCTCCCAAGCACCTAAAAGGGGGAAGAACAGATCCTGAGGCCCAATTCTGTATCTCTAGGACACCCTGACAAGCTGCTGCCAGAGCAGACACCACAGCCCTGACTGCCTCTTCCAGGTCTGTGTCACTGAGCTTTCAGGTGGAGGTAGAAGGGACTTGCGACCCCAACTGACTCCTGTCACTGGCTGGCCAGAGGCCAGAAACAAGATGCGAGCCTCTGAGCCTTGGTTTCTCCATCTGTGAAACAGTATTTAGCTCCTGGGGCTGCTATAAGGGAGACTGCTTTGTGAACCTTAGTTCTCTCTAAATGTTGCCTGCAAGTCTCCAAGGCCATTCTCCCTGCCTGTTATCAACTGCTTGATAACCTTTATCTCTGTACACACCTTCCCATCACTTCATCAGAAGGAGCCTAACAAACTCATGTTCGTTACATGATGCCTGGCATTGAAAGGCCTTTCTTAAAATGAAAGACCTTGCTTGGGTCACTGCCCATCTGGGAGCCTCAGCTCCCTCATCATACATGATGGTGGGACAAGGGCATCTCCCAGGTACCTCCCAGGGCTAATAAACGTTCTTTCACTGCTCAATGCGAGGGGGGTCCTCTGTGAACATGGCTAACCAGAGCCTCTGGCTGGAGGACAGAGTCTGTCTCTGCCGCCCACAGTGGGAAGGAGCTCGCGGCTATGTCAGCAGGTGCTACCTGAGGAGCCAAAGCGAGACGAGGGCCTCGCATGGGCAGGAAGCAGCAACCTGATTTCCAGCTCTTTCTCTCTCCCCCTTCCCCACCCCCAGCCCTTCTGCCAAGGGGCTGGCTAACAAGCTAACATTTCAAATGGGAGAACACCTTCTCCCGGTTCCCCAAGCTTGACCCACTTGAGAAGTCATGAGGGCAGCCGGTGAGGCCGTTTCTCTACAAAGCAACTGGAGGAGGGTACCCCGGGACCCTCAGCAGTCACATGGCCCAGCTAAGAACCTGCAGTGAATCCTCGATGGGACCCCGAGGCTGATGATGCCCTCAATGAGTCGGTGAGCAGAGGAACATGGCAGCCAAAAGGGCAGCTTGGCATTGGTGGGACCATAAGTGGCCGAAATGACATGTGGTAGGCCTAGAAAGGGGCTGAGGCCCGACTGCCCAACAGGGGCTGAGGTCTGTGCTTCAAGAAGAGTCTGGATGGACAGCAGGGGAGAGACCAGAGGCAGGTAGCCAGTGACAGCCAGAGCACCAGGCCAGGGGTGGGGAGGCCGTTGATGAGACTCACCAATCGACTGAGTCTATGTGGTGAGGGAGAAGGAGGAGTCACAGCCACAGGGCTGGAGGAAGACTTGAACGCTGAGCCTTCCCTGAAGGAGGGAGCCCAAGACCTCACCTGGCTGTCCTACTCTGCGCATCCCTGACTTCTCCAGGCACCTCCCCCCCTTCAGCCTTTGGTGCACTGCGTTCCCCCTCAGAGCAGGCACAGGGCCTAGCACAACAGGGGTACTCCACCCTAATACTCCCTCTGAAATTCACCCCAAAGCAGCCCATTAACATCCTGTTTGTCCACAGCTGCCTGCGTGCTGTGACCTCCGAGAGCTGTGCCATGCCTGCACCCTTCTGTATCCTCAGCACTTAACACACAGGTACCTGACA
The DNA here is from genome assembly GCA_028646575.1 of Pseudocheirus occidentalis. NCBI lineage: Eukaryota > Metazoa > Chordata > Mammalia > Diprotodontia > Pseudocheiridae > Pseudocheirus > Pseudocheirus occidentalis. The sequence continues at coordinate 9,464,753 of CM053594.1, read as the reverse complement.
AAGTCTGGTATGTTTGACTCTGCTCCACACACAGGCTCCCCACCCCCACATCTGTGCCCCCAATCTCCTTTCCCCACGATGCAAGGGGCTCACCTGGACTCCCATTTCTGGAACCCTCCCAGGAGGGTAAAGCACTTTCCCACAATGCCCTGGGAGGCACGAGGCCCAAGTATCCCTTATCTGAGACTCCAAGGAGGTGAGGGCAATTGTCCACAGGGCCTTAAAGGCCCCCAGCTGGCTGTGGAAACCCAAGCTCCCTGATTCATCCATGAGTCCAACCTGCGGCTTAAAGGCAGCCCCTGCTTTCTCCAACCAGAGACAAAGGTTCCCCACCCAGGGACAGAAGGCTGAGGCTGAGCCCCATCCCACCCCCTCCATCACTTCTACAGGGGGGCCAACACCTGGGAAACACCTTCTTCCCTAGTGCCTGGGGCAGATTTATCAGGCAGAGGATTCCTGGAATAGTCAAAGATCTGACTCATCATGAAATAAAAATAAGCCTCCTCCGAACCCCCAGGAGCGTCATGCCCCTTCTATCTCCACGTTCCCTAGAATTTTTCCAGCATGTGGGGTGACATGGGTAGCCCACAGGGCAAAGGGCCAACTGGGGTTTTCCCATGGCCCCAGGAGCAGAGCAGGGAACCAGCTCCCCTGAGAATGGCAGCCAGGTGGGACAGGGGTAGAGCCTGAACCTGGAGTCTGGAAGCCCTGAGTTCAAATCTAGCCTCAGACATCTCCTAGTGGTGTGATCACAGCAAGCCACCCTACCTTTGCCTGCCTCAGTTTCATCACCTGTAAGCTGCTGATCATAACAGCACCTGCCAGCACCATGCTGAAGACCAAATGTTTCTAAAGGGCATTGCAAACCTTAAAGCACCGGGTATAAATGCCAGCTGCTCTCATCATCACCACCATCACCATCACCATCACCATCATCATCAACCCCAAGCTGCCCCCAGACTGTCCTCTCAATCCAAATGGAACAGTCACTGCCCAGGATGATACTTGTTTTGTTGGCTTCAAAGGGCAGAAAGAACC
>CM053594.1:9425466-9463215 GCA_028646575.1 Pseudocheirus occidentalis | reverse complement strand
GGGGATTCTCTGCAAACTGGAGCAGGGCCAGAGGGCTCTTGGGGGTCCTTCCATTCTGGCCTTTGGGGCATCTCTGCAAGTCTTCCTGGGGAATGATTCCTGCCACAAAGGCCCAGGCCTTGCACCTCTCACTTTGGGATCACTGGAATCTCCCAACTGGCTTTGCCCCCAGGCTCTCCTACACACCTGAGCCACACCCACCTTCCTAAAGGACAACCTTGACCTTGACCATGACCAACAACATGCAATGGTTTGCTCCATTTCCCTACAGGACAAGGCTCACCAGAGCTGGGGCTAGAAAGAACATCAGAATGAATGGAACCTGACCGTCTTACTTCCTGGTGCGTGAGATCATAGAACTGGGGCTGGAAGGGCCTTAGAACTCACTAGGTACAGCTCCTCAATCAGAGATGACAGAACTGTGTCACACAGAGGCCGAGGCATTGTGATCCGGTGATCTTCACACAGCACCGTGTGGTCAGCTTCTGAGGTCCTCACAATCGTCCTGCCCTACCTGTCCACTCTAAGCTTTGAAGAAGCTGCAATCTCGACTGGGTCAGCCTTCCAATACCTGAACTCCCACCCTAGGCCCCTGCTGCTGATGAGGACTGTCTCACACTGCCTCCCCATCTAGACTGGCTCTAGCCAGTCCTTCCTTCCTCCTTCCCCATCCCCATCCCCACTCTTTCTAGCTCTGGACCCAGTGTGGGCTTCAGACTCTGCCTGACACTCCTCCATCACTTCCTGCCCCAATGAATATTCCCATTATTTCTAATTCAGCTCCTCCTCATTATTACCTCAGCTTTCCAGAAGATGAGATTACAATGATCACTGTAGGTGGACCCTCCAAAGGCACAGATTATGAGCCAGCTCAGCCTCCCCATTCTGTAGGACTTCTGTCCTTGTGACCACCCACAGGGAGGCCACCCAACTGGCTGGGGGTCTTCTAATTCCCACCATCAGTGTTTCTCAACATGCGGCCCTCAGACCCCCAGGGGTCCCTGAGACACTCTCAGGAGGGAGGCCTTCAAGGGCCAAGCTATTTCCATAATAATATTGTGACGTTATGTGTCTATCCAAATACTCCTCCCTTTGCCAACTGCACGTGCCTGCAGGGCCAGACTTTCTTCAAGCACTTCGACCAAAACAAAATTATCACAACAGACTGGAAACAGGAGCTGTGGGAGAATCTAGCCGCGTTCCATGAAGGAGGACACAAAAGAAACTGGCAAAAAATAAAACAAGCCCATGCAAAACAAGGCCACTTTTCATGACATTTTTTGAGTTGGAAAATAGTTATTTTCCATAGAAAATTAATCATCACCAGCGCCACTCATACCTTCGGCTTTACCTCTGCGGATAATGAAGCCACTCTCTTAAGTAATCACGACCTCACATAGAAGGAAGGCTCTGCTGTGATCTAGGGGTGGGATGCACAAGGTCACCTTCATGGAGGACACCCCATCATCTCTGGGGAAGCAGGGTGGGCATCCTCCGACGCCTCTGACGGGCACGTCAAAGGAAAACCCCCAGTTCTAGCGCTTGCTTGTCATCTCGAATCAGAGGGTCATCAAGCAAGGTTCTCAGTTGTTGAAACTGTCGGAGAATCTCTTGAGATTTCAAAACGTGCATGGGAGACACTGAGTCAGAGAAGTGCTTCACATGCAGCAGCCCGCTCTCATAGGTGACCCAAGAGCAGGTTTTTAGCACCAACAAGCAGGGAGAACAAGTGGACAGCGTATCCTCTGCCTCTTCAGCCAATTACACAGTTGTAAGGCCATGGTCTGCCACAGAATGGGGTCTGCAAAAGGCTGCCCAGTGCCATCTTCTGCCGCTGGCGAGCGGGCCTATGGAAGGAGTGTTCCTCACAGGAGAGAAGGCTCTGACACGGGCTGGTACTGGACAGTTTCTCAATCGCCCTGGTGGAAGCACTAACAATGACAATGATGATGTGATTTTTTTGAAGAATTCAGTAACCGGCCTTCCTTTTCAGATGTCTTGAGAACTGATCCCTTCTTCCCTCAAAGCTGCATCCCCTGTGGCACAGCCTCCTCCGTGTGTCCTATGTTCCATCCGGCCATTCTGCCCATCTGGTGTTGTGACAGAATGACAGGAGTCTCTGAAATCCTGACAGATCTTTTCCCTTTTTCCTCAATTGTCGCCTTCTTTACAGTTCCATCCCAGATGCTCTGTGGATGATGCGGCCTAACTGGCGTCTCCCCAAGGACTCAGGGAGCCCGATGCCCTGACTGCTTCTCTCTTCTCCTCTTCCGTGATGCTGGGGTTGGTGAGCTGGGGCTGCCCTCGTCTGCTGAACCTTTGAACTTGGGCGAAAACAGCAGAGGTTTATCCGCAAAGGTGGTATCTGGGTTCCTTGGGGTGCCTCGTTGTGGCAGTGGACTGGCCCCGGGCAGACTTCCTCAGGGAATTGTGATTTTTCTAGGTGGGGGTAATTATTTTATTTATTACCCATTTTTCAGGGTGAAGAATTTGTTCAATTTGCCTCAATTGTACCCGACGGTATCTGCTCTTTATTCTTCCTTGTGACTCGGCACAGGTTGTGACTGATGGTGACTTGGAAAGCTTCCACATGGGCACGAGGCATTTCCCGGTTGCTGGAACGTGACTGATCCTGTTCTTTGTGACATTACGGAATGATGGTGACAGCTACCATAGAGCCCCTTGCGCCAGGCTCTGGGCTAAGCACCTGACCCTTATAGTCCCATCTGCTCCTCACAACAACCGAGAGGTGGGTGCTGTCATTATTCTCGTACAGATGAGGCAAACAGAGGTTGACTTGCCTAGGTCACACAGCTAATAAATGCCTGAGGTTGGATGGGAACCTGGGATTTGCTGACTCCAGGCCAGACACCTGCCAATACGCTTCTGGAGAGTAATCGTGATATGTAAGTCAACCATGCAATAACCCAGTGCATGCTGTTTAGCTGGAAGGTGACTCCCCACCTTCTCTCCTGTCTCTACAACTCTCTAATTCTCTGCTGCAGATGTGGCACAGGGAAGGGCCTCCCACCCTGGGCCCTCACAACTCCCCATCCCGCCAGCCCGACCCAAGCAGAACTGGGAGATGTTCAGCAAGTTAAATAAAGCCCCGAGAAAGCCCCGAGGATGTCCACCTGGCTTCACTTGGCAGTCTGGAGCTGCAGCCTGGTGGCAGGGGCCCCTACGGGCCTCAGGCTGACCCCCCTGCTCCAGAGGCATCTCCTGCTCCCTTCTCTGAAGCAGGTGTCAGCTACAGGGACTTTCACGGGACTCTTTTGGCAAATGCTCGTCACCAGCAGATTACAAGTTGAACAAACATCCTGTTGCCTGGGGATACATGGTAAAGCCAAGCCTGGGATATGGCTCTCCCAGCACAACCTGTGAGCTCTTCCCACCTGAGCCAAGGCAGATTCCTCTTGTTGCTGTCATGGGACCAAAGATCCAGAGCTGGGAGGGACACTGGAGGCCATCAAGTCTGTCAGGTCATTTGGAAACTGAGACCCAAAAGGGGAAGGGACTTTCCCAAGGTCACACAGGTCCTAGGGGGATGCAGCAGGATTGGAGCCCAGCTCCTCTGGTTGCTCTGGCAATCAAATCCACTTCATGCATCCAAGGTCAAGGCCTTGCACTGAGCGCAGTGAGCCCAGAGAAGAGTGGACTGAGCAAGGGCGTGAACACTGTCTTTGGAGCATGTGAAAGGCTTACCCAGGGAGGAAGGATGGGGCTGGTTCTGCTTGTTCCAGAGGGTAGAACCAGGACCAGAGTGGCCAACTTTGGCTCCCATCCTGACAACAGGAGCCGTCCACACGGAGCACAAGCTACTGGAGCACAAGCTTGTGCTACAAGCACAAGCATGAGGTAGCAGGTACCCCCACCCAGGGCCTCCAAGCACATGCGGGCCCCCCTGCCCAGGGTCTCTGAATACAGGAGGGCTATGCTCTCTCATTGTTTCCATGGTGGGTGTGTTGGACAAGATAGCTGCTGAGGACCCTGCAGCTCCATAACCCAGGGAGCATCTCCAAATATTCTACGAGATGGGTGAACTGCAGCCCCATCGGCTTCCTGTCTTGCTGCCCTCACAGGGCTCCCCATGACTGGGGCCACTTTATATTTCCATTTCATGGGCTGTTGTGGCCATCAACTTCATCCCTATGGGCATCAAGCCACTCCAGCCTTAGCTGAGCTAGTCCTGAGGAAGCTGGCCCAGCCTGGGGCCTGGTCTCTGCTCGAAACCTTCCCCAGTCTCTCAAACCTCACCAGGACGACCCTCCAATCTCTCATTCTGTCCCTGCTTCCCAGACTCACTTGATCCTGACCTAGTTCACCAAACCCCCCTGGTGACTCTCTGCTTCCTATTTATAGAGTAACCTCAACCCCATTGAACAGAGCAGTCCAGCCTCTAAGGCAGATGGGAGGGGAGCATCAGCGTCTCCATGTCACAGGTAAAGCCAAGGCTCAGACACAGCAGGGCACCTGGCTCCCTCCCGCAGACACACCAGACATTGGCTGACACATCGTGAGCACCCCACACCCTCTACCAGGCCATCCTTTGGGGGGTGAGGGGGGCACACACTGGCTGGTGGAGGTGGCACACTCCTGACCCTCAGGACAGACCTGGCTTGTACTGTTTGCTACTTTTCTGATGACCTGTACCCCATTTCCCACCTTGATCCAAAGCTCCTTGGCTACTTTTATGCACCTCTTGCAATGCTGTACCTAGAACATGGGCCTGGCCAAGGGGGTCCTGGGGCAAAGGTCTGGGACAATCCACAGTGTGACCTAAGAGCTTGCCAGAACCCATCCAAGCTCCCAGAGGGGAACCTCCAGGGGCTGAGGCAGAAGCCTGGGGTTAGAATCTAGGTTTGCTGGCTGTATGGCCATGGGTCAGTCACCTAACCACCCAAATATGACCTTCTTCGTCTGTAAAGTGGGGATATGCCCCCATGCACCCTGGTGTGAAGAAAGGGGCCATGTATTTGGGAAGGCACCACCTAAGAGGGAGTGATTATTCTAAGAGGCTAAGTCCCCTCTGTTACATGAACATTTCTGGTGCTTGGAAGGGCAGAAAAGAACACTGGAGACAGTTCTGAGGCCCTCAGAGAAGACTGCCCTCGAGAAATGACCTGAGAGTGCATCCCTGCAGCTGGAAGAGGTTTTAAAAGTCATCTGCTCAACCCTTCCAGGCCCCTGGGGACCCAGGCACTCACTTCTGACTCGCCTCCATCTCCAGCAGAGCTGAGAGGGCGGACGTCCCCTTCTTTCCAACGGGGGGTCCTGCGGGCTCCAGGGAGTGGGCAGGGAGAGGGCCAACCATCTGCAAGCCTTTCATGGCAGCCCCTTTCTAGGGAGAGAGGAGGGGGAAAGGACATTAGCAGAGAGGGGATCCTCTGCCCCTTTACCCCCAGACCATTGATAGAGTAACCCTAAGTCCACCTTGTGAGCATGGTTTTACCCCAAGACCAACCCTCCTAGTGAGGAAAGCCATGCCCCCTGAAGGGTGCCTCTCTCTGACTCTCCTTAGCTCTCTCCCTCCCTCTCCTCTCTGCCTCCCTTCCTCTCTCTCCATCTCACAAACTTGTGCCATCTGTCTCCCTCTCCTGTGCAGTGGGAGATATCCCGACTGTAGCATCTGAAGCAGAGGAAGGGCCCTCTCCATGTCCCTCCCTGATAGGCGGTCACCGGCCATGCTGTGAAGGATAAAGCAGTCGCGGGGCAAGGTGGGAAGGCCCAGCTCACCCGTATCATGCGGTCTGAGCGATGCCGCCGCCGGATGCGATTCAAGCCCTCCATGAAGCGGATGAAGCCGTCGAGGAGCTGCCACTCCTCCTCATCCGAGCGCGGCTTGTCCCCGTAGATGTCACAGTGTGCCTCACCTTCAGTGATGCGCTTGGTGGCCGTGACGCACGCTGGGAGCAGCAGGAAGCGCGTCCTCCAGAACTTCAGTGACTCGATTAGACTACAGAGGAAAGACCCAGCATCAGCATTCTGGCCCCCAGCAAGAGCTCCCACCGACTCACCCAGTGTCCCCCAGGCACAAAGGCACAGCGTCTGGTTCTTAGGACGCCTAGGGCCAGAGGGGATAATCCCAGTCCAGCAGGTCTCATTTTACAAGGAGAGAAACTGAGGCCCAGAGGGATATGGAGACAGCTCCCCCAGGCCTGCCCCACAAAGTTCACTCAGCCCCAAGGCTGGCCGAGCAGAAGACGCACAACACGGGGGAGAAATCGCAAGGGACAAGGAGGCTAAACTGTCTGTGTTCTCCTCTGGGGAGAGGACACAGGGAGCCCCTCAGATACATAAGGCTGTTATCTACCCCAGGGGTCTGGGACCGAGGCTGGCTGGGCAGAGGGCCTGGGGGCGCTGCTGGGATGGACCAATCTCAGAAGAAGATTGAGAAAGAAGGGGGAAAGGAGAGGAAGTGATCTCACATACATGGGGGTGAAAAGGGGGCAGTGCCCGGGAAATAAGGGAGTAGGGAACAGATGGCGCATGACCCTCACCCTCATATGAGTTGCTTAGAGGAAGAACACACACACACACGTGCACAAAGACACACACACATGCACACACACATGTGTGCACACAGAGACACACACAGCTGGGTAGGGAAATCCATCTCCCCCAACCAGCAAAGGGCAGCATCAGTACAGCCGCGCTCCACAAAATGCATACTCAAAACAGACTGTCTGTAAGAGCTGCAGTTCCACCCGCTATCCTTCAGCCTGCTCTGGCCCCTGCCATGTTCACACCTGCCTGTGACCACCCCCTACCCCTGCCCCTCTGCTCTAATATCCTTGTATTTTCTAGTCTATCCCCTTGGCTTCCCTCCCCCCATGCAGGACAAAGCATCGCTCTGGGCAGGGCCTGTGAGCTCGCCAATGTAGGGAACCAGTGGAGGCCAAATGAGATGCTCCAGCCTGGCCTGTCGGCAGCACTGGAGAAACGCTGCCATGGTGACCATCACTGGCAGGTTCCCCAATCTCTTGGCATTGGCCCTACAGCCTGTGACCTCACAGAGTGGCCTGGGGGACCCCAAGACACAGTATCAGACATACGTCTTGGGGCACCCGAACCGTGCACATCTGCTACAAGATCTGGCTTTTTTTTTTCCAGTGTGGCAGGGAGACAGGGGCCGGGAGGGAGAGAACAGAAATGCTTGCTCTTTTTTTAAAGTTCAAAACAGAGACTTGCTGGGAGCACACAGAGACAGCCTTGCCTGGGGTCCCACAGCCAGTTTAAGGCAGAGGCAGGACTCTATCCCCCATCTTCCTGGACCCGTGGCCTGGTCTCTAGCCTCTCCTAATGTTCCCCTTCAGTAACCAAGAATAATCATTAATAATAATTAATTCACTCAAATGTGCCAACACACGAGACAAGTCTGATGCCAGGTATGATGCGCCAGCTCTGCAGAGCAGGCTGGCAGCCCCAGCTCTGGCCTGAGCAAGTTCCCCCTCTGCAGCAGAGGGCCAGCAGTGCCCTGCCCACAAGCACAGCACTGCCCATGAGCACAGCCCGGCCCACAGCTGACCTGAAGTCCTCAGAGCCTGCTGAGCAGATGTACTGGTCCAGGTAATTCCACTTGTACTCCTCCAGCCGCTCATGGGAGAACTCCACCCAGCAGGAGACAAACTCAGAGTCTGAGTGGGAGGGGCACAGGCTGTAGGCATAGTTGATTTGGGCCGACTCATAAGGGTACCTAAAAGGCAAGGGGGGCCATGTGAGCATGGCCTGAGCCATCGATCACCACTGGCCTCCCCCCGGGTGGGCAGGACCCTAGTCACTCACTTGGGCAGGTAGCGGGTGACAGTAATGATTTTGTCCTTCAGCGTCACTTTGTGGAAAGTGCGGCCCATGCTCAGCCAATACTGGTCTTCCTCCTCTGGGCGGTTTCGGGACACAAGGCCTAACAGGAGAAAAGGTCCAAGCGTTTCCTCTGACTCCAGCCTGGGAGGACAGACCCAACCCCAACATGGCAGGGCTGGGAAACTGTCCCAAGAAAATGTTACCAGATTCGGAGAAGACTTGGGAGAGTAGGAGAATGCAGGGACCTGAGCAGAGTCAGGAGGGCGCTGATCAACACAAGGGCCGAGCATCAATCCAGAGGAGCAATGCTGAAGCCGCCAGCCCTGCTGAGCCACAGGGGATGGGCCTGGAAGGGACACGGAGGCTGCGTGCCTGGGCTTCAGCAGGCGCTAGTTATCTGTTAAATGGACGGCACCTTTTACTTTCTACTGGCTGTGGCAGCAAAGGGGGAACAGAGAAGAAGCAGCCAAAACAAAAAGGATGCAAACAAGGGTCATCGAAGCCTTTTAAAGACAGTGTTCACAGGAAGCCACAAACCAGCAGGACGGCTTAGAAACCGCCATGCGGGATTCATTCAAGGCCTTGTATCAGAAGCAAGCTGCACAGAGCAGATTTAATTCCACACACAATCCTCTTTTTCTGTCCTACTTTGCATGTCGAAATGCTTGCTTCTTTTTGGGGGAGTATCTGTCCAGTCCAAAAGCTTTAAAAGCCTTACCCAAAAGAGTTATTTCCTGTGAAACTTGAATGACTATTTCTAAAGCAAACCAAAAATCTTAGAGGTTTAGACTGAAAAGAATAATAAACAACATGATAACAGACCATGAAAGGGATGGAAGGATCTTTAGTCAGCATGCATCCTTCTCCCCGGATGGTCCTTCCCTGGGAGGGAGTATATGCCCAGCCTAGCCTAGCCTAGCCTAGCCAGCCCAGCCCAGCCTAGCCTAGCCAGCCCAACCCAGCCTAGCCTAGTCAGCCCAGCCCAGCCCAGCCTAGTCAGCCCAGCCCAGCCCAGCCCAGCCTAGTCTAGCCAGCCCAGCCCAAAGAATGGACTGTCTAAAAGATGAATGGAAGACCCAGGGTTGGGTCAGCCACCCCTTGCCGGGGCAGCCAAGAGAGTCCATCATAAGTCTGGGTTTTTTAATCCGCATCCAGGCCTAGGTCAGGGGTGGGGAACCTGTGGCCTGGAGGCTACATATGGCCCTCTAGGCCCTCTCACTGAATCCAAACTTCCCAGAACAAATCCCCTTAATGAAAGGATTTGTTCTGGAAAACTTGGGACTCAGCCAAAAGGCCGTACCCAAGGACCTAGAAGGTCACAGGTGGCTTCGATGCCACAGGAGAACCTCATTGGGCCTCTGTCTGACCAGACCAAGCTGGAGGGCTGAAGGGAGCTTTGGGCACCACTCTAAAAGAAGGACAGGCAGGGATGAGCTGGACAGCGTCCGGCATCCAGGAGAGGCAGCCAGATGGATTTGGGGCCCATGTGGATCAGGAGGGAGACCTGGAGAGTTCAGTTTGAAGAAGGCAGGATTTAGGGGAGACACGAGAATTGTCAGCACACCTGACCTGGCAGCTGTCATGGGGAAGAAGAATGAGTTTGGTCTGCTGGGCCCAGAGGGCAGCAGCTACACGGATGGTAAGGGAGGCCTCCTTCACCAGGAGCTGTCTGTGGCCCAAAGTAGAGTGAGACCCTCAGGCTGCAGGTGGCAGGGTGGGGTGGGAGGCATCACACCCACAGGAAGGCTCTAAGCAAGGGCTGAGGCCCACCAGCCCAGGAGGGCTGTCAGTTACCGAGCACTCTGAGACCAAAGTGAGACAGGCCCTGCCTTCAGGGAGCTTATGTTTGTGGGGAATTCTCCTTACTCTCCAGTTGTGTTCTGTCCACTCCATGCCCTCTGACCAAAGGAAGAAGAAACAACACAGACTGGCCAATGATCAAGGCTATGACAGCAGTAGGGCCCATGGTGATGAGGACAAGATGGTGAGGGAGAGTGTGGGGAGCTACCGTCTACACAGGAGGTCACAAGACAGGATGGCATGCCAAGAGCGGGCAAGAAGATCTGGAGGATGCCTACAGAGTGGCATCCAGCCAAGTGCACTGAGGCCTCCTCCTGGCCCTTTGACCCAGAGATGGGAGGCCTGGCTAGCTTGGTAGAGGGTGGTCAGGACCCCCAAAGATGCTAAAACATGCCAAATGGCCCAATAGGCCTTGCCCCGCCACTGGCCAGAAGGGACTGAAGTTAAGGGAGGTCAGAAGGGAGCCTGAAGCCTGGGGGACAGAAGATATGGTCAGTCACTGCACAAACACCCAAGCCTGTCAGGTTAGCTCATTCTAGAACAGCCCTTCAAAGCCTTGGAGCCACACATCCCTAGTACCCGGGGTATCAGCAGCCCCTCGAAGTCATGAGGCCCCAGTACTTACTCTTCACTCAGTCATTCAAACCCCAAGTGTCTGCTTGGCTCTGGGGGACACCTTAGGCCCTGACGAGGCTCAGGCCCCTCCCTTAGGGGCCTTACGATCACCACCCAGAGAATTCTAACACACTGTGCTATGTGCAAGAGAAGCAATGGGCAACGGATGTGGAAGCAGAAACACGCCTGAGCTCTGACTCTGCCACTAACTTGCTGTGGGGCTGGAGGCAAACTTACCTCTTGTCTTGGGAAGGCCCTGGGCCAGGAGCACACAGTCCCTGCACTCGGGGAGCTGACAAACACCAAAGCACTTTGTGCCCAAGGTTCTCAGGACAATCTAGTTCCCATAATGAAGGGGTGGTGAGAACAGACAAGACAACCAAGAGAGACAGAGAGACGTAAAGAGACAGAGACAGAGAGACACAGAGGCAGAGACAGAGACAAGGACAGGGAGACATAAAGAGGAGAGAGGAAGAGAGACACAGAGACATAGAGACATAGAGAGAGGCAGAGATAGAGGCAGAGAGACAAGAGAGAGGAGAGGAAGAGAGACGCAGAGGGACAGAGGGACGGTGGAGGGAGAACAAGATAAAGATGGGGCGCTACTCACCACGGCTGTAGAGGGGGCTGCTGCTCAGAGGAGGGGCCACAGCTGGGTTGGCTTTCTGTGGCTTGGGCTGTACTATGATCTGGTAGCCCTGCATGAGACGCTGGCAAATGAACTCTTCAAACACCTGCTGGGCAGTCATCTGCATGCCCTCCTCATCCCTCCTGCAAAGACACAGTCATCCCATCAGGGCAGTAACAGCTCCCCCGCCAGGGGACTAAGGGGTTGGGCCGAGGTCCTCCGACACTGGGGTACCAGGGCGAGCGAAGGCAGGGAGTCAGCCCCACGCCAGGGCCTCTAACTCTGCCGTCCCCCTGCATCACCCCTCAGAGAGCCTGACCTGGACCCAGAAGTCCCGCGCATGTCTTCCCCTGGGCACTCTCTGTCCTGAGCAGTTAGTCTTCATGTCAGTGACCAACAGAGCCCCAGAATGTGTTGACGGTGGAAGTGGAGGTACGTATGAGCTCTTGTAAGAGGTTTATAAAAAGTAAGAATTAAATTTAACTACTATTTAATAGAAGATAAATTAAATTTAGATGGTGACCTATGACTGTTTCCATTGAAAAACTCAATTTTTCTTTCTTTAAAAAAAGAGTACACAATGAAGAGATGCACCAGCTTCCCAAGCCGTGTCTTGAGGACACGCTCCCGAAGGCGCCCCCCGCCAATGTGCCAGGGCACTTTATTTACAAATGTCATTTCAGCGGATCCTCACAACCACCCCAGAAGGCGGGTGCTGTTATGATCCCCATTTTACAGCTGAAAAACTGGGGCAGACAGCGGTTCCTGACTTGCCCAAGGTCACCCAGTTAGTAAGTGTCCGAGGCCAAATTTGAACTTGAGTCTTCCTGACTCCAGGCCCAGTACTTCATTTGCTGGACCCCCAATAGCCTCTAGACAAGAAAAAAAACCCACGACTAAAAGGGACTGAGCTGGGGGTTCTGCTATTCTTCTAGAGAAACCTAAAATCCAGTGTTTGAGCATTAACATAAAAAGGTTTCAAATAATGGTCATTTGCTTTATCTGCCTTAATGTGTATAGTGTCTCTTCCATTTCTAAGGACACTCAGAAAAAGACTGGACATTTTCTTTGCTTTTTGATTTCTCGTTATTTGGTGAAATGTTGTTTACAGGAACTGGGACCAAGCAGGTGAGGAGATGACTCAGAAGACTCTGGAGACGGGCTAGACCTCAGGTGGGGGATCTTAATTGCTAAAAGGGAGCCTCTGGATGCAGATGTATGGATTCAGATTACAAGAGAGACAAAGAGTGGTCTCATATCACTTTGGACCAGTTGGAACTCAAGCAGCCGCAGTTGCACCAGTTTATCTGACACCCATCAGTGTGTCACAGAAACCTTTTGGTTAAGCGCTGGATGAGAGAAAATTCGAAACTTTGTGACTTCCTCTAAAAACCACCTATGTTTTAAATGCACATTCTACGTCCTGAGACTATGACTGTGGGCATCAACTGCTTGGATACACGTCCTTTCCGTAAGACAAAACGCCCTAAACAGTTCAATTTGGGGATTGAGCTTGGCTGCATGAACTGAAAGGATGTCTCATGTACAATTTGAGACTCCAGTGCCCAGAAATCTGATGGCTTCATTTAGATGGCGTTTGCTCAGCCCTACGTACAATTTTAAATGTTTTAGCTTATATTGATTTAATGTGCAAGTTCTCCAAATTCCTCCAGAAACAGGTGGAATGGAAATACTTACTTCAATTAAAAAAAACCTAAGTTTTGCATGACTCCTTAGTTTTCCTGACAAGCCAGGTACAAACAGCCTTTTGCTTTCCGATTGATTTGTTGGTGGATACACAGAAGGAGCACAGCTCACGCCTTCCCACGAGCCAGGAACTGCGCTGACATGCTAAGCTCTGGGGATACCAAAGATGGGCCCAGCCCTCAAGGAGCCTACATTCTAATGGAGAGGACAAGGCACAAGCAGGGCCAGGAGACAAGGGAGCACAGCTGGCCTGGGAGGCTGGGTCAGGGCCCCCCAGACCATCCCAGGAGCCTCTGTGTCCTCACTTGGCATCACTCCAAGGAACAACCATCTGTACCAGGAAGCTTCCTGCTGGCCATTGGCCTCCTTTTCCAGGCATCGTCCTCAGAGGGACTGCCCTGGAAGAGCCCATCGCTGCCGTGGAGCTCTACATACAGTGCCGGCTACCCAGCTTCTGCAAAGGCGGCCTTTGAGCCCCTCACATCCTTAGAGTCGCATGCCCTTCCTATTGCTCAGGAATCTGACCTTCACCAGACATGAGCAATGCACAAGGTCCTGGGGCACCCAGGAACGGCAGCAAAGACGGGTGACACGTCATCTGCCACGGCCAAACCACGACGGCCTTGGTCTGAGAGGGGGTGGGGGCGTCGCTCATCTCTTCGCTGGGTGCGATTACATAACATGGCTTATATTTACACATCACTGTCATCACTGGGGGGACGGGGGTGTGTGGTGGCAGGGCACATCTCTCTGCACGGCCAGGTGGGTGCAGAACCCTTCCCTCACTGCCCCCTGAGGTGTGTGTCTCACAGCAGCATCTCCAGGTCAAAGGGGCAGGCAGCCCCTCTAAGTCTTGAAGATGGACTGTTGAGGACTCACAGCCACAAAGGAAACTGGACGGATCTTGCATCATATTTTCTGAAAACAAAAAAACCGCTTGATGCCAAAAGGCAACAGACATGAGGAAAGGACATAAGGGAAAACCCTTTGGGAAGACATCCGATCCCCAATCCCCACAGCAGCTGACAGTGATGCGTCAGGGAATGCTGGTAAGGGGAAGCCTGCCTCCCTCTTTGGCTGGAGAGGTGGAGGACTCCCAGGGCAGAATGGGGCATACTAGTCGTCAATCATGGCAGCTTCACTTAGCTGCACCTTTGGTACAAGAGGAATCCTACCAGAGGTGTGGGAGGGGAAGGATATCAGAGGAGCCAGAGAAGAACCAGTCTCCAGCAGGCAGGCGTGAACGAGCATGAGCCTGTGTGACATCAGCCAGGCCACGGGGCCTCACACACTCACCTGTCCACATCCGCCTCCGGGAGCAGGTCGTAACAGCCCTCCGTGTAGTCGTTCTGGAGGCCCTGGCGGTCTGGGAAGTAGTCGGTGGTGAGGGGCAGGCAGGCCGGAGTAGTGAGAGACTTCCAGTCCACTCCGACTGTGCAACAGAAGCCCGGCACTATGGGGGGAGCAGACAGCGTCAGAACTGCCGCAGGGCCCGAGGTCACGGGCGTTCCCCCACAAGGAACGTTTGGGGTGTAGGGAAAGGAGGGACAGAGCAAGAGAGGGGATGGGACGCCAAAAGGGGAGGAACAGGGGGAAGAGAGAGAGAGAGAGAGAGACAGAGCTTGTTAACCAGGGCAGCGCACGTGCGTAACCGACCCCTCATGCAGTGGGGCACTCAGCTAACCCTTGTAGACACTGGTCAGTTATAAGCTGCAGAGCTGCGAGGATGGCAGATTACACGGCAGGCCCCGGAAGCCAATGAGGAGCAGAGGCCAGAGGCCGCAGGACCAGAGCGTATTTGGATTCTGGACAGAGCAGTGGACAGGGCATGAACAGGAGTGATTGCAGAGGCAGCCACCCAAGCAACAGACCCGAGCAGGAAAGGGGGAGAAAAAGGGAGGGGCCCCGACAGTCCCAGGGCAGTCTGAGGGGCTCGGCCACGTGGGCTGGCCCAGAGCCCCCCGCTTCCAGACACCAGGACGTTCTGCTGGCAGCTAAAGATGAGGATGGGCCCTGAGTCCCCAAAGGAAGGGGACAAAAAAAGGCCACGTCTGTGCTTGGGAGTCCATAAAAGGGGCACACTTCAGGCAGGTTGTGGGTGGCTGTCAGGGAGCATCAGCCCCAGTGGCTCCGTGACCAAGGAGAGAGACCACTAACACCCCTCCCCAACACAGAGTCCAGGATGCCCCAAAACATATGCCAGAGAACCCCACTTTTGACACTTAAAAGCTATTACTGATTCTGGGAAAGTCCCCTTGCTTCTTTTTTTGGGGGGGGGGAAGGCAACTGGGGTTAAGTGACTTGCCCAAGGTCACACGGATCATTTTTTTGTGTGTCTTAAGTGTCTGAGGCCGTATTTGAACCCAGGTTGTTCTGACTCTGGGGCCGGTGCTCTACTCACTGCACCACCTAGCCACTCCTAGTCCCCTTGGTTCTTTAAGGCTGTCTTATCTGCAAAATGGGGCAACATGTCCCACACCTTCCTAAGAGCTGCTGGGAGGCTCATGTGAATGAATGGATGTCTGTGCTCTGGACCTGTTACAATGCACAGAAAAGCCGGGCATCATTACTAACATCCAAGGAACTTTATAAGCACATACTGGCATCATTTAATTAAACCCCTCAATAGCCCCAACAGGTAGGTTGGGGGTGGGACTGTTCCCCTGAGAGGCAGCAGGGGTCAGATGGAAAAGCATGGCTGTGGGCATCCAAGGCCTAGACTGAAATCCTGCCCACCTCTCCCTAGCACCTCATGGCTCTGGGTGAGTCCCTTTCCCTGGCAAGGTCTCAGTTTTCCCCTCTGTACAACAAGGGAGCCGTACGAGGTGACCTGGGAAGGGTCCTACAATCACAGGTGCTCAGACAGGCCCGGCCAGACGGCAAGGAGATTTGATGGGGTCCAGAGTCGCCGTCCCATCGGGGGAAGGTGGACGTGGCTAGGCTGTTCTAGGCCCAAGGGCCCAGTGCCTTCCCAGAGGCCAGGCCTCCGAGAGCCTCTGTTCTGCCTCTCTTAGCTACACTTGACGAGAGAGCAGAGCTTGAAGCTTCAGACTGTAAGCTCCCTGAGAGCAGAGGCCTTGTATCAGCTCAGCTCTGTGCCTCGCCAGCATCTAGCCCAGTGCTCTGCACGCAGCCAAGCTGTGCTGGCCTCATCTGGAGCATTCAGAAGAGCTAAAAGGCTCTAAAAATGTTTTCTGATGGACAAACATCCAGGCTCAAAGGCTGGGGGCTGTGTCCAGAGTCACCCCATAAGAAAGAAGCAAAGATCTTGGGTCCTGCTACAAAGCTATCCTGGGGCCTAACCCTGAGCCACAACAGTGACATGAAGAAAGGCCTCGTCACAGGCAAATGCACAAATTCCTATGCATTGCCATTTTTCTAACGAGTCCATTTTTAACTCCCCTAGGGCCAGGTCTGGGACGGCTGGACAATGGTCCAGGATTGCTTGGGAAGGGCTGGGACTGACCATGAAGGAAGGTCGGGCTGCACGGTGCCCCTGCTCTACCTTAAGCAGACGGCCTCTTTGACAGCAGGCGAGTCACCCTCCGCTGGACACCTGTCAGCTCCCTGTGCGCCAAGGAGGCCCCAGCAATGGGGCTGACGCACTTCAGCTCATCAGCTGCCCCCTCCACTGAACCTGTCCTGCTGCCTCAGACCGAAAGCCAGCCCTCCCCAGAGTTCTCTCCTTAGCCCATCACCCCCGTTGTACAGGGACAGGCCTTGCCTCTTCCCTTTCTCCTTCTCCCAACAGAACAGATGCTGTCCCTTCTAAGCTGCAAACTCTCCCTCACGGCTCCCTCTCAGCCTACGCAGTGATGGTGCCACCCCGCCACCTCCACCCTCACCACCTTCTCTGACTGGCTGCCCCCCCCTTACTTGGATCTGAAGAGGCAGATACGCTGTCGTCCAGGGAATCCTTGTTCTGGGTCCTGGATCCTACAGAGGGATGGAGACACTTGGCAGAAGCAAGCTGCACCCCTACCCCCCACCTGCCACATGCAACTCAGAGGCTCCTGGTCATCAGGGAGAACCTCTTCTGGGCACCGCCTGCCCCCACTAGAACATAAGCTCCCTGAGGACAAGGCTGGTCCTTCCTCGCACTGATGTTTGTAGCCCGGCTCCTGACCTACAGAGGACACACACCAGGTCCCTGCCACCTTGCCTTGCCTTGCCAAAGAAGGAAACAAGGCAACTGGAAGAGAAACGCTTGGAAGTCCAACCCAGCCTCAGACACTGACTGGACGTGTGACCCTGGGCAAGCCACTTCACCTCACCAAGCCCTGAGCCACTCCCTGAGACTTATCTACAGAGCAATGGGGGAGCTGAGCACGATGCTGGGGGAGAGAACTCTCACACCAGGAATCCCCCACGATCCTTCAAGCGAGGCCCCACAGAGGAGCCAAACGCAGTGTCTGGAGCCGAATGCTTCTGGACGCTTGGCGGAGCCCACATCAGCGAGAGGGAGGGATGCCAAGGGTTGGGGGGACGTGGCGGGCACGGAGGGTGACATCACTCATCTTCTGAACCATCCCCCCTTTCACATTCACAACCTGCTGTCTCAGCTAAGCTGGATTGCTGAGACCACAAAATAACGTGACTGGTGTTTTCTTAGCTGATTTGCCGCTCCCCCCCAACCTGCATGCAAGGTCAAGGTTTGGAGGCCAGGGGCTTTATCCTGGGTCCCCCAGAAGAGAGAAGGAGCAAACCTCCCAAGTCCTGATGCAAAGCTGTCCCCTGGGTCACACCACTACCGGCCTGACCCTGACCCAGGACAACGACGTGAAGAAAGGCTTCGTCACCGTCAGACACACATTTCCATTTTCCTCAAGATGATCCCACATGACATCCCTGTGTCTTCCATGGATGGCCTGGCACCTCGAGCCGCTATGGGGGCCTGGGTACACGTGGTGAGGTGATGCTGAGGTCATCAAGATCATCCCTCACTCTACAGAGGCCCCGGGGGTCACAGGTCACAGAGCTGGATCCTCACACCAAATCTGCCCATCAATCCTGTGGTCTCCTTCAAAGCCCGACGCTGCCAAATCCCCGCTACGTCTCCAGCAAACCAGTGATGAACTTCAGAGGCTCAAATGCACACAACCTCCCTTCAGAGGAAGTGCAGGACATGAGAGCTGGAAGGGGCCCGATCTCGGAGGCCATCTGGCACCCCTGGTATGTGGCCATCTACCCCAACTGAAGCCCCCGCTGGGAGGGAGCCCACGGCTGCCCAGAGCGAGCCTAAATGTGCCTTGTCACAACACCCCTGCCAGCTCCCAGGAGCAGAGAGCAGGCCCTTCCACGAGCAGGTTTCTCCCCCCCAGGCTGAACAACCCCAGCTCCTTCCACTCATGGTCTGCCATCAAGCACCATCCTGGCTACTGGTCCTCCGGATGTGGACTGCCCCAAGCGGAGGAGGCCGCTGGGGATGGTGGGAGGAGGCGGATGCTGTCCCAGGCAGAGGAGTCCACCCTGGATGCAGTGCCCAAGCCAGGACCACCAGCCTTGCCACCTGCCCCATCGTGCTAAGGACACACACAGGAGCCACGAATCCCACACGTTCTTTCTCCAGACACATTTCTCAAACTTCGCTTTCCCATCTTGTGTTGGTGAAGCCAGTTTTTCAGACCCAACATTTATACAGAACCATTAGCTTATTAGACCGGGCGCAGGGCTGGCCCTCTTTGGACCTGACTTGGTGAGGTCTCCTGGTTTCTCTGAGAAGCCGCCATCTCCTGGCAGTAGCTGGTATGGCAAGCGAAAGCCTGTATCCTGAGAGCTGGTATTTCTACAGCACTCACATGCCTGGCACTGTGCTAACTTGTTTGGTTCTCGCAACAATCCTGGCAGGTGGCTGCTGCTATTATCTCTGTCTCAGAGTTGGGTAAACTGAGGCAGACAGGAGCTAAGTGACCCGCTCCAGCTAGTAAGTGTGGGAAGGTGGATTTGAACTCAGATCTTCCTGACTCCGTGCCCAGAAGCAGCGGAGGGACTGCAGACCAGCTGGCCAGCCCTGAGCCCTTGGTGCCGAGTCTGCAGGCTGGCACTGGGGAAGCCAGGAGAATCATGGAGTCGGGAGGGCAGGTGGCAAGGGACACTTTGTCTATACTCTCTAAGAGGAATGTGAAATGTCTCCAAAGCTCCCAGGTGACCGCAGCCGCCAGACCCACGCAGACAGTGCTGGGCACATTAAGCCAAGTGCCAATGAAGAAAAGAAATGCAGCCTTCCCTTTGCCGGATTCCCCCTTTCTTGCCCCCAATCCAAGACTCTCCATCTGCAGTCACTTAAAGACAGAGCTGTTGTGTGTCTCTGCTGCTACCTGGTGTCCAGTGGGAAAACTGGCAAATAGCACTGTCTTCTCTGGTGGCTAGTCAGTCTGGGAAGGGGGACACAATGGCTCTGGGGGATGCCCAGTAAGCAGTGGGGGGGGTCCCGAATGAGGCTGGCTTCCTTCACGGGAGACAGCACTTAGCCGTGCCTGAGCACCCACAGATCGTGGGGGCCAGGCTGGGGTACAGGTCCAGAGATTTCACAGAAACCACACCAGCTACGCCACACAGGCGGTCCACAGCCCACGCTGCCACAGTCCCCTCCAGGCCACCTGTCCTCCCCATCCCACATGCACCCTGACTCTCAAATCTGGCCCCCAAAGCGGCCCTGGACTGACTGAGCAGCAAGCCAGTCAGATCCAAAGGAAATCTCTAGGGCAGGGCTTCGGGGAGCTGTGAACCTGGGTGGGAAAAACTTTCTTTTCACAAACTTCCAACTGAAATCGAAAACTTCCTTCGATCATTTAAAGATGCGTCTCTGAGAAGACAGGGAAGCAGGGCCAGGAGAGAGGGTGGGGAGCCCCCCTCCTCCTTGGCCCTACTGGGGGACACCTTATCCATGCCTGGTAGGGGAATGCTATTGAGAAATAAAGCTGGGAATGGAAGGCTATGAGATTCTGTGATTTAGATAAAGACATGATTGTCCCAAGGCACAGAGCAGCAGGTCCAGCCGTCACAAAAGCCCAAATTCAAATCCAGCCTCAGATACTTAGCTGGGTGATCCTGGGTAAGTCACTTAACCACTGCCTGTGTCAGTTTCTCCATGTGTAAAAAGGGAATAAGACACGTCCCAGGGACATCATGAGCATCAAATGAGACCATATTTGATAAGGGCTTTGTGGACAGCCGACACACTGGATAACCGGGCCACCCTCCCAAGAGGCAGTCGAGACTGCAGGGCCACTGGGCGTCTGTACCCCTGGGCGTTAAGTAAATGGCCCCACACCCTCAATTCAGTAAGAGAGGCACTGTCTGACAGGCCCGGGTGCCTTCTCCCACAAACACTAATTTCTGCCCCCTTTTCAAGCCAGCTCAAAGCTGCATCTTCTAAGAGGTTTCCCCAACCCACCCCCCACCTGCACCCTCTCTGCGGGCTCAGACCCCCTGGGTGGCCCCTGCTCTGCCCTGCTGGAGACAAATAGGGCACACAAGGGTGTAACAAAAACTTGTACTCCTGGAAGAGGCAGACTGAGCTTCCAAGAAATTCAAAGAGCAGCTTCAAGTGTCCTGGCAGCCAGGCGACAGACACACTTTGGTCCCCAGATCCACGCTCACTTCTTTTCTTTTCCATTCAAGACACAGAAGAAGGCAGTGGCCTGGCAGTAGGAAGGACAGAAGGGGCCCAACCTCACACCAGCTTCCTCTCTGCTACCAAGAGAGACAGAAGGTTTGGAGACTCCGGGCCTAGGGCCGGAGAACAGGCGTGGCTCTGGCCACAACCACATGTGGCCTGTGCCTGGGTGGCAGTGGCTGCACACTGTGAAGAGGAGGGGCCAGCTGCCTGGTCAGGCCCCAGGCATCACCCCCATGCCTGGCTCCACGGCTGGGGCCTCTCCTAGGCCTCCAGGGCCACAACCACGTCAGGGCAGGCTCTTCCAGCGTGTGACCAGGCTGTCCTTCTCCTTGAACCATGGGCTGAGCATGCGACTTTCTGGCTCTCTCCGTGGCCTGCTCTGTGACTTCCTGAGGGTGGGATGCTCCCAGAAGGGAGCGAACTATCTGCCAGTGCAGATCACCTCCTTCCCTGCCAGCTGAAGCCTTGGCAAGGCTTGTGTGTGGCTGAGGCCAGGCTGGACACCTGAGGGCCTCGTTCCAGGGATATGGGTCACACACCTGAAGTGCCCAAGAGGGGATCTGAAGCCAGATCTCCCTGACTGCACAGCTGGCAGCCTCTACAGCATCTCCACAACTCCTGTCCACTCCAGCAGTCTGGGTGCCTCCGCCCTTACTGGACTAGCATCTCCTAGAGGGCTGGGCTGTGTCTGCATCTCAGCCAATGTCCAGCTCAGGGATCCAGGAAACCAACAGTGCCACCACAGCGGGCATCGCTGCTCCCCAGGATGCAACCTCGACTCTCCCCGGCCGGTCTCCTCTTCCCCCTAGTGGGATGCCCTCCCCCTTACTTCTGCTCACTATCCATCCCATTCTGATCTTCCACTTAGAGAGGGCCCGGGGGGGGGGCCCTAACATTCAACGCCTTCTCATTTCAGGATTTGTTGTCTGCGCCCCCTCCTTCCTCTGATCCTGCCTCCACTCTGGTACAGGCCTGGCCTCTGGCCACAGCTGCGGGGGGAGGGAAAGCTCTGCTACCAAAGGGATCCTGCCATAATGCAGTAGGTCTGCACCTGCGTGTCCTCCCAGCCCACTGAACCAACCCCCTCAGCTCCCCATCTATCACCTCCGGGACCAAACATAAGATCCTGCATGACTTGCAAAGTGCCCCAATACCTTCCCATGCCAAACTCCCTCTCCCTCCACCACCACATCTCCATCAATCCAGTGCCACTGGCCTGCTGGCAGTGCCTCATCTCCAGACTCCTGGCATTTGCACTGGCTGTCCCTCATGCCTGGTGCTCTTTCCCTTCTTCTAGGGCTTCCTTCAAGTCCCAGCTAAAGCTCCCCCTTCTCCAGAGAGCCTTTTGCAGCCCCTGTAATTCTGGCACCTTCCCTCTGGGGTCTTCTCCAATCTGTCCCGCCTATAACTGTCTGTCTGGCCTATAACAGCTGTTCCTACACTGTCTCCCCCCTTAGACTAGGAGCTCTCTGAGGGCAGGGACCATTGTTTGCCTTTATATGTCCCCAGGGTTTAGTGCAGTACCCAGAACACAGTAGGTGCTTAATGAACTCTAGCTGTCTCACATCCCAACCAGCCTATAAGCTCCCAGTGGCCGAGGACACATCATGGCCTCCTCCTGCATCTACAATGTGGCAGCTGCAAGCAACTAGCCAGGGCCCACTGAGTAACGGCACCCACGCGACCACCCCAACACCTTTCTCATGGCCCATTTATGAGCCCCAGTACAAACACAGGGCTGCTGCTAACTGGGTCACCCTCAAGCATGGCGCAGAGTCTAAAGATAGTCACGGATGGAATCGAGTCCTGGTTGTCTCATCTCGTGTCTGCTCCCGCCTGCTGGCCAGTTACCTGCACCACTGTTGCTCAGGAGACGGGCAGAAAACTCGTTCGTTCCATTGAAATTCGGTAAGGACGCGCCACCCCCAGGCTGGCGGGAAGGGAGGTGCCTGTGGAGAGCAAAGGGCCGGCTGTCAGGCTGGGCAGAGGGGCAGCCCTTTCAGCCTGAGGTGTGTCTGTCCCTGCACACAGTAGGCCCTTTAAAAATACCCACTGCACTGACTAGCCGGTGCCCGACATCGTAGCACTGGCAGAAAGACCCAAGCCCTGCCTGCCACTCATCCCAATCACCTTCTCAGGCCTTCCCTGTGGCCAAGCTCATCCCTCAGGACACACAGTGGGGGGGAGAGGAGAGGGGGATCAGGACCCCCAGCCTTCTCTAAACCAATAGTCCCGGTGAGGACATAAAACTTGGGCGAGAAACCCTCAGGAGGAACAGAGCAGAGAGTTAAGCCAACGTGCTGGAGACAGCACAGACCTAGAAAGAGCTACGGGAATGGTCTTGGGCAGAGAGAAGTGGGCTGGTCGCGCAGCAAGAGCACCTGACACATGACCAGGGCCGGCCCAGGGGCTCCAGCCTCTGGAGAAATCACAGAAAGCCTCGGGCACGTGGGGCGTACGGTCCTCACAGGCACCACAGGTTGGGGGCGAGCAAGCATTGCAGTCAGCACAAGAGGGAACATCCTGAGCATCTCAAAAGCTGGTTTTCCCAGGCTGGGATGTTCCCTCCAACAGTGCCAAGGGAAGCCCCCGGGGGGGGGGGGTCTCAGAAGAGGATGTGCCGGTGGCCGTCCTGCTGGAGGGCAGCCTCTGCCCACCCAGCCAGGGTTCACAGCTGGGTGAGATGTGCCCTGCCTCGGCCTCTATGGGCACCAACACAAATAACCTACATGGAAGCCCCACCACAGCCCCACCAACCCTGACGGCCCTGCAGAGGGGATCAGCTTTCTCATTCAGAGAAGACTGAGGCTCAGATGGGTAGGAGGATGGCCACAGAGACCCCAAAGTCAGAGCAGCCTCCCTCTTGCCCTGGGCTTCCGGGACCCCTTCCAGCCCTGGCTCAAACCTTTCCACCCTGGACCCCACTCGGGATTATCAGCCATTTCAAGGTTCAGCATCTGCTCTGTCCTCCGTCCTCTAACCCCGGGGCTTGGCACAGTGCCTGGCATAGAGCGGAGCTTAATAAATGCTCTCAGGGATTGGCTCTGCCTGGCCACACGCACACAGCCCCGGGGAGCTGCTCACCTTCTCCATGGGGAGCCGGGGAGGAAGGCAGGGATAGAATGTGGGACTTGGAGCTTCAAAAACAGACGCTCAAAACTGTTGTACATGTAACTAGGAGAAAGGAAGTACTGAAGACAAAAAAGGGAGCGAGCATTTATGAAGTGCCTACTATGTACACCCCAGGCACGTTACCGGCATGACCTCATCTGGTCCTCACTACAATCCTGGCAGGCAGGTGCCGGCACTGCCCCATCTTACAGATGAGGAAACTGAGTCAGGCGGGGCAGTGGCCCTGGGGCCAAAGTATAATATATTCTGCTCTAGCCTTTCACTTTTGACCTCTGTGTGTGTCTCTCTTCTTCACACGTGCTTCCTGTAAACACCCTGTTGTAGGATTCTGGCTTATGATCTCTCTTCTCTGCTCCCATTACATGGAAGCATTCATCCCATTCACATTCAGTTATGGTCACTGTGTATTTCCCTCCATCCTATTTTATCCCCTTTTGCCCAAATGAGAAAGGCCTTTCCTAAAGTCCTAAATTATCTTAAACTGGAAAATTATTTGACTCCATCTTTTTTCAGGCCGTGGTGGGGGGCGCTCCCTAGGCCCAGAGCCCTGGTTTTCCAGATGCCAAGCAGGAGCTTCTTCCAAAGCTACCAGCGATGGAGAAACTGAGAGAAGCAGGGAAGTCGCCGTGGGCCCCCAAAGACGAGCGACCCAGACCCCAGGCCCAAAGGCCAGCAAAGCAGCCTCCTGACAGGGAGAAGAGGACAGAGCTGGGGGGTAGCTGTCGGGGGCCCTTTACCACCTCCTGGCTCATCCACTGCCAATCTTCCACCGTAAGAAGAATTTACACAGTCTTTGCTCACTACTAGGAGGCCGGACCAGGGTTGGGGGTGTCTAGCCCAGGACCAGGGGGCCAACTATCCAGGCTTGTTAAAAGGGTTTTGTTATTCCTTTAAATAGTGGAGGGAGAAGAAAGAGAGAGACAGAGACAGAGACAGAGACAGAGACAGAGAGAGAGAGGAGAGAGAGACACAGACAGAGAGACAGAGAGAGGGGGGAAGGAGGAAGGGAGGGAGAGAGAGAAAGAGAGACAGTGACAGAGAGAGAGAGGAGGGAAAGAGACGGGGGGAAGGAGGGAGGGAGGGAAAGAGAAATACAGACAGACAGAGTCAGGGAGAGAGAGGGAAAGAAGGAGAGATGGAGACAGAGACACAGAGAGAGAGACAGGGAGGGAGGGAGGAGAGGGGAAGAGAGGAAGTTGCTGAGGGAGAGGAAGAGGGGAAGAGCCAGTGAGAGAATAAATGTCTGTTCGTTGAAAAAGAAAACAAACAGACAAATCAATAAAGCAGGTTTGAGGCAAAGACCCCATCCCCTCCAAAGGCTCTGTGACAGGTCCCCTATATCTGTGCCCATATGGCTTCTAGCCCCGCCTCTCGGCTGGCATTACTCCAATGCCCAGGTAGCTGCCAAGCCTGGGTGCACGGCAGACAGAGCACTGGTCCCGGAGTCCAGAGGACCTGGATTCAAATCCATTCTCAGACCCTTCCCAGCGGTGTGACCCTGGGCAAGTCACTTCACCCTGTTTGCCTCAGTTTACTGATCTGTCAAACAAGCTGGAGAAGGAAATGGCCGACCCCTCCAGTGTCTGCCAAGAAAATCCCAAAAGGGGTCTCAGAGAGTCAGACCCAACTGAACGACAAAAGGGACTGAGGAGGGCTTCCGGGAGCCTCCAGAAGCTGGGAAGGAAGTCTGCGCTGGGTCCCCCCGAGGGCAAGGGTGGTGGCAAACACCATGGACTTGCTGACTTCTCTGCTGTCTCTGGGCCCCAGGACCCGAGTCAGTCCAAGCCCGTGTCTCTGACAAGAATCCTGCGCCTCTGACAAGGATCTTGTGGGCGGGTGGCCCCCAGGCTCTGACCTTGGGTGCTCCTCTCGGGCCCCTCACCTTCCCGCAGCTTCATGATATGCCAGCTCCAGCAGCTCTGCAGATGAGTGGGTCAGATCCCGCTGCCCCCTGCCCTGGAGCTCTGCCATGTTCTGGCGGGTCTGGTGATGGATCTGGATGGCTTCTCCTGATGGACCTGCGGGACAAACAGCCAATGGTCAGCAGCTCACCACATGGCACATCCCAGGGCTTTTAGACCACTGCTCCTTCCTTGCATAGCCCCCTCATTTTTCAGGCCTTTGTACGGTTGCTCTGGCCTCAAACTCAGCTGATCCTGCTCCATGGTCCCCACAGCCTAGGCAACAACTCATGGCGTTTCTTAGTCCTGACCCACTGCCCCCCCAAGCCTCTGTCCTTGGTGACCCCTGCCCCCTCCAGGACACTCTCTCTTAGCCAAGTCTCAAAGAAGCTGCCATTTAAGTCACACTGGGATAGCTGGTTCAGCCTGCACTTCCCCTGTCTTGTGAGCAGGTGCCCCCTGGGCTCTGCCTTACGCCCGTGGACAGGCCTTTACTGGACTGGGCCCTGGGTACCTCTCGTTTGGTCATGCACACCAGCCTCCTCACTGGCCTCCGGTCTCTCCCATCTCTGGCCAATTCTCAGGGACACTCACACCATTCCCCACCCCCAAAACCAAAAAACTTTCCACAGCCACCTCTCAAGGAACACAAACTGTCCCAGTACAAGCCACGTGCCTACACATGAAAAGAGGAAGCAGAAGACAGAGACCAAGCTGGGCCAGGTCTGAGGTGAGGGTCCCGGAAGCAAAGGGCAAGCCAGCCCTCAAGGGAGAGGACTGACAAGGACTGGCCTTTAACGGATCTCACACCAATCCAGGGACTAAAGCTTGAAGGGCCTGGGCCCCTCCCTGCCTCAGGGCCCTCTCTAGTCATCCTGATCTATATCTGGCCACTGGACCCAGATGCTCCAGAGAAGACAGTGAGGATGGGGACTGCACAGCCCTGACTCCCTTAAACCCAAGTCACTCACATGACACAGCTTCCCCTTCCCGATGCCATGGTCCTCTCAGATAACAAAAGACAAACTACAAGGGAGAGAGGACGAGGTCTGGCAGGGGCAGCTGGGGGCTTCTGAGGGTGAAGCAGTCCAGGGCTCCGTGAGGGGGTGGGAAGGGACAATGGGATAGGCAGAGGCCTCGCAGAAGAGCCAGGGGCTGGGGGCAGGGGAAGGACCAAAGAAGCAACAGCTGCTGACAGCCTGTCAGCCCCTGCCTTCAGAGTGGGATGCATAGCGGGGACCCAGGAGGCGGGGCCAGGGAGGGGACCTCAACAGCAAAACTGCTCCTGCCCTGGAGAAAGAGAAGGGCCAGCTCAGCCCAAGGCTCCCAGGCTCACTATGGCCATCCACAGCACAAAGCCTGCCATGAGATCAGAGGAGGGAGGGAAGACCTGGTCTGAGGACCCCAGAGAAGGCCTCGGGGCCTGCAGCTCCACCACCCCACACCCCAGTTCTCTGAGCCTGGGTCACAGGCAGGACACGAAGATAAGGAATGGGGCACGAGGAGACTAACCATCCAAGCTTCAGAAAATTGGAGACAAAGGAGGTGACGACCCCCACGTTCTCCACTCAAGTCTGGGTGCACATCCCCTTCCTTAGCCCTGCTGTGACACCTTCAGGAGATGCTCCCCAATCCCCAGGACAGAAGCCTCCACAGCAGGGGCTGTGGCCTCACTCCCAGGGACACGTGACCAACAACATGGGCGTGGGAAGACGACCAGGTCACACCCTGCCCAGGCCTCCCTTCCACATCAAATTCCCCTGCTCTGTCCCTTTCCAAACCAAGCTTCAGCCCCTAAGCCAACCTCCACATGGAGGCCCTGGGAAGGTTAGACTCCATACACCTCCCTTTTCCCCCAGGCACAGCGCAGCAAAGGCCAACAGATGCCTCCCTCCCAATGAGGCAGCAAGGCAAGGGTCGCTCTCAATGTCCAGGGAGGTAGATGGAGGTTCAGTGTGGGCAAAGGCCCTTCCCACAGTCACATGGCCAGTGCCCGAGCTGAGGTTGAGGTCCTGCCCTCAAGAAGCTCATGCTCTCATGACTTATTGATACTCCACTATGCCCTGGATCTCTCCACACATCTGTCCTACCTCCCTACGCCACTGTGAACTTCCTGATGGTGAGGCCCAACCCCATCTCCCATTTCCACCGTCTAGTGCAGGCCATACACAAAGTAGGCTCTAGAGAAAGACTTCCTGAAGCTAGAACCAGGTGAGCTGAAGGCCCCTGAGAGGCGCCATAGAGGGCAGGCCCCCTGGAGGCAGCGCTGAAGGAAGAGGAAGGGGCCAGGGTCTTGGTGGCACAGGAGGAGGCGGTGGCACGGAGCCCACAGTCCCCCTTTCTCCAGACTCACCCACAGGGAAAGTGTGCATCCACCTCCTTCTGTTGGACGTCAGCTTCATGGGCATGCGAGAGGGCGCAAAGGGGTTAATCAGCGCTCGCTGCGGCGCATAGCCTCCAGGACGGATGTGCAGCATGGACTCAGCGCTGCCCACGTGGAACCTCCCTGGAGCACTCGAGTCCCGCTGCTGGGTCTCCATCATATTCTCCAGAACATCTGCACGTCACCACAGACAAGCACAAGGCAGGGGTGAGAGCAAGACACGGGGACACCTGAGACAACCGACCCACTCCCAACAGTCAGAGACAAAGAAAGACGGGATTTCAAAGCCGAGGCCCAGAAGGGCAAGCTTGGGCTTCTACCAAAGTGGACTAAGTCTTTCCAACTTAGACACGCTCAGAAGACTGGGGGATAGAACGAGCCATGAACCAAGGTCAGAGAAAACCTAATGGTCCCAGCAGAGGGAAGGGCAGCGCTGGCCATGGAATCAGAAGACCTGAATACAAATCCTGCCTGACACATGCCGGCCCACAGAAGAAGGAGGCTGCTTGCCCAGTTTCTCAGGGTTGGTCATGAGGAAGTGATATACCCTGATCATTGAAGATGCCCGTGCCCTGGCACTCCTAGACCTCCCAGCCCAGCGCCTCACCCCGGCCGGTCCCAGCAGCGCTCCTGACTGACCTCGGGTGCTGGTGTAGCCGAGGGAGCTGCTGACATCATACTGGTGCAGGTGAGTGTGGGGGATCAGCAGGATGTGGGAGCCTTTGCCCAGAGAGCTGTCATCTGAGGCCTGACTCCTCACCTCCTCCGGGGGGAGGGTGCGACTCTGCACCGACGGGCTCGAGGACACATCGAAGGAGCTGGAGCTCTTGCGGGCCTGGCTCTCTCGCTCCCTCACAGACCTGGCAGCCCAGAGAAAGGAAAAACAAGGGGCGCTTGCACTTACAAAGGCAGAACTGAAAAGGAGACAGGTGGCACAAGGGTCATTATCCTAATTTTACTGATGGAAGAAAGAGGCCTGAGAAAGAGGCCTCAAGAGTTAAAACGACTCGCCAATGGCGCCACGGCTGCTCAGTGGTGCACTGGGATTACACGGCCTCTCACCCCATCAGGCTCTGCCCTTGGGCTTTAGGACACGGCGGGCGCAGCACCCACCGTTTCCCAGAGAGCTCGCCTTCCTTCCTCTTGGTGAGAAGGACTAGAGCTCGCTTCCTGGAAATTCTGAAAGCATGCTGAGATCCCCAGGTGAGGAAAAAGGTACACCCACCCCAAACGGCGCCCCAAAGACCCACAACAGTGGTTCAGAGCTTGAAAAGGGCTCGTCACCAGGATACACACACACACACACACACACACACACACTCTCTCTCTCTCTCTCTCTCTCTCTCTCTCTCTCTCTCTCTCACACACTCTCCCTCTCTCTCTCCTTATAAAAAAACATCAGCTTGAGGACCAGAGGGAAGAGACACGCTCATGCACGCTCATGGTCCCATGGCTGGTGTCAGAGGAGGGATCTGAAGCTCTCCTGCAGTCTCTGCTCCACCAACAGCTACCCTGGAGAATGAGTCCCCCCCACTTGTCCCCCCTCCCCCAGCTGGCTCAAGGTTACATTCTCACCTCCCAAGCAGCCTCCAAGGGCATCTCAGGCCACACAATGGCTTGGAGCCAGGCAGGCTCAGGGACAGAGAGTCCCACCCTCCACACCCGGATCTCTCCCTCCCCAGGTGTGACCACTGCAAACGCAGAAGAGGACCTGAAGGTGGTGAGGCGCTGGGCGCGGGCCGGGCCGGGCAGCCTGAACACTTGGGCATCGTAGGCATCGTAGTCCACCTGGATGGGCAGGGCGTTCTCAGATTCCTTTGGGGTCCCAAGTGCTGAAATCCACAACAAAGGACAGATGAGGAAACCCCAAAAGTGAGGCTCTTCTTCTGTTGGGTCCCTAAGAACAGAACCAGGAGAGGGAGGCAGCCGTGCAGACAGCAGGCTCAGCTGGGCTAGAAACAGGGGCATGGCGTCCCAACAGGAGAAGCAGACCACCCCGGGGGGAGCTGGGGTCCCTGTCACAGGTGGTCTTCACACAGGCCACATGACCACGGCGAGGTCCAGAGTGAAGCAGACACCCTCAGAGCTCCCTCCAAAGTGCAGAGCCTGTGACCCGTGCTTCCTCTCCTCTCCTGGGACACAGTGCCTGGCACAGAGTGCTTAATGAATGTGTACTGACTCTTTCATGAAAAAGTACAATTCTTGCCTGGGCTCTGATCAATGAAGCACATGGCGTCCTGGGAGCAGGGCCGGGAGATGCTTCAGTGCACAGTGCGGGGGCTGATCCCAGGACACAGCATGCTTAAAAAATTAAATTAAAGAGGGATGAAAGGGGCCACTAGGGGGCGCCACAGTGCACAGAGCATAAGGCCTGGAGTCAGGGAGACCCGAGTTCAAATCCAGCCCCTGGCACTGCCTGGCTGTGTGACCCTGGGCAAGTCACCGCACCCTGTCTGCCTCATCTGTAAAATGGGCTGGAGAAGGCAACAGCAAATCCCTCCAGTGTCTCTGCCCAGAAAACGCCCAGATGGGGTCACAGAGAGTCAGACACGACTGAAATGACTCAGCAACAACAACTGGGGGCTCCAGTGTTTTCAAAGGCAACAGAAGAATCAGGTCCAAGAAATACTTACAGGTATCCCGGCCATTCTTTGTCTTTTCAGTCACAGGCTGGAAAAAATGAAACAAGACATGAGGAGGAAGAAGGGTGAAGCTGAACAAAGAAAGAGTTGCCTTTCACAATGTTTGTTTTAAAGCGGCGCCTCAGATGAACCACTCTCCATAAATCTCCACAGGACGGGGACACGCTGAGGAGCAGGGCGACGCTCAGCCTCCATCTGCTGCAAGGGCCCTTCCAAGCAGGAC
This sequence comes from Pseudocheirus occidentalis, assembly GCA_028646575.1. NCBI lineage: Eukaryota > Metazoa > Chordata > Mammalia > Diprotodontia > Pseudocheiridae > Pseudocheirus > Pseudocheirus occidentalis. The sequence goes on along the minus strand of CM053594.1, from coordinate 9,432,760 downwards.
AAGAAACTTCTAGAATCCTAACTGACCCCTGAAGCATCTGCTGAGACTACTGGTGTTGGTGTTCAATTCTGGAAATTATCATTCATTTAAGTTAAAAGTTTTCAACATTCACTTGTAGAAGAGTCTGAGTTCCATGTGTTCCCGGCTCCTGAGACAGCATGCAATTTGAAATAGGCTCTACATGTAACAACTGTATTACACATGTGGAAACTATAATTCTTAAAAACGGATTTCAACTCAAATCCCCTAGCCAGGGTTAGATACAGGACTTAATCAGGGTAGGACAGCAAGTCTCAAAATTTGGGGTCTCAGGACCCCCCAAAAGTTCTTATTTACCATAAATATTCACCACACTGGAAATTAAAACTGATAAAATTTTAAAGTATCACTCAATTCATTTAATAACACTAAGCTCATTAAGATTTTTATGTTTTGCCCTACCAGAAAGTCAGAGGAGTGATGGGGGAGAATATAGGAGAGGGCTGACGGGGGGAGGGGTATACAGTGAGATCGCTGTTTTGGGGTGGTGGGCAGGGGAAAGACAGGGAGAAAATTCGTAACTCAAAATCTTGCAGAAATGAATGATGTAAACTAAAAATAAACAAAAACGGATTTAAGATTTCATATTAACATAGCCTATTTATGTCAACATCTCACATTAACATAAAGAATTTTAATGAAAAATAATTATGCTTTCCAAAACAAGAAACACTTTGTGGGAAGAATGGCGCTGTTTTTACATATTTCTGTAAATCTCCTTCATGTCTGGCCTGATGGAATATGGCCAGCTTCTCCTATAAGCTTCTGCCTTCGATCACATTCAGTGACGTGCTCTTCTGAGGGTAGCATACATAGACTTCAGGTCAGAAAACGGAGGAGTATTTTAACAGACAAATATCACCCAGGCATTACCGTGAAAGTGATTCTGACCTCAGGGAAGGGTCTCAGGGACCCCTGGGGATGCGGAGAGCACACTGTGAGAACAGCGGCGGATGAGAGCTCCCAAAGGACAACCCCTTGTCCCAAAGCCAGCAGGCATCTACCCTGAAACTCAAGATTTCCAGGAGCTGCCGGGGGAACTGAGAAGTTCCAGGATCCCCAGCCAGCACATGTCAAAGGCAGGGTTTGAACTCAGGTCTTCCTAACTACCTAGTTATTCGAGGCAAGGGAGGACAGGGCTGCAGAGGAGAGGCCGGGACAGATGGTGGAACCTACCTTCTTTCCCGCCAGCTTGATCCGTGGGGTGAAGCTATTACAGAGATGCTGACTCTTGGAGGTATAGAAACTGCAGAGAGAAGAGAGAGGCCCATTAAGCTGCTCCCCCATCCCTATAGAACACGACAGCAAGGCCAGAGGCCAAAGTCCAGAGTAGAGGCCAGGGCTGCCTCCTCACAGTCTGCAGCTCCTTGAGGTGACCTCGCTGTGCCCCTCCTCCAATCGCCCTCGGGCCCCACAATCAGCACATGCCAGGGCTGCGAGACCCCCTGATCCGAGTGTTCCTTGTCTTCCCAGGCAGAGGAGAGGAAGGGCCCCATCTTTGCTTCTGATGCCCAGGGCTCGTAGCTCAGGCCGAGCCCAGGGCAGCTGCCCAATAATATGGGCTAAGCTGCTAAGTAAAGGTTTGCCTTTGGAGACCCCTCAAGCAGCAGGGTCAAGCTCTCCCCCAAAGCAAAGGTGAAATGTTGCTATGCATACAGGGAATTTCCAGGGAAACAAAGACCCTCCAGCAAGTCGAGTCAGCACCTGCCTGGAAACCTGGCGTCTTTGGGAGACCCAGGGAGCATAGAGGGTCACCCAGCCAGTGTATGTCAGAGCTCTGAATCCAAACTTTCCTGGCTCCAGAGTAGTGTGGGCTCCCCCCAAGGCAGACACAGGGGCTGGACCACAATGGGGGACATGAGAGGGACCCTAAAGAGCCACAGCAGGCACAGGTGTCCTCCACACACTGACTTAAATTGCTTTGGCCTCTTCATATTTTCAATCCCCCACAACTTGGGGATGTTAAGTGGGATAGCAGCAGGAGGCTAAACAGGGATGCAAGAGATCGGGGTACTCTCCCAACTCTGGACTGACTCACTGGCTGACTGAGGAGGCCATAGGCCCCTTCCTGAGCCTGCACTTTATGGAGAGAGAGGGAAGGACAATCTCTAACATTGCTTGTTCTAGGCTCCCTTCCAGATAATCCCTGTTCTGAGGCCCCTCCCGGCCCTGACATCCCCAGTTCTAAGGCCCCTCCCAGCTCCAATAGCCACTGTTCTCAGGCCCCTCCCAGCCCTGATACCCCATGTTCTGATGACCCTCCCAGCCCTGATATCCCCTGTTCTGAGGCCCCACCCAGCCCCAACACCCCGTTCTCAGACCCCTCCCAGCCCTGACATTCCCTGTTCCCAGGACCCTCCCAGCCCAGACATTCCATGATTAATTTATTACATAATCTATGTCCACAGCCACTTGATTTAGACAACACCTAATTTGAAGAAAAAAGGCTTCTTGTTTTAAAGAACAATGCTGAGATCACTTCCCAGACTGGGCCCAAATGCATGGACAGGAAGGAAGGCCACGTCACAAGCATCCTCAGGGTAAGGGACCAGGCCCGGCAGATCTGCTGGAGTCCATCTGACTGAGGAAGAGCTCGGTGTATCCACAAGGGACAAGCAGGGACATCAGTGACCCCTTTCTGGGCCTCTTCCACCACTGCCTTTCTGCAGGGCCCACTGGGCATAAAGTGTACCAGCATAGCTTACTGCCTAAGGCAGGAGAAGCATTAATGGGACCATTTTACAGATTTAAAAACTCAGTCACGCCACTAAGATGGTGGATGTGACCCTGTATTCTTCAATTCCAGGCTCTGGCATTATCCCCTTTGCCCATATTCTGTCCTTCACTTTGCCCAGTGGCTCATTAACACCCAGGCTCCTTATCATCAGGCATCAGGCTCTGAGGGGGCTGACTTCTGTGGTCACCCATGCCTCCAAAAGGGCAGAGACACCCCAAGCTGGGCAGCCAGCACCAGAATCAGGGACCCTGAAAGGTCAGGCTCTCCCCACGTGCCTTGACCTCACCCATAAAAAGCTAAGCCGGGTTACACTTAGCCCCGCAATCTGCAGCTCTACATTCTAGGAAGGCTGAGAGAAATCCCTGAACAAGGAGCGACCGTGCAGGCCAGGGAAGCCCAGCCAACATTCACACAAGGACAAAGCTCTCAATTCTGTTCCTGTGCCCCCAGCCCAAGTCCAGGATGCTGGCAGGGGCCTCGTGGCTCAGGCAGCCCTAGGTGTGCAGCCCTCTCCAGACCTGGGCACTGCCACCCCCTGGAGCCCTCCGAAGGCCACGAACGCCGGCTGCCTTTCAGAGGATTCTCCAGAGCAAAAGCACCTGTGGTTTATCCAGTGAGGGATGTTGTAATCATCCCCTAGGCGGGAATCCCGAGGACCACTCCGATTGTGCAGCTGAGAGGAGAGAAGAGGATCAATTAGGAGAGAAGGAATTACAGGATGGACGCGCATGCACACGCACACACACCTGGCATTCAAGGCCCCAGAACTGACCAGCCTCCTGTCCTGCTGTTGCCCCTCGAGGACCACACTGTGACCTCCCTCAGAGATGCCCTCAGCTTTCCCACCTCCCGGCCTTCGATCATGCCATTCTTTAGGACAAGCATGCTGGCCTCTTGAGCACCTCATCTTCCCCCGAGGCCTAAGGGATCTGCCCAGGCCCCATCAAAGCCTAGTGATCCAAGGGCACATCTCATCCACCTCCCCTTGAGACGCAGAGCCTCACGGACAGCAGGCTCAGGTTGACCGACCTCAAACACTAAAAGCCACCTGAGCACGACTCAGCCCCTTCCTGTCCCTCAGCTGTAAAAAGGGGGTGATGGTGCCTGCTGATGACACCAGGTAGGGAAGGGACTTGGCGAACTTGTAAGCCCTCTATAAAGGCCAGGGGTTGCAATGGCTGTGGCAGGATGGCAAGCTCCAGGAGGGCAGGCACCTCTCTGTATCAACCCAAGGCCCAACATCTGGGGGCTGCCCCAGCTGACCCCTCACAAACACCAAGCAAACCAATGACCCCCACCACCCACCATGGCTTGTCTTTTCTCTCGGTCTACATAGGCACTGGACACAAAGAGCTCTGCATCCAGAGGCCAAAGATATGGGTTCAAATCCCACCCCCAGTGTGGGAGACAGATGTGCAATGGGGATTTTGCCTCTGAGCCCCAGCTTCCTCCGGTCTCTGACTTCTAAAGTGAAGGGCATTCTCACTGTCATTTCCATTTTTCCTGCCTTTCCCAGTTAATCCCCCTTAAAGCTAGAACCTGCCCCCCTGTAGATTACCCTAAGGTTATCCATCCTGCCTCCCTCCTTAGCTGGGGAGCTCCCTGAGGGCAGGGCCTGCCTTTGGCCTTTCCTTATGTCCCTGAGGCTTAGCACAGGGCCAGGCACCCAGTAGGTACTTATTAATGCCTGCTCATTCACAGAAAAAAGACAATTCCCCAACCTCCTTACCTTAAACAGTGGTACAGCATGCAGCGGCTGCTCCCCCATGCACACCAAATCCACACCAATCCCTAGGAGAAATAAACAGGCCCCTTTCTGTCACCAAAGAAGCTAATGAGCAGAGTCGGGCCCTGGCTCAGAAGGGAGCGGCTGTCTTCTGCCCACTCTCTGTCCTGACCCGTGCTGGCCTGCCCTGACCTGGTCCAGGACAATCTGCTCTCCCTTGCTTCTTGAGGGATGGAGGGTCAGGTTTCATTCCTGGGACTCTGGGCTGAAGCCTCACCGACAACGGCTCCACCCCCTCCCCCAGACCCTGCCTTGCCCCCTAGCTCTGCCTGTGTGCCTCCCAACACCACCTGCATTTACTCTGTACTGGTTCTGAATGTCCTGATCTGGGTCTATAGGGGCGTCCCCATGGGAATGCACCAGAAGGAGCTGTTTGTTCTGGCTGGTGGGCACTTAATCAGTGCTCAGCCCAAGAGCCGCCCCGGGGTGGCGTTACCATTGTCAATCATGCGCTGCTTGGTCAGGATCATGAGGAGCCGGTCCACTTCAAACACGCCAACCCCGGGGGTGATGACCACTGACATCTGCCCCGTCCGGTCAAAATTGCGGTTGATGTAGTGCTTGTCAAACACTGAAAAACAGTGCGCACACACAGGGCCTGTGTCTGAGGGTGGTGCCCTAGGCATCCTCCGGACTCTGCCTGGCAGAACTGTCAGTGCCCCTGCTGACCAGGGGCCAAGGAGGAGCCTGCCCCCAGGGCTCAGGGACACCGACCTTCTGTCCCTGAAACGACTCTCCATCCCCGAGCACAACGGCCCTCTGTGGACACTGAGGGATCTGGGGCTCTCAAGGGCCACACTCATGTGGACAAGCACCAGCTGGACCAGTATGCTCTAGCAGAGGGACCAGGGCCTCTGAGGTCAGAGCCCCTGGTTTCAAGTCCTCCCTCTGAAGCCTCACCGTCTCTAGCACCTGGGACAAGTACCATCCCCTCACTGGCCCTCACTTTCCCTCCCCTGAAAAACAAAGAACTCGGAGGGCCATGCAAGATCTTAGGACCTTTCCAAATGAGGAAGGCGGCAGGAGGCCTAGAGGGGCCCACACATAAAAGTACCACTGCTGCCTCACAAAGGCCCAGACTGGAAGGGAACAGTGAACAATGATGGGGAGGCAGTGCTAGCAGCGGCTCTGGTGCAGAGGGAGAAGTGCCCGGACAAACCCCCAACTCTGCCACTAGAGGCCCTGGCTCTTCTGGAATCAGAACATTAATTTCCAATTCCAAAATCTACCACCCGTGCTATGGAAAAGCAGCAGCTGGCCCACAGCACAGGGGTCTCTTCATGACAGCAGTGTCCTGCCCACACTCCTGCAGACCCCTGGCTCTTGGGGATGAACACATGCACAAGCATACATGTATGTACACACATGTACACACGCTCACACATGCATGAATGTTCCCACACAGTACACGTGGGTCAAAGCTTGGGCCTTCACTATCACTGACTCCAGAAGAGCTGAGGGCAGCCTTGTACGTGGGCAGACCCCAGATCCCGCTCTCCAGAACAAAGTCCTAGAAGCCCAAAGAGAGGGGACCCTGGAGGCCACACTGCTTGGAGGCCAGCAACTCTGGCCACCTGGGGAAGAGGGCGGGAGGGAACGGCAAGCTTTACAAGGGATGGTCCAGAAGGGTTTCCCACCCCAGCAGTCCGGCCCCAGAAGGACAGCCAATTCCAATCCCAGCACAAGGATCCCATCTAAACATCATGCTTATGGCCCAGGACTCATGTTCCATGGTCGTGCTCACTGCCTGGGCAGGAGGCCCAGGGTGTCAGGGGCATCCAGGCTCCACTCACCATTGAATGACAGATTAATAGCCTCCAAGTAGTTCCCTTGGGCTGAGGTAGAATTGTCACCTTGAGGAAAGCCCTCTGTACAAAGAAAAACCAAATCAGCCCTCACACAACTGACCCTCAGGAAGGGGGTGGAGGCACCATCCTCCACACCCCCATTTCAGAGAAAAGTAGACTAAGGCTCCATGGCCCTGGGGAATCAACTGTCTGGCTGACAGCGATGACCTCTCAGACTGTCCCCTCTGCCACAACACGCCTCCAATGAGGGTCTCAGGACAAGCTGAGGCAGCTGGCCCACCCCCCACTTGAACAGTATGAAGTTATGGAGGGGAAATCTGCTCCTGGGTCTGCCTGAGGGCCAAGTGGAACAAAACTAACTCCTCTTCCCTGGGACGGCCCCCACGCTCAGAACCTTGAGGCTGGTCCCCCACCAAACAAGGAACAGAGAAGAGACAAGGGCAGGGCCACAGACCCATGGCTAACCCGGCCTCCATGTCCAGTCTCCACAATACATGATTCTGTCAGCAGAGCCTCTCCCTTCCACTGACTTGGCCAACGACCCATGCATAGCCACAGACCCTGGTCCAAGGACACAGAGGCCAAACCAGTCAATCCCCACACAGCTGATGTAGTAATGAGCCCATCCAGCCTAGGCATGGCTGCCCTCACATGCTTCATCACCAGACCTCACCATGAGGCCCTTCCAGGTGAGTACCCAGCTGTCAGAACCTTTGGGGGACCAGTAACTGCCATACCCTAGGCAGTGGGCATAGTAACAGGGACAGGCAAGGGCAGGGCACACAAGGCTCTGTAATGTTAATGAAATCAGAAGATCTTCCATGCCCCTTTCTATTGGCACCTAGTACAGGCACTTAGTACCTTGTAAAGGCTTAGCTCCTTACTTCCAGTTAACTCCTTGGGAGTAGTTCACACCTTAACAGG
>CM053594.1:9398596-9424966 GCA_028646575.1 Pseudocheirus occidentalis | reverse complement strand
AATAAAGACCTTGGTTCTGCCTTCCATGTGGAGAGTTTGCTACATTTTGTGATCCAAAACTATACCAGCATATTCATAACCATCATGGGTGTTGTGAATATCTCATTATTGATACAGGCTCATAGCAATGAACTGCCTAGGAAATAAGCGAGCTGACCCACTGCCAACGTGACATTGGCCAAAGGTACACGCAAGAGCACAGACAATAACATTGACACAAGCTACCGGGGGGTGACGGACAGTACCTGCCCGCTCCAGCCTCACCAGCACCGGGTACTGGACAAAGAGCTTCTTAATGGTCACTAAGAGCGACGTCCACTCTTCTCGTCTCTCATTCTGAACCACCACCCTGCAGGGAACACAATGGGGGCACAAAGTTGGTGCTGGGCCCTGGCCCCAGAGAAGATAGGCTGCAGGCCTTGGGGGGCCCTGATCCCAGAGAAGAGATAGGTTGCAGGCTTTGGGGGGCCCTGGTCCCAGGCCCACTCCCACAAGGCCTCCCTATGAGGTCCCCCACTGTGCCAGAGGCTGGATCAATCCCGTGAGCCCTCATGTCCCCTTGATCCCTGAACCTTAGAAGCTTAGCTGCAAAGAAGATGGGATTCTCCCCCCATGGAAAAGTCAGAGTGGGAGCAGTAAGACCCCTGACCAGGTCTAGGCTCAGTCTAAAATGCCCCATTGATCACATGGCATTTCTAAGCATTTCCTGGGGGCCAGCCCCTTCTGGGTACAGCACTAATGGCGTGTCTAGTGAGGGAGTTACCCCCAAAATGCCATCCTGGGAATGGAAAGGGAGGGTCATTCATCACTCCCGAGGGAGCCTCCTCCTGGAGGCTCTCAACAGTGGGCATCCCAGGCGTGGCAGGGGGAGAAAGCTAGGTACTGCCCAGGGAATGGCAAAGCCCACAGTGGCTGGAGCTCTAGCATACAGAAAGGAGAGGGCAGTGAAGGCTGGAGAGGCACGTGGGACCCTCCTGGGGCCAGGCTGAGAAACCCAAGCTTCTTTTGGGGGCAACATGGGGCTGGGGGGAGATTCTGACAGGAGACTCATTCAGACCTACGAGGCATCAGTGGAGGCCACAAGATGGTGCCACAGAACCGGCTGACGTCTGGTGAGGTAGCACGTGAGCAGTGGCCTGCCTGCCCAACATCATTGGCAGGACACCCATGGGAAGAAGGTGTTGCCATAAATTCCTGCATTGCGTGAAAGGCCTCTCAATGACTGGCAACCCCTCACTGCCCCAGAGTGCCATGGGGTGAGAGCCCGAGAAGTGGGTGCTTGCACCCCATGACCTGTGACCTTTGGGGTGTGAAGAGCACCAGTGGCCGTCCGTACTGGCCTCTTACATCCCTACTGCTCTGGGACACACAGAGCAGACCTCCAGGAAGTAAACCGAGTTAGCTGGGTCTCCAACCCACTCTTCTAGCCTGCCCCACTCAGCACACCCCAGACCAGCCCAAGAAGGGTAGGGGGTGCCACTGTACAGAATACTGGGCCTGGAGTCAGGAAGACCCGAGTTCAAATCCAGCCCCAGAATTCACTAGCTGGGTGACCCTGGGCAAGTCACTTAGCCTCTATTTGCCTTAGTTTATATAAAATGGGAACCATAAAAACAGAGACCTTCCAGAGATGCTGGGGAACAAAGGAGATCATAGCATTTGTAAAGCACCGAGCCCAATGCCCAACACACAGCAAGTACTTCATAAAGGCACATGGCCAGCCTGCCCCCTGCAGGCACATCCCTTCCCTCTATGCCCTATTCCAGGCCTAGGAATCAAATCCAGAGGTATCAAATCCAGCCATCACCTCCGGGGCCCCCCTCCCCTTCACAGACATCTGCATTAGGAAGGAAGATGCTCCAAGGCAGGGACAGGATCAGTACCTGTGGGATGGCCAGCACATCCCACACTTGGCACACGTTGGGCTGGGGGCACATGAAGCCCTTTATTTATTTCCTTCCTTCCTCCCTCTCTTCCTTTATCCCTCTTTCCTCTCTCCCTCCTTCTTTCCTCTCTTCCTTTCTTCCTCTCTCCCTTCCTCTTTCCTTCCTCCATTTCTCCCTCTTTCTTCTCTTCCTTCTTCCCTCTCTCCCTTCATTTCTTTCCTTTCTTCCTCTCCCTCCATTCCTCCCCCCCTTCCTTTTTTATCTCCCTCCCTACTTTCCCCCTCCCTCCTTCCTCTCTCTCTCCCTCCATCCCTCTGTCCTTTCTTCTTCCCTCCATCTCTCCATCCTTCCTTCATCTTCTATGCCATTCCTCCAAGGGTGGGAAAAAGTCTTGGCTGACCCTTGTTCCTCAGTGCCTCCCCATCCCATCCTGGCCTTCTGCTCCCCACACACCAAAGGTACAAACAGAGGGGCTTTTGGAGTCATTTTGTGCCAAGAAAGGTTCTTGTTCCCTCCTCTGATGACACGTTCCCAGAATCCCGGAACCTCTGACCCATGAGGGGCTTTCAAGGTCTCATCGCTCCACTCTTTGCACCCACTGTGAATCCCCAAGCCATCATCTGTGACAACTGGTCTTCTAGCCTCTCCTCGGGGCACGTGGGCAGACCCAGAAACCACATGAGCATCTCAGAAAATGGCGGCACCACCAGCCAGCCAAAACCTACTTGTAAAAATCTTCATAGAATCTGCCTTCATGATCCTGTCGAATTGAGGCTCGGTGTGTCTCAGGAAACTCATCTGAGGTAGAAAGAGCAGAGGAGAAGGTACCATTACAAAGGGCAGAGGGGCCCTCTTCGTCCCCTCCTGCCCCAAGGGCTGGTCCACAGCTCAGTAAACTGGCTAGAATGGATACACCCATGCCCCTAACTCCATATTAACACACCCCTTAAGATGAGCACCAATAAGGGGAGTCCCCAGGTCACCAACTGGTTCAGTCACAGACCCAGAGATGGGGTCCCCCATCAATCAAACACACACCCCAAAGACAGAGGACAGAAAGATAGGCTCCATGTGAAGGACAGAGGGCCTGCTGCACTCCCCACATCAGTAAAAACCAAAAGCAGAATGGGTGCCCACGCACATGAATATCACGGAATTCGCCTGTTCCAAAGTCACATATGTCACATATGGAGTAAGGAATTAAGAGAAACCCAAGCAGGCACACGTGATCAGATGCAGAGCCAAGGAAGCAGACTCAGGACAACACACACGGACGGCAAGGATGTAAACAAGAAGATCCCAACCAGGAGGACCGTGCCAAGAATGCTTCCTCCTCTTCACAGGAACATGAGGGCCTGTGGGGGCAGGATGCTGCACCCACCATCAGACCTGGTCCAGGGTAAGTTACTTTGCTTAGTGTTCCTCTTTTCACAAAGGGAGGCTGTGACACAGCCATGCATGTGCACGTCTGCTCTCCCACACTAGACTGCAAGTACCATGAGGGCAGGGCTGGCTTCCTGGGCTCCCATTTTGGCCCTGCTAGGACAGTGGGCGAGCATTCAGGGGCACCTGTATGTCCTTGCCCTAAGAGCAGCCCACTGTGTTCAGAATGCTGATGGGCCTGGGAGGCAGATGGAGGCCCAGCCTCCAGGAGGCTGCGGTCCAGCCAGTGGCCAGGAAGCACCCGCAGCTCACAGAGGAGCCAGGGAATACCAGAGAGTGAGGCCGGAGACAGACTCACCAATCGATTTTGCCTCATAGAAAGTCCTAGAAAACAGGACCACGGTCACTTCATGGCTACAATTCTTTTCCTGCACAAGAAAAAAAAAGAGTGAGGAGCAGATGATTCCACAGCATCCCAGTCACCGTCTCTCTGAATGGAGCTCTTTGTGAGCCTCAGGGAAGCCTCTTCCAGGGAGAACACAGGTCTGCTCTCTCGGCCCACACCAAAGAGCAGGGGGGTGGAGGTGATGGGCGGGTGACACCTGACCATGGACGGGGGGGGACAAAGCCGTGGAGGGCAGTAGCCTTGTAGCTGGGCTATTGGACACGCTATTTCAGCCTTTTTCCTCACCTGCAGTAGAGCTGTCAGACCCTGGCTGCAGAAACCCAGGGACACCCAGTGATCTGGTTGGGATCGTCACCACACATGGAGGTTCCTTCCCCACCTAATGCATGTGGAGGCTCCTGGCTAGCCAGACTGCCCAGAAGTGAGAAGATGCCAAGGAGGGGGTACAGAATGGGCAAATAAGAAGCCCAGGGTAACGCAGCAGATGCCTGGCCAGGGCACAGCACAGCACAGGAGTATTTCGAGCAAGCTCTGAGGCCAGGCCTCTTTCCACCACAGCACATGCCTGGCTCTGTCTCCCCATAGGATCTGAGCTAAAATGTTCCCCTCAGCGTCTACCTCTGAAAATGTGCGCCCTCTGGCCAGTGCAGGCTGTTGCTCCCTCTCCCCCTTCCACTTGGCAGACCCCAATTGGTCTTGAGAGGCCTGGGAAAGCACTGCCCCTTGTCCAGCCCCACCCCTCACCCCCTCACTGCGCATCCTCCCTGACCTCTTCCCACCTCGGGTCTCCCCAGACACAGAGGCTCTTGCCCAAGCTGCTCAATAATCACCATCTAGGTCGAGAATTCACTCCCACAAACAGCAACAGCAAAGAGAGCCCTACTGTGCACCAGGCACTGTGCTAAGAGCTTTACAGTCATTACCCTCACACAACCCTGGGGCTAGCTGCTGTTAGACCCATTTTACAGATGAGTAAGCTGAGGAAGACAGAGGTGAAGTGACTTGCCCAGGGACACACACTTAGCAAATGTCTGAGGCTGGATTTAAACTCAAGTCTGCCTGACTCCATCCATGTCCCGTTGGAAAAGAAATTAAATACTCCGCTTTTTTTTAAAGTAAAAGCCTCTCCACTTAGCTTTTAATCTACAAGAGCTCTGTCTAAAAGCAAAGGCAAATTAATACCCCAGGGTCCATGATCTCATGCATACTGAGAATCCTTGTCTGGGGAATATCCTCCAGGCCACAGTCCAGCAGTGACTGAGGAGGCTTAAGTGACCTGTCCAGAGTCACACTAGCTCTTCAGTGTCAGAGGTGAGATTTGAACCCAGGCTTTTCTAGTTTCAGGCTCAGTCTCCACCTGCCACATTAATGGCTGTAATGCACAATAAAGCTTCACCCACCGCACAAGATTCCAAGCCGGAAAATCTAGGCATACCTTCCACTTGGTAAAGAGGTCAGCAAGGAAACCATTCACAGCTTTTTCAAAATACAAATCTCCTGCAAAGGAAGGAGTAAAGCAAAGAGTTTACGGGATGCAGACACTTGTCCCTCTGAACCCCACAGATGGCAGCAAAGCTAATCTGAGAAAAAGCCGGGGTCCCGCCAAACCAGTGAGGACGGCACAGCAGACAGCTGGGGTTCTCCCTCACAGGGAACATCCCCGCATGCGCTCTGCCTGCACAAAAGCCGTCTTTTTAATCCCAGCATCCCCCTTGGGATGTAAGATGCCTGAAGATCCCCCAGGTTCTCTGAAGAATCACAGTGTCTGAGGACACAAAGGACAAGGAGAAGACAAAGGAGGCAGAAGTGGGCTGCAGCATTCACAGAGAAGTGGTACAAGGGCCCCATGAAGGAGTAGCGAGATGGAGCACTGGGACAAGGGATGAACCAGTAATGAGAACACAGGATAAAGGTGACCTCGTCACACTGGGACCAGCAGATGAGCTGAGTCATGACTAGAACATGGCTTTGGAAAGAAGAGAGGATCAGCATTGCACAGTCATACTCAGGGAAGGGAATCTAGGAAACAGGAAGGCTGCGGTGGACAATGGTGGAGCCCATCAGGGTCAAGACCCAACAGAGGCAGCCTCAGAAGTGATATGCTCATCCATCTGCTCCAGACCACCCAAAGAGAAAGAACTACATGGGCAGTCCACCGAAGCACAACGCCACAATGACAGGAGACCTTCGTGATCCAGACACCTGGTGAAGCCCTCTTTCTGCCAAAAGCAGAACAATTCATAATATTCCTATTTACCTTAATGACAATCACAACCTTCAGAAGGTGAGAAAACCAAAGAGAGGGAATTATCTTCTGGTCTGATTCTCATTATTGGAGAGGCTCTGGTTCATAGGACAGAAACAATGGGAACCTTGGCAAGGAATGACTACATGTGCCATCTTGGGGCTTACACCAGGAAGAGAAGGAAAGCTGGCAATGTCTGGCACACAGGAATGACAGACCTAGCTATCTTTGTCTGGCACAGGAGAGCTGACTCCAAAGGGCTTAGAAGGATAAGGAGGAAGATTCCATGGCCGCTCTCAAGAATAGAATTCTGCAACTACGAAGGGAAATAATGCTATGGAGGAGAAGCCATCTGAAGAGGCCACTGTGGACACATGGGTGATGTTTGATTTTAAAAGAGCACGTAGAGAAGCAGGAAACAAGGAGAGAGACCGGAGAACAAATTCAAAGCAAAGGCAAGGGCCTGTAAGACCAGCGTCAGGGGCACTGAATTTCAGATGGAGCCAAGGCTGTGGAAGACCATTGAGGACCACAAAGGGGCACTAGCTATATGGGAGAAGAGGCCAACTGAGGAAGGGAGAGGATTACCACCAGCCAAGCAAACCTAGATGAAGCAGCAAAGCACCAAAGGGAGAAACGGGGGGTGGCATGTGCCAAGGTCAAACCCATGACCTCCTTTCATGCCCCAAGGTATACAGCCAAGGAGCCTTCACCCAAGACCCACAGGAAGAGCATCTCTCTGTCTCATACACACACACACACACATGCACACACACATACACATGCACACACACACACACACATACCAGGCAACAGGCAATGCCCCATCATCCAGAGGGAAAGCCCCTGTGTAAATGGGCCCATCACCAATACCAACTGCCACTCAGAGGCAAGTAAGGCCAAGAATGCCAGGAAAAGCAGCATCCCCAGACCACCAGAGCTGTCCCTGCTGCCGTCATCAAGGAAGTAACACTTGTGGACCTAGCACCAGGCTCTGCAGGTGCTGCAGTCCCACCTCCTTGGCAGCCACAGCTCCTCAAGACCCAAAAAGTGCTCCCCACCAACAACCACAGCACTGCCAAACAATTCTGCCCAGAAACAGATGGGATCTGATACACAGGGATGAGACTTAAAGAAGGGGCATTGCCATCTGCCCTGCCACTGCAGTCTATGGCCCACAGGGCCTTTCCATCCAACTCACAGCTGAAACCTAAGGCACTGTCTGCCTTCACTAGAACGTGAGCTCCTTGGGAGCAGGGCCTCTGTGCACAGAGTAAGAGGTAAATAAATGCTTTTCCAATCATTCATTCATGAGACAAAGACAACAGAAAGAAGACAAAGCTGCCCTTGTTTCTTCTTTTCAAGGCCAAGGAGAATCACGTCAGGACTACATGACAAATGTGATGACTAGAAAACTGAGAACCCAAGTGGGAGTAAGGAAGTTCAGCGAGTCCTGAGGAGCCCAGCGATCCCCACCGCTGGGCACTGAAACAACCCGTCAATGTGGTGACCAAGCTGCTCTCCATCATCTCGGTTAGACTGGGGAGAATGGGAGCGGCAAAGCAGCACAGGAAGGGAAGAGAATCAAGTGGCAAACCCTAGGCCAGTGAGCTTGACTCAATTTCTAGCAAAATTCTAGACCATTCTATTAAAGGCACAGTTCAAGGACGTCTAGAAAAGGAAGCAGTGCCAGGAAAAAGTGCCAGTCGGGCCTCACCACAGACCCTGTTAGTCAGCAGGACCCCACTACTGGGGGCAGTACAAGAAAGTGAAAAGCAGGAAACAAAATGGGATCGTGTCATCTGTGAAATGGGATACAGACCACAAGACATGACCAATACAAGTATCGAAAGAAACACTGTAAGACTTACACAAAGTGGTACAGAATGAGAACAACACTGAAGGGGACAGAAGCCACAAGAAAAGGCAGGTGTGCTCTGTAATGACCCCCGCAATACCAATGAAAGCCCAAAACTGATGATGAAACATGCTCCCTTCCCCACCCCCTTCAGGAGGTGTGGGGGGCGACGGATGCTGAATGCGGCATTCACCATCAAACGCGACTGCCAAATATGTCCGCTTTGTCTAAATGTTTCTTTGCTACAAGAAGAGTTCAACTGAGGAAGGGGAGGAAAGACAATTAAAGGGAAATGACTTTGTGAAAAAAGGTAGTGATAGATGTTTAAAAAAAGACAATGTTCATTCCACACCAACCTTAGGCCTTTTGCTGGACCATAAGCCGATAGATCAATTGTTATAAACACTGCTTATCTAGATCAAAGCATCTGATCCGTTCTCATTCTCCCTCTCTGTCTCTCCTCTCTCTCCCTCCTTAAAGACAGAGAGATGCGGGTCAGACTAGGGCTTCTTAAACTTTTTCTACTCACACCCATTCAGCACTTCTCCAACTGTAAACCCACAGTTTAAGAAGCGCCAGCTACACAATAGTATGATTAGCTTGACTCAAAACTGGTCGAATGGCCAGACCCAAAGAGTAGTCTCTTACAGCTTAATGCTGATTTGAAAGGAGGTCTCTGGAAGCACACATCAGAGATCTCAGCTTGGCCCCATGGTGCTGAACATTTTTATCTGTGGCTTGGACAGAGGCAGAGGACGCTTACCAAATCTGCAGATGGCACAAAGCTAAGAGGGAGGGCTAGGGGCTAAAACATGGATTCAAAAAATCCAGACAGTTCAAACCACTGGGCTAACTCAAATAAGACCAAATGGAACTGGGGTGAATGTCAAGTCTTGCACTTGGGTTCAGCCACAATGACTTCCCATGTACAACCTCGGGAAGGCAAATAGGGGCAGGGGAGAGTTCTGCAGATTAAAATAAACTGCAAGGTTAACAGGAAGCCACAGGGTGACATGCCAGCAAGAGACTAATACAACGTCAGGGGAGCGTAGGGGTGGGAAAGTATCCAGGAATAAAAGAATGACAGCTCCTCTGGCCTCTGCACTGGTCAAACAGCATTGGGAGAATGTGCTTGGACCTGGGCACCACCTTCTGTAACAGTAATGGCATTTGAAGATCCCCTTGTCTTGGCAAGCCAACAGGTACTATTACCTTGTTTCAGGCTCATGATCGTATCATGATTGTACTGAGATCCAGAGCGTGTGAGTCCCACAGTGGGAGGAACTTCCTGTTGTGATGGGAGGAGCTAATACCGTATATAAGGAAAAGCCCAAGCTGAGAGAGGCCAGAACTACTTGGAGGGAGCTTCTGGAGACTAAGCTGCTACTGCTCGAAAGAGAGAAGAGAACTACGAAGTGAACTGAACTGAGAAAAACTGAGAATAGAAATGAGAACTGAGAAATGAGAAGAGAAGAGAACTGGGAGGAAGTATGGCTGTGGTGTCGGTACTTCATCTGTCTGTTTTGATGTTACTTTGTCAGATTTGTCTGCCACTAGAGGACAGTGCTGTTGTTACAGAAGCCCTGAAAGAGGATTTTCTTGTTGCATGTTTACAGAAATCCTGGAGGAGGATCTTGCTGATGATTTCAGAGGCCCTGGGACTATACTGATGATTTGTGTTGATTCCTCAGACCCTGTTGATGGATCTGAGTTGATTTCACAGGCAAAAAGTGAACTGATGAGGATGTCAGCAATGTGGATGAATGTTACTGTGGCTTTGTTAAGCTTTGTCTTCCTAGGAACAGAAACTGTGAAGGACTTGAGGTGGACCAGACACTAATGAACTACAGTGTGGAACAGGAAGAGGAGGAGGAACTGCACAAGAAGCTGGACAAAGAACTGAGAGCTGTCTACCTTTGAACTCAGGTGACAGTGGGACAGATTCAGGCAGAAGCTGGAACCGTGGAAGGGGAACCATGGAAGCTGAGAGCCTGCCTCGAGTCAAGAGAAAAAGACAAAATAAGTCTCCTTGGGTATTTAATGCAAACTGAGAAGATCATGATTTACTAGGGGTAGAGAACTTTGACCTTTATATTTAGATGACTGAGTTAAAGACTAATTAAGGATGATTGGAAACTAATCTCCAATTAAGAAGAAGGCTTTTTGATTGAAGAGATTAAGACAATGTCACCTAGGGGTGGAAGACTTTGACCTTTGTGCTGTGTGTCAATTAAGGAGGCTTGCCTCCTTAAGGGTGGTTGGATTAAGGACTTACTAAGTGAATATTATCTTTTGCTTAAAACTATGTGACCACTTTGGTTTAAACTATGTGGCCATTTTAGTGGTAAGTTGTTATGCCATAACAGATTTCTGTGAATGTTTTGTCTTGGTTTGTTACTGAATAAATAGAGAGTTTACTATACTGTGTAATCAGAACCTTGAAGGTGTTCACAGCAGCAGTCCTCTGGAAAGCTGTGGAGGGTGCCCAGACAAGAACAAAGGGCACATTGGATGGGCCTCAAGTTGGGGCCAAAGGGAAATCAATGGAAAAAACTGAGGATATTAGGCTTGGAGAAGACTTGGGGGAAGAGGAGAGGAAGCAGGGAATGAGATGACTGTATTCAAATATCAGAAGATATGTCTCCTGGAAGAGGGATACACTTCTTCTATTTGGCCCTGAAAAACAGACCTAGGATCCTTCCAGGCTGGAAGTTGTGCAAGAAGACAAATCGAGAGCTGCTCCAAGAAAACCCTGCTCGCAGTGAGGGTTATAGCCATCCCAAAGTGGAACAGCCTGTCCTTAGAAGTGGTGCGTTCCCCCTAGATAGAGTCTTTAAGCAGAATGGATGGAACAGAGACTAGACAGTCACTGAGAGTCTGTCTGTAACTCAGAACTCAAGTGATACCCAGGGGTAGAAGAGCTGTGCACAGAACAGAAGGCAACCAAAGGATTAGGATCAAAGCTGAAAAGGACCACGCCACCATCTCATTCTACAGATGACCAAACTGAGGCCCTGAAAACAAATGACTTGCCCAAGATCCCACAGCCAGCAAATAGCCAACTCTGACTCTGATATTCCCAACAGAGCACAGGAACTAGGTGGCCCAGTGGATAGACCATTGAGCCTGGGGTCAGGAAGATCCGATTCTAATACAGCCTCAGACATTTCCTAGCTGTGTGACCCTGGACAAGTCACTTGATTTCTGTCTGCCTCAGTATCATAATCTGTAAAATGGGGATGATAATACCCCCTATCTCCCAGGGTCATTGTGAGGATCACAATGAGTGTTTGTAAAGCTCTATCTATATAAAGGCCCACTATTATTACTGAGTGAATCTTCTTTGTAGAATTGGTAGTTGGATAGGGCGGGGGAGGAAAGGGAATAAGCATTTATCTGGTACCTACTTTGTGCCAAGCACTTTACAACAACCCCCTAATGCATCAAGAGTGACAGAGGATCCGAAGGTAGGGACGGGCTTCAGCGTGTGCTAACAGAGAGGAGGTCAGAGATCTCTCCAAGCCCAGAGCCAGGAGCATGGATGGCGAGATCTCAGCATCGCATAGGGGACCACCCATCGAGAGCCCTGGTTCTTAACACCACATCCAACAGCAACATTACCATAAATATCAAAATCCCACATTTCACAGCTCATCTGAATAAATATATAAACCATAGCTGAAGTTGAACGGAACACCACCTGAAAAAGAACCAAAGACACAGTCACATTTTTTCAAGGGCTAAGGCCAAAGACAGCTCACATAGAACGACAGCATTTAACTGGCTTTATAAATAGTGCTTCTCTCTCCCCACCTCAACTGGCTGGCCCTGCCCTGCCTCTGCTGGCTTCACACAGAGGCAAATACTAATGTCTACTAGAGGGTGACCAATCAGAGCTAATGGGGAAGAGGAGGGGGCAAGGATGAGAAGCCCCTCTCATCTCATCACACACAGGCATGAGGCATAACGTCCATGCTCGTGCATTCCTCCGCACATGCCCCTACATAAAGAGGCCAAGATCCCTATGAAATGGAGAGTTGACAAAGGGGAAAGGAGGGACCCACACAAATAAGAGGATTTTTCCTTCTTTTTTATTTACAAACCATAGAGGGGAACTGATTTAAACCCTTCCCAAGCCTACACTTGGATATAACAAAACACCCCACACCATTGTACGCAGGACCATATGCTTTTAAGCTTCCATAAGAGGAAACCAAGACACAGGATTCCCCCTTTCCTTGGGGACTTATCTCCATGGATGTTAATTGGCCTCCCTAGGCTATACCACAATGACACTCTCCCCCAGGCCAATGAGTTTTAGAGAGTTTAGTGAATTCTAGGTATTAAGAGTTGGGAGGGAACTTGGCCCCCCTGCTTGGGCTCAGGCTGTCTCCCCTAACAGAATGTCCTCCATGTGACTTTCCACCGATCCCAATCCTGCCCATCTCTTCAATGAAGCCTTCCCTTCCTCCAGGCTCCAGGATGGGAAGGGAAAGGACACGAAGTCATCTGGGAGGAATAAGATGCCCTGGGTTCAAGGCCCCGGGATTTATTTCATATATATATATAGATGGATGGATGGATGATGTATGTATATGTATGTATTATATATATTATATATATACACATACATATATACACATACATACATACATATATAGCTTCTTCCTCTGTGAAACAGGTGCGATGCCTGCACCAACCACCCTACACCCCTCTGCTGAGACCAAATGCTGTGTAACCCTAAGCGCAGGAATGGTGGTCACTGTTGCAACAGCTGCCAAAGGGCCTCGTGTTCCCTGTTTGTGCTGCCTTTGTGATGTCCTTTCTCCTACCACACTAAATGAATGGGCGTGAATTAAGTGCTTACACCAACAGGTTACCTAAATCTCATGCTGCTGTCTAACTTCTTGCTGATTTATCTTCCACCTCCCTAAATGGCAGGGAGGCTCCTTCAGGGTACACACAGACTGTGCCCTCGACTACTCGGAAGCCCCCACCCCATCTCCATCCCTGGGCTCTACTGTCATTGTGCTGAGGCACAGTGAAGCCAGATTCAATCTTCCCTTCCCCAAAGAAAGCCGCCCTCAAAAGGAAATGACCAGTCCTGCCAGGCTGAAGACGGCACCAGCAGACTGCAGCGTTTGTCTGTCTGCCTGTTCGGACGGGAAACACCCAGAAGGAGCGCAGAGTGGCTGGGGGCTGCAGGGGCTGCTGCTGAGGATTCTGGAAGGGCTCTTACCCGTGTGTCTTCACTGATGTATCCACACATGACCTTCTCACTCTTCACCCACAGCTCACCAGCCTGGGCCCTGAAAGCAAGAGATCACAAAAGGAATCACAAAATCACAAAAGGAGTCTTACACACAAGGGGCAGCACATACAGAAGAAAACCAGAGCAAGATATAGGTTTAATATCAGACAAAACAACCCCAACGTGAGAGCTGTCCAAATGTGAGGGAGGAGGGAAACCTTGGGAGGTCGTGGACCACCCCTCCCTAGAGGTTCTTGGAGCTCACGATTTATATGAAGCGTTAAGGTTTGTGAAACACCTAAGGTTATGTCCTCTCATTTGGTATTTACAACAGCTCTGGGAAGCAGGTGCTATCATTAGCCCCATTTCACAGATGAGGAAACTTAGGACCATCAAGGCAAAAGAACTTGCCCATGGTCACAAGGCAGGTAAGTGGCAGAGGTGAAATTTGAACCCAGATCCTCAGACTCCACACCCACTGTTCTTCCCATGGCAGGTGCTGCTTCCCTCAGTCCCTAGCATCTGGCCTTCTGTGCTACAGCTGCTGTTCTTTTCACTAGGACTGCTTCCCTCTGAGCTAAGTAAAAGCTGACATTCTATGGGAAGCCCCCATCGCTGTTAGTCTACACAGTTGTTACAGTCCAGTTAGTCACAAAAAGGCAAAGATGGAGCAAGACTCACCGGATGCCTGCCAGTTCTACCTTCTGAGTGATGTAGGCACATGTGCTGACCTGGGAGAGAAGAGAGAAAGAAAGGGAGACTCAGGCACTGAGGCTGCAGAAGGAGCAAGGCCTACCACCAGGCCTCCAGGCTGCCCAAAAGGCTAATTAATTAACACATTAGAAAATGCTACAAGGGCAGGGATGGGGCTGGGCTCAAGGATGGTGAAGCTTTTAAACGGCTGAGAAAGCAAAGTCAGGGGAGATGCTGATTATGAAGATCACACACACACACACACACACTCTCTCTCTCTCTCTCTCTCTCTCTCTCTCTCTCTCTCTCTCTCTCTCTCTCTCGCTCTCTCTCGGATCCAGCAATACCACTACTAGGTCTACATCCCAAAGAATTCAAAAGAAAAAGGAAAAGGCTCTATATGTACAAAAATATTTATAGCAGCTCTTTTTCTAGTAGCAAAGAATTAGAAACTAAGGGGATAACCATCAATTGGGAAATGGCTGAACAAATGGCGGTAAATGATTGTGGTGAAATATTATTATGATGTAAGAAATAATGAACATGGTTTCAGAAAAACCATGGAAGACTTAGATGAACTGATGCAAAGCGAAGGAACAGGATAGGATCTCCTAGCATATGTGTACACATTGCGCACAGTAAAAGCAACATTGTAAGGCTTACCAATCACGAAAGACGTAGCTACGCTGATAAAGACAGTGATCCGAGACCACTTCAAAGTAATACCCACCTCCAGACGGTGCTGATGAACTCTGAATGCAGACTAACACGGATTTTTTTCTACTCTTTCTTGCTTTTTATTATGTTTCTTGGGGGGAGGGCAACATCACTAATGTGGAACTATGATTTGCATGGCTTTACTTTTTAACTTATAATTTTTAATTTATCTATTTATTCATTCATTCATTATTTATTTTATATATATTTATATAAATTTAATTTATTTATTTAATTAACTTATAATTAACTTTAATTCTTAACATAGAATAAAACAAACCTGTCTATAACACAGTACAATAAAAAGGATAACTGTACATGAAACTGCAAATCATGCAAAAATGCATGACTTGCTATTCCTTACAAAAACTAGTATATAAATTTTTTTTCTTTCCTCTTCTTCCCTCCCCCTCTAGAGATGGCTACTATTAGAAAGAGGTGTATGTGTGTACATACATATATATGTATATACACACACGTGTGTGTGTACACATAAATATATACATATATGTAAAACTATTCTATACAGACTTCTATTAATCAGTTCTCTGGATACATATAACATCTTCTGTTATATGTCCTTTATAGTTATTTATATATTATATATTATAATAATATAATAATAATTATAATAATATATATTATATATAGTTATAGGGTATTTATAGGAGACAAAATAACTTATTTGCTCAAATCTAGTCTTAAAACAATATTGCTGTTACTGTATACAATGTTCTCTTGGTCTGCTCATTTCACTCTTCATTATCTCATGCAAGTCTGTCCATGTTTTTCTAAAATCACTGAGCTCTTCATTTCTTACAGCAGAGCAGCATTCCATCACAATCATAGATCACAACTTATTCAGCCATCCCCCAACTGATGGGTATCTCTGCAATTTCCAGTTCTTTGCTACCACAAAGAGAGCTGCTAGAAACATTTTAGAACATACGGCTTCTTTTCCTTTTTCCCTAATCATTGTCTTTGGAAACAGACAAAGTAATGGTACTGCAAGGTCAAAGTGTACAGGTAGCTTAATAACTCTTTGGGCATAATTCCAGATTGCTCTCCAGAATGACAATTCCACCAACAATGAAGTAGCGTCCCAATTTTTCCATATTTTCTCAACATTTCTCAGTTCCCCCTTCTATCATTTTAGCCAATCTGCTGATGTAAAGTGATACCTCAAGATTGACTTAGTCTGCACTTACCTTATCTATAATGATTTAGAGTAATTTTTCTTATAACTATAAATTATTTTGATTTCTTCACTGGAAAATTGCCTGTTCACATCCTTTGACCATTTATCAACTGGGGAATGACTTATATTCTTATATTTTTGACAAAGCTCTTTGTAGATATGAGATATGTATGAGAACTTTATCTGATAAACTGACTATAAAATTTTTTCCCAATTTTCTGCTTTCCTTCTAATCTTGACTATATTTATTTTATTTGTACAAAACCTTTTTAACTTAATGTAATCAAAATTATCCATTTTACACCTAATTTTGCTCTCTATTTCTTGTTTATTCACAAATTTTTCACCTACCCAAAAGTCTGGTAAGTACTATGTTCCGTACTCTTCTAATTTTCTTGGAATTTCTCTCCTTATATCTAGGTCATATATACATTTTGACCTTACCTTGTGCTGATCTATATCTTGCCATTATACTCTTGCCACAGAGACCAAGACGTCTCTGAAGGATAAAGTGAGGCTGGTAACTGCACAGTCCTCTCTCACTTAAATCCAATTCACTTGCATATCATGGTATCAGCTCCCTGATGTCACGGTCTTCTTCAAGAACAAAGGGCAAACAAGTATAACCCTCTCAGTAAATGGTGTGAGATACTGGTCCAAGCCGTTTCTGCCACAATGTTTTCCAGCTCTCCCAACAAATTTTTATCAAATAATGAATTCTTATCCCAAATCTTAAGTCTTTACACTTGTCAAATACAACGTTATGTTTATTTGATACTATAAATTGCATGTCAACTTTATTCCATTGATCCACCTTTCTATTTCTCAACCAGAGTTCTGATAATTACTACCTTATAATAGAGATCTATAGTACCAATACTGACTTATAATACAGATAATACTGCTAAACCTCCTTCCTTTACTTTTTTTCATTATTTCCTTTGATATTCTTGATTTTTTGTTTTTACAAATGAATTTCATTATTTTTTTTCTAATTTAGTAAAATAATTTTTTTGGTAATTTAATTGGGAGGGCATTGAATATATAAATTAGTTTGGGTAAAAATGTCATTTTTTATTATATAGGCCCTACCTACCCATGAACAATTAATATGTCCAATTATTTAAATCTGACTTCATGTAAAGTTTTTTTTATAATATTTTATATTTGATTTATTGTTTAGTTCCTGGGTTTGTTTTGGCAGATGTACTCCTAGATATTTTATACTGTCTAGAGTTATTTGTTTTTTTATTTTTTTAATTTTTAAATTTATTTTTAGTTTTCAACATTCATTTCCACAAAATTTTGAGTTATTTTTTTCTCCTCATCTTTCCCCTACCCCACACCCCAAAATAGCAAGCCTATTGAATATTCCTTCTCCCAATCTGTTCTCTCTTATATCTTCCCCCATCACCCCAACTTTTGTCTAGAGTTATTTTAAATGGAGTATTTTTTACCCTCTCTTACTGCAGAGATTTGTCTGTGATATAGAGGAATGCTGATGATTCACAGAGATTTACTTTATATCCTGCTATTTTGCTAAAATTATTCATTGTTTCAAATAACTTTTTAGCTGAGTCTTTGGGATTTTACAAGAATATCATCATATCAGCTGCAAAGAGATAGTTTTATCACCTCATTCCCTATTCGGATTCCTTCAGTTTCTTTTTCTTCTCTTACTGCAATTGTTAGGATTTCCAAAACAATACTGAATAATACTGGCAACAGTGGGCATCCTTCTTTAACACCTCATCTTACCAGGAAGGTCTCTAGTTTATCCCCATTACAAATAATACTTGCTGATGGTTTTAGCTAAATGCTTTTATCAATATAAGGAAAAATCCAGTTATACCAATACTTTCAAGTATTTTTCATAGAAATGAGTGTTTAACTTTATCTAAAGCTTTTTCTGCATCTACTGACATAATCACATAATTTCTTAATTTTTTATTATTGATGTAATCAATTATGTTAAAAGTTTTCTTTATGTCAAATCATCCCTACATTCCTAGTATAAATCCCACTGATCATAATGTATAATTTTTGTAATATATTGTTGTAATTTTTTGCTAGTATTTTATTTAGGCTTTTTGCATTCATATTCAACATAATAATAAACTGCCACAAATAAAATAAGACAAATTAAAAATAAAAATGAGTAAGCAAAGGAAAAAGAACCTAACCATATAAAGTTACTTTGGTATTAAAGAAAATCTGGGTTCATAGTCGAAGACAGTGAGGCAAAAAAAAAAAAAAGTCATTCCTATTCCAAGAGTAACATCGAATGGTCACAAGTCCAAAAAGAAACACTGGAAAAACTTAAAAAAGAATTCAAAAATCAAATAACAGAGAACAAGGAAAACTTAGAAAATCAAATCAAATCAATACAAGAAAATTATGAAAAAAAAAGTTAACCAATTAGAAAAAGAGACACAAAATCTTAAGGAAGAAAATAACTCCTTGAAAATTAGAATTAGCCAAGAGGAATCAAATGACATTATAAGACACCAAGATATAATAAAAACCAGGAAAAATAGTAGCATCTAAAACATTTCATTAGAAAAACAACCGATCTGGAGAACAAATTGAGGAAAGACAATATAAGAATTGTCAGGCTACCTGAAACTTATGAGCAAAAAAAGAATCTGGACACAATAGTACAAAAAATTATTAAGGAAAATTGCTCTAAAGTTCTAGAATATGGAGGTAAAGTAGAAATAGAAAGAATCCAATGATCACCGCCTAAAAGAGATCCTAGGAAGAATATTGATAGGAATGTAATAGCTAAGTTTCAAAATTCCCAGATTAAAGAGAAAATGTTGCAAGCAACAAGGGAAAAAAAAAATTTAAATACTGTGGAAAAATGATCAGGATTTCACAAGACCTAGAAGGTTCTACACTAAAAGAACATAGGTCTTGGAACATTACATTTTGAAGAGTAAAGGAGCTCAGGTTGGTTTCATCCAAAAATAATTTCACCAGCAAAGTTAGGTACAATCCTGAATAAAAAAAGCAATAACATTTGATAAACTGAAAGGTTTTCAGGTATTTGTAACAAAAAGACCAAGACTCAATGGAAAATTTGATATAAAAGATCCAGAAGTAATATAAGAAATCATTAAAGACTAATTATAAGGTACTGATTAAGGTCAAACTGTTTATGATATGTGAAAATGTCATTAATATTAGTAATTATGAGTATGAATGATATTCTTAAAACAGCATTACTAAGATACTTTGAAAGAAAGACTGGGTCTGAGTGGTATGTGAAGAGTTAATTCTAAAAAACAAAACTGGGTAAGGAAAAGGCTAAAAGGTGAAATTATCTCATAAAAATAGGGTGTGAAAGGAAGAACTGATACAGAGGAAACAGGTCCAGGGTGGAGAGCTGGTAATACTGGAATAATACTGGGACCTTATTCTTATCTGGACTGAAGAGAAAACAACATTTGAATGTATTTATCTGAAGAGATTTAGAAGTCCTCTAGGGAGGTGACGAACCTGGGGGATACAATGGAAGAGGGAATTTTATAAGGGTGTATAAATTAAGATTAGGAGGGTAGGGAGAATAGATAAGGGAGTGGCTTTTAGAGTGGTTGGTAAAATAAGGAATAAGACTGTAAGTAGAGAAGGTAAGGTAACTGGGATAGGGTAAAAAGAGAAGGCCAAAAGGAAAATAATATAGAGAGAAATTAACATATAGTAATCATAACTTTGAATGTGAATAGAATGAATTCATCCATAAAATGGAAACAGACAGCAGAATGGATTAAAAATAAGAATCAGACAAAATGTCGTTTACAAGAAACACAATTAAAAATGAGAGACATGAAGCCAAGATGGCAGCCAGAAGGTAGGGACTAACCTGAGCACTCCCCCAAACCTCTCCAAAGACTTCTTAATAATGCCCTAAAACAAATTCTAGAGCAACAGAACACACAAAAGGATGGAGTGAAACAATTTTCCAGCTCAAGATGACTTAAAAGTTTGTCAGGAAAGGTGAGAATGGAGCATAGTCGAGCACAGTCCAGCACAGGTAACACCAGCATAACCCCAGCCTCAGCCAAACAGGAGCCCACAGACAATAAAGGGGTCAAACAACTGGTCAGGAGGAGGTTACAGGGGTCTCTTTGCTAGTTCTAAGGCAGGACTCTTGCTATTCATACTCAGATTCTGGTCACAATCTTGGGTGGCAGTCCCAAGGCAAGGGACTAGAACTCCAGAGCTTATGGCCACAGGGGAGCAGGGACTTTCATCACAGTTTGAGGGCATAAAAGAGCACTTGTGGTCACTCAAAGACCAGAGCACAGGCCAGAAGAGTAGTAACCACACCTCTCCTTAGATCATACCACCTTGGAAGAACTGAAAACTTATAGGGCCCTAGAAGTATCTCTGAAAACAGCTGCACAAAACCCCTTTTTTGTGGGTTTGGGGGACGGTGCACCCTCCCTCCTGGAAGCAGAGCCCTACTTTAGTAAAGAGTTAAAAGTCAAGAAACAGGCTGAGAAAATGGGCAAACAATGAGAAAAAAAATTCCAATCACAGAAAGTTACAATGGGGATGAGGAAGATCAAAATGCACACTCAAAATAAGATACCAAGGTCAAAACTCTTACACCCAAAACCTCCTAGAAAACTATGAATTGGTCTCAGGTCATGGAAGAGCTCAAAATGGATTATGAAAATCAAGTAAGGGAGGTAGAGATAAAACTGGGAGGAGAAATGAGGGGAATGCAAGAAAATCATGAAAAAGAGTCAATAGCTTGGTAAAAGGAGGCACAAAAAAAAAACTTAAGAAAATAACACCTTAAAAAATAGAGCAAGGGGCAGCTAGGTGGTACAGTGAACAGAGTACTGGCCCTTGAGTCAGGAAGACCTGAGTTCAAATCTGGCCTCAGACACTTAACACACCCATAAAAAAACTAGTCGTGTGACCTTGGGCAAGTCACTTAACCCCAACTGCCTTCCAAAAAAAAAAGGGCAAAAAAAAAATAGAGCAAATAGGGGCGGCTAGGTGGCACAGTGAATAGAGCACCGGCCCTGGAGTCAGGAGGACCTGAGTTCAAATCTGGCCTCAGACACTTAACACCAAAACTAGCCTGTGACCTTGGGCAAGTTACTTAACCCCAACTGCCCTCCAAAAAGCAAAAAAAAAAAAAAAAAATAGAGCAAATGGCAAAAGAGATACAAAAATGCAATAAGAAGAATGTCTTGGAAAGTAGCATTGGCCAAATGGAAAAAAGAGGCACAAAAATTCACTGAAGAAAAGAACTCATTAATAAATAGAAAACTGGCCAAATGGAAAAGGAGGTAGAAACCTCACTGAAGAAAATTATTCCTTAAAAATCAGAATTGAGCAAGTGGAAGTTAATGACTCTATGAGACATCAAGAAAAGATAAAACAAAAATGAAACAATGAAAAAATAGAAGATAATGTGAAGTACCTTATTAGAAAAACCACTGACCTGGAAAAAAAGGTTCCAGAGAGAATTTAATAATTATTGAATTTTGGGCAGCTATGTGGCACAGTGAATAGAGTGCCAGCCCTGGAGTCAGGAGGACCTGAGATCAAATCCAGCCTCAGACACATAACACTTTTTAGTTGCGTAACTTCGGGCAAGTCACTTAACCCCAATTGTACGGCCACACTTCCCCCTCCAAAAAAAAAAGGAAAAACATAATAATAATTGAATTTCCTAAAAGCCATACTCAAAAATAGAACCTAGACACCATCTTTCAAGAAATTTTCAAGGAAAACTGCCCTGATATTCCAGAACCTGAGGGTAAAATAGAAATTGAAAGAATTCACAATCACCTCCTGAAAGAGATCCCAAAATGAAAACTTCCAGGAATATTACAGCCAAATTCCAGAGTTCAAGGAGAAAATACTGTGAGCAGTCAGAAAGAAATAATACAAGTATTGTGAAGCCACAGTCAAGATAACACAAGACTTAGCAGCTTCTACATCAAAGAATTAAAGGGTTTGGAATATGATATTCCGGAGGGCAAAGGATCTAGGATTACAACCAACGGTCACCTATGCAGCAAAACGGAATATCATCCTTCAGGGGAAAGAATGGGCATTCAACAAAAGAGGACTTTCAGGAATACCAGATGAAAAGACCAGAGCTGAATAGAAAAATTACTTCCAAATAGAAGACTGAAGAGAAGCATAAAAAGATGAACAGGAAAGGGAAATCATAAGGGACTTAATAAAGTTAAACCATTTACATTCCTACATGGGAAGAAGATACTTATAACTCCTAAGAATTTACTCATTACTGGAAGTGTATATATAGACAAAAGACACAAGATGTGAGTCGAGTATGACAGAATATCAAAAAAAATAAAATTAAGGGGTGTGAAAGAGGAATGCATTGGGAGAAAGGGAAAGGGATAGGTAGAAAGGGATAAATTATCTCATATAAAAGAGGTGAGAAAAAGTTATTACAGTGAAAGGCGAGATGAGAGAGAGGAAAGGGAATGCTCGAAACTTATTCTCACTGGAATCGGCTCAAAGAGGGAATAACATACAAACTCAACTGGGTATAGACTTCAATCTTATTCCACAGGAAAGTAGGGGGGAAAGGGGATAAGAGAAAGGGGTAGTGCTCATAGAATGGAGGGTGCACTGGGGGAGGCAACAGTCAGAAACAAAACATTTTTGAGGAGAGGCAGGGTGAAAGGAGAGAGAGAGAGAATAAACTGGGGAAATACAGTTAACAATCGTAACTGTGAAAACGTGTTTGAAGCAAGTGTCTCTCTGATAAAGGCCTCATTTCTATATAGAGGAATCAGTCAAATTTATAAAAATAAGAGCCATTCCCCAACTGACAAATGATCAAAAAATATGATATCAGTTTTCAGATGACGCAATCAAAGCTATATTAAAAAATGCTCTACTCAGTGCTTCTTAAACCGTGGGTCACAAACTAAAATGAGGTCATGACCCATAGTTTAAGAAGTGCTAAAAGGAGTCACAAATGGAAAAAGTTTAAGAAGCCCTGCTCTAAATCACCACTGATTAAAGTACAAATTAAAACAAATTGAGGTACTACCTCACACTTGATATGATAATGATAGAGAATGATAAATGTTGGAGAGGATGTAGGAAAATTGAGACCCCAACACACCACTGGTGGAGTTGTGAATTGATTCAACCGTTACATAGAACAATTTGGAACCATGCCCAAATATTTGTAGTGGCTCTTTCTGGGGGCAAAGAATCGGACATTGAGGGATGTCCATCAACTGGGGGATGGCTGAACTAGTTAGGGTATATGATTATGATGGAATACTATTGTACTATAAGAAATGATGAGCAGGATGCTCTCAGAAAAACCTGGAGAGACTTACATGAATTAATACAAAATGAAATGAATAGAACCAGGAAAACATTGTACACACTCACAGCTATAATGTAAGGTGATCAACTGGTGAATGACTTAGCTACTCTAAGCAATACAATGATCAAAGAGAACGCTGAAGAACTTATTGTGAAAAATACCATATCACAAAAATAAAATGTCCCCAGAGAAAGAACTAATGAAATCTGAATATAGATTGAAGCATACTTTTTTTACTTTATTTTTGTTGGATTTTTATTTTGCTCTCTGGCTGCTTTTACAGCATGACTAATATGGAAATATGTTTTACATGATTCCACACGTATAATCTCTATCAAGCTGCTCGCCTTCCCGTTGAGGAAAGTGGGGAGGGAGGGCGAGAATCTGGAACTCAATTTTAAAAATGAATGTTGAAAATTGTTTTTACAAGCAATTGGGGAAAAATAAAATGTTAAATTTTAAGAAGTTGTGTGGCGTTCTGGGCTGGGGGGTAGGGGCAAAAAGGGGAGAAAATTTGCAACTCAAAACCTTGTGGAAATGAATGCTGTAACCAAGGAAATAAATCAAAATTAAAAGAAAGCTGTGCGGCAACTCGAAGTCCTGCATTCGGCCTGCATTTTCCGAATGTGAATAAAACACAATTAAATCTTTAAAAAGTTCTGAATCATGAAAATGAGGGACACTTGTAGAGTTGAAGCGGAGGGCTGGAGCAGACGCAAAGGCAGGGGCGATGAGCGCGAGCTCAGACAGAGGTGTGGTTTAAAGTAGATTTCATTAAAAGAGACTAAACACGGTAATTACATTTGGATAAAGGCCAACACAGACGATGAAGCAACGTCAACAGCGAAACTATAAGTACCAAAAAATATAACATCTACATTCTAAAAAGAAAAATTGAATGAATTACAGGCGGAGGCGGACAGTGATACTATCATAACAGAGCCCCTTAACCTTCCCCTCTCTGAACTAGATAAATCAATAAAGAAGAAAGAAGTTGGGGCGGCCGGGTGGCGCAGTGAATAGAGCACCAGCCCTGGAGTCAGGAGGGCCCGGGTTCAAATCCGGCCTCAGACACTCAGACACTGTTCACATTCCTACATGGGAAGGAGATACTTGTAACTCCTAAGAATTTACTCATTATCGGAAGTGCAGCCGTGTGACCTTGGGCAAGTCGCTTAACCCCAACTGCCCTCCAAAAAAAAAAAAGTTAAGGAAGTGAACAAAAGTTTAGATAAACTAGATACAATAAATATCTGGAAAGAAATGAATGGAAATAGAAAGGAATACATCTTTTTCTCAGTGGCTTACGGTACCTTTACAAAGACTGACCATACAGTAATACACAAAAATGTTATAGTTAAAAGCAGAATTATTAAAAGTATCCTTTTCAGATTGGGTTGCAATAAAAATTATATTAAATAAGGGACCGCATAAACATAGATTAAAAACTAAGTGGAAATTAAACAACCTAATCTTAAAGAATGAGTTGGTTAAAGAACAAATTAAAGAAAGAATTAATTTCATTAAAGAGAATGACAATAATGAAACAAAATATAAAAACATGTGGGATATAGACAAAACAGTGTTTAGAGGAAAATTTCTATCACTAAATGCTTACATTGATAAAACAGAAAAAACAGACTAATGAACTGGGTATGCAATTTTTTAAAAAGACAGAAAAAAGAACAAATTTAAAATCCTCAATTATACACTAAATTGGAAATTCTATAAATTAAAGGTAAGGCTAATAATGTTGAGAGTAAAAAAAGCGCTACTTAATAAACAAAACTAAGAGCTGGCTTTATGGAAAAACAAGACAGAAAACCAAATCACAAGTATTAAAAATGAAAAGGGCGAATACAACAAAGACGAAATTAAAGCAATTAAAAGAATTTATTCTGGAGCAGCTAGGTGGCATAGTGAATAGAGCGCTGGTCCTGGAGTAAAGACGACCTGACTTCAAATCCAGCCTCAGACACCCGACACACTTACAAGCTGTGTGACCTTAGGCAAGTCACTTAACCCCAACTGCCTTGCCTTTCTCCCTCCAAATAAATATATTTAAGAATTTGTTTTACTCAATTATATATCAATAAATATAACAATTTAAGTGAAATGGAACAATATTTACAAAAATAAAATTGCCTCGATTAGCAGAAGAGGAAATAGTATATCTAAGTAGACCTATTTTAGAAAAAAGAAACTGAACAGGCCATAAATGAGCTTCCTAAGAGAAAAGCACCAGACCAGAAAGATTTACAACTGAATACTAGCAAATATTTGGAAACCAACTAGTTCCAATACTAAATATATTATTTGGAATAATAAATAATGGGATTCTACCAAACTCCTTTTAGGAAATAATTATGATATCGATACCTAAACTAGGAAGAGCAAAACCAAAAAAAGAAAATTATGGACTAATTCTGTTAACCAATTTGCATGACTTCACATGTATAATTTTTTTTTTTTAATTTTTGGAGGGCAGTTGGGGTTAAGTGACTTGCCCAAGGTCACACAACTAGTTTTTGGATAGTGTCCGAGGTTGGATTTGAACTTGGGTCCTTCTGACTCCAAGGCCAGTGTTCTATTGACTGCGCCACCTAGCCGCCCCTTCACATGTATAACTGATAGTATATTGTTCGCCTTCTCAGTAGGATGAAGTTGGAAGGAGGGAGGAAATTTTCAACTCAAAAAGTTTTTTGAAAAATTAGAAGAATTTGTAGTTAAGCCAGCAAACACTCTTCAAAAACAGAGCTGAATTCTGATAATGCCATTTTAAAAACAGTTTGTAAAAATGGTAGAGTGAAGGTAATTTGCCCGCTGAATCTTCACAGAACTGAACAAAGATCAGTGACAAGGCACAAGCATTTTTTTCCTCTGGCAATATTTATTATGTATTGAGTCCTTAATAGTATATAATTGAGGATTTTAAATTTGTTCTTTTTTCTATCTTTTTAAAAAATTGCATACCCAATTCATTAGTCTGTTTTTTCTGTTTTACTGATGTAAGCATTTAGTGATAGAAATTTTCCTCTAAACACTGTTTTGTCTATATCCCACATGTTTTTATATTTTGTTAAATTAAGGAGAGCGAGATATACAACCACAATAATGTAAACAAAACAAAAACAAGACAAAACTACCCTGTTGGGGGCCAAGACCTTCAGACATCGCTAGCTCCCCAGTTCTACAAGGTCATTAGGCAGATAGGCAAGGATAGTATAATCTTGTTGGGTGGATGCTCTCATTGGCTTCCTGAATATCTAAAGAATGTATATTTGCAAGTCCTGATTAGGACTCTTGATCTATTGTGCCCCCAGAGGTGGTTTTAGGATAAAGATCTTGACTGATTAACCTTGGGCTGAGGTTGGAGGAAAGGCAAGAA
>CM053594.1:9384220-9398096 GCA_028646575.1 Pseudocheirus occidentalis | reverse complement strand
AGAGAGAGAGAGAGGGAGAGAGAGGGAGAGAGAGAGAGACAGAGAGGAGGGAAGGAGAGGGAGGGAGAGGGAGAGACAGAGAGACAGAAAGAGGGAGAGAGAGAGAGGAGAGAGAGCGAGCATGCAAAGTTAGGTATAAAATGGATAAACCTGATTACATTAAATTAAAAAGTTTTTGTAGAAATAAAACAAATATAGCCATTCATTGGGGAATGGCTGAACAAGTTGTGCTCTGTCATTGTGATGAAATATTACTGTGCTATAAAAATGATGAGCTTGAAGACATTAGAAAAAACAAGGAGAGATTTGCACAAAAGAGCAAAGGGTGAGATGAGCAGAACCAAGAGAACACTGCGTATGGTAACAACAGTATTGTTTTAGGACCAGTTTTGGGTGCATAAGTTATTTTGATGATTGTAAATACCCCGATCAACCACAAAGTATACGTGAGGACACTATCTGCATCCAAAGAAAGAATTGGTAAATAGAAGTATGTGTAGAATAGTTTTACATATTTCTTTGTGTCTAATGGTGGCCTAGGGCTGGGGTGGGGGTGAGGAGGTGGGAAAGAAGAAGAAAAGAGAAATTTACATGTTAATTTTGGTATATATTTGAAAGCACTAGCAAGTTGTGCACAGACTTGCAGTTTCGTGTACAATCATCTTTTTTTTTATTGTGTTACGGAAAAGTCTCTTTGGTATATATTTATAAATTTTAAAAAAGACTCATAAATAAATAAAAGCTGTTTTCAGTTCAGAAAAAAATGTGAATGCCTGCTAGCGTGCTGGAGGGGGACAAAGTCTGAAGTTACTAAAGAGGTTCCTTAATGGTGGCTGCATGGGAGGAATGAAGGGGTTGCTTAGAGCTGTAAAAGCAAACACTTGTCCTAGGCAGGTGAGCTCAGCCCTGGCCCCAGCCCAAGATTCAGCACTGAAGGCCATTCTTGACTCACACTCCAGGAAGCAGGAATAGAGACTCTTCTGGGGAAACCCCAAAGCCTGCCCAGCTAATCTGCCCAAAGGGCCACATCCTACTTCCTGGACCATTCTCCCAGGAGGTTTTCCTTCTCTCTTTTAAGAAAACAATTACAATAATAAGTTTCATCAAGCCTTTTCTTTTTACATCACAACCATTTCTGGAAATACCACTGGTCCTCACCTCCAAACGAGCCGTACCTTGAAGCAAAATCACCGAACTTGCCACTTGTCTGTTGTGTTCTACACCCACAATTCCTCACCTCTCTAATAATAATAATAATGATAATAATAAGAATTTACACAGTACTTTAAGGTTTATAAAATTCTTTGCAAATATTAGTGCAAAGATTATTTTCATAAGATTATTATAAATATTGGTAATATAATGACAACTATATAATTATTATTATTCTTGCTCGTATTTACTCACACAAAAACACTGCGAGGTAGGTGCTATTATTTCCCCCATTTTACAGATGGGGAAATAGAGGCAGATGGTAGCAAAATAGCTTGCCCAGAGTCACACAGCTAAGTAAGTGTGTGAGGCTGGATTTGAACTCAGGTCCTCCTGACCCCAGGCGCATGCACAGTGGTGCCTCCTAGCTGAAATTCGGTAGATGCTTCCTCATTTCTTCTGGGACAATAAATGGCGATTGTAATTCTTCAGTTTCTGGTTTCATTTCAGTGTTCTTTTCATTTGCTTTATTGAAGTTATTCCACATGTCACCCTCTTGGTTTTGTTGACGTGAGAATGCATCAGTTTTTGGGAGTCTTGGCATGTTTCTGGATCCCTTTCTTTTGTTCCTTATGTTGCTATAATAATGTTCCATTATTATTTTAATGCTGCAGTTTCTTCAGTCATGTGCCAACTGATGGGGAACCCACTTTGGTTCCAGTTTTTGGGTGCCACAGAAAAGTGCTTCTCCCTGAATACTTTGGTGTAAATCTGATTTTTCTCTCTGTCTTTTACCTCTTGGGGGATCTCTGGGTCAAAAGGTGTGGAAACTTTAATGACTTTTTAACTGAATTCCCAGTTATGTAAATATCATCCAGAATGTTTGGACCGAGTTAGAGCTCCAGTTAGTCAGCAAACCTTTAGTGCTTACTGTGTGTCAGGCTCTGGGGTACAAAGAAAGGCAACAAACACGGTCCCTGCCCTCCCGAAGCTCACAGCCTAATGGGGGAGATAACAGGTAAGTAACTATATATAAACAAACTAAAGAGAGGAGAAACAAGCAACAATCAATAGATAGAAAGCACTAGAATTAAGGGAGGTTGGGGAAGCCTTCCTGCAGAAGGTGGGATTTCAGCTGGGACTTGAAGGAAATCAGGAGGCAGAGATGGGGAGGGACAGCATTCCTGGCAGGGGGCATAGCTGGTGAAAATGCCTGGAGTCTGGAGATGGAGTCTCTTGTTTTTAGGAATAGAAAAGGGGCTTAAATCACTGAACCATAGAATATGGGGGGGGGGGAGGGCAAGATGTAAAAAGGCTGGAAAGGGGTTAGTGGGGAGGGAGGAAGGTTATGGGAGGCTTTCAAAGCCCAGTTGGTCCTGGAATAGGAGGGGTGATACGGTCAGACTTGTGATTTAGGAGGACTCCTTTGACGACTGAGTGGAGAATGGATTGGAGTGGGGGGAGACATGTGGCAGGGAGGCACCCCCTTCCAGAAGCCGTTGAAATAGTCCAGGGATGAGGTGATGAGAGATGGGTGGGGACAACGTAGGAGGAGAAAAGGAGGAGTGTGGGGGAAATTTTAAGAAGGTGAAACCAACAGAATTTGGCAAGAGATTGGAAGGTGAGAGAGAGTGAGGAACTGAGGAAGACGGCTTTGTTTTGAGCCTGGGTGTCTTCCATTGTAACAGGAAAGTTTGGAAGGGGAAGGGATTTTTGGGGAAAGATAATGAGTTCTGTTTTGGACAAGTGAACTTAAGACATCTACTGGATGTCCAGTAGGCAGAGATGGAAGGGAGCAGAGAGCTGGACAAATACGTCTGAGCATCACCAACATAGAGGTGAGAATTTAATCCATGCAAGCTACGAGGCCACCAAGTGAAACAGTATAGACTGGAGAGAGAAGGGAAGGCCCAGGACAGAGCCTTGGGGATCCTCATCACTGCGGGCACGACCCAGATGAAGATCCAGTGAAGGACACTGAGACAAAGCAGTCAGATCAGTAGGAGAAAAGCGGCCCCATTCCAACGTGAGCGCCTTAGGAACAGGGTCTTCTCCTTTCAGTTGCTTTTCCCAGTGCAATCAGGGCTGGAAAGTGTGGTCAGGGAGGCTTTGACATTAGGAAGAAGCTAGATCTTAGTGAGAGTCAGAAGATGGAAGGAATAAGAACGGAAAAGATTCAAGATAAAAAAACAAACGGAACAAGCATTCCAGGGAGCACAGGGGAAGGGTGGGTAGCTTTAGAGTGGGATATTGAGGGGGGAGGGTTGGCTTGAAGGAGATAGGAATAGAGGGTCCAACAGAAGGGCTCAGAATCACTGGGATGGGGTGGGTGTGGCAGGTGGGAGCTTGTTAATCTTTGAGGATGAGCTCTGGAGGGTTATTAACGTCCCTAGGGGTTTGGCTTCAGGCTGGTGTTTTCTTAGGGTATTAGGCAACTGAGACCAGGGGACTGTGGCAGGAGCTGATGGAACGCCACTTCTCTCTTTTTCCTGCAGGCCACCCCAGGAGCTAGCCACAGGGAGCAGGAGGGAACAGTGTCTCTCTGTACCCTGAAGGCATGCAAGGACCCCCTGCAAGCAAGAATGTATTAACCAACCAGCGATGTATTAACATACCAGTAATCTCTGAGTAGTTCAGCCTCTTGGGGAGGGTAATTTCATTTGTTTAATGAGCCCTTCCCAGATTTAGCCTCACTACCGAGAGACTGAGTTACCGAGGCCTTGAACCTGATCTTTGTGATGCTTAGCTACCCATTTGCCTGCTGCCCCAGCAATTCTCAGAGAGTGTCTGAGGACCCCCCCGAGGGTCCCTGAGGTAAGAACCATTTTCATGATAATACTAAGATCTTATGTGGTTACTAAAATGCTTTTTCCTTTTTCAGTGACTTATTGCTGTGGGACCAGATTTTCTTCATGGATTTCAACCAAATCAGCATTATTGTAACAGACTGAATGTAGAAGCAGACAGGAGAATGCAGCTGTCTTCTAATAAATTCAACATTCAAGAGTCTCAAAAACATGTAAAAGAGTAGGATTCTTCTTACTAAGTATTTTTGGTTTTGGAAAATATAATTATTTTTCACGAAAGATATTATTGATGTTACCATGCAATGGACTTATTATTATTATTTTAAAATGAATAAATATTTTAAATTTTCCTCAGTTGTAACATCGCACATTTGTTAGCTAAAACCCATATGTTTAACAAAAGGGTTTGGGGTTTTTGATAGCTTAAAGAATATAAAGGGATCCTGAGGCTGAAAAGTTTGAGAACTGCTGGACCAGGCATTTCAAACTCCACACGTCTGATACAGAACTTCCCTCTGGCTCAGATTCATTCTGGCCCACTTGGTCATACAGGCGTCACAAATGTTCAGACTCCAGAGTTTACCCAATATGGCAGACCTTTCATAAACTGGTTTTCTTTGGCTGAAAAAAAAATACTTCTTTCTCCCTCCTCCCCCAAATACTCCAAATACCCCAAATCTTTCCAACTTTCCTATTGCTGTTGAGGACACTCTCGCCCTTCTAGTCACCCAGCCAGCCTGATGTTGCAATGGGTTGAATGCTGGATCTGGAGTCAAGAAGATCTGAGTTCAAATCTTACCTCTTAGACACTTACTGGGTGTGACCCAGCTCCACTTCCTCCCCCCACCCCACCCCCTTACTCTCTTAACTCTTTGTGATCTGGCTTCCAGTCTTATCATTCCACTAGCAACGCTCTCTCCAAAGTTACTGATCATCTCTTAGCTGCCAAGTCCAATGGCCTTTTCTCAATCCTCATTCTCCTCAACCTCTCTGTGGCCTTGGATGCTGTTGATCGCTCTGTCTTCCTTGATTGTCTCTTCATTTTCCTGGAAGCAGCCGGGTGAAAAGAACCTTGGACCCGGAGTCAGAGAGATCTGAGTTCAAATCCAGCCCCAAGTGCTTGCTAGAGGTGTAGTTAACCTCTCTCTGCCTCTGCTTTCTCATCTGTGAAATGGGGCTGATCCTAGCAGCTACCTCCCAGGATGTTTGTAAGGATAAAGGGAGATGGCATTTGTAAAGAGCTTTGCAAACTTTCATTAGTCATATAAATATTAGCTTCATTTTCCCACCTTTCATATTCAACCAGTTGCCAAATCTTGTCCCTTGTATGTCCTCAATTTGTTTCATTACCATGCCCTTCTCCCCATTCACACATCAGCTACCCTGGTTCAAGCCCCCAGCACCTCTCTTGGGCTGTAGCAATAACTTTCTAGTTTGCCCGCCTACCTTGAGCTCCCCCTTACTTTGGTTCTGTCCTCCCTCAGCTAACAAAGTGATTTCCTCAAGCCTAGGTCTGCCCAGGTCCTGTTCATTAAACTCCGGGGCTCCCTGTTTCTTCTGGGGTGACATACAAAGTCCCACATTTGATATTCACGGTCTGGCCCCCTCCTGCTTTCCCAGTCAGACATCCCCCAGCCCATGGACTCTACAATGCAGTGATTCTGTCTTAGCTGGTGCTTCTCACCCAGGATACTACATTTCCTGTCTCTGTCTCGATGCTGGCTGTCCCCAGTGATCTCCCTCTCGCCTCTGCCCCTTAGAATCCCAGGCTCCTTTTAAGACTCAGTTCAAAGCAGACTCTGCCAATCCCCCCTCCTCCCAGTGCTAGCACCTTCCCGTCTAAGATAACTGCCCATCCACACTCTCTATCTCTTGGGCTCTGCCTGTTCCAATGTTTCCCCTATTAAACTGTGAGCTCCTTGAGGGCAGGGACTGTTTTTGCCTTTTCTTTGTGCTCCTCAAGCTCAGTATAGTATCTGGTCCACAGTGAAATGACTAATAATGGCTTATTGACTGACTCAGGTTCTCCCCAGCCTGGGCATTCTGTGGGTCTGTTATTTCAGGGGCAGGAGGGGTGAGTGTGGCATGTATGTGAACCTTAGGTCACCTCACTTTTCTGTCAGCTGTTAGAACCTCCTCGGGCTCCCCTCTGGGACTGCCCAGCAGCCTGGGGGTAGAGAATGTGGGCGGTAAAGCTCTGGGCTCAGGGGGATTACCTTACTCACCATCCCCTAGGGGCAGCTCTGTGGCTGTCTGGGTTTACTCCCATGGGCCTCATTTACCACGTCTGCTACCGAGGATTGTAAAAGCATCACATGGGATGACATAGGATTAGTCCCGCTTCATCATTTTACAGAAGGGAAAACCGAGGCCCATGAGGCTAAGGACTTGCTCTGCTCACCTCTTAGTGTTCTTGGGAGGCTCAGATAAGGTAAAGGATCG
Source organism: Pseudocheirus occidentalis (assembly GCA_028646575.1). Taxonomy (NCBI): domain Eukaryota; kingdom Metazoa; phylum Chordata; class Mammalia; order Diprotodontia; family Pseudocheiridae; genus Pseudocheirus; species Pseudocheirus occidentalis. The sequence continues at coordinate 9,391,695 of CM053594.1, read as the reverse complement.
CAGAACTGAGAACTGGAAAGGGCCTTAGGGGAAACCAAGACTCAGAAAGGTTACATACTTGCCCTTATCGTTTCGCCAGCAACGCTCTCTCCAAAGTTACTGATCATCTCTTAGCTGCCAAGTCCAATGGCCTTTTCTCAATCCTCATTCTCCTCGACCTCTCTGTAGCCATCCCATATGTTGTTGGGAGGTTCAAATAAGGCAATGGATGGTAGAGCTGAGAATCATAAGGGGACTTAGGGCCCACCCAGTCATTTGACAGATGGGGAGATGGAGCCCCAGAGAGATTAAGAGGGTTAAGTGTCAGAATCAGGATCAAACCCCCGCATGGCATTGTCTATCTTGTGTGGTGATGTTTTCAAGAGGCTAGATGTGTAGTTAACCTCTCTCTGTCTCTGCTTTCTCATCTGTGAAATGGGGCTGATCCTAGCAGCTACCTCCCAGGATAAAGGGAGATGGCATTTGTAAAGAGCTTTGCAAACTCACCAGGGTGGTGAGAAGCTGGCATTGTTTACTTTAACTTTATTACTTGTAACTATTATTAGCAATAATGATAAATACCACTATTGATTTAATGACACCCAAAGACAGTGTGGCAGAGTGGATAGAGAATCAGCGTTGGAGGCAGGAAGACCTGGGTTTAGGTTGCTTCTGACCTACAGGTTGGCTCACCCACAGTAAACTACTTAACCTCTCAATGTCCTCCATGGATCTCTCAGTGTGTCAGGTGGAGGTGAGTTGCTGATTGGTGGCATTAATGGAGGGTGTCTTCTTGCTGGGAGTTCCTTTCACCAGCGAAGTCACAGGTTTGGACCAAAAAAACAAAAAGACGGTCATGACATCATAGATGAGAGTTATTCAGGGTTGGAAGGAAACTCAGATGCCATTAAGCCTAAACCCATTATACAGATGGACAAACTGAGGCTCCAAGAGGGCTCGACATGCCCAAGGTTAAGCAGGTAGCATCCTAATAATAGCTAGCATTTATGTAGCACTTTAATGTTTGCAAAGTACTTTTTCAAATTTTTATTATTTTTACAAACATCTCATTTGATCCTCCCAACAACCCTGGGAAGTAGATGCTATTACTACCCCCATTTTACAGATTCAGAAACTGAGGGAGACAGAATTTAAGTGACTTGCCCAGAGTCACACAAGCCAGTAAGTGTCTGAGGCAGGATTTGAACTCGGGTCTTCCTGACTCCAGGTTCAGTGCTCCATGCAACATGCTGCATCATTGAACTTGATGTTAGGAAGACCCAGTTTCATATCCTGCCTCTGACACTTGCTAGTTGTGTGCCCTTGGGAAAGCTGATCCACCTCCCCAGGACTCAGATGCTCCCTAAGACTTCTCTACTAAACTATGGACTGGTTGCTTTTTGCTTCATTGGAGCGATTTCCCACACTGGGAATTCCCATGCTGGGGCAGTGCCATCCTCTTGACATATTTGTGGGTTTCTAATACCCTTGGGAGGATTTCATGACTGAGAGAGCTGTGGTTTCTAGGTTGGCTTTCTCAACCTGAAACCTAAGGATGGCTTTGAAGGGTGTTGGCCCAAATGCTCATCTGTGAGCTCAGAGCCCAGTCAGAGAGCTTGGGCGTGATCGGTCAACACCCTGCTCTGGCTCTCTGCAGACTGCGAGGAAGCAGACTCTTCCTAAAGCCCAGCTGTCCTGGAATGAAAGGAAGGAGACCGAGTTTTCTTTGGAATTTTCTCTGCACCTTTGGTACCCCTAAAGAGGCAAATAGCAACAGTTGGAAGAGACTTGGTGCTCCCTGAGTCAGAGAAAGGTGTGACCCTGGTTCTTTCCCCCGGATGGCTCCTCCCTAGAGCTTGGCAGCACCTCTGCAATACCCAGAGCATGGAAATGGGTCAGAGAATGCCTGGTTCTGGGGAGCCGCCTAACTCAACCGTAGGGAAGAAACAGGGAGAAGTCCCAAATGTCAGTCTTTGAATGGAGCTGGGAGGAGAAGAAGGGGACTCTTCCTCCTTTGGGCTTGGAGCTGTAGGACTTGGGCTCACAATCAGGACACAGCCTTTGAGCAGTCAGTCAATTGTCAAGCATTGATTAAGCACCTGCTGTATACCTGGCCCCACGCAGGACTCTAGGCATACAAAGAAAGGCAAAGGATAGTCCCTTCTTTCAAGGAGCTCACCATCTAATGGGGGAAGGCAACAAGCAAAAATGGACAGACAAGATCTATGCAGGATAAATAGAAATAATTAATAGAGGGAATGCACTCAAATTGAGGGGGATGGGAAAACGCTTCCTGTAGAAGGTGGGGTTTTAGTTGGGACTTGAGAGCAAGGGAAGCCAAGGATAGAGATGAGGAAGAAAAATGTTCCAGGCCTGGGGGACAGCCAGAAAAATGCCCAGAACCGAGAGATAATGTCTTGGGATCTGGGTTCAAATCCCACTTCTGGTACTGTGTGACCTTGGGTGTGTCACTGACCTTTTTATGGTCCTTTTCCTTTTCTGTAAAATGAGAGAGTTGGTCTAGAGATAACCTCTGGAGTCCCTTCCCCATCTTGATCCTATAACCCTATGATGCAGTGTAATCTGTGATTCTTCCCATCTCTGGCCCCCAGCCAAACTTTGTCTTTTCTGTATTGGCTCGAGTCCATCTCATTTCCTTCACTTATGGGGCCTCCTGACTTCATGTCCTCGTCAGCACTTGCCCAACTTATGGCTGTCACCTCTTCTTGAAGAGTTAAATTCTCCTTCTTCTCAGTTTCTCCCCTCTCCAATCCATTCTCCACACAACTGCCAAACTAATCTTCATAAGAAACTGGTTGGACCACATGTGAAAAAAGGGTGAAAGTTTTTGTTAAGCATCTTCACTCCCCTAACTTTTCCCTGTGCCTTCCAGCCCATCTCCTGCTGTGACATTTGCATAAAGTATTCCTTGCACCTTCCTCCCCAAGACTCCAGAAAGCCTGATCTTTGAGATTCACCTCAGCTGCCACCTCCTACGGGAAGCCCTCCTTGATGGTCCTGTTGTTAGTGCTGTCCCCCCTCTACAATGACCTTTGTATGGTCATAACTTACTTCAGTCCAGTTTGCCCACAAATCAAGAGATGGCCCTTGTGATGATCACCATCACCATGGCTATCGGGTCATCTTCGAGAAAGAAGGAGATTCCAGAGGGCAGGGACCATGTTACATTTATGTCTTTGCCTGGCACATACTAGGCAGCTCACTCAGTAAATGCTGAGGGTAATGCTTGAAATCCAACCATTAGAGCGGGATGTCTTCTAACGGGAATTGTCCCCTGTGACAATGAAGGATCTGGGTGGCAAAGCCCGCCTGTTAACACCCCGTTATGTATCCATTGTCAGCTTCTCAGGGGGTCACTGGTCTTTGTAACCTCAGTGCTTAGTCAGGTGCTTGGTGCAGGAACATGAGGGTGACCTTGATTATCAGACCTTTTCTCACTGAACAGCTAAGCTAGGGGGGCACCCAGGGCAGGACAGCAGGGGAAATGGCGGCCCAGGACATTGCAGGGAGTGGGCAGACATGGGCAGAGGCCACTGTGAAGGGAACAAGTTCTAGCCCGAGGACTGTGGATGAGGTGACAGGCAGCCCCAGCAGCAGGGGAGAGGTTTTTTTCTCCCAACTTTGCCTTTCTTGGGTTCTCATGGTGTAGGAGGTCTTTAATATACTGGTACTGCCTAGACTCTGGCCACTGCCTGCGTGGTGTGTCAGGCTAAGGGAACATGACTGACAAGGTTTGGCTCCCGCCCACTGGACTGGGATGCTAACAGGAGCCTAGAAAGTCCTTGGCTTCTCTGGTCCAGAACTGGGATTATGGCAAATCCTTTTTCCAAATACTGGCTGGCTGTCAGTGCCGGGCTCCCCATGGGAGGTCACTGGCAGTTGCCAAGCCCTGGCTTATCCAGGGTGCTTTTCCCTACTCCCTCCCTCTCTGCCCTGCCTTGCCCTTGCTTCCTCCCTGCTCCACTCTTGCCTAGTCCCCGAGACTTGAGGGACTGGCCTACTGCCTCTGCCCAGCAGCAGCCTTTCTATTCTGGAAGGTCTAGCTCAAGCCTGGCCCTCCCTGTGAAGCCTGCCTGCATACCTGGATACCTGGATGCCTGGTCACAGTGACCTTCACCTCCTTGGAGCTAGTCTCCTGGTGACTGCGTGTGGCAGCTGGGTTTCATTCTCATGTCTGCCCCTAACTTACAGTGTGACCTTAAGCATGCTGCTTCTGGGCACTGAATGGGGTAGGGCATGACCAGGAGGTTTCTAAGGCTGTTACTTCTCAAAGTCCTATGTCTACATAGCAGCAGTGTTGGTTTGGACAGTAGAATTGGCCTCTCCCTCATTTTACCACCTGCCCATTCTCTGATGTGTGGGTTGTGACATCAGAAAGGGACAGAAGACAAGAATAAAACTTTCTAAAATCCTGAAGATAATGTTAACATAAAAGCCAGTTAAGTTGTGCAGTACATAGAGTGCTGCAGCTGGGATCAGGAAGATCTGCTTTCCCATGCCACCTCAGGTGCTTGTTAGCTGGGTGACCCCGAGTAAGTCTTTTAACTGCTCTCTGCCTTAGTCTCCTGGACTGTCCAATGTGGAAAATAGTGGCGTCCACCTTCCAGAGTTCTTGTGAAGATGGAATGAAAGAATATTTGTAAACTGCTTTGTGACATTAAAGCAATATATCAAGGAGGTCTCCAATAATAGGTAGCTACTATTTGAAAAATACTATTTTTTCAACATCACCTTAATTTCCCAATTTTACTCTTCTCGGTCTCTCCTGGTATGCCAATGAATAGAAAAGAAAGAAAAAAAATTAATCAGTTCAGTCAAACTAGCCAATATCCATCGAAGACAATATTTCTTGGAATTTTCCACACCGGTGGTCCCCCACCTCTTTGAAGAAGAGCACAAAGGTAACATTCAAAGCTGTCCATTTTGCTTCTTTGTTAGCAGGGCTCTTTTTTACTCCTTGGGAAGTAAATGGAATGGGAGTAGAGATGGGGTTAAAAAAGCCTTGGCCTGAGAGGGATGAGATCTTGGTCCTAGGCTTGAATAAAGTACTGCCACATGAAGAGAGATGAGCTTCCTTCTGCTTGTCTCAGAGATCAGAATGAGGAACAATGGGAGGGAAATTGCTGAGGGAGATTTAGGCTCCCGAGGAAGCCCTTCCATAACAGGAAGAGCTGTACCAAATTGGAAAGGATTGTCAAGGCAGGCAGAGAGTTCCCCCTCGCTGGACCATCTGCCAAGGTCTCTTCTTGCTCTGAAATTCTCCAATGGAAGCCACAGGGCCTGGGTCCCTGATTGGGTGTGGCAGGTATGGAAATTCTGTGATGGAATAAGTGAGTTTCCCACAAGCTTTCTTAGTCTGGCTTTCTAGGTCCTCCATAGCTTGGTCCCAATCCACTTTCCCAGACTTGGATCATTTTGCTCCTCCACCTACTCTATGTTCCCAGTAACCTGGGAAATGCATTGTCTTCCCTGAAATTCCATGCTTTCCTGCCTCTGAGGCTTTGCTTATGTTCTGCTCCCACCAAGAATACGCTCCTGTGCTCTGCTGTTGGGTCTGTGTCTAAACATGTCCCAGGTTGCCATCACCTCCCTCACCTGGACCACTGCAGGAGCCTAGCAGGACTCCTCCCTCAATTACACCCCCACCCACCCCCAGATCCATTTGTCATACAGCTGTCATGATAATCTCCCCAAGTCACAGGTCTGAACATGTCATTCTCCTGCCCAAAAAGTTTCAGAAGCTCCTGATCACCTCTAAGATAAAGTACAAGCACTGTTTAACTCCATTCCTCTTAATGGGTAGCTATGTGGTACAGTAGATAGAGCAATAAACAGAGTGAGGAAGACGAGTTCAAATCCACATAGATAGATAGATAGATAGATGATAGATAGATAGATAGATGATAGATAGATGATAGATAGATGATAGATAAATAGATAGATGATAGATAGATGATAGATAAATAGATAGATGATAGATAGATGATAGATAAATAGATAGATGATAGATAGATGATAGATAGATAGATGATAGATAAATAGATAGATGATATATAGATAGATGATAGATAGATAGATGATAGATAAATAGATTGATGATAGATAGATAGATGATAGATGATAGATAAATAGATGATAGATAAATAGATAGATGATAGATAAATAGAGAGATAGATGATAGATAGATAGATGATAGATAAATAGATAGATGATAGATAGATGATAGATAGATAGATGATAGATAGAGGATAGATAAATAGATAGATGATAAATAGATAGATAGATGATAGATAAATAGATAGATGATAGATAAATAGATAGATGATAGATAGATAAATAGATGAGATCCTGGGCCAGTCAACCTCTCTCAGACTTAGTTTGCCCATTTGTAAAAAATTACCTCCCAGGGTTGTGAGATTCAAATGAGGCAACACATGAAAGTCTCTTTGCAAACCTTAAGGTGCTACAGAAATGTTAGCTATTATTAATGTAGGTGAAATTTGAATTAGTCCTCTTTTTTTTGGCTGCTCCATCAGACTGCTATAATACTAAGCAAAGGCAACTTCCAAGGTTCGGAATACCAGCATAAAAACTCTCTTTTATTCAGCGACAAATTAAGGCAAAAACCATTCACAGAACAGAGAAAATCAAAATTCAGTGTAACTCATTTATTTAGCAAGTAAGTTCTCAATTCAATTCAAGTATTACTCCACCCTTGGACAGTACATTCATTTAGTCAGTCAAAGTCTTTCTTCTCAAATGGAGATTAGTTTTCATTTGGTCAATCACAGAGCACCAAAAAGTCAAAAGTTTCCCACCCCTGGATCACAGCTGAATTACAATACCATCCATTAATGCCAAACGCTTTCTCAAAAGGGGCAGGAGAGTGCAAAAAGCCATCTACCCTTAAACTACAACAAGGTTAAGATATCATCACAGCATTGAATACCCAAGGAGAGGTCCTTCCTTCACCTTGATATGCGTCAAGTTCTCACAATCTCTGTTCCTGGGGAGACAAAGCTAAACAAAGCCACGATATACATTGCCAGTGTCCTCATTAATTCACTCTGCCTGCAAAACAGTCCCAGAACCCCTGAAAACATCAGCAAGACCCTCTTCCAGGATTTCTGTAAACATACAATAAGAAAATTCTCCTTCAGGGCTTCTGAACCAACAGCAAGGTTCCAGGACCTCTGCAACAGTGGCACTGTCCTTCACCAGCAGATGAATCTGGCAAAACAACATCAAAACAGACAGACAAAATACCGACATCACAGCCATGCCTCTTCAGTTCTTGGCAGCTCTGGGTGGCAGTTCTCAAAAGTCCTGGGCAGCTCCAACTGGCCTTCAGCAGTCTCTCAGCAACTCTGGTCCCTGGCAATTCTCCTCTCTTTCTGCCTCCACGATGTTGCTCCCCCAAAGTCCTTCTGGCCTTCTTGCTTGGGCTTCTCTCTTCTTGAGCCTCTCTCCCAATT
>CM053594.1:9362986-9384120 GCA_028646575.1 Pseudocheirus occidentalis | reverse complement strand
TCCCCAGATCTTTTTCTGACCAACTGCTATCTAATCATGGTTCTTCTCTACTTGTGCTTGTGAAGTTGTCTTTTTGCACCTAGATGCAAGACTTTACATTTATCTCTACTGAATTTCATCTCATTGGATTCAGTACTTGATTTGCTTTACACATGTTGTGTATCTGCTTATCTGTACGTGTACTGTATCTTCCCAGTAGAATGTAAGGTTCTAGAGGGTTTTATTTTTGTCTTTGTACCCCGTGCCTAGTACTGTGCCTAATCTATATAGGCACTTACTACTTATTGGATTGACATGAATCTCTATCTCTTTCTTTGCAGTATTTATTCATAGGTACTTGAACTCATTTACTATACAAGCTTAATACATGTTTTTTTCTTCTCTCTCACCCCCCCCCCCATCCTTCTTGACTTCTCTGCAACTTTTGATAATATCTTCTCTCTAGGTTGTCAGGATCCTGGTTTTCCTTCTACATATCTGACTACTCCTTCTTAGTCTCTTTTGCTGAATCCTCATTCAAGTCATGGCCCCTAACAATTGGTGTCGCCCAAGGTTTTATCCTAGGTCTTCCCATTTTCCTCTACGAGATCTCCCTTTGTGATCTCATCAGCTCCCACGGGGTCAACAATCTTCTCTTTGCTGATGATTCTCAGATCTATAGATCCAGCCCTAACCTCTCTCCTGAGCTACAGAAACATATTACTGATGACTTTTTAGACATCCAGAACTAGACGTCTTGTAGACATTTTAAACTCATGTGTCTAAAACAGAACATATGGTCTTTCCTCTTCAACTTCTTCTCTAGTCCGCATTTCCTTATTGCTATCTAGAATTTCACCATTCTTCTAGTCATGCTGAATTTTTCACTATCTCCCTGTCCACTCATTCCAATCTGTTCTCAAGGCATGTCACTTTGGCAGGATCTCTCAAATACATCTCCTCTCCTCTGACACTGCTACCCCTTTGGTGCAAGCCTTCATCACTTCATGACAGAACTATTGCAATAGCATGCTCCTGGGTCTGCTTGCCTCAAATTTCTTCCCACTCCAATCCACCCTCCATTGAGTTACCAAAGTGATTTTCTTAAAGCTCAGGTCTGACCATGTGACTCCTCTATTCTATAAACTCCAGTGGCTCCCTTCAGGAACAAATCCCAAATCCTCTGTTTAGCATTCAAAATGCTTCATAATCTGGTCCCTTCCTCCTTTTCCAGTGTTCTTACACCTTATTCCCCAACACATATTCCAGGGGTGGAGAACCTTTTCATGTTGGCAGACCACATTAATATTTAGCTGTAATCAAATAAGACTACATTAAAAAACTTCAATTACATATACTTTAAAATGTACATTATTTTGTAAAAGTCTATGTACTTGATAATTTAAAAAAACCAAAACTATTTGTTAATTTTAAAGTTGACTAACATTTTAATGACTTTGTTGTGTCTGCTTTTTGTTGCAAAGCATTTGAATGTTTGGTTGCAGTATGGAGGTCTGCGGTTTCAGTTAACCCTCTAGATGGATATCAGACATTTATGACCTTAAGGGCATCTTGATTTAGGATAGGTAGGATAATGCACATTCATAGCAAAAAGTGATTGAAGAGCCAGAAAGCATTTTTTGGGCATGTTGTCAAAGACATGGATACTCTACTGCATTTCCCCACATTTCTGGCTAATCTTTCTTGGCATCAGACAATGATTTTAAAATGTCATCTACTGAGAGCTCAATCAACTCGATCTGTAGTTCTTCAGGTGCCTTAGTGATATCAAAGAGGTGAGGCTGAAATGCTAATTTGAGAGTGATATCATGATTCTCAAAGTCTGTGACCCTTTCATTGCGTTCTACAATTAATAGGTCTATAACTGTGATGTATATTCCTCAAATGCCTTGTATATATCATCCTACTCATCGGTGGCCTTTGGTAGCTGGCTAAAATATTCATCTGAAATATCCTTTTGAAGAAATGTTTTGAAAAAAGATGACTTTTTTTGAGAAACGCTTGGATTTTTTTTGCCACATATCATTCATATACTTAGTTTTACTTTGCAAAGAAATATTCTAATTGTTTTGACTTGACATGATATCATGCAGAAATGCAGCATTCCTATAGAGATCTTTTTTCAATAATTCACATTATTGATTCTGTTCTTTGTAAAATTTAATTCTCTTTTCTTGTGGAGATAAAATTTTGTCTTATACCTGTCCCTACAATAGCCAATGTACTTGAGGATGATGTGGCAAATCCACACTGAAAAACCTCTTCATTCAACTTTAGTATTTTATGAAACTAATGATAACATGTTGCATTTGCATGAATATATTTAGTAATACAACTTGTTGCAAAGTGTCACTTAAAATAGTAACTTTAGCACAGAGATTTTGCTGACGCAAGATACAATGAAAAGAACTGAGACATCTGGATCTGTTAATACATTTTTTATTGCTCAATAAACCCTTAATGTTTTCCTATCATGAAACGTGCACCGTCTACATATACACTCACTAAATTTACCAAATTTGGTCCAACTTCATGACATTTATCTTGAAAGTTGTTGAAGATATCTATTTCCCGTGTTCTGATTGCAGGAGTGCTCAAGATAAGTTACTCTTTGCAGAAAAGAAAATCTTCTGTTATGACCTGAATGAAGTGTAAAAACATTCACCAGGTCAGTAGCATCAGTTGACTCAACCAAAGTGATTGAATAATATATATTTTCCTTTTCAAGCATTGCATGAAGCTCTGTTAAGTTGAAGGTTAATTCATACTGCCTAGCAATTATGGTTCTTTGAAATGTTATTGGGGTCTAAGCATCCTAAAACTTCGACAATGCATTCTTCCACAATTTCTACATCATTGAAAGGCTTCTCTTTTTTCCTGAGGTTACTGGGAGTAATAAACACTAACAAACAAAATAACTTGACCATAAAAAGCTATAATAGTGGCAGAGAAGACCAAGATACAAACTCAGAAGAAGATAACAATATAAAAAGAGCTATAAGCAAAGCCTCAAGGAAAAATGCTAATTGAACCCAAACTCAACAAAAATTCTTGGAAGAGTTAAAGAAAGAGATTAGACCGGTAGAGGAAAATTTGGGAAAAGAAATGAGAGTGATGCAAGAAAATTATGAAAAGAGAATTAACAGAATAATTAACAGAATAAAAAAGAAGCACCAAAAATACCAAAGAAAATATTACCTTTAAAACAGAATCAGCCTAATGGTAAAAGAGGCACAAAAATTCACTGAAGAAAAGTACTCCTTTAAAAGCAGAATTGGTCAAATGGAAAAAGAGGTACATAAGATCACTGAAGAAAAAAATTCCTTAAAAATTAAAATTGGGCCAGTACAAGTTAATGATTTCTTAAGACATCAAGAAACAATAAAATGGAGTCAAAAGAATGAAAAAAAGAAGAAAATGCGAAATTCTCATTGGAAAAACAATTGACCTGGAAAATAGAGCAAGGAGAGATAATTTAAGAATTACTGAATTATCTGAAAGTCGTAATGAAAACAAGTGTCTAGTCATCATATTTAAAGAAATTATAAAGGAAAACTGGCCCAATATCTTAGATTTAGAAGGAAAAATAGAAATTAAAAGAATCCACTGATGACCTCCTTAAAGATATCTCAAAATGAAAACTTCCAGGAATGTTATAGCCAAATTCCAGAGCTCCCAGATCAAAGAGAAAGTATTGCAAGTAGTCAGAAATAAGCAGTTCAAATATTGTGAATCCACATTCAGGATCACACCAGATTTAGAAGCTTCCACAGCAAAAGAGTGGAGGGCTTGGAATATGACCTTCTGGATGGCAAAGGAGCTAGGATGGAAACCAAGAAAAAACTACCCAGAAAAACAGCATAATCCTTCCAGGGAAAAATGGATATTCAATGAAGCAGAGGATTTTTAAGCATTCCTGATGAAAATATCAGAGCTGAATAGAAAATTTGAATTCAAACAGAAGATGCTAGGGAAACAGAAAGGTAAACATGAAAAAAAGGACTCAATAAAGTCAAACTGTTTACATTCCTATATGTGAATGTGACACATGTAATTCCTAAGAACTTTATCATTATTAGAGCAGTTAGGAGACTCAATAAAGTCAAACTGTTTACATTCCTATATGTGAATATGATGCATGTAATTCCTAAGAACTTTATCATTATTAGGGTAGTTAGGAGTCTACAAAGACAGAGGGTATGAGTATGCATCAATTATGTTGGGATTATTTCCAAAAAGAAAAAAAAAGAAGAGATGAGAAAGAGGGATGCATTGAGAGGAGGTGGAAGGGAGAGATGGAATGGAGAAAATCTTCTCACGTAAAAGAGTCTTTTTCAAGGAAGACCTTTTATAGTGAAGGAGAAAACGGGGGTGAGTGGGCAATGCTTGATTCTCACTCTCATCAGAATTGGTTCAATTGGTTTATATATATAAATACACAACAATACCCATACATGTACACACATATGCACAAAGACATATAACACAGGCATACGCAAAGACATGCATATGTATACACATATGTATGTGTATATATATATATGCACACGCATACACACATGCACATGTGTGCACAAACACACATGCACACACACTCAGTTGGGTATAGAAATCTCTCTTACCCAATTAGGAAATAAGAGGGGAAGGATATAAGAGATAGAGGGGAGAGGAAGATATAAAAGGGAGGGTGGATTAAGGGAGGCTGTAGTCAGATGCAAAACAGACTTTAGAGGAGGGACAGGATAAAAAGAGAGAGAGAAGGCTAAACAGAAGAAAATAGAATGAAGGGAAACATAGCAATCATAACTATTAATGTGAATGGGAGGAACTCGCTCATAAAATAGAAGACAAAAGCAGAATGGATTAGAAGCCAGAATTCAATTCACACACACACACACACACACACACACACACACAATGTATATTTTACAATGGCCACATTTGAAACAGGAAGACATGCACAGAGTTAAAATAAAAGGGTAGAAAATGTTTCAGCTGAAGTAAAAAAGGCAAGGGCAGCAATCTCAAACAATTTCAGACAAAGCAAAAATAAAATTAGGCCTGATTGAAAGAGAGAATCAGGAAACTACATTTTGCTTTATGTTTATTACCTTTATGAAAGGTAACATAAGCAATGAAGTAGTATCAATTTTTTTACAGCAAATTTCTCTGATAAAGGTCTCATTTTTCAGACATATAGGGAACTGTAGCTGTTGCTGAATTGCATCCAACTCCAGAGAGAGAATGATTGAACTCTGAGTATAAATTGAAGTTTAATTTTCTTACCTTTTTTTGGTCTTTATTTTTGTGATATGGCTAATGTGGAAATATATTTTACATAAGTTCAAATATATAATTAACTGATACTTTGTCTTTTCAGTGGGTGGGAGAGGGAAGGGAGAGAGAATTTGGAACTAAAAATTTAAAATGGAAGGAATGTTAAAAGTTAATAAATGTAAAAGAATAAAAAAACGAAGTTATCTAAAAAAAATCTATGGACCTAGGATTTCTCTCTGGTGCCTCCAGGTGGATGGAATTTCTCCCTCCTGATCTCATAGCACTTTATCCTCTTATTCCATTATCACAATCTAATTTGCATTGTAGTTATTTTCTGACAATTCTTATCACCACTACAGGATTATAAACTCATTAAAGGCAGAAAGTAGGTTGGGATGTACCTTGAATGTCCTCTACAGTGTGCCCAGGAAGAACTTAATAAACCCCTTTGATGAAGGAAGGAAGGCATGAATGAATGAATGAATGAACGAACGAATGAATTAATGAATGAATGAATAAACAAACCAATGAATGAAATTGGTAAGGAGAGCAGGGCTGAAGCAGGGAGAATGATGAATCTCTCCCAAATTGCCAGCTACATATTGTATACCTCTGCAGGGATTAGGAATTAATGACATATTGTGACACCCATTCAGATTGTTGTCAGAGGAAGTAGAGGAGAAAGGGAGAAAGAGAAATGGGGATGGGGGATAGAGTAGGTGTGGTGATGAAGGGTTGGAGAGAGACAGAGACAGAGAGAGACAGAGAGGGGAAAAAAGACAAGGAGAGAGAGCGATATAGAGAGGCACATGGAGGGTGGGAGATAGAGACAGAGACAGAGAGAAAGACACATCTACCCTCCCCCCCCCCCAACACAGATTAGTACCCAGGCACCATTTCGTTTCTGTGGTGAATGGGTTATTGATATGGCTTGTTCCATTGATAAGATTGAGACCGGGAGTGTGTTATTTATAAATCTCTGGGAGCACTCATCTCAGTAGCTACGTACCCCAGGAAAGATAACCAAGGCCCTCTCTGGACTTGTCAGAAGTCAAGGTGAGAGAGCCCTGAACCAGAGCTTGGTGTTCTCAGACATCCTCTGGCCTGTCCAACAGCAACAGACCAGCCTTTCCATTGGGTGCTGGATGGGTGGAGCTGTCCAGGGCTAGAGTTGTGGAGCCCATATTGGGGGCTCCATATTGGAGTGGAAAGGTTATGGCACAACACTGAACCTGAGCCAATGAATGACCTAGATATAGACACTGAATCCTAGAGATGGAAGGGTCCTTAGAGGGAGGGAATCAGAAAGACTTAGGTTCAAGTCTAGTCTCAGTTATTGGCTAGGAGACCCTGGGTAAGTTACTTAATCATTCTGTGCCTCAGTTTCCTCCTCTGTAAAATAGGAGGTCTGGAGTCAATGGCCTCATAAGTCCCTTCCAGGTCTAAACTTATGAGTCCATGATCCTAAGAGTTCATCGTATGTGCAACTCTCTTCTGCTCCACCTTTTGACCTTCCTGGCTTCCTTTAACTTCTAGCTAAAGTCCCATCTCCTACAGAAAACCTTCTTGAACCCCTCTTCATTACAGTGCCTTCCCTCTGTTGATTATTTTCTGTTTGTTCTGTATACACCTTGCCTCCTGTTTATCTGTTTGCATGTCTTTAGCTCCTTGGGGCCAGGGACTGTCTTTTGTCACTTTTTGTATCCTTGGCACTTAGCACAGTGTCCGGCTCAGAGTAGGTACTTAATAAAAGTTTATTGATCGACTGTAATGATTACAAAAATGTAAATGAAGAGAACAACATAAACTCCCCCAAACTCCACATTGTTTAATTATAATGACCAAGCTCGCCCCTGAAAAAAAGAGGAGAGAATGCATTCCCCTCCTTTCTCTCCAGACATGGGGAACCATGAGTCTGAAACGCTATTAACAGCTGTCCCCAAAGTCTCAGTGCAGTATTGAATTAAGACTTTTGGGATGTCAAGTACTGCCAGTTTTGGTTCATTTTGCTGACTGAGCTGGGTTTTCTTCCCTCTCTTATTTTATTCTTTGTTACAAGAGATGGTTCTTCACTGTCTTTGAAGACAACCTATTTGGAAATAAAGGTGATGTAAAAAGGACCAATGAGGGTGGGATGGAGTAGTGTCTCTGAGGTCCCTGCAGTCCAAGAATTCTGGGCTTTTCAGGTGTTTAGGGGAATTAATTAAGCAACTAATGGGGTGGGGGTGTAGGGAAGCCTGAGCTATCAGGCAGAGCTTCCAACTTGGGCCCCACAGGGGAGCTGGTGATCTTCCCTCACCAGTGCTATATGGGGTGATTCCAGCTGGCATTTGGAGGTGGGGCTTATAGAGACCTTTGCCCCACAGAGTGCACCTGTATCTCTTGAGGCTTTGAGAGAGAGAGAGAGAGAGAGAGAGAGAGAGAGAGAGAGAAAATTCTGTTCTCAGCATTTTCCCAAGGAGTGAAGGAGGAGGAAGAGGAGGAAGAGGGGAAGAAGAATGAGGATGAGGATGGGGAGGAAGTGTAAGGGGAGGAGGAAGAGGAGAAGAGAAGGAAGAGGGAAAGGAGGTGGAGAGGAGGAGAGGAGGATGAGAATGGAGAAGATGATGATGGGGAGGGAGAGGAAGAGGAGAAGAGAAGGAAGAGGGAAAGGAGGAGGAGAGGAGAGGAGAAGGAGGATGGGGAGGGGAGGAGGAGGAAGAGGAGGAGGAGTAAGTTAGAAAGCAGGTGGATGGGAGAACCCAACCTTAGGTTCCTGGGTTCCTGGCTCTAGAGCCAGAAGGGAGCTCAGATCATCTAGTACAACCCCATCTCATTTTCCAGGTGAGAGAACAGATCCAGGTAGGGGATTGAAGGGGCTTGACCAAGGTCTCACAGATTATAAATTATCGTCATAGGATTTGAACCCAGGATCTCAGACTCTAGGGACTCTTTCCACTAAGCCTCCCTGGCTCCCAAGGACTGACCGTGAGATCATCCATTACCATCAACTTCTCATCATCCACAGACAATGACCCACTGCCTGTGTTCTCTGTGTGGTCTAGGAAGGTTGGCCTTCCTCCTGACTCAAGTCTTACAGAATTTCAGCAGTGGAGAGAGGTGAGCTCCTGTGCAAGGTGGGATTTGAGCCAAGTCTGAAAAGAAGCCAAGATCAGGAGGGAGAGAATTCTAGGATAGGGGTAGAGTCAATGAAAAGATCAGGGCCAAGAGAGAGCGAGGAAGTGAGGGAGAGGGAGGGGAGGAAGAAAATGGGAGAGAGAGAGAAGGGGGAGGAGAGAGAAAGTCAGAGAAGAGAGAATGGGGGAGTGAAAGAAGAGGAAGGGAGAGTGAAGGAAGGAGGAAGAGAGGAGAGAAGGAGGGAGATAGAGAATAGAAAGATGGGGGGAGAGAAAGAGGAAGGGAGAGAAAGAGTCAGGGGGAAAAGAGGGAGGAGGAGAGGGAGGGAGGAGAAGACAGGAAGAGAGAAAGAGGGAGGGAGGGAGAGAGAGCAAAGGAAGGAGAAAAAGGGAGGGAGACTTGGGGGTAGATTCTTCTTCAGGCATTTATTGGTGTGACTCTTAGTTCTCAAAACCTCAAAACCTCAAAACCTATGAAATGGGCTGATGATGGCACCTACTTCTGCTTGCTCTTGGAGCCCTTTACAACCTGGCACCATCCTCCCTTTGCAAGCTGCTCACCTTGCCTCTCCTCTGTGTATCTTGCAACCATCCACACTGGTCTTCTTGTTTCTTGGAGAAGGCATGCTTTCTCTCTGTCTCTGCCTATTGCCTCTTTCTCTCTGTCAGTCTCTGCCTGTCTTTTTCTCTTTGCCTTTCTCTCCCTCCCTCTCTCCCTCCCCTCCTTCTCTCCCTCCCTCTTTTCCTCCCCATTTCTCCTTTCTTCTCTTTCTCTTTCTCCCCCTCTATAGCACCAATGCAATATTCACAGTTCCCATGATCACTATAAATATACCTGCATGGTGCTCAATTGCAAAATAAAACAGACTCTCCACATAGAAGAAGCATCAAAACATTTATTCAGACACTAGAAAACCAAATCCCCAAACCAGTAAGCCTATTCTGTCATAATAGCAAAGAAATGAATAAACTCCAACAGCACAGAGAGCCACAACATCCTTTAGCCTTCCCACAAACCAATGTAAGACCAATATTTACTCACAAACCTATCTGTCTCCCTAGGAATCATACTCTCCTCCCAGCCATCTAATCTGGCTTTGGCTCCCAGTTTATTGTGGGCTCTGCTCCACTCTTTAGCAAACTCCTCCCACAACAGGCTCCATGTGATTACATTCAGCCTATTAGGGGGCAGAGTATATTTTCAAAACAGGGAAGATCTTCAAATTCCCTTAGGCTTATTAAGGGGCAGGGAAAATCTTCAAATTCACATTACCATTATATTCAGCCCCAAGATATTTCATGTCCCTTACATAGTAAAAATACATTAACAATACATTTCATTACATAGATTAATGAGAGTTTAGGGATAACTGGTGGGGGTAATTGGTGTCACCTGAACTTTGCAACAATATAACAGGGATAATAGAAAACAAGCACATAAAACAATATATTGGGGTGGGGGCTTGGGCACAAGCACCTCATCTTTCCCCTCTTGAATGAATGGGGTTCAAAATCTTGGGGTAAGAGGCAAAGATCTCTTCTCTATAGCTCCTTCCAGCTGAAATTGGATGTAGAGTTGTCCCTGCCCCAAGAAGTCCATTTGAGAGGTCACTTCTTTAGTTGGCATCTGGAACTCAGTTGATTCCAAGTCCAGGGGTGGCACATCACAGTCGTGGACAGGGGGTGACATTTGGCTTAAGTGATCAGGCATCAGCAGGTGGTGGGTACCAAGCCTGCAGGAAACCAATCTTGCAAACAAGTTTAACAGAAAAAAAGACAAAAAGAAACAGATAAAGAGTCAGCCATGCTTCTGCAATCTATGAACTCACTATCATAGCCTCATTCACAGTAGAATACATGAGTTAAGCGTACAATTTGGTAATCATCTTCTCCTGAACAAGCACCAGGCACAGTATTGTCTTTGCCATGTGCTATAATATCTGCAGCCTTTGGAGCATCATCTGGCTTCCACTTTACCTATAGTTTAGCTCCTAATTTGATTCTATTAGTAGAACCAAACCCTTCAATTCTTCTGATAGTTATTTCAGAAAGAGGATCAGTTTTCACAAGTGGTATTGTTTCATGAGGAATAATAATCGCTTGAGCTATTCTATTATTTTTACAGAACTGTATGGGTTCTTCATCTAAATTTTGCAATGTTGCAATAATTACTCCTTGATAATTAGAATCTATTACCCAGCCAATACATGTATACCTCTAGCTGCTAAACCTGATTTAGGTAATATCTGCCCAAAATGATTTCTAGGGATTCTCATACATATTCCAGTAGAGATGTTTCTTATTTCTTTTCTATCCAACCAAAAGTCTTCTGAGCAATATAAATTATATCCTGCCAAACCAGGTGTTCCTGGATACAGTGCTGGAACATCTTGCCTCATAGTCCAATACTCAATATTTAGGATTTTATTTTTGCTGTTTTTCTAATGTGCAGATTTGGGGTCATTATTCTGGCTAGAGGTGTACTTCTTCCCAACATTCTGTTATTCAAATTACATAAAGCAGTGAATAAATTATCTTTCCAATGTTGATATGAATTATTAGAACATAACTTCCTTAACTATTCTTTCAATAATCCATTCATTCTTTCAATTAACCCAGATGCTTGTGGATAATGTGGAATATGATATATCCATTCTAAATTGTTCAATATGCAATCTCTCTTCATTTTATTACCTTTGAAATGTGACCCACTGCCACTTTGAATTTGCATTGGGGTTCCATAATATAGACTTCTGAGATCTAGAGTTTTACAGGTGTTTTTCTGGGTCACATTCTTATAAGGACAAGCCACTAGTACACCTGAATAGGTATCAACACAAGTACATATAAATTTGCAGCCTTTATGGATGCTATGGTGTAGGGTACTCTATTTTACCAATTAGTACAGTCAGAAGAAAGTGCTTATAAGTAGGAGAAGCTATCTTCACCATGATATTTCTATGAGGAACTGCTAAGGGGATATCATGATATGTATCTGCATTTCCAACCATGATAGCAATTTTCATTACTTCTTCTTTTAACTTCCTCGTACAGTCTCTAAGTGAGTTCCGGGGTCTTTCTCCACTAGGCCACAGAGAATCAGTGGGATACATTCTTTTGAATCCAGCAGCAGCTAAAGCTAACAGATTAGCTGGATTGTTACCTCCTGTCATATGAAAATCAAGCAGAACACGCTGTCTACCAATACTCCTCTGGCTCCTTCATCAGAGATTCTCACCATCCAAGACACTAAGGATTCTCTTATCCTTTGAGTGAATCTGCTCAATGTATCAGTAATCTGTTGAGTGAAATCCTCAATTATCTCCCTGAGCTCTGTTTGGCCTCCCTGATTCTCCTGCTTTCTTCTCAGTACGGGGCCAGCTTGATTTTACATCCCTAGGAAGGTGGCAAGTGCAAAGTAGGTGTTTCATAAATGCACATTTTCTTCCTTTCTAGCAGAGGACACAGTATATAATAGAAGCCTAATAATACAAAATCAATAAGCATTTATTAGGCACCCACTGGAGCAGCTAGGTGGCTCAGTGGATAGAGTGCTGGGCCTGGAATCAGAAAGATTCATCTTCCTGAGTTCAAACCTGGCCTCAGACACTTACTAGTTTTGTGACTCTGGGAAAGTCACTTTATCTTGTTTGCCTCAGTTTCCACACCCAGAGAAGGAAATGGTAAACCACTTTAGTGTCTTTGCCAAGAAAACCCCAAATGAGGCCACCAAGAGTTGGACTCCACTGAAATAATTGAACAACAATGGGCACCCATTATGTACTATGTCTTGTGCTAGGAAGGAAACAAGCATTTATTAAGTGTCTACTGTATGCCAGGCACTGTACTAAACTATCCCTGCCTTCAAGGGGCTTACATTCTGTAGAAATGTCAGTTACTATGGTTCCTGGAAGGGTGCGTAGCAAATTTGAAGGTGTCCAAGGACTTACCCAGAGAGGCAAATTTTGACCTCTTCTCAGGAGAACCACACTGCCAACAAGAGCTGATCCAATCTGCAGTGGGCACCAGCGGAGGTGGGGAGACCACCTTGGTAGAGGGTGCCAAGGTCACCCCTTTCTGGGGGGGGAAGAGGGGTACTTGGTCAGGCTGGGAGGTGACATTTTATGAAAGCAAGTATGATGGTCCCCTTTTCCAGAGCAGGGAACTGAGACTTTGAGTGCAGAAGTGACATGTCCAGGCTCACCCAGTGGGACAGTGACAACAGGGACTGTCTCCTAGGTCTCCAGATTTTCAGGTCCAACTAAGCGAGGTCAGGAAGCTTCTCTTCTTCACTACCAGACGCCCAGGGTCCCCATCCTCTCTTCCCATCAAACTTGCTGGTCTCCAAAGATTCAAAGCTCATTCAGGCTGAGGTAGACATTTGTGGCTGGAAATAGCTTCAGCTGGACCTATATGAGGTGGGGTTGGGGAGCATTTTTCTAGGGCTCCAAGCTTCCAGCAAAAGGAGTAAAGCTCTATGTGTGAATTTTTAGGCACCAGCAGGTAGAAAAAAGTATTTTTGATGGAAAAGACTGGTTGGGGCAGGGGGTGGATAGAAAGTTTGTCTTTCCCCAAACCCCTGAAATTATAGAAATTAGGAGGATCATCTGGATGAATTCTTTCTTTTACAGAGGAGGAAGCTGAGGCCAGAGGGGTTAGGACACTTTGTCCAAAGGCACACCAGTAGTAATCAGAATTGGGATTTGCCTCCCAAGCCCACCATGTCCAGGTCACCTCCTGTTCTGCCCATGGGTAAGGACACTGGGTGTCTGATCTATGACAAAGTGGCCGTGTGTGTGTATCCTGAGGCTGGGGCTGTCAGGAATCACTAATACCTGCCTAGGCCTCCCCCTGCCAGCCGCTTGGGACCAGTTCTACTGGTTTCTACCTGGCAGGAAGTTGCTTCCAGGGCCATTGGGAACAAGGAAGAAAGGCTGGAGGTAAGGTATGGTGTGGCTGTCTGGCGTCTTCTGGGCCTTAACCCTGACAATGGCCCATTGACATCTCTTTGCACTTGCTCCCTGGGAGGTACTTGCACCTGCACTTCTGGGATGCTAGGGAAGGGCCCAGTCTGGGATGGAGTTAGCTACCCATCAGCAGTTCCAAGTTCCTCTCAGAGCACTCTCCATAACTCCCCAGCCCCCCTCAACCCCTCCATCTGACTGAAACCTCCCATCTTTCCCTTCTAAGCTCAGCTTTAAAATCCCCTCCCCTCCCTATGGCTCCCTTCACCTCTGTTTCATTTTCTAAATCTTCTCTTCCCTTCCAACCCAACTCCTCCTCTCCCCTTCCCTCCTTTCTCCTTTTTGCCTTTCCCCTTCCAACTCCTCCTCTTCTCTCCCCTCTCCTCTTTCCCTAAATTAAAATTCTGGGTCTTATGCATTCTGTCTAGTCAATTCATTTTTCTAAAATAAGTATAATTCTATTCATACTCCCTACCTCTGGAGATCACCAGAAGGAAAATGTTTATTCCTTTGGGCATTTGACGTTCTTTGTACTCTTGCCCTGGGGCTTGGACTGGAGCATCCATCTGTCCATCCATCTGTCCATCCGTCCGTCCATCCATCCATCCATCCATCCATCCATCCATCCATCCATCCATCCTTCCATCCAAAAGGAGCATGATCCAGGAGAAAGAGCACTCCTTGGGTCTGAGTTTCCTTCTCTGTGAAATGAGGGGTTAGTAATGGCTTCTGAGGCACTATCCAGCTATGATCCCATGGCTGTGACAGCCTCTCTGGGCCTTAGTTTCCATATCTGTAGAACAAGGGGATTAGAGTAGATGGGCTGGATGTGCCTGTGATCTGGAGTTACGCAGACTTGAGTTTCTGAGTCAGCTCTGATATTTAACAAACTGTTATAACCTTGTCACTTCATCCAGTGCCTCAGTTTCCTCATATGTAAAGTGGGAATGGTAGCATTCATACTTATAGGTTTGTATTCTAGAAAGTTCCAAGAAAATCTTAAAGAGTTAGAGGAATAGGGATGTTCACTCTTTCTCTTTTATCAATGGATCAACCCATAAACATTTATTTAATACCTACTTGGAGCCAAGTACTCTCTGCTAAATCCTGAGGATCTCAAATCAAAAGAAAGATAACCCATCAGTGGCCAAATCTTTGTCATTTCTCCCTTCACAAGATCTATTCTCCTACGGACCCCTCTTCATCCTCACAGACACCACACCTGGTTCAAGATCCCATCACTCTTGCCCCCAATGTTTCCCCCTCCAGTCCATCCTGACAAAGAGATCTTCCAAAAGCACAGACCAACCCCATCCCTCTTCAGTTCAATAAACTTCTTTAATTCACTATTGTTTCCAAAATCAAAAGCAAACTTCCATTTGATATCAGGTTCTCTTTCCTGGCTTATTGATTATATGTGACTTCTCTCCTTGTGCTCTCCAGACCAACCAGACTGGCCTTCTAGTTGTTCCTTGACCCTGCCATCCCATCACTATCTGCATGTCACCCCCCCAACCCCACAGCCTGCAGTGTACTTCCCCTCTTTGGATCCCCAGTTTTCTTCAAAGCTCAGTTCAGGTATCCCCTTCTTTCTAAAGCCATTTTTCATCATTCCACCCACAACTGCTAGGGTAGATCCTCCCAACCCCCAAAATTACCCTAGGTGTATCTTGTATCTATTTATATAAAACATGCTTTCTGCCCAAACAGAAAGTAAGCTTTTTTTGGGGGAGGGAGGGGTAGGTGGTGTCTGTGTGGATGGAGAGGAGTCATAGAAAGGGAAAAATGAGAAAATGAGAAAAATGAGAAAAGTAGAGAGGGAAAAATGACAAAGATTTGGCTACTAATTGGTTATGTGGAGTGAGGGAGAGTGAAGAGGCTGGGTGATCTTGATGCTGTAAGCCTTGAGGGCCAGTTAGGAGGAGGGGGTCAGGATCAGGAGGAAAGGGAATGAGTTCTTTCCTGGACTTTGGGCATCTCTTCTAATCACAGAATGCTGATCTTGGAAGGTGCCTCTGAGACTCTCCTGTCCCATCCAGACCTGGATAAGAGTCCTTGATAAAATATCTGACAAGAGGTGTCCATCTAGTGTCCATCTACTACCTCTCAAGGCTTCCCCTTATTTCTCCTTTTTCTGCCTCGTGGGACCATGCAGAACAAGGCTAGCTCCTTTTCCACGCATCAGGGTTTCAAATACTTGTAGGTGGCTATACTGTCCCCAACGAGTCCTTCCTTCCTTCCTTCCTTCCTTCCTTCCTTCCTTCCTTCCTTCCTTCCTTCCTTCCTTCCTTCCTTCCTTCCTTCCTTCCTTCCTTCCTTCCTTCCTTCCTTCCTTCCTTCTTTCCCCCATATGAGTTGCTCCTTTTCTTATTCCCTGACTTTTCAGGCTAGAATGAGCTGGCATACTTCTTGTTCCTCTTGGCAATCGACCTCTCATCCTGACCACTATTATCATCCAGTCCCCTACCCCCGGTCTCCATTCCTGCCCTCCACCTGGCCCCTCAGTATATATATGTCAAGGTTTCCTTCCACTTAACCAGCCTCTGCTACCAGCTCTACCTCAGCTATCCTCAGGAATCTGTTAGCTGTCATTGTCTCCTTGCATGATACCTCTCTCATAAGCTCCATCTCTGGAACATCTGCCTGTACATGCCTTCTTTTCCCCTTGTTCCCTTCTCTGCCTCTGGGCCATCCCAAGCCTCATCTAGGTTGTCTGATGTGGAGAGTGGTAGAGGAGGGGAACAAGCATTTATTAAGCACCTACAGGCACCATGCTCAGGGCTTCACACATATGAGCTCATTTGATGCTCACAGCGACTCTGGGAGGTGGCTGCTGCAATGATCTTCGCTTTACAGTTGAGGAAGCCAAGGCAGGCAAACGTTAAAATCACACAGATAATAAATGTCTGAAGCAGAATATGAACTTTGGGCCTTCTGACTCTAGGCAAGATACTGTATTTATGGTACCACCTAGCTGTCTTCTTGATGGTTCAAATAACATGGTTGACATGGGGATTACCACCTGTTGTGTTCACTCTGTACTTGGGATCCTGGACCCCAGGCAACCTACTTCAGTGAGGAGCACCTGAATACCTTATTGCTGTAGGGTTATTAAAAATATTTTTTTCACTTTAGCAGAAATGAACAGTGGTGTCCATTCAAGCAAGTCTCTAACTGCTAATGTGATTAAAAAATATTCCCCCCTCAATTGAATGTAAAAACAATTTTATATCTGGGAATCTACCTGCCAAAACAAACTCAGGACTTATATGAACACAGTTACAAAACACTTTTCACACAAATAAAATCAGGTCTAACTAATTGGAAAAACATCAATTACTCATGGCTGGTGAGAGCTAATATAATAAAAATGACAATCTTACCTAAATTAAATTATATATTTAGTGCCATACCAATCAATCTACCAAAAATTACTTTGTAGAGCTAGAAAAAATAGTAGCAAAATTCATCTGGAAGAACAAAAGGTCCAGAATATCAAGGCAACTAATGAAAAGAAATGCTAGGGAAGGTGGTCTAGCCTTACCAGATTTTAATCTCTATTATAAAGCAGCAGTCATTAAAACTATTTGGTACTGGCTGTGGATAGAGCAGTGGATCAGTGGAATAGATTGGGTACATGAGACTCAGGAATCAATGACTATAGTAATCCACTGTTTGATAAACCCAAAGACCACAGTTTTTGGGATAAGAATGCACTATTTGACAAAAACTGCTGACAAAACTGGAACATAGTATGGCAGAAATTGGGCATAGACCAATATCTAACACTGTACACCAAAATAAAGTGGAAATGGGTGCATGATCTAGGTATAAAGATTGATACTGCAAGCAATCTGGGAGAGCAAGGGGTAGTTTACCTGTCAGATCTATGGAGTGGGGAAGACTTCATGATGAAACAAAAGTTAGAGAGCATTACAAAATGCAAAATGGATAATTTTGATTATATCAAATGGAAAAGCTTCTGTACAAAGTCAATGTTACTAAGATTAAAAGGGAAGTGGAAAATTGGGAAAGAATTTTTACAACTAGTGTCTTTGAGAAAGGCTTTATTTCTAAAATATTCAAAGAATTGAGTCAAATGTATAAGAATACAAGCCACTCCCCAATTGATAAATGGTCAAAGGATATGAACAGGCAGTTTTCAGAAGATAAAATTAAAGACATCTATAAACATATGAAAAAATGTTGTTAAAATGTTTGGTAGAATTAATTTGTAAATCCATGTGGCCCTGGAAATTTTTTCTTAGGGACTTCATTGATAGCTTATTCAATTTCTTTTTCTGAAATAGAGTTATTTAAATATTTTATTTCCTCTTCTGTTATTCTAAGCAATATATATATTTGTAAATATTCATTCATTTCACTTAGATTGTCAGATTTATGGGTATACAGCTGGGCAAAAGAACTCCCAGTTATTGTTTTTATTTTCTCTTCATTGGTGGTGAATTCACCATTTTTCATTTCTGATACTGGCAATTTGGTTTTCTTCTTTCTTTCTTTGTAGATTGAATTAACCAATAGTTTATCTATTTTATTGTTTATTTCATAAAAGCAGCTCTTAGTTTTATTTATTAGTTCAATAGTTTTCTTAATTTCAATTTTATTAATCTCTCCTTTGGTTTTCAAAATTTCTAATTTGGTGTTTAATTGGGAATTTTTTAATTTGTTCTTTTTCTAGCTTTTTTGGTTGCACTCCCAATTCATAGATCTCTTTCTCTGTTTTGTTCATGTAATCATTTGGGTATATGAAATTCCCCTAAGAATAGCTTTGGTATGTTGTCTCATTATTGTCATTCTCTTTGATGAAGTTATTGATTGTTGCTAAGATTTGTTATTTGACCCACTCATTCTTTAGGATTAGATTAATTAGTTTCTAATTAATTTTTTAAAGAATATCTTTCCATGACCTTTACATGTAATTTTTATTGAATCATGATCTGAAAAGGATACATTTAATATTTTTGCCTTTCTGCATTGGATTGTGAGGTTTTTGTGCCCTACTGCTTGATCAGTTTTGTGTAGGTGACATGTGCTGCTGAGAAAAAAGTTATATTCCTTACTATCCTCATTCAATTTTCTCCAGATGTCTACCATATCTAACTTTTCTAAAATTCTATTCACTTCCCTAACTTCTTTCTTGTTTATTTTGTGCTTAGATTTGTCTAGTTCTGAGAGAGGAAGTTGAGGTTCCCCACTAGTATAGTTTTGCTATCTACTTCTTCCTGTAACTCACTTAACTTGTCCTCTAAGAATTTGGTTGCTATACCACTTGGTGCATATATGTTTAGTATTCATATTAATTCATTGTCTATGGCACCTTTTTAGCAGGATATAGTTTTTTTCTTATCTCTTTTAATTAGATCTATTTTTTTATTTTTCTTTGTCCGAGATCAGGATTGCTACCCCATTTTTTAAAAACTTCATATGAAGCATAATATATTCTGCTCCAGCCTTTTACCATTATTCTCTGTCTTTCCCTGCTTCCACTGCTTCTTGTAAACAAGATATTGTAGGATCATGGCTTTTAATACACTCCACTATCCTCTTCCATTTCACTGGAGAGTTCATTCCATTCATACTCACAATTACAATTACTAACAGTTTCTTTCTCTCCATCCTATTTCCCCCCTTTATGATTTTCTCTCTTTCTCCCTTTCCTTCTTCACTAGTGTTTTGCTTCTGATCATTGCCTTCCTCCATCAACCCTCCTTTCTATTAGCTCCCTCCTTCTTATTTCCCTTTTCCCCTCCTACTTCCTATAGGGCAGAGCTTCTTAAACTTTTTCCACTTGTGACTATTTTTCACCTGAGATATTTTTATGGACCTCCAGGTATATAGGCATATAAAATAGATATAAAAATCAAACATTTACCGATAATAAACCATAAAGAGATTTATTTTAAAACAATTGTTTGGTATACATGTAATTTTACCATTTATTAAAGACAAAAATGAAGATTGGAAGTACTTGTTCATTTTTACATAAATAATTAAATCTTGGTCGAATATTCAATACTGCAGGACATAGTGCATCTGCAATGTTTTTCAGAGTTGATCAATATTTTGATTTTATTATTGTCATTGCTGAGAATGACACTTCACATAAATACATAGTACAAAATGGTAGAAGTATATTTAGGGCCATTCCAGAAAATGTTGGAGATTCTGTCTTAATCCCAAGCCAAAATTCATCTAACGATTTTGTTTGTACAATAAAAACACTGCAACTCATAACATATAATAGTCTCAAAGCTGAGTCAAAGTTTTTCTGGCAATGTTCATCGGTGTTGAATCACTTGACAGCATGCATAGTGTAAAGTGCGCATGTTGTATGTTCAGAACCAAGACTATGGTGAAGCTTCGGGATGCAACATTGGCAAGTGCTGCCAGAAACACCTCAGAGTCGTTGCAATTTGATTTTAAAATTAATTTTTGGTTGTGCATTTAGAAAGCTTTTGCTGTTGCCAAATTTTTTGCAACCCCCACATTCAGTTATATGACCCCACATGGAGTGGTGACCCATAGATTAAGAAATGCTGCTATAGGACAAGATAGATTTCTATACCCAAATGACTGTGTATGTTATTCTCTCTTTGAGCCAAATCTGATGAGAGTAAGGTTTCTTCCCTCCCTTCTTTCCCTCTACAGTTATAAGTCTTTAAACCTCTTCATGTGACGCAATTTCCTCTTTTATTCCTCTTCCTTTCCTCTCCTTCCAGTACAATTCTTTTATTTTGTCACTCCTTAATTAATTAATTTTTTTTATCATCACATCAAAGTCAGCTTATACTCACACCCTCTGCCTATGTATACCCCTTTCTAACTGTCCTAATAAAGATTCAGTTCTCAAGACTTACAAGTATCATTTTCCCATGTAGGGAATGCAAACAGTTTAATCTTATTAAATAGCACGCTTGTTTTTTCTTTCCTGTTTACCTTTTTATGCTTCTCTTGAGTCTTGCATTTGAAGCTTGAATTTTCTGTTCACCTCTGTTTTTTTCGTCAGGAAAGTTTGGAGGTCCCCTATTTCATTGAAGGCCCATTTCTTCCCCTGAAAGATTATGCTCAATTTTACTGGGTAGTTGATTTTTGGTTGTAATCCCAAACTCCTTCGTCTTTCAGAATATCATATTCCAAGTTCTCTGATCCTTTAATGTAGAAAGGTTCCAAAATATTTAAATTGTTTCTTTCTGGATGCTTGCAGTATTTTCTCCTTGATATGATAATTATGGAATTTGGCCACAATACTTCTTGGAGTTTTAATTTTGGGATCTCTTTCAGGAGTTGATCAGTAGATTCTTTCAATGATTATTTTACCCTTTGTTTCTAGGAGCTCTGGGAAGTTTTCCTTTATAATTCCTTGAGTGATGCTGTCCAGATTCTTTTTTTTTGATCATGGTTTTCAGGTAGACCATATAATTGTTAAAATATCTCTCTCCTGGATCTACTTTCTAGGTCAGTGGTTTTTCCAATGAGGTATTTTACATTTTCTTCTATTTTTTCATCCTTTTGATTTTGTTTGATGGATTCTTGCTTTTCATAGAGTCATTAGCTTTCGCTTGTCCAATTCTAACTTTTAAATAATTGTTTTCTTCAGGGGGAGGAGCCAAGATGGCGGCATAGAAGCAGCAAGGATCAGCAGCTCCTGCACGGCCACCTTAAATACACATAAAATCAATAAATTTTACAGCTTCAAAATCCACGGAACTGCAGAAAACACGTCCCCGCTGAAGGCAGTTCGGCAGGAGGAACCCAT
>CM053594.1:9329054-9362486 GCA_028646575.1 Pseudocheirus occidentalis | reverse complement strand
AATTGGGAAAAATAATTCATAACTATTGTTTTAATTTCCTCTTCATTGGAGGTACATTCACCCTTTTCATTTTTGATACTCAAAAATTGGTTTTCTTCCTTGTTTTTAAAAATCATATTGACTAAAAGTCTATCAACTTGTTTTTTTTTATAAAACCAACTCTTAGTTTTATTTATTAGTTCAATAGTTTTCTTAAATTCAATTTTATTAATCTCTCCTTTGGTTTTTGTTATTTCTAGTTTAATATTTAATTGGGGATTTTCAATTGGTTCTTTTTCTAGCTTTTTCGGTTGCATGCCCAATTCATTGACCTCCATTTTCTCTAATTTATTCATGTATGCATTCAGGGAAAAATCTTTATCATTATTAGGGGAGTTAGAAGGAGTCTGTATAGACAAAGGGCACAGGTATGAGTTGATTAAGTTGGGATGTTCTTCAAGAAAAGAATGTGGGGATGAGAAAGAGGGATGCACTGGGAGAAGGGGGGAGGGAGAGGCAGAATGGTATACATTTTTATAAAAGAGGCAAAGGGGAAAATGGGTGGGCACACACACATTCTTACCCAATAAGGAGATATGAGAGGAAGGGATTAAGAGATTTTGGGGGGGCTGACAAGAGGGAGGGCAAATTGGAGGAGAGAGTGATCAGGAACAAGGAAGACTTTTGAGGAAGGACAGTATAAAAAATAAAGAGAGAGAGAAGATTAAACAGAGAAAAATGTAATAGAGGGAAATTCAGTTAGTTATTATAACTTTTAATGTGGATGGGATGAGTTGACCCATAGAATGGAAGCAGATAGCAGAAGAGATTAGAAATCAGAATCCAACCATATGTTATATACAAGAAACACAGTTGAAACAGAAAGTCACACATGGAGTTAAAATAAAGGACTGGAGCAAAACCGATTGTTTCAGTTGAAGTAAAAAAAAAGGCAGGGGTAGCAATCACGATCTCAGATGAAGCAAAATCAAAATTAGATCTAATTGAAAGAGAGAATCAGGAAAGTACATTTTTGCTAAAAGGCAACTTACAATGAGGTGTATCAAATTTTTTTATAGCAAGTTTCTCTGATGAAGTTCTCATTTCTTAAATATATACTTAGTATAGAACTGAGTCAAATTTATAAAAAAATAACAGCCATTCTCCAATGATAAATGATCAAAGTATATGAGCAGGAGTTTTTGGAAGAAGAAATCGAAGCTATCCATAGTCACATGAAAAAATAATCTAAATCACTATTGATTAGAAAACTCCAAATTTAAGCAACTCTGAGGGACCACCTCATACCTATCAGAGATGACAAATGCTGGAGGAGATGAAGGAAAACAGGTACATTGATGAATTGATGGTGGAACAGGCAACTGCTTCAAACATTCTGAGGAACAATTTGAAACTATGCCCCCCAAAGCTATAAAACTGTGCATACCCTTTGATCCAGCAATACCACTACCACATCTATACCCCCAAAGAGACCAAAGAAAAAGGAAAAGGATCTTTATGTTAAAAATATTTACAGCAAGTCTTTTTTTGGTGGCAAAGAATTGGAAATTGAGGAGATGCTCATCAGTTGGGGAATGACTGGACAAGCTGCGGCATGTTATTGTGTTGAAATACTATTTGCTATAAGAAATAATGAAAAGGGTGATTTCAGGGGAAAAAAACCCCAGCATAACAAGAACTACATGAACTGATACAAAGTGAAGTGAGAAGAACCCAGAGATCATTGTGCACAGCAATAACAATGTTGTAATGATGATCAACAATGAAGAATGTAGCTACTCTAATCCATAGTGACCTAAGACAATTCCAAAGAGCTCATGAAGAAAAAAAAATGCTATCCCCCTCCAGAGAGAGAAATGATGAATTCCAAGTGCAAATTGGAGTATAATTTTCTCAATTTCTTATTTTTTTGCCTTTTTTGTGATATGGCTAATATGGAAATATGTTTTGTGCGGTTTCACATGTATAATTGATATATTGTTTGCCTTCTCAGTGGTTGGAGGAGGGGCAGGCTGGAGAGAATCTGGATCTCAAATATTAAGAAGAAAAGAATGTTAAAACTTATGATGATGTGCCTCAGACACTCACTAGCTGTGTGAGCTTGGGCTAGTCACTTCACTTTTATATGTCTCCATTTTCTTAATTGTAATATGGAGATAATATGAGCATCTACCTTGGTGTTGTGAGGGTCAAATGAGAGAATCTTTGTAAAAAGCCTAGCCCAGTGCCTGGCAGATCATAATAGCACCTCCCTCCTAAGGACATAATGAGACCTTTGTAAAGCACTCTGGGAACTTTAAGGCACAATATAAATGCGAAACTATCAATGTTTATTATTATTTTTCTTAATATTATTACACAGCACTTACTGAATGGCAAGTCATGTTACAAATACCATCTTATTTGACCCTTACATAATTATTCTTATAATTATTTTACAGATGAGAAAACTGAGGCAGACAGCAGTGACATGAGGGTCACACAGCTGGGATCTGAAGCTGGATTGGAACTCAGGTCTTCTTACTCCTAAGCTCAATGCTTAAGTCAGCTCTCTTTCCAATAGACCACACTGCCTCAGATGGAATGGATTTCCTCACAAGAGCTTTTGGTAGGTAGTGTGAATGACGGGAGCAGGGCCACTCGGGCATCCAGTAGCAGAGTTCGCATTTGAGGCTCGTTTCCCAGACCCCAAATGCAGCGCTCTTTCCTTTACACTATTGTACCTGTTTTCCACGTAGTCAAGGGACTCGACCAGAGTCACAAAGGCAGTAAGTGGCACAGTCCATGTTTCAAAGCAGAAAATCAAGCCTTCTTTCCCCTGGGTTATTCTGTCCATTTTGTACTGTTATGAAAACTGAGGCTCAGAGGGGGTCTTCAGGGTCTCCAGGGTTGCCGTGGGCAGGAGTCCAGCGACAGGCTACTATTCTTGGGCCCGGGATCCCTAAGGTCAGGTGGGCACCCTCCACTCCTTTCCCCAGGCAGCCCAGACTCCTCCCAGCATCCGGCTCAATACCTGCCCTGCCTCTGCCCTGCCCCAGCCCAGCCTCCGCCTTTCTCGGGATCCCGGGAGCCCGACACTCCAATCCTCGCAGATCCACCCCCGAATCCGTGCCCAAGGGACGTCTGCTCAGGAAGGGCAGAAGGGGGCCTCCCTCTCCCACCTCTCCGGCCACTCCCCTCACCTGCCCTCCGCCGCCTCTGCCCTGCCCTCCCAGGGCCGGCGCTGATTATTAACTCGGAGCCCCCACACGGGTGCTATAAGGAGGCAGGCAGGGGGCCGGGGACTGCACAGAACGATCTGTCTGTCGGGCAGGACGGATCTGCCACCATGGACGTTACCGTGAGCCCCAGCGTCTCTGCCGGGACCCCCGCGCCTCCCCTCTCGTCCGACCGCATCAAGAATGCCGCGGACATCTCAATCATTGTCATCTACTTCGTGGTGGTCATGGCCGTGGGGCTTTGGGTACGTGGGGACCCAGGTGCAGGGGCAGGGCAGGGGAGCACGGACAGTGAGAGCTAAAAGGGTAACTGCGAGACCTAGGATAAGTCATTCACCCCTTCTGAGCCCGTAAAATGAGGGAGCTGGACGAGCTGAGCTAGCCCTCTAGCTATGAACACTTGTAGGGGCCCTTTCAGTTCTAACAGTCAGTTCTAAGTTTCCTCCCAGCTCTGACACACATTCAAAACTTCTTGTTCTAAGAACCTTCCCAACGTGGACATGCTGAATTCTAAAGGATGGGTCTGACACCATGCTTAAAGGTCTTTCCAGCTGGAGAGTCTATGATCCTATGACTTGGAGAGTATTGATGCCTAAGAAGGGGAGTGGAGGGAGGGAGCAGGGGAGCCAGAGAGCCAAAGCCCAGACTTAGACAGCTCTCTGCTTCACCAAGGAAGAGGGACTGGGGAAGTGGAGAGAAGGAAAGTGAAGAGGAGTTTCTGGGCTCACAGTATAGTTCAGAAACCTGGGGAAGGAGATCAGAGGGCCAGTTTGAGGGACAAGAATGACTGAGGCAACAGGGGATGGGAAGGTGGGTGGAGGCAGAGGCTGAGTCTACAGCAGAAGGGCCCCAAGGAGACCAGGCTAATGATAGGCTGGAGGGACTGAGAACTGGGGGATGAGAGAATAGGAAAGGGACTTGGGGAAAGGGCCACCTATTGGGGAAGCAGAAGGTGGGAGAGCTCAGTGAAGCAGCAAGGGGGTACAGAGTCCTTGAGAGGGCTGAGGAATTTAGAGAAAGCTAAAGGGTAGAGTGTGAGGGGCTGGGCACCAGAGTCAGGGAAGGCAGGAAAGGGGCTTGCCCAGTGGCTCAGGCTCAGGTGCAGAGCTGGGAGTCCACATTCCCCAAAGGCTAACAGGTGTTCCACATCTAGGGACTGAGAGGAGCCAGCTTGGGCTGCCAGGTCTTTGGTGCCCTGTGGATCCTGGGGAGGGGGGAAGGATTCCTAGGGGTCCGGGATTCCAGAAGGGTCCAAGAGTTAGCTGCCTGGCAGCCATCCCTTCAGACACTGGTGACTCTTCCTGGATTTCCAGGGAGGCCCTTCTTATGAGGGAGGCACTTCTGGGATATGGCACCTAACTAGAGAAACTTGTTCTCAGGGCACACCCAAGGGACAGGCAATGGGGTGGCTTAGCCAGCAAACTTCCCAACTGGGTTCTGTGGTTGTAAAGGTGACTGAGTGTGGAGGCCGGGGTGAGTGTGGTTCCTTTGCTTAACTCTGGGTGGATCAGAAGATGAGGGAATTGAGGATTAACTCTTTAGGAACCCCTGAGGACCTTTCCCTAGGAGTCAGTGACAGCACTGAATGAATTACTCAGGAATTGTTCAGACGAGACGGGGCTATGGCTCTAACCTAGCTGGGGCCCCAGGATCATCGGAGGCTCATTGACAAAGTGTCAGAAAAGACCTTAGAGGTTACCAAGTCTAACCCCCTCTTTTTACAGATGGGGAAACAGAGGGCCCATACAATATATCATCTGACCCCTGGCCTGCTTTCCTCTATCATGCTATCCCTCATGCATTTTTCCATTTAGTAGCTGAGCAAACTGAGATGCAGAACAGGGAGGTTGCTTAGGGAGTTAGGAGCAGAGCCAGGAGCAGAGAACCCTGGTCCCTTGTTTCCCAGCTCTGAGCTCTGGTTATTGGAGCCCATGGCACCGGGACATGGAGCTGCCCCTAGACCAGGTTGGAGTCAGAGCCAGCTAGTCCACTGGCAGGACCCTATGTTTTGTTCCCCCAGGACCTTTGCTCCCAGCATCCATCCCTGATGGTGTTTTCCCGATGGCCAAGCCTTCTCAGATACACTCTGCTAATCCCTTGTCCTTTCCTCAGCTCATCTGCTCTCTCCTGCCTGCCTCCGAGGTGTTTACACCTTTCCAATGTTCATGCTTCATTAATGGCCATTTAGGTCAATGCTGACCATTTCAGCTTTTATTCTTGCTCATAAACCCTGTGGTCTGTAGCCTGCCGCCTCACTTTATGGCCCCATAGCCTTCAGTTCACATTCTTTCTGCCTGGAGAGTCCTGAGAAGAATGTCCCCTGTGTGAGATGCTATCTGCCTGCCTCCTCAGAGGAGGACCCAGGACTGTCCTTGCCTGGCCTCTCCCCTGGCCTCTGCTGGCCTGTGGCCCACGAGTCCTCCTTTCTAGGCATATCCCATTTTGTCCCATGGATAATCACAGTGCCCGGTTCTGCTTGTTCCCACACGCCAGCATCTTCTGATCATTTGTTTCTCTTTGCCTAAACCTCCCCCAGCTTTCCTGCCAGCACATTGTGGAGATTGGTGATTGAGAGCTGGGAGTGACCTTCAAGGCCATCTTAACTCTCCCCCCCCCATTTTACAGGGAAGGAAACTGAGGATAGAGAGGTAGTATAGAGTATTGGGTAGAAGGCTGGACTTACTTGAGTCAGTGGAAGTCTGGGTTCAAATCTCACCTCTGACAATTAATAACTAAGTCACTAAGTCACCCTGCGCAAGTCACTCTTTGGGAGCACTGGGCTCATCTGTAAAATGAGCTGGATGTACTAGATGGCCTCTGAGTCCTTTCTATTTCTGAGTTCAGCTCCTGAGAGCTTAGAAGAAGTGACTTATCCAAGGTCACAGTGGTAGAATGAGGTACGTGGTTGAGATGGGAAAGGAAGCCCTTTTGAGGGCATGAGTTTCCTAGAGTGATCACATGTTAGGAGAGGAAACACTTCCTGAGTGCTTGGCATCATGGTAGGCACTTTTTACACCATTTCTCATTCTATCCTCACAACAACCCTGGGAGACAAGTGCCATGATTATTTCCACTTTTCAGTTAAAGAAACTGAGGCAGATGGTGGTTTAGTGGACTTGTCCAGGGTCACACAGCTGGTGCCCAAGGTTGGATTTGAACTCAGGTCTTCCTGACCCCAGGCCTAGCGTTCTAACCATCAAGCCAGCCTCCTTCCTTAGAATCATAGAATGGTGAGAACTTAAAGAGTCTTTTGATGTCAGAATCCTAGACAATAGGAGATGGCCAGGACCTCGGAGATCATTCCATTCCCTTCAGCAAGTATTTACAGGGGAGGGAGAATGAGTGATGTACTTGCTCAAGGCCATCTCGGCAGCAAACCTCAGGGAGGACATTGATCATGGGACTGACAACTTAGAACCCCAAGGGACCTTAGAAGTCACTGAGTTCAATCTGTCCATATCACAGGTGAGGAAGTTAGGGAAGGGAGCCAATATTACCTTGGGGATAGCAGACCTGGGGTTCAAAGCCTGGCCTCATGATTTCAAATACAGACAGAGAGCTCTTTAGACTGTGGGACAGCAGTGGGAAGAAGAAGGAATCAGAGAGAAGAGGGACCGTTTCCTAATGGAAATGTCTAAGAGTTCACAGGTCAATAAACATTTATTAAGCATCTACTGTTTGCCAAGCACAGTCAAGAGCTGGGAATATAAAGAAAGGTAAAAGACAGTCTCTGCCCTCTTTCTACCATTCACCACAGTCCCTGCAAAGAAAGAAGAGTCCCCCAGTTGAACCAAAGGCCATCTTGTAATTTTCTTTGTTCCATGGTTTTCTGTGGCTGAACAATTCATTGCCTCCTGTGATGAACCTCTCTGTGCTTGGCTTGTCTAACTACTGGACAGCAGATACAATTGTCTATTGCCAGGCCTGCACCTGAAGCCTTTCTAGCTTGGTAGGACCTGTGAGGACCCATACTCCATTGGTGTAGCCTTTGAAGGCCTGTCTGTGTTCACCTCCACATCACCATGAGGGATCAAAGTAGGATTTTGTGGAGACCAGGTGGTGTGTGATGTGGAATGGGAAGGACATGTTCTTTCTCTGGATCTTATCAGATTCTTCTGGATACATACTAAACTTCTGATCTTAACTTCTAGGCCATGTTTTCAACCAATCGT
This sequence comes from Pseudocheirus occidentalis, assembly GCA_028646575.1. Taxonomy (NCBI): domain Eukaryota; kingdom Metazoa; phylum Chordata; class Mammalia; order Diprotodontia; family Pseudocheiridae; genus Pseudocheirus; species Pseudocheirus occidentalis. The sequence continues at coordinate 9,355,096 of CM053594.1, read as the reverse complement.
GGGACTGTTGGAGGCTTCTTCTTGGCAGGCCGGAGTATGGTGTGGTGGCCGGTGAGTGTTACCAGAGATGGTCCATAGTTAAGAAGGATAGTCCTCTTCTGGGGACTGGGCTGTGTTTCAACTTGTTCAGTTCTAAAGGATCCATCTGCTTCTTGGCTGTGTGGGCACTGGTGCCTTCCTGCCCCTCAGGTCTAGCTCCTTTGGGTGAATCTCAATCTCAGCATGTGGACACCTTTGCTATCCATAGATGATTTCAGGACCACAGGACTTATCATTACCATTATAAAATGTTCTGTTGATAACTTCTCTTGATATCTTTTTCATTTCTAAATCCATCCCTTCCTCTCCTGCCAGAGAGATTTCCTTTGTCACAAAGACAGTAAGAAGAAAAACAGGGGTTAGCAAAGCCAACAGACACATTGTATAGCAACCTTCCACGTTCGTAGCCACCCCTCTCATCCCATCCCACATCTCCATAAAAGGGGGGACTGTGTTTTCTCATGTTTTCTCCAGCATTCATCTTTGTCTTTTTGTCCACATTGTTGTGGTTACCACATAGAATGCTTTCTTCATTCTGTTTACTTTGGGTCTGTTTCAGTTCATGTAAGTCTTCTCATGATTCTCCGTCAACCTCCTATTCACTGCTCTTTCAGTGAGGTAATGCTTCTCTCCATTTATGTACAGTCACTTGTTTAACCATTCCCCATTCAAGAAGCATACAATTTGTTTCCAGCTCTTCCATACCATGAAAAGTGCTGAGATAGTCATTTTAGTGTATGTGAGGTCTTTTCTAAAAAAATAAAAAAGAAATTGAACAAAATGTCCACAAGCAGTAAACATTTCTATGTACAAAGCAGATCAAAAAGAGGATTATAAATGAAACCATAAGTCACTATTATGTACATCTTGCTTAATATATATATATATATATATATATGTACCGGCCCTAGAGTCAGAAGGACGTGAGTTCAAATCCGGCCTCAGACACTTGACACACTTACTAGCTGTGTGACCTAGCTGTGTCACTTAACCCCAATTGCTCTCCAAAAAGCAAATACATATATATATATATATACATATATATATATAACAAATATAAAAATTATATATAACAAATATAAAAAAGATATATATCTAAATAACAAATATAAAAAAGATGCACACACACACATACACATATATATATATATATATACATATAACAAATTAAACATACTCATTTCAAATCTGTTTTGCTTGTGTTTTCTTCTGAACTTCCTTCTGTTTCCTTCTTTGTATTAAAAAAGTTCCAGTGGTCACTTTTCTTCTCTGAGGGCAACACTATCATTACTTTCCCTCCCCACTAAATCCCCTTGCCCCCCATTTTAAAAAGAAAAGCACAATCATTGAAACAAAAAAAAGCATAATCAACCAAAAAAAAGTTCATGTATCAGTCATGTCCAAAATATATTTCTCATTCTGCCTCTTGGGTCCACTTTTCCTCTGTACGGAAGTGGGCAGTCTATGTGACATTTATTTCTGTTTTTTTTAATCACCTAGGCATATACCCCCTAACAGCATCTCTGGGCCAAAGGATATGAGCATTTTGTCTACCTTTGAGGGGAATAACTCTAAACTGCTATCTAGAATGGATGAATTAATCAGTGGTTTCACTCATAGTGAATATATTATATTAGCCCGCCTGTCTTTCCACAACCCCTCCAACAGTGACCATTACTATATTTTGTCAGGACCACAGGATTCAGAGCCGGCCAGGACCTTACCTCAGGTTTAGAATTATAATTAAGAACCTAAAACCACGGCTCTATGTTGATAGGTGAGGAAGAGGTGGCACCCCCTCATTTGGATCTGTTCATCATTATTTGCTCTGTCATCTCGTCTAGAGTCAACTGATTTAATTAACAATCACTTGAGGCCGGTCAAATATGTGGCTTCCTTGACTGAAGTTTTGGGATTGATTAGACCTAACTGAGCAAACCCACTGCTTGCCTGCATTCCCTGAGCCTTGCAAGTGAGAGGATGAGGAAGGGAGAAGAGACATAATTAGGGCAGCCAGGAACTAATTGTGAGGAGTATACAGGAGGTGACTAGAATGCTGTAACATGAGCATGTAGAGTGGGCAAAGGAGATCTGTCTGGGCGGTAAGAGCTCCAGCCTGGGCACTGGAAGACCCACATTCAAATCCACTTTGATAGGGGTGGCTAGGTGACACAGTGAATAGAGCACCAGCCCTGGAGTCAGGAGGACCTGAGTTCAAATCCAACCTCAGACACTTAATGCTTACTAGTCATGTGACCTTGTGAGGGGAGAAAGGTTAGCTCCCCAGAGCCTCAGGCTGTGACCACTTCCTTAGCTGGTCTGATCATTTTGATGGCCAAGTACATGCAAAATGTTAAGAGACTGACCCTGGCTTTTGGAATGACTTCCTTCTCCTCTTCTCCTTCTCCTCCTCCCCTCCCCTCCCCTCCTCCTCCTCCCTCCTCCTTCCTCCTCTTCCTCCTTCCTTCTCCCTCCTCCCCCTCCCCCTCTTCCTCCCTCTTTCTCCTCCTCCCCCACCTCCTGCTCCCAGCTAGCTTCATGTAAACAATGCTTTTGGGTTTTGAGAGGGTTTTCACATACACTATCTTGTCTGATCCCTGTAGTAAATTCCCCCATTCACCCCATTTTTATAGAAGAGGAAACTGGAGTAATAATCACAGCTCGTGTTTCTCCAGCCTTCCACGGGCTGCAAAGCACTCCGAAGAGATCTGACCCTCATCATGACCTGGGACCCTCCTTAGCTCTGTTTGACAGATGAGCAAGTTGAGACCTAGAGAGGCTGGGAGTCTTACTAAGGGTCTGCTTGGTTCCAAGTTCAGCACATAGAGGCTGCTGAAACTCAAAAAGGTTAAGAGATTTTCCCAGGGTCACGCAGGTGGTGAGATTTTGCGTTTGTGAACTCATAGGACTGTAAGCTCTGGAGCCGGGAAGGACCTCAGTCATTCTACATAGGAGGAAGCTGAGCCCTAGGGAGGTTTACAGATCACGAGGTGTAAGGGGTCTCAGAATCAATCTGTTCCGAATCCCTTCTCCCAGCTTCATAGACAAAGAAACTCAAGTTTACAGAGAGGGAATGAATCGTGCAGGGTCACTCAGACAGAATCCGGATTCTAGGACTAAAGAGCCAGAACTTTTCCCATGATATCACACTGAAGTGGGGTTTAATTGGTGGTTAGTGTGACATGGGGGAGCTCTACTATAATTTATTGAGTTTAACAACCCTTTGGTTGTTGTTGGTGGTGGTGTTGGTGTGTGTGTGTGTGTGTGTGTGTGTGTGTGTGTGTGTGTGTGTTTGTTTAGGTTGGAGACATTTCCCAATATTCCTCTCTCTGAATCCCTAAGCCAGTGGTTCTCAACCTTCCTAACTCTTTCATACAATTCCTCATGTTGCGGTGACCCCCAACCATAAAATTATTTTCGTTGCTACTTCATAACTGAAATTTTGCTACTGTTATGAATTGTAATGTAAATATCTGACATGCAGGATGTATTTTCATTGTTACAAAATGAACGTAACCCACAGGTTGAGAACCGCTGTTCTAAGCACTCCCTGAGCGCAGAAAACCATCTGAGCAAAACCATTGAACCAGTGACCATGCACCACAGCAGCAAATGCAGCCGTTAGCACCAGGAGACAGGCATGCTCCATCTCCACCCGCTGCCTTTTACCTATAAATGACCCTGACCCTGGATTTAGAGGGATTTCTGATGTCTCTCTCAGGGAAGTCACAGGTCTTTGGTGTATTGATACTGAAGGTCTTGTATTAGGGTCAGAAAGAGGCCGGGAGCACTGTCTCCTCTCCCTGGTCCACATTCACAGCATTGTAAATCTGGGGGGGGGGGAAGAGACCCTTGAGGCCATTGAATTCAACCTCCCCGTTTCACAGGTGGGGAAACTGAGGCCCTAGGAGGGTGAACTTCTGGGGAAAGGTCACATCTCCAGTCAGTGGCAGAGCTGGGGTTGGAACTCAGGTCTTCTGAGTCCTTCAATATCATGCGGCCTCCGTAGTCCTGGCTTTACTATGCGGTCCTGACTTTTTGCAGCACAGACTGCACTGGTATTCTACTAGACCAGGAGTCCTCTTTGACCCTCTGAGCCTCAGATTCCTTTTCTGTAAAATGAGAGGGAGCTCCAAGGTTCTCTTTGGCTCCATGATTCAATGAAGGAGAATTTAATGATGGTGTCTATTCATTCCTTTCACAGTTTTGCAAATCTTCCTAAGACAGATTCAGATCAGATGAGGAGGCGATGGCAGGAGATTGGTAGACAAAAAACTTGACTGAATAGAGGTAGTCCTGAGATAATCCGTGATCTCTCCCTTCCTTCTCTTCTCCCTCCCTCCTCCTCCCAACACCTTTATCACTCAACTTTTAGGAGAAAGAGATAAAATATTACAAAGCCAGCTCGCCTCAGGAATCTAGGGTGACCTTGTGAGATCTGAAAGCACTGGAGAGGATGTATCGGAGAGGGGAAGGACAGAGGCAACCAGACCAGTTAGGGAGTTATTACAGCCGACCTGGAAAGAGATGAGGATGTGAAGTAGAGCAGAGCCGGTGAGAGTGAAGGGAAGGGGATTTAGTTATGGCCCAGATGACTGAATCAGCTGAACCAGCTGCACCCCGGACTAGTCTCTATCTCTGTCTCTGGATCTGTGTGTGTGTGTGTGTGTGTGTGTATAATATGATATATATGTATATATAAAAGGAAATACTACATTATATAGAATTTATTATATATGATATATATACATATATAAATACACATACATACACACACGTATATGTATGTGTGTATAGATAGACAGATAGATGGATAGCTAGCTAGCTAGTCTGGATGTTTATCAGAATATGCCAGCCCAAGTGGGACATTGAGTCAATTCTCCAGGTAACTCAGCCCTCTAGCCCTGCTGCCCTCTGAAGCAGCACAGAGGGGTTCCATTCTACGTCATCTCCCATTTTCTCTGAGGGCCAATTGAGGGCAGGGACCTTTGGGTTGGGTGGGGAGAGCCGAATGGGGGCCAGGAGCAAGAATGGGAGCTCGGCTTGCAATCACATCCTCCTAGACCTGGAGTTGGAAGGGACCTTATCAGTCATCAATGCCTACATTTCACAGATGAGAAAACTGAGGTCTAGTGATGTTATAGAATCCTAGATCTAGCGCTGACCTTAGAGGCTCTCTCTCCCAACCCCCTCATTCCCAACCAGAGCCATGGAAATTGTGTGCCTCACCCACAGCCACTCTGATGCCAGAGCCATTGGTTCTTTCATGGAATCATATTTGAAACATCCCATAGAGAGGTTTATTATTATTTGGGAAGACTCCCAAAGTGAATCCTTTTGTAAGATGACATCTGCCCCTTCCTGATTTATTATTTTCAGGTTACATGCGCCATTTTCTTAATCCTCTTTAAAACACAACTTGTGGTTAAACAGTGAAGGACATTCCAAGGTAAACCTTGTCCCAGGCACCTGCTCAGCACCTGGGGGAGGCAGAGTGTGTAAGTGGGGGCTGGGCTCTCTCTCCTGCTCATCCATCCTTCAGAGAGGTCCCTGTGTTTCACACTTCCATTTCCTCCCAGAGGAGAAAATCTTTGTTAACCTTTGCTTCCTATGAGCCAATGATTTCCAGGGGGAGTAAACAAAGACAACCAGGGTCAATGTTGAAGTTTGTTTGTAAGAATGTGTAACTGAGTGCACCTTCTTCATTGATCCCTGAGTGTGACACTAACCTGGAGGAATAAAAGAGAGGGAAACCATCAGAAATTTTCTGGGAGTGAGGGATCATGGGAGGATACATTTAGAGCAAGAAGGGCCCTTAGAGGTAGAGCATGAAATCCAAACCCCTCGTTTTATAGGCGAGGAAACTGAGTGCCAGGGATGGGAAGTGACTTGCCCAAGGTCACCCAGCTAGTCTTTAAATTATGGAGCAGGGATTTGAACTCAGGTCCTCTGGTTACAAATCCAGGACACTTTCCACTTTAACCTAATGTCTCTCTAGCAGGAATATAAGTAAGAGGCAAGATGCTGAGGTGAACATAACCGTGTTCATATTGTGTCTCCCAGTAGAGTGGCAGCTCCTTGAGGGCAGGGATGGTTCACTCTTGCCTTTGTATTGTCAGTGCTTGGGCCATTTTAGGTGCTTAATAAATGTAGTAAATGCTGGCTTATTGGAAGAAAGAAGGGTATGCAGGGTAAGACAGGATGTGAATTTTTTCTCCTCTTCACTCAGTCCACCAAAGCAGAAATAGGTACCCTGGGGGATCAGCCAGAAGGGGGTGGAAAACAGGGTCCTTAGGGATGCCCAACATGATGTCACATAGATTGGAAGGCCAGAGGCTTTTACCCAACAGTGACCCAATCCCTCCAATCACTTCCCGGGCCTGAAGCCTGGGGGATTATCAGTGGGGACCCAAAAGAGGCCGGCTCCAAAGGGTTTTGTACAAGGATTCTTCAGTTTGGAATTAATCTGCCCAACAAAGAAGCCTGGTGTTATTCTTTCCTGCTCCACTCACCACTTATTGAATTAAGGTAAATACTGTCTTCCCAGATCAGGTCTCTGCTTTGTTTGACATTTCACTGAGATTTTGACAATTACTTAGATACTTAAATGGTTATAAATTCAGTTGTTTTTCAGTCCTGACTCCTCCTGACCCTATTCAGGGTTTTCTTGGCAAAGATCCTGGAGCGGTTTGCCATTTCCTTATTATACTTAAATCTAAAAGGGACATTATAGATCATCTGATCCAAGAGCAGTCATTTAACAGAGAAAAAAAATCTGAGGCCCAGAGTACACCTTTGCTCAATACCTAGAGCTGAAACTAGGGTGGTACAGTTAGGGCTTTGTCCTAAGGTGCCAAAATTTGTTATTGTTTAGATATTTTCAGTTGAGTATGACTCTTTTCGACTCCTTTTGGAGTTTTCTTGGCAGAGATACTAAAGTGGTTTGCCATTTCCTTCTCCAGTTCATTTGACAGATGAAGAAACTGAGGCAAATAGGGTGAAGTGATTTGGCCAGAGTCACGTGGCTAATAAGAGTCTGAAGCCCCATTTGAACTTTTCACCTTCCTTATGGCTCTATTCATTCTGTCACTTATTTATTACCAAATGTTTTCCTAGGGATTTATCATATCAAACACCAGCCCAGGCAAATAAATTGACTTGGGTACTGTTTACATTCCAGTGAATTTATTTCCACACACCAAGCGGAATAATAGGATTTCTCTCTCTTCCTTTGAGGTGCCATCAGGTTTCTCTCTTTGTCCCCAGCTCTGGTTTCCTTGCCTGGATGGTGACCATGAGTGTGACCCTCATCCTTCTGGTTCTGCCTTTGGATCTTGGCGCACCTTTCTTTGTGTTTGTCCTTTGCTGCTAAGGTCTTGGTGGCACCCAAGAACTCCATTCTGTCAATGGAGGTTTGCTGGGGGATTTCCTTGGCTGGGGATCCTCTGACTGTTACAAATCCCCAGCCCTTCTGCCTTCTTCATGCACCGTTAGATGGCTGATGCCATTTACTCCATGGTAACCCGATATCTTTCTCATCATTGTTCTTAATTTCTGTTGATCCACATTTTCTTTTTAAAAATTAATTAATTAACTTTTAGTTTTCAACATTCATTTCCAGAAGATTTTGAGTTCCCAATTTTCTCTCCATTTTCCCCTCCCCCACCTCAAATGGCATGCATTCTGATTATACCTTCCCCCAGTTTGCCCTCCATTTGATCACCTCCCCCACCCCTTCTCCCTTAATTTCTTGTAGGACAAGACATATTTCTATATCCCATTGCCTGTATATCTTATTTCTTGGTTGCATGTAAAAACAATTTTTAACATTTTTTTAAACTTTGAGTTTCAAATTCTCTCCCTTCTTCACTCCCAAGGCAAATAATTCAATATAGCTTATACATGTATACTTATGCAAAACATTTCCATAACAGTCATGTTGGGAAAGACTAACTGTATTTCCCTCCATCCTATCCTGCTTCCCATTTATTCTATTTTCTCCTTTGACCCTGTCCCTTTTCAAAAGTGTTTGCTTCTGACTACCCCTCCCCCAATCTGCCCTCCCTTCTGTCAACCTCCCCCCTTATGCCCTTCCTCCTTACTTTCCTGCAGAGTAAGATACCCAATTGAGTATGTATGTTATTCCCTCCTTAAGCCAAATCGGATGAGAGTAAGGTTCACTCATTCCCTCTCATGTCTTCTCTCTTCCTCTCCATTGGGAAATCTTTTTCTTGCTTCTTTTATGTGAGATAATTTAACCCATTCCATCTTTCCCTTTCTCCTACCAATATATTCCTCTCTCACCCCTTGATTTTGTTTTTTTAGATACCATCTCTTCAGATTCAACTCACCCTGTGCCATCTATCTATCTATCTATCTATCTATCTATCTATCTATCTATCTATCTATCTCCTCCAACTACCCTAATACCGAGAAATGTCTCATGAGTTACAAATATCATCTTTCCATGTAGAAATGTAAATAGTTCAACTTCAATAAGTCCCTTATGATTTTTCTTTCCTGTTTACCTTTTCATGCTTCTCCTGAGTCTTGTATATTTGAAAGTCAAATTTTCTATTCAGCTCTGGTCTTTTCATCAAGAGTGCTTGAAAGTCCTCTATTTCGTTGGATGTCCATTTTCCTCCTCAAGTATTATACTCAGTTTTGCTGGGTAGGTGATTCTTGGTTTTAATCCTAGCTCCTCTGACCTCCCAAATATCATATTCCAAGTCCTTCAATCCCTTAATGTAGAAACGGCTGGATCTTGTGTTATCCTGATTGTATTTCCACAATACTCAAATGGTTTCTTTCTGACTGTTTGCAATATTTTCTCCTTGACCTGGGAACTCTGGAATTTGGCTTCAATATTCCTAGGAATGTTCCTTTTGGGATCTCTTTCAATAGGTGATCAGTGGATTCTTACAATTTCTGTTTTACCCTCTGGTTCTAGATTGTCAGGGCGGTTTTCCTTGATAATTTCTGGAAAGATAATGTCTAAGCTCTTTTTTGGATCACAGCTTTCAGGTAGTTCAATGATTTTTAAATGATCTCTTCTGGATCAATTTTCCATGTCAATGTTTTTTTTCCCCAATGAGATATTTCAAATTGCCTTCTATTTTTTCATTCTTTTGGTTCTGTTTTAGAATTTCTTGATTTCTTATAAAGTCATTAGCTTCCATTTGCTCCATTCTAACTTCAAAGGAATTATTTTCTTCAGTAAGCTTTTGAACTTTCTTTTCCATTTGGCCACTTCTGCTTTTTAAGGCATTCTCCTCATTGACTTTTTGGACCTCTTTTACCATTTGAATTAATCTATTTTTTAAGGTGTTATTTTCTTCAGTGTTTTTTGAGTTTCCTTTAGCAAGCTGTTGACTTTTTTTTTCTTGCATCATTCTTATTTCTTTTCCCAATTTTTCCTCTACTTCTCTTAACCTGGTTTCCAAAATCTTTTTTGAGCTCTTCCATTGCCTGCAACCAATTCATGTTTTTCTTGTAGACTTTGATGTAGGAGCTTTGACTTTGTTGTCTTCTTCTGGTTGTATGTTGTAATCTTCTTTGCCACCAAAGTAAGCTTCTATAGTCTGATTTTTTTAACACTGTTTACTGATATTCCCAGTGAAATATTTGACTTGCTAACTCTTTGTCAAGGCAGGACTCTGCTTCCAGTGGGGGTGCGAGTGGGGGTGGGTGTAGTGTCTCAGGCTTCATAGGTTTTGTATAAGTTGATTGATCCCCCACCATCTATGGACTTAGATCTCCAGAAGTAGCCATCACTGCTGCTACGGCTGCTTACCACCACTGCCACCTCTGCCACCCCAGGGCTGGTGCCAGACCACACTCCTTTTTCACGCAGGTCTTATAGAATTTTTCCCACTGACCTACTGTGATGTCTTTGGCATTTGTGGTTTAAGAAGTCTGGAAACAGCCACAGCTGCTCATGATTTAGTCTCTTGAGGCCTGTTCCAGACCTGTGTGCCAATGTGGCCCATGCTGGACTGTGCTCTGCTCCCAGCCTAGTGTGATATACCCTTCCTGTTCACCTTCTAAGTTGTCCTGGGCTAGAGATATGTTTCACTCTATCATTTTGTGCGTTCTGTAGCTCTAGAATTTGTTTAGAGTCATTTTTACAGATATTTGGAGTGGCTTGGGGGAGATCTCTAGCAAGTCCCTATTTTTATTCTGCTATCTTGGCTCATGATCCACACTTTTCAAAGGTCTTGGCACTGCCTGGTTTCAATGTCAGACAGAGAAGTTTCTACTTGATTCTAAGAGAGATAAGTCTAGAGCTGGACAGCCCCAAAACTTAGGCTCACAGAGATAAATTGAGTCATCCAAAGGCACACAGTAATTAAGAGTAGAACTTGGATCTTCTGCTTCCCAGGCCAGGGTTCTCTTTCCCCTTCCCATAACTCTTCTGTTCCTGAACCCACAAACAAGAGTGGCTTTGGTTACTGGGGTCTCAACAGGACCACATGGACAGAGCTGGCATGAAACCATCCTCCCAGATGCCACTGGTCTCCTCTAGCCTTCATGGAATTCCTCAGTGGCCACAAACATATGGTGACTCTCATCATCAGAGAGTGGCTAAGCTGGGAATTCCCTCCACCAGCTGGCTGGCAGTAGCATTGTCTCACTCCCTGTCTGACCTGTTCCTTGTGGCTCTGTTCCAATTCTCCAGGACCCAGCCTTCTCTAGGGTACCTTCCTGGATGAAGGCCAGGCTGTCAGTATCACTAGGGAGGCCTTTATTTGCACGTGGTCTAATGTTTTTCATGTACCAAGTCTCTTACAATTACCCCCCAGCAGGCTTAGAGACCCCCCTGAAGCATCCGAAAGGTGGACCCTTGGAGAATCTGTCTTCTACTGTGCAGCTTGATCAAAACCCCACAGAAAAGAAGAGCAGAGCCTTGTTCAGCTGTAAGGGGTCTGGAAAGTGTCAAAGACCATTTTAAAACTTAAAGTGGGTGTACCCACACTGATGACAGAATTATACGGCTAGTTCCCAATTGGTGTGAATAAGAAATCTCCGGAAGTGATAGCATGCTTTTTCATTTACACTATTCTAAGTATTAATTATATAAAACATGGTACTTTGTTGAAGCCCAATGGAAATATTCAGTATGAATTTGAATAATTTGACTACTTCGTGGAATTTGTTATTCACATTAATCAGTTGTAGCTTCTTGGAAGCCTGAATTACAGAATTACAGAATTTCAGAGTTAGGAAGGGACCTCAGTGGCCAACTCAATTCAAGCCCTTGTTTTCAACCTTTACTTGAAGACCTCCAGTGTCAGTGAACTCACTACTTCTCAAAGAAACCAATTCCTCTTTCATAGAGCTCTGATGGTTAGGAAGTTTGTCCTGATGTCATGGCCAAATATGCCTCTTTGAAACTTCTTCCCATGACTTTATGTTGTTAGTCTGCGTGTCTTCTGTCCCCAAGCTGATGGCAAAACTCCAGTTTCCTGAGTTCCTAACCTTTTGGCTCTTTGGGGAGGCAAGGTGTTTATGAAGGGTGTAATCTGCCAGAGTAGAATCCAGCCATTGTCTCCAGAGGGGAGTTATCTGCCCCAGAGTAAGCAGAGAAACTTAGTTTTAGTTTCTGGAGCTGGTGTCTAAATATTTATTCAAGGGTCAGAAATGAAATCTTCTGAGCAGTTCCACCTTGTCATCTGCCCAATCCCCAAGCAGTCAATCAAGTGATCGAGAAGCATTTATTAGGTGGCTACGCTGTGTGCAGCTTTGTTTTAGGTTCCCAGTAAGCACTCAATAAATGCTTGTTGGTAGATACATTGATTGTTAGGTCATGCTCCATGGATTTTGGATCAAGGTCAAAGGATAATGCTGCCCCAAATATTAACCTCCAAAAGGAGACTCATTTGAAGGATAGAAAAACTGAGCATCTGTTCCTAAGGTTGCCTAGTGTGCCCCCTTCTCACCCTCAGGTGAAGGAACTGGGACTCAGGAAGGGGGAGCGACTTATTCAAAGTTACACAGGCAGGACTACTGGTCTAAGGTTGGGAGAAACCTCAGAGATCATTTGGGCTAAGCTGTTCTTTGTGCAAATAAGACAATTGAAGCACAGAGAGAGGAAGGGGGTAACTCAAGGACATAGAATCATTATTCTAATGCTAGAAGGACTCTGAGAACCCAGATGATCTAACACCCTCCTTTTATGGATAAGGAAGCTGTCACCCAAGAAGGAGTGACTTGCCAAGGTCACACCAGTAGTAAGCATCAGAGATGGCATTTGAATCTGGACCTTTTGCCTGCAGAATCATGGCTTCCTCAGGTCTGGGCTTAACATGGGACAAATCAGATGGAGAGCATGGATGAGGCTTCTACTTGCCTTCAGGGGAGTCCCAAAAGAAACAGGAAAGACTGTGCTTAGCACGTGGTAAGAGGTTAAGAAATGCTGACTACTTGACTGAGAATACATACAGGTCCATGGGACTCAAATGCAGAATCCCCAATAAGAAAAGACAGCTGTGCTGCAGCTATGGCAAGAAGCCTGGGGTCTGGTCCTATATCTTCCACTGTCTGTGGTCTGGCTCCTTCCTCTCTTTGGGGACTCAGTTTCTTCCTCTGTCAAATGAGGAGGTTGCATTATTTAGTCCCTAAGGTTGCTTCTAACTCTCAATCCTACAATTCTATTGGTCAAGGAGTGCTTCCCCAGGGGTGGGGGTGGCCAGGAGGGGATACCACTAGTGCCCATTTCTTATGGCCCAGTGGAAAGAGGGCTCAGTCTAGAGTTGGAGGACATGGGTCCAAATGCTGCCTCTGACACCACCCACACAAATCCTTTGGTCCCTCTACACCTCAGTTTCCCTTGTTTCCATCTGTAAAATGAAAGGATTGGGCCAGATAGTCTTTAAAGTTCCTTCCAGGTCTGGATCCATACAGGAAAGAGGAGAGAACCATGGTGGAGGCAACCTCTTCCTTTCCCCAATCCCAGCTCCCATTCCTTCAGCACTCCCCTCCTGGAATTTTAGGGTCCCCTTCCTCAAGGGGCACTAGCAACAGGGACCAGGAAGCATTTGACATTACCTGATAACTTTGGGCACTGTGGCATTAAATTGTGTGTTAACCAAGGAAAACAATGCTCTGAAATCAGCCTTTCCAGGATTCCATTTGAGCTGTGACCATCTCGATCTGATTAAAAGAAAACTATTGTCATGTTTCCTTCAGGAAAATCAGAGTCTTCTAGAAAGGGATGGTCTACAGGAAGCTTCATGCCTTAATAAGGATCATCCCAGGGGTTCCGCTCCCCTCTGAGAATCCCTCAGCCCTTTTCCACTGATATTTTCACCTAATGTTCAAAGTGGACCCCAAGGGGACCCCAGATAATGTTTTTCTTAAGTTGCTTCACTTGTGTCTGACCCTTCGTGATCCCATTTGGGGTTTTCTTGGCAGAGATACTGGAATGGTTTGCTATTTCTTTCTCCAGCTCATTTTTATAGATGAGCAAAAGGAGGCAAAGAAGGTTAAGTGACTTGCTTAGGGTCACACAGCTAGTGTCTAAGGTTGAACTTGAAAACAGGTCTTCCTGACTCCAGACCTGGCATTCTATCTATGCATTGTGCCAACCATTTGCCCTAATGATCCCAGGATCATAGCATCACAGATTTAGAGCTCAAAGGGACCATTTATCCACACCCCACATTTGAGAAAAGAAGAAGAAACTAAGGTCCATGGAGGTCAAATGACTTGTCCAAGATCACACAAGGAGGCAGGATTTGAATACACATCCTCTGAACCCATGTTCTTGAATGACTTGCTCAAGATCCCAAATGAATTTTTTTCAAAATTGCTCAAATTTATATCTATGCAATATGACAAGTATATGATATATATGAAAAGGCAATTGTAAAGTACTTTGCAACCTATAGTAAGAATTGTTAGCATTTGGATGTAAAAGACAAAATGACAGTTTCTATTCTCAAGAAGTTCACATTCACTCACTTAACAATTATTAAGCCGGCCTGCGCTAAGCACTAGGGATACAAAGAGAGATAAAAGATAATCCCTGACCTCAATGAGCTCCCAGTCTAATGAGGGAGACAACATATGAACAGCTTTATCCAAACAAAGTAAACACAGGATAAATAGGAGATAATTAGCAGAGGGAAGTTACTGGAATTAAAGTTTGGGAAGGTGAGATTGAAGGTGCATTTGAATGGAGCCCGGAGGCGGACATGAGGAGTGAGAACATTCCAGACATGGAGGACAGCCAGAGAAAATAGCCAGAGCTGAGAGATGGAGTGTTAGAGAAATGGCCAGGAGGCTGCCATCACTGGAGAGAGGGGTGCATAGTTGGGGGGGAAAGGGAAGTGTATAAGGAGTAAGAAGAAAGAAAGGTGGGAGGGGGCTCAGTCGTGAAGAGCCCTGAATACCGGAAGATTTTTTGTATTTAATCTTGGAGGCCGCAGGGAGCCACCAGAGTTTATTGAGGGTGACTGTGACAGTGAGACCAATCATCTTGGCAGCTGAATGGAAGATGGACTGGAGAGGGGAAAGACTGGAGACAGGCACACTCCACCCCCTCAGAAGCTATTGCAGTAATCTATGTGTGAGGTGGTGAGAGACCTGAAGGGAGTATTCATATACACATCTCCAGATGTTCGTTTATTCTTTCAGTGAGCATTTAATAAGCACCTACTGTGTGTCTGGCTTTGTGAAAGACACTAGGCATATTAAGATAAAAATGAAACAGTCGCTTCCTAAAGGAGTTTATATTCTTGAACATACCGAATGTCTCTGAGGGCTTTAATCGCCCTCCTAGCAATCAATGATGAGTATCCCAGGTCCCACCTCCTCAAAACTAACCTGTCCTCTATTCTTACCACATGCAATTCTGCGACACTGCTTGTTAGTGTTGTCTCATAGGGCTGTTTAGCTTCTCATGCGCAGTTTTGTCTGTTCCACTAGAGCGTATTATGTCTCTTACTATGAACAAGAATAACAATGTGTCTATCTATCTATCTATCTATCTATCTATCTGTCTGTCTGTCTGTCTGTCTGTCTATCTATCTATCTATCCAGCCATCTCTCTCTCTATCACCTATCACCTCTCTCTCTCTCTGTCTCTCTGTCTCTCTCTCAATCTATCCATCCATCCATCCATCCATCCATCCATCCATCCATCTCCCTCCCTCCCTCCCTCTCTCTGTTGCTGTCTTTCTCATAATGAAAAGCAGTGCACCATAGTGTGTAGGGAACTGGTCCTTGGAATCAAGAAGGTGTGGGTTCCAATTCTGCCTCCCTCACATACTGGTTGTTCACTCATTTAAGCTCTCAGGCCCTCAAGTAACTCTCTAAGATCAAGGTCCAGAGAAAGCAGTGATCTCTCTAAGTTGGTAGGTTGGATTTCCATACCAAGGGTTTCCTTACACCAATGAAACCATAGGTTTAGTCACCGCCTAAACAAACCAAACTCACTCTAGGGCTTTCAGATTTGCAAAGCACTTTCCTCACAATTGGAATGTCCATGTCTTATAATGTAAGGGGCAGAGATCATGAATTGTGTTGTTTTTGTGGTTCCCACAGTATCCTGTACATAGTTGAAACTCAGTTAGTATTTGTTGAAACCAATTGGACTCCAGGGCCTCTCTGGGCAGAATAAGGAAAGTCCTTCTAGGTTAAATCTGGGAGCTTATTTGGTTTGGACATTTTGAGCATATCCAGGGCTTATTCGAGTACTTGAATGCTTCTTGGATTTGGGGACGTCCCAGACTTGGTTGGTGGGGAGACGTCTAGCCCAGCATGAGCCACTGGAGAAGAAAGTTGACTGACAGCCATAGAGGCCTTCTCTTCCCTGAGGACTGGGACCCATGGCTAGCTGACAAGGGCCAGTCAATAGATGGGGTCAGGGATTGGGTGGCAGTGGAGTTAGGGGAGTTAGTCTATGTCTCAAGGTCAGGGTTAGATCTGGGTCTGGCTTGTAAAAGGAGGGAGGAAGAATCTGAGGAAGGTGTGTAAAGCCTACTGGACTTGTTGCCGGGGGACTTGAGTTCAAATCCACACTTACTGTTTAACCATGAGCCAGCCACTTGACCTTTGGGGACACATGTATAAAAAAACACAATCGTGATGAGAAAAAAAGCACCAATTTTGGAGTCTGAACACTTGGTTTCAAGCACAGGGGAGGAACTAAGCATTTATGTAGCCCCTACTATATGCCAGCATCTTTACAAATATCTCATTTGAGCCTCACAACAACCTTTCAGTGTAGGTGCTATACTAGTTCCATTTTACAGCTGATAAAGCAGAGGCAGACAGAGGTCATTATCTACTACCAGGGATTGTGGAAGGCATCCTAGATGCCTGGATCCTGGATGGTACTTGATGTGGCCTTCAAAGGCTGGCTATCCAGCAAGAGGCAGCAGTCAGGTCTTGGGATCAGGAAGTTAGAACCCTAGAATCATGAAAATTCAGGATGGGAAGGAACTTTGTAAGCCCCAGAACAAGTGTCCTTGCTGCCCACTTTAGCCATTTACCACTTCTGTGATCTTGTAGCTAAAATCTCCCTGGGTTTCAATGCCCTCCTCTAAAAAATGAGGAGGTTTAACTAGGTAATCTCTGAGGATCCTTGCAGCTTCAGATCCAGGATTCTTTAAAACTCTAATACTTCAGGAAGGTTCACGAAAGTCTAGTGAAGATCTAATGTCTAAGGCTAAGTTAAAAACAGAAAAATTGGAACGCTAATGCATTGTTGGTGGAGTTGTGAACTGATCCAGCCATTCTGGAGAGCAATCTGGAACTATGCCCAACAGGCTATAAATAAGTGCATACTCTTTGATCCGGTAATACCACTTCTGGGGTTGTATCCCAAAGAGATCATAAAAGTGGGAGGAAGATACATATGTACAAAAATATTTATTGCAGCTCTCTTTGTCGTGGCAAAAAAAACTGGAAATTAAGGGGACATCCATCAATTGGGGAACAGTCAAACAAGCTGTGGTATATGAATGTAATGGAATACTATTGTGCTGTAAGAAATAGGAAGGAGACGAACTTTATATTTACCTAGAGGGGCTTATGCAAACTGATGCTAAGTGAGAACAGAACCAAGAGAAATTTGTACACAGTCACAGATACATCATATGTGTGATGACCAGCTTTGATAAACTGGACTATTCTCAGCAATGCACAACTGTAAGACATCTCTAAAAGGAGACATCTACATTCAGAGAAAGATCTAGAAAGAACAGAGTTTAAATGGAGACTGAAGCAAACTACATGCTCTCGTTCTTTTCCATGTTTGATTTTGTTTCTTCTTTCCCATTGTTCACTCCAATGGTTACAACCTTTCTTTACAACCAGACTAATGCCCAATGTGAAAGTATTTGCAGATCCTATACTTGACTGCATGCTGTCATGGGCGGTGAAAGGGTAAGGGAGGGGAGGAAATTTGAAACTCAAGAGGTTGTGGAACTGAATCTTGTAAACTAAAAGTAAACAAACAAATCAATTTAATTGAAAAAAAAAAACCAGATGCTATAAGGGTATGTCCTGAAGGGTTTATTTAAATGACATGAGGGTTAGGGGTCCTAAAGCCTTGATGCTTCAGAAAGGATTTGTGAATTCTGGGCACTCAAGGCTGAAAGTCAAGGAAGGAGAGCCCCCTAGGTTCCCCAAGACCTTCAGGCCATGTCGCAGACAAAAGCAGGTGTCTTTAAGTACTTGACTGTATGGGAAAAATGTCTAGTTAAGTAGCATACAGATGTACAGGAGTTTCAGTGAATCCCCTACCCTCTCTGCTGCCTTAAACAATAGGATGGTAAGGATGGAATGGTTTTTAGAGATTCTGTGGTCTAGCAATAGTTCTTCTAGATCATATGGCTCTAATTCCTTCTCTTCTACTTCTCACTGTGGAGCCTCGGACAATTCACTTAACTTCTCCCAGCCTCAGTTTCCTCATTGCTGAAATGAGGGAGTTAGAATAGGTGTCCTCTAAAGTCCCTTTTAGCTCTGAAGTTACAGACACGTGCAATTAAAGAGGAGGGAACAGGCTCAGAGGGAGGAGGTGACTTATCCCTGGGGACACAGCTAGTTGGTGGGGAGAACAAATCTTAGAATCCTGATATCCTGGTTTCCAATCTAGCACTGATTTCTACGAGGCTGAGGAGCCACAGGGAGATACTGAGGGGCTGGTAGGTGGTACAGTGGATAGAATTCTGGGTCTAGAGTAAAAAAGACTCATGTCTTTGAGTTCAAACCTAGCTTCAGACATTTCCTAGCTGTGTGACCCTGGGCAAGTCACTTAAACCTGCTTGCCTCAGTTTCCTCCTCTGTAAAATGAATTGGAAAAGGAAATAGCAAACTTCTCCAGTATCTTTGCCAATAAAACCCTAAATGGGGTCACAGAGAATCAGATATGACTGAAAAATGACTGAAAGGGGAGCTATTGAAGGCTTTGGAGCCAAGAATGATGTAACTAGGACTGGATGTAAAAAGATGGACCTGGAAGAATTTTAAAGATGGAACAATGGCCTGAATCAAACAAGATGAAATCTAATTAATATGCTGGTTATCGCCAGTTTATCCTGTCTGTATCTCATTTGAAAATATTTGTTTGCATATTGTTCCTCCTACCCCCATTAGAATGTGAGCTCCTTGAGGTCAGGAATTGTCTTTTGTCTTTCTTTGTAACCCCAGCTCTTAGTGCAGTGTCTGAAACATGTGACTCAATAAATGCTTGCTAACCTGACTAATAGGAATGAATGTAACGTGGCCTTGGGTGCCAAAGATCCAGTTTATAGGGAGGATTGGAGGGGTGTGGCAGCAGCTCATCCGAGAAAGAGTTTGAGGCCTTAGTGGATGATAAGCCCAGTCTGAGTTAGTAGCATGATGTTGCTGCCAGGAAAGTGAATTTGCTAGTAAGCTAAGGAGGGGACAGTCCCATCATTCTCTGCCCTGAATATACCATGTTGGGAGGACTGTGCTTCATTCTGGGTGTTGCAGTTTAAAAGGATGTTGATAAGCTGGTGAGAGGCCAGGGGAAGGCAACCAGCATTCATAACGGGCCTCTAGATCATAGCATAGGAGGTTCAATGAAAGGCATTGGGAATATTTAGCCCAGAGAAGAGAAGACTCAGAGGCACCATAATATGTGAGTAAATATTTGAAAGGCAGCGATGTGCAGCCTTCTCTGTCTGAATCCAGAAAACTGGACTATGAGTAATTCATAGAAATTGAAAAGAGGCAGATTTAGGCTTGAAATCAGGTAAAACTCCCTAGTTACTAGAGCTGTCCCGAAGTGGAGTAGACTGGCTGGGAGGTAGTGAGCTCCCCATCTTTGGAAGTCTTCAAACTGAAGCTGAATAACTACTCATCAGGGGCGATGTAAAGGAAAATCTTTTCAGGTGTGGGTTAATTAGGTGCCTCTAAGGTCGCTTCCAACTCTGAAATTTGTTCACCTCAGGATAGATTGGAGGGGAAGAGACAAGGAGGTAAGGAGTTTCATTTCAGAGGCTATCGAGACAAGCTGGGCAAATAAGAATGACTGTCTGATTTGGCGGGAGGGTGGGAGTGGGAACGAACAGTGTGAATATGAAGGCTGTAGTGAAGGAGAGGTCTGCAGGGCTTGTGGGGAGGAAAGGAAGAGAGAAGAATCAAAGCTGACTCCAGGGTTCTGAGTCTGAGAAAATCATAATAATACTAGCTAGCAAAACCTCTCGTGCCTACAGTGCATTAAGGTTTGCCATTTTGTTTTTAATTAAAATTTTTGCTAGTTTTTCTTTTTTAATTGCCTCCTTTGCAAATACAAGATCTATTGAAAGTCTTAGTGCAGATTTAATTTATCAAAGATTTAAGGGAAGTGGGAAGGATAAAAGTACTTTTATAGTCCCCTTTATGAGCTAATTTTACAAGTATTGTTTATCCCATTTGATTCCCATGACAACCATGGCAGGTAGGGGCTATTATTATTGAATTATTGTTTATAGCTAAGGAAACTGAGGCATACAGCGGTGACTTGCCCAGGGTCACACAGTAAGTGACTGAGGTTGGATTTAATCTCACATTTTCTTCCTCCAGGCACAGATTTAAGCTTTGATATACTAAATAAACATAAAGGATATATTACATATATCTCTTCTGCCTCTCTTACCCGGATTTTCCTTATAACAAAGAACGAAAGAGAAAAAAGAAACAAAGCAGTTCATTGAAACTACCCAATGCACCAGCTTAATGACAGTATATTCAGTGTTTCACACCCATAATATGTGAGCAAATATTTGAAAGGCACCTCTGCAAAAGAAGGAAGAGAAGCACATTGAGAAAAGAAATTCCTTCTTTAGAGCCAGACTCTAAGGCTACCAGTGCCCTTTCCTCCCAACAATCCAGTGATGAAAGTAGTGCAAGCTTGATTTTCCCCATTCTAAGGATGAGAAAACTGAGGCTTTAGTAGGTAATGTGACTAACTTCCAATCACATGACTAGGAATTGCTCAAGTAAGGATTTGAACCGAAGTTTCCTGTGATCTCTCTATTACTTTTCCTTATAAGAACACTGACAGAACCTACCACAGAATCACAAGACATGGGAGCTGGAAAGGAGCTCAGAGATCATTAAAGGCAGCTCCTTTATTTTACAGAAGAGGAAACAGACCCAGAGAGGGGAAGTAACCTACCTAAGGGCACCCAGCTAAGCAATCAACCAATCCATGGGTCTCATTTAGTGTCTCGTATGTGCCAGGCATTGTCCTTGGTGCTGAGGGGCAACAATAAAGAAGAAATAGCTCCTGCCTTCCAGGAGATTACATTTTATTGGGGTGTGTGTGGGGGTACGGCAACACACAAGCATTTAGATATATACAAACCACATAGAGAACAGATACAAGCCAGCACAGGACTGAGCTAGAATTCAAACCTAGATCTTCTCACTCCAGCTCTCAGCCCTTTCCATGACATCATATGAGAGGTCAGAGAGAACCACCATCCTATGAACGTGGCTGAATAAGCCATGGCCAGATCCAGAGCTGTCATAGTGCACAGCTGGGGAGAAAGGAAATCTTTGAGGACTTTTCCCATCAGAGCTGGTTACAGTCCGTGGTGCCCATTGAACCCCAGAGCCAAAGCAGAGAGTGAAGGAATCACAAGAATTAGGGATTAACCCGGGTTAGCTAATCATTGCTGGTAATTGCACCCTTAATAATTGAGCATTAGGATTAATAATTCATCCGGAGGTAAAGGTGATAGCGGGAGGATAATAACCAGAGATAGATGCAGTACTGATGAGAAAACCCCTCTGAACTATGACCTCTGCAGGGACCAGTCCTGACTAGAATAATGACAGCTGAGTAATGAACAATCAACAGACATTTAGTAAGCACCTACTACGTGTCAGACTGTGACAATAAAGACAAAGAATGGAACAAGCCCTACTCACAAGGATGTTATGATCTAACAGGTTCAATAAGCAAGACAAATGGAAGTATCTTCAGAATAGCTTTAAAGAACACAATTACAAACATAAAGTAGTTAATGACAAGGTAGTTGGGAGAGAAGATGCCAGCAGCTGTGGGGATCAGGAAAAGCTTCCCAAAGAAGCAGTACTTGTGTGGAGGCTTGAGGGAAGAGAGAGATTCTACCAGGTGAAGGTGAGGGGAGAGTGCATCCCAGGGAGGGGGCATAGCCCGTGTAAAGGTGTGGAGGAGGAGATGGAGTATTGTGTATAAGGAAGAGAGAGAAGGCACTTTGGCTGGATAGTGGGAGTGAACCAGGGAATGATGTCCAATGAGGCTGGAAAGGGAAATTGAGGTCAGGGCATAAAGAACTCTAAAATCCAGAGAGATCTTACATTTGATCTGATTGGAGAGGAACATGGTCAGATCTATGCTTAAGGAAAATTTGGGAAGGATACATTAGGGAGAGACTTGAAATTGGGAAGTTATTTAGGAGGCTTTGATAGTAGTCTTGATGATGACCTGAACTAAGGTGGTAGCTGTGTGAGTAGAGAGAAGGGGTTACATTTGAGAGATGATTTTGCTGTTGAGTCATTTCAGATGTTTCTGACTTTCTGTGACCCCATTTGGAGCTTTCTTGGCAAAGATACTAGAGTGGTTTGCCATTTCCTTCTCCAGCTAATTTGACAGATGAGGACATTGAGGCAAACAGGGTGAAGTCACTTGTTCAGGGTCACACAGTTAGGAAGTGTCTGAGGCTGGATTGAAATGCACAGTGCCATCTAGCTGCCCTTGAGAGATGTTACAGACATAGAAGTGGCAAAATTTGGCAATAATTGTATATGTGGAGTGAAGGAAAGCAAGGATAATGCCAAAGTTACAAACCTGAGAGGCTAGAGGAATGGCAGATTCCTCTACCATTGTAAAGGTACATGTACATATGTTGAGAAAGCAGTGGCCAGAGAAGGAAGTTTTGTTTTGGGAGTTACTGGGGTGGTAAATGGAGCCAGAGTTCTCTTGGTCATACCCTTTCCAGGAACAATAGTAACACACATGTGGTAATTGGTTCCAGCCCAATGGAAACATGCAGTACCAGTTCAAGTAATGAGACCATTATTTGAATTCCATTGAAACTGCTCCCTGCAAAGTTACTAACAATCTCTTAGTTGCCAAATCCAGTAGCTTTTCTGAATCCTCTTTCTTCTTGGCCTCTCTGCAGCCTTTAACACTGTTCATCACCCTTTTCTTGAAACTCAAATCTTTAGGTTTGCAGGACACTACTTTTTATGGTTTCTCCTCCTACCTCTCTGACTACCCTTCCTCTGTCTCCTTTACTGGATCCTTATCCAGGTAATACTCACAAACTGTGGGTGTTCCATAGGATTCTGTCCTGGACCTTCTTTTCTTTTCCTTTTACACTGTTTCTCTTGGTGATCTCATCATGGACTGAGTTATCATCTTTATACTGTTGATTCCCAAATCTACTTTTCCTGCTCCAACCCTTCTACTGACCTTCAATTTCGTATTTCCGACTGCCTTTCAGACATCTTGAACTGGGTGTCCAGGAGACATCTGAGACTCAACATGTACTAAACCAAATTCAGTATTGCCCCCCCCCCCAAATCCTCTCCTCCTCCCAATTTTCCTGTTAGTGCCAGGGCAACATCCTCCTCCCAGCACCTCCGTCTGGAAACCTAGGCTTTTTCCTAGATCCTTCACTATCTCTCATCCCTCCCTGTCATATCATATCTTTTTTCAAGGCCTATCGATTTCACCTTTTGCAGCATCTGTCAAATGAACTCCATGCTACAACTATTGCAAAAACTGTTGGTGGGAGGTTGGGGGGTGGGAGGAGATGGGTCTGTCTGCCTCAAGTCTCTCCTCATTACAATCCATCCTCCATTCATCCACCAAAAGAGATTTTCCTAAAGCAGAGGTTTGGCCATGTAACCCCCAATCCCCCCAGTGTTCCCTACTCAATAAACTCCAGTGGCTCCCCATTGTCTTTTGAATCAAATAAAAAACCCTTTCACTGGCATTCAAAGCCCTCCATTACCTAGCCTTCTCTTACCTTCCCTATCTTTTCACTCCTTACTTCCTAACACATACTCTTTGATCCAGTGATGATCCATGGCTCTTCTACATAGCAGTCCCTCCATTTCTTGGCTCTGACTGTCTCCCATGAGTGAAACACTCACCCTTCTCATCTCCAGCCACTGGCTTCACTCAATTCCTTCAAGTCTCAATGAAAATCCCATATTTTACAGGAAACCCTTCCCCTTTTATTAATTCTAGCACTGTGCCTGACACATAGTAGGTTCTTAATAAGCATTTATTGACTGACTAATGAGGTGTCCTGACTGTATTGATTTGATGTTGGTTCTCAGAGGCAGGAGGGTGGGAGAGTGTGTGGTGCTGGTACATTTGGCAGTAAGGTAGCAGGAGTGAATCACATGGTCCTGGGAGTCAGGGAGCTCCTTGGAAGGGGTTGCAATACTCTTTAGAGACCATATCATCCAACTCCCTAATTTTTCACAACTGGGAGGTAAGTGAATCCAAAGTCCCACAATAAGTTGTTGCAGAGTAAAACCTAGTAGAACCTAGAACTTGGTGTGCTTATGTTCTCCATAAACCATGCAATTTATCCCTTAAATCAAGACACCTTCATTCTGTTTCCTATTTCACACACATGTATCTTCTCAACTAGAATGTGAATTCCTTGAAGGCTTTTGCTGTACCCTCTGCAGTCTCATTGAGTCTAGGCTGGACAGAGTGGATGGTGCTTAGGAAGACAGATTTTCTGATGGTTTGTGTTCTGTCTGGCTCCTCCCCCTTCCCATTCTCCCTGCTCAGTTCATAGCTCTCATCAGCATTGTCCGTGAGTTTTCTCCATCCAGGTTAGGTCCTAGGTCCAAACTGAGCTCTGCCTTGGCCAGGTCCTCACTCTCTTTCATGGCTGCTGATGGTGGCCAGAACTCCAGTGAATGAATCTTTCATGAGACGATCTCTGAGAGCCCATCATGAGGGATTCTGACTCGTCTTATCCTTTCCTTCCAGATTGGTGCCTCTCTCTTTGCCAGTAACATTGGCAGTGGCCACTTTGTGGGATTGGCTGGGACTGGAGCAGCATCAGGCATTGCCATAGGAGGCTTTGAATGGAATGTGAGTAAAAGACATGGAATATTGGAATTATGAGAAACAGCCCCAGATAGAGAATGGAAAATATTGGAGCTGAGAGGGTCTTAGAACACAGATGTCATAGCTGGCAAAGGCTTTATAATGGGGGAAGGACTTGGCCCTAAAACAGAGGATGTCAGGGCTGGAGGAGGCATTAGAATGGAGAATTGGTAAGAGAGCTTACTTAGACCAAGCCCCTCATTTTAAGAATGAGGAAATTAAGGCACAGAGAGAACAAATGACTTGGACTCTGCCATATAGCACATTTGCGGTAATATCATTGCTTTTTCTACCTTCCCTTTGACTCCACAAAGCCACCCTATCAGTTCTTGTCAGTGATGTGGCTCTTTCCTCATTAAACATTTTCATTAGATTATCTTTGAAAGGCAAGCCTCTTCTGGAGGTCAGAGGACTGTAGAAAGATGTTGCTAACCTTGGGTCTCTACTGAGATTGTGGAACCTTCTGAGTCCTTCTCCATTACCCACTGAGTCTTATCTCCACTGGGACCATTGAATGGGGAGCACTCCAGTCTACATGTGCTGTCCAAGAAATTATATCCCTAAACTTCTTTGTGGTCAAAGGAAGGAAAAGCTGAAATAATTGTTCTGGATGCTAAAAGACATTTCTGAGTAACCTGTTGATGCATCTTAGTTGAAACCCTCTGCGGCCATTAAATTTATAAGTAAATCATAGGTCAGGATGGGAGACAAATTGCATTGTGTTCTAAAGGATTCCTTCTTGGTTTCAGGCCCTGGTGCTTGTGGTTGTCCTGGGCTGGGTGTTCGTACCAATCTACATCAAGGCCGGGGTGAGTATTTGTACTCTGTGGCTTGGTTACTTATCTGTAAGTGTTGAAGGTAGAGTCCTGGGAAACACAGTTGACTTTTTCCAGTGGAGCAGCAGAGAAAGTTTAGCTTCTGGTCTTTGGCCCTGAGTCCCCAAGGTATTGACTGGTCCAGAACCACAGGATTTCATTGATGGAAAGGACATCAGAATCCATACAGTTCAACGTCTACATGGATGAGAATTCCATCACACCTGACAAGTGTTCATCTGGTCTCAGTGTGGGGGAAGTTACAAATTAGTGAGAAAGTGTCTATGTGTATAAGAGAAGTGGTCTGCCCACAAGTGTGCTTGTGAATACGTACAACAGTTTAATGTTTGTGTGTATATGTGGAAATGTGTGGCTGAACATGACTACAAGTGTGAATGTGTGGGAATGTGGAGGTATTCACCTCAAATTGTGCCAGTGTGTGTAAGTGTGCACCTAAGTGCTGGTTTTGGAATTTTTGCCTGTGTCTGAGAGATTCTGGCCATATGCTTGAAAGCATAAGTATAAATGTGTGTGAGATGGTTGATACAACTTCCCTTTCAAACACTTGACTGCTGTCCTTTCTCTTCTCTTACTAAACACTTAAT
>CM053594.1:9270768-9328554 GCA_028646575.1 Pseudocheirus occidentalis | reverse complement strand
TTGACCCATTCCCTTTTGTCATCCTGTTCTTCCTCTCCATTGTAACAGTTATCCCTTGCCTCTTCTATATGAGATGATTAACCCCATTCTGCCTCTCCCTGTCTCCTCTCATTCTATTCCTCTCCCACCTCTCAATTTCACTTTTTAAAATAGCATCCCTTCCTTTTCAATTGATCCTGTGTCCTCTGTCTATGTACACATATATATACACACTTCCATATGTATTCATATGCATATATGCCCTCCCATATAGACATATGTGTATGTATATATGTATATATATGTATGCATACATTTATATTCCCTTCACCTATCCTCATATTGAGAAAAGTTTCATAAGTTACACTTACTGTTTTTTCATGTTGGCATGTAAATAGTTCAACTTTGATAAGTTTCTTACGATTTCTTTTCCATGTTTACCTTCTCATGCTTCTTGTATTTGAGTGTCAAATTTTCTATTCAATTCTGGTTTTTACCTCAAGAGTGCTTGAAAGTCCTCCTCATTGAATGATCATATTTTCCCCTGAAACATTATGCTCAGTTTTGCTGAGTAGGTGATTCTTGGCTTTAATCCTAGCTCCCTTGATCTCCAGAATATCATATTCCAGGCCCTTTGATCCCTTAATATAGAAGCTGCTACATCCTGGGTTATCCTGATTGTGTTTCCCAGTATTCAAATTGTTTCTTCTTGGCAGCTTGTAATGTTTTCTCCTTGATCTGGGGACTCTGGAACCTACCTATAACATTACTAGGAGATTTCTTTATGGGATCTTTTTTCAAGAGTTGACTGGTGAATTCTTTCAATTTCTGTTTTGCCCTCTGGTTCTAAAATATTAGGGCAGTTTTCCTTGAGAATTTCTTGAAGGAGGCTTTCTAGGTTCTCTTTTTGATCATGGCTTTCTGGTAGTCCAATAATTTTTAAATGGTCTCTCCTGGATTTATTTTCCAGATCAGTGGTTTTCTCAAGGTGATATTTCACATTGCCTTCTATTTTTTCACTTGTTTGGATCTGTTTAATAGTATTTTAATTTCTCATAAAGTCATTTGCTTCCATTTGTTCCTCTCTAATTCTGAAGGAATTATTCTCTTTTTGGCATTCTTTTTCCTTCTGGAAAATTTGACTTTTTAAGGCATTCTTCTCTTCATTGGCTTTTTGGGCCTCTTTTGCCATTTGAGTTAATCTATTTTTAAGGTGTTGTTTTCTTCAATCAGGTTGTTGACTTTCTTTTCATTATTTTCTTGCACCATTCTCATTTCTCTTCCCAATTTTTCCTCCACTTCTCTTATTTGGTTTACAAAATCCTTCTTAAGCTCCTCTATAGCCTGCAACCAGTTTCCATTTTCTTGGAAGCTTTTGGTGCAGGAGTTCTGACTGCATTGTTTTCCTCCTGTTCCATGCTTTGATCCTTTTTGTCCCCAAAAAAGGAATCTAAAGTTGGATTGCTGAGCTTTCTTTGCTTCCTTTGCCTGTTCATGTTGCCAGTCAATTACTTGACTTTTGAGCTCCATAGAACTCTACTTTCAGAGAAGAGAGCTCTGTCCCAAGTCACTGAGGTTTTTGTAGCTGCTGGAGCTATTAGGAGGCTGCTGTCTCTGCAGCCCCTACCAGCTTTGGCTCACTGAAAACGCACCTCAGGATCACCACCCAAGACCATGATCCTGATCCAAGCAGCTGTAGGCAAGTGCACTTAGCCTCTGAATGATTGCTTGCCCTGCCCCCCTGCAATCTTCAGGCTGTGAGCTCGGAAGCAGCCACGTGGAGGTGGTTGCAGGGCTGCCACTTCTGCTGCTTTCTTGTCCTGTGGGGCAGACAGCCAGACCCGCTTTTCTACCCCGAATTTAGCTGAGTTCCACTAATCTTTCCCTTTGTCTTTGGCTGTTATGGGCTGATAATTCTGGAAACCACTACAACTGCCAATGATCTGCTCTTCTGAAAGCTCCAGCCATTGTTTGTCCTTGGCTGCTCTAGGGCTCCAGCCGTGGGTTCATGTGGTGCTGTTCTGGGCTCCCGGCATGCTGTGATGAACCCCTTTCTGTCTGCTTGCTGGGCTGCCTTCAGCAGGAACTTTGGTTCTCTTTCCTTTAGTGGATTCTGGACCTCTAAGATTTGTTTAGCCATATTTTATAGGTATTTGAGTTTGTTATGGGAGGAGCTGTGGAGTTTTGCTGCTTCTACTCCACCATCTTCACTCTGCCCCCCAACCCTCATTTACAGATGAGGAAAGAGGCTTTAAAAGGCAAACTGATAATTTGAGTGGTTCCAAAGGAAAAAGAGCTGCTTTGGGAGGCCAGGCTAGTAAAGATTTCAAGTGAAGGTGGTCATTGTTCAGCATATGCTGTGGGGCAGTGGGAAAGCCAGAGATCTGGGAGTAAGGAAGACTGGCTGTGTGGTATGGGCATTTGAGCTCAATTCCCTGTGTGACCTTAGACAAATCAATGTCCAGGTCACTTACACAGGGACAGAGTCCTAGCTTTCCGCTAGGTCTCCTGATCCCTAGTCCAGTTGCATTTCTGCCAAACCTGGCTGTGACCCCTTGGTTGAAACATGACACAAAAACATCCTTCTTGGATGGTGCTGCAAACGTGACTGTTCACCAGAACATCTGTTGAGCAGCTACTGTGCTGGGGAATGTCATAAGGGATACAGGAGAGTTGCCTCCAAAGTATTTGCAGTCTAATGTGGGGGACAAGGGTCACATAGGTAAATTTTCTCTCATTAGACTCACTGAGGGAGGTGTTGTGGTGTGTTCACTGTTCATTACCAAGCACAAAGTCTTAGAGTCCTAGAACATAGACTGTAAGAATTGGGAAGAGTCCTTAGAACATGACATGCCAAAGCTGAGATTGCATTTAGAACAAAATCTTAGAACCAGGAAGGGCTTTAGAACAGGAAATGCCAGCCCTGGGAGGGGCCTTAGAACAGGGAATATCAGAGCTGGGAGAGATCTAGAATGGATTGTTAGATCTGGGAGGGACCTTAGAAAGTAGAAAATTGGAACTGGGAGGGAAATGAGATCATAGAGGGTTCATACTTGGAAAGACATTAGACCATGGAACATAGGAGATCTTTAGGAGGGACTTTAGTGATAAGATGATTTGATTATACAAAAAAAACAAACTGAGGCCCAGACAGAGGAAGTATTTTCCTTAAAATCAGTCAAGAACAATTTATTTGCTTATAATTCAGTGAAACAGTGGCTGAGGCAAGACCAGAAGCCTGATATATGTTGGGCATTTGTGATGTTGATGTGGTTGGAGAGCAATGAAGGCTGAGTTCTGGCATCTAAAGCCCAGAACCTCCTCCAGTTCAGAGCAGAAAGTGGTATCATTGGGCAGTTACTTGGACAGCAATCAGCATGGCAGGCTGGGAGAGGAGAAAGAGGAGGGGGAAGGGAATGGAAGAGGGGAAGGAAGTGATAAACTGGACACTTATTAGCTGTGTGACCAGTCTATAGCAATGACTCCTCTCAGACCCAACCTCAGGAGCCTTCTTTGTATTCTAGGTCTCCGTGGCCTGATGCTGTCTGTCATGCTGGCCTCCCTCATGAGCTCCCTCACCTCCATATTCAATAGTGCCAGCACTCTGTTCACCATGGACATCTACACCAAAATCCGGAAGAAGGCATCTGAGAAGGAACTCATGATAGCTGGAAGGTGAGACTGTTTGCTCCTCTTGCCTGAGTCATAAATCTAGTAAGTCATAGAGTGTCGGAGTCAGGGGGCCCCTTAGAACCCAAATTGTCTGAGATGGGAAGGGCCTTACAACAGAATGTCAGAGCTGGGAGATGCCTTAAAACATGGCATGTCAGAACAGAGGATGTCAGAGCTGGTGGAGGGCAGGGGGAGGCGGGGATGACGTTAGCACATAAAATGTCAGAAATTTTGGAACTGAGAGGGTCCTTAGAACATAGAGTGTTAGAGTTGGGAAAGGGCTTAGATTTAATCTGAAGGAAGGACTTCAGAACAACACTAAGTTAGGACCTGGATGGATTTTAGAATGTTGGATAAATTTTATGTTTTTGTGTATTTTTCATATCCAGCATTTTTATGATACAGTAATATTCCATTCATTCATGTACTGAAATTTGTTTATTCATTCCCCAAATCAATGGGCGTATTCTTTGTTTTTAGTTCTTTATTGACACAGAAAATTCTTCCATGGGACCTCTCTTTCTGTCTTGGATCTCCTTGAAGTAAATGCTTAATTGTGGGACCTCTGCCACTTCTACTTTCTCAGTCTCAGTTTATCCATCTGTAAAATGAGAGAGTTGTACCAGATGATAACAGGAGAGGTAGAAGAGCATGAGGCCAAGAGCTCCCTCTGTGAAGGTTAATAGTTAATTAGCTTAAGATTCTGAACTTTGCCTCTACAGGCAATCAATGACTGGGCCTGGTTCCTGCTAGAAAACATGGTTATTGGGGAAAGTCAAACACATTTTCGTTTACTATTGGCATAGATGACTTCCACAGAGGCAGAACATTTCATTCAAAACAATTGATTAGCTTTGGGAATAGTCAGGAAAACACACCGCTAATTCGTGGACTTGCTCATTCTTCTCTGCTGCCAATATTAGGTACCTTTGTGCCTTTGGATACTTGTATGTGTTTTGGCCACTCCATTAAGTAGATTTGATCTCCTGACTTGTGTGGGCTGGCTTCCTTTTCAGACTGTTCATCCTGGTTCTAATTGGTGTCAGCATTGCCTGGGTCCCTATCGTGCAGTCGGCACAGGGTGGGCAGCTCTTTGACTATATGCAGTCGATCACCAGTTACTTGGGGCCACCCATCGGTGCTGTTTTCCTGCTTGCCATTTTCTGCAAGAGAGTCAATGAGCCGGTGTGTATAAGCCTTGGAGAAACATCATTGTACTCAGAAATTTAGGACTTCTTCCCCTGAAGCTGAATCTCTCCCAATACCAATGGGCTTTGTTTGTCAAAACTGTGACCTTCCCCAGAACTCTTAGCTATAGGCAGCAGTAAAGGACTAAGAGGTAGGACTCTTAGAGACTTTAAGTGAACCAACAAAAATCAGGGACTGGGCATTGTGTAAGGAAAGAGCCGCAGATCTGACCTCCTATCTTGGCTCTTTATTTTATTTTTTATTTATTTAATAGCTACATGATCTTGGCCAAAGTCACTTCCCTCTTGGCCTCAGTGTCTTCATCCTCAAAATCAGGGGGTTGGACAAGATCATCCCTGAGGTCTCCTTCAATTCTATGATCTGGGTTCTCCCACTTTAATGCCTAATTGAGTGCCTTGTCCTCAGTTAGCCCTCAATAAATACCCTGAACCTGATTTTTGTGGTGATCTTCTAAGAGCCATTATCAAATATCTATGAAGGTCCAATAAATGGGGTACTAGAATGACCTCAATTGGGACTTAGAGCAAAATAGTGTTGAGCATTCACCTGTTACACCTCCCTCTCCATGTTAGGTGCTGGGAGAGACACAAGAGAAGTCTAAGGCATTGTTTCTACTTAGTGTCATGGAACAAGACTTGAGGAGTCTTGAGAATACAGTCTTTTTTTTTCTTTTTGGAGTGCAGTTGGGGTTAAGTGACTTGCCCAAAGTCACACGGCTAGTTAGTGTGTCAAGTGTCTGAGGCCGGATTTGAACTCAGGTCCTCCTGACTCCAGGGCCAGTGCTCTACTCACTGTGCCACCCAGCTGCCCCGAGAATACAGTTTTGAGGAGATAAGACATATATACATAAAAAGCAGTATTCAACTTAATAAGACCATCTTTAAGATTTCCAAAGCAGTTTCCTCACCACATCATAACAAGGCAGCATAATTCATGGAGTCTATAAAATATAGATCTATGAGTTTAACTTTGATTCCTAACAAAGTTCTAGTACAGGTTGTTATAAGGGTGGTTAGTGAATATTGAGAATCAGTATAGATTTGCCAAGAACAAGGTATGCTAAAATCACCTGCTTTCCATTTTTGACAATGTAATTACACTGACATAAACACAAATACCAGTAAAAAAACGGAACAATTAGACTTGAATCCAGAGAATGTTGTAGACATGGCTTACCTAGATTTTAGCAGTCTGCCAAAATCCTTCTCATCATTTTTTTGGTGGAAAATAGGGAGAGACGTGGTCTGGACGAGTTTACAATTAATAATGATCAGTAGTAATTAACAGTTCAACATCTTCATTCAAAAGGTGGTGTCCATTGGAGTGTCCCAAGGATCTGTGCTTGCTCCTGTATTTTTAAGCATCTTTATTAGTGATTGCATAAATGATCAGATGATTTGCTTATCAAATATGAGATATGTGAGTGATATAAAGTGGGAATGGACAGATAACAAGTTAGAGTCAGGGTTCAAAAAGATTTTGACAACTAGAACTTTGGGCTATACCGAATAAGATGACTTTCAAAGGGATGAAGTAAAAGCATGCAAGAGAATCAATACATCAGTCTCCACACATACCACTTAGGGTAGATGGGGCATTTAGACATTTGTCTGTAAAACAACATCTGAGGGTCTAATGTACTTCAGGCTCAATACAAGTCAATGTGTTATTTGGCAGCTCCTTAGTTAATGCATTAATAACATTAAATGAGGCCCAGTTCCCAGGAATAAGGAAGTTATAGTACTGTCGTATTTTGTCCTGGTCAGGTTGTATCTGCTAGGTCCTGGGGACCACATTTTAGAAAAAAAACTTGGATAAGGTAAAGAGTATATAGAGGGTAACCAGGATGTTAACAGTCTCCTAGATCACCCCACATGGCCACCAGATGAAGAAAACGGGACTGCAGAGTCTGAAAAGAATCAGGGGAGGCATTTGTTGTCAAGTCATTTTTCAGTCATGTCTGACTCTTAGAGACCCCATTTGGGTTTTTTTTGGGCAAAGATATTGTAGTAGTTTTCCATTTCCTTCCTCAGCTCATTTTACAGTCGAGGAAACTGAGGCAAATAATTACGTCACTTGCTCAGGGTCCCACAGCTAGTAAGTGTCTGAGGCCAGATTTGAACTCACGAAGAGTCTTTCTGACTCTAGGCCCAACAATCTGTCCACTGCACCACCTAGTTGCTCCAGGGGAAACATAGCTGCCTTCAAATACTCGAAGGGATGTTAAATGTATAAAGGATTAGATTCATTGTGCATAGGGTAGAACTAGGAACAATGAATGGATGGATGTTCCATAGACCAGTTTAGATTTGATGTAAGGAAGAACCTTTCTAAAAATCATATATATCAAATGGTTTGCTTTGGAAGAGAGTGGAATTCTCCTCACCAGAGAGTTTCAATCAATGGCTGGACCATCTCTTATCAGGGATGCGTTAGAAGAGA
Source organism: Pseudocheirus occidentalis (assembly GCA_028646575.1). Taxonomy (NCBI): domain Eukaryota; kingdom Metazoa; phylum Chordata; class Mammalia; order Diprotodontia; family Pseudocheiridae; genus Pseudocheirus; species Pseudocheirus occidentalis. The sequence continues at coordinate 9,321,252 of CM053594.1, read as the reverse complement.
TTCTTGCTCCAATAGTTTCCTCTGGTTCTGAGATTTTGTGATGACAAATCATACATAAATGGGCTAGAAAGTTAGAAAGGTTAGGTGACTTATCTAGGTTTACTTGGCTAGTTAGTTTCAGAGTTAGCACTTGAGACTAGGTCTTCTTCACCCAAGACCACCATCATTCCTATAAGTTCATTTATCCCAGTGTAAGACGTACTTTGTTTCTTTTCCCCAAAGGAGTTTTCCATTTAATTAAGGATACAAGACAAATATATACCAAAAAAAGTGAAGTAGATAGTAAAGTGTCATTATTTCCATTTTACAGATGAGGAAATCAAAGCCCAGAGTGAGTCTATGACCTGACTGAAGGTAGAATTCAAATCTGTCTTTTGATCTCAAGTCCAGTGCTTTATTCATGTCATCAACTCAGAAACATGGCTGCCGGGAGAAGTGTCTAACTTCACGGTTAACATGCCTTCTCTGTCTGTCTCTTGCAGGGTGCCTTTTGGGGCTTGATAGTGGGACTCCTGATTGGACTGTCTCGAATGATTACAGAGTTTGCCTATGGAACAGGCAGCTGTATGGAGCCCAGCAACTGTCCCACGATAATTTGTGGTGTTCATTACCTCTACTTTGCCATTATCCTCTTTGTAGCATGCGTCATTGTCATTTTAATTGTCTCTCTCTTGACAAAGCCCATCCCAGATGTGCACGTAAGTATTATCATGTCTGTACGAGTCTTCCATTGAGAGTTGCTCTCTCGTTTCTTGTTTTGCTTCTACTCCACAAAGATCTGGGAAATCCATAAGAAACCCACAATCTTACTGACAATTCCCCAAGGAATTCCTAACCTTATTGTCAAACCCCTAAAGTTGAAGCATCAGTTTCCTGATCATGAAACTTGAGTTCCTTTTAGAGTGTCAGTGGCCTGATTGGCCATGATCCTGAGCCAGCCCAATTCAACTTGATTTTTAAAAATACATTTTATGTATATCTTTTATTTCATATCATCGAATCTCCCCCTATATTACTCCTCTCCTTCCTGAGAGCCATTCAATATATCAAAGAACTTTTTAAGGTAAAAAAGAAGAAGGAAGTAAGAAAAAAATTGACCAACCAAATAAACACTTTGGAATAGCTGAAAACATATGTAGTGTTGTGTTCCCATATATCTTACATTTATGCAAAGGAGTGGGGGATATCTTCCCATCTTTCTTTTTTGGGGCCAGGCTTGTTCTTTGTAATTTGGCAACATTCATTTTTGGTCTACTCAGCTTTTAAAGGCATGGTCAGGCATGAATGACTTACGGCCTTAATCTTTAGAGGGAGCACCTACATGATGAGATCCCACAACTTTTGGAGAGAGTGATGCTTCACATTGGCTCAATTCAATTCACCAAATATTGATGAAATACACCTGTGCAAGGCACTGTCCTAGGCACTGGGGCTATAGCAACATAAACTAAACAGCCCTTGTCCCCGAAGGGTTCACATCTGTAGGGGATGTAGCATGTGCACATAACTCAGTAAATGCAAGGTGATTTCAGGAGGTAGAATGCATTAACAAAACACCTAGGCTCTTCAGAATACTGGTGAGATTAATGGGACAGAGCCTCATCTCAAGCAATGAAGTCAGACATGATTATGAAAGAAATCTCACCACAGATTCAGCCCTTCCAAAAAAATTCGCTCCAACCCTGGACCACTCAGGTATGGTACCAGGCCCTGGAGCAGGTCAATCAGGAGCTATAGTGGACAGAGTTCTCGACTTGGTGTCAGACATTTCCTAGCTATACGACCTTGGGGAAGTTATTTAACCTGCTTTTACTCAAATGGAATAGTCTATGTAGAGCACTTTGTAAACCTCAAAGTGCTATATAAATGCTATTATTAGTATTATTATCTCTAGGAAAAAGACAGTCAGGCACACTCTCTCTTTCCTGGATGCTTCCCTGCCAATTTGCATACCAGAGAAGAGCTATCATGGACACTTCAGGGAAATTTCCCTTTGAGGAAGCCCAACTAGTGCCCTTCTCAAAGGTCTTAACTTTTGTTGTACAAACAGAACAGATTGCTTAAAGGTAGAGGAATTTGCTGGTCTATGTAGATGAACATTCACTTTTGCAGTGTGTTCCTTACCCCATCTCCCAAGCTGCCTTGGTTCCACAGCCCCAGCTTTGATGTCTTTCCTCCCAACCCTCAGCCTTTGAAGTATCTGAGCCTGCCGTCTTCCTTATCCATGGTGCTGAGCCCTTGTGGAACAAGAGAGTTAGCATACTGAAAATATGAGAGACCACTAGCTTAGAGGGCTGGAAGGTTCAGTGTCCTATGTTATTTCATATTCCCCAGAGGTTCCTGATTGATCAACTACAACATGTCCTTCAAGACTTCTTCTCCACACAAAAGAACCAATTATGATGTAATTGCTTACCTATGAGAGCTGTTCAAAAGGGGATAGCTGTGGGTAGTGCTCATAGTAAGGGACATTTTATAGTGCTTTACACTTTGCAAGATATTTCATTTGACACACTGTAGATCAATGGTCCAGATACTGTTCTCATTTTATAGATGAACAAACCAAGCCTCAGAGGGATGAACTGATCTACCTTTAGTTACACAACTAATTGGTTAATTAATATTGGAGGTGGGACTTGAGACCAGGTCTTTTCTGACTCCAGGTTCAGAATTTTTTCTTTGATATCACTTGGTCTCTCAATGAGTGACCAACAGACACATTCATGGCATGAATGGAAAGTTCTCCCTCTTCTTTTAATTGATAATTAAAAAAACCCAAATAGGCAAGTAAGGAAACAAAATCAATTCACATATAGATATGTATATGTGTATATACACACACATATATGTTGAGGGTCCACTCAAGGGCCAACCTTAGGTGTGAGCAGAGACGGGGTGAGAGGAAAAAATGACCAGGGGATAATTCAAGAAAGAATCATGAACTCCATTTAATGATTTTTATGAGTCAAGATTGTAAAATTTTACTGTTATGCTATTCAGTGGGCAGGGGGGGGGTGCCCTTTGGGAGCCTGCAAAAGTGCAGGAATTGGAAATACAGATTAGGTAGCCATAATAACATAAATCAGGTGTCAATTATGCTAACTAGGTGAGTAAGGGTGGTTTTAGGGAGGAGTTAAGGAGTGGTCAGTGCTTAAAGGGACATGAACTTTTTGTATCAACTGTGCAGGTGTATTGGCCATAATTTACTGGGAAAGAGCCCACGGGGGTTGGGGGGTAACCAAGAGGTATGGTTTTTGTCTTGAAACATCACCTAAGTCATCTAGCGGTCAATTCTGACTGAGGAGTGCCCAGTCTGTTCCCCATCAGTGCCGCATTTGACAAGATGAATGTTGGAAGCTAGACTAACTGGGGCCTAATTGGTGAGGAATTATCTTACTGATAGTGCATTGAAAGATTCGTAGGTGCGACTGACTACTAGAACAAGGGAGCTTTGCATTTCTCTTATTGCTTATAGATGGTTGGGTGAAGGATTCATAGGTAAGGCTTGTTATTGTAACAAGCAGGGTTAATGGCACCTAAGCAGAGTGCTGCTCAAGGAAGAGGCAAAGTTAATGGTTTTATGGTTGTGGGAGGTATAACTTTGCAACTGAAGTTGCAACTGGATGTTACAAACATAGACACCCCAACACCCCATCAACAGGGTTGATAATCTAATAAGAGACTTGTCTTTTATAAGTATCTGAAGTAGGGGGGCAAAAAGCCTGTTTGGAGTCAGGATCTCAGACAAGAGTCTTTTAAAGTGCATTTCCCAGGGCACCAGCTTTTTCAGGCTACAGACACCTGGGGGGCACATTAGAATCTTTATCTGAGTCCTGACCTCTGTTTCTGAGGCTCGGCTCACATATATGTAGACATACACATACAAACACATGTACCCTGAAAACAAAACAGCCCTGAACAGTGATTGGGCTTAATTTAACTTCATTTTTGTATTTTAATCTTTTAAAAGGAAGGTTATGCCCTTCATTAGTCTTCTAATACCAACAGTTAATATTTATATGTCACTTTAAGTTTTGCAAAGAACTATACAGACACACACATACATATGTGTATGCATATACATGCATATATATGTATATATATATGTATATATATATATATAAAATCTCATTCAACTACCTTGTGAGATAGATGATCATATCATCTACATTTTTGAGGAAGCTGAGGCTCAATGTTGCTGCTATTTAATATTGTCTTTGTTTACATTGTTATGGTCACTTTGTGTATCATATAGATATACAACACTTCTACAACACTTCTGATGCTTCCCTGAATTCTTCATATGTGTTGTTCATTATGGTGCAGTAAGGATCCATTTTATTCATGTAGCACAACTGACTCAGACATTCCCAGTTGGAGATAGAGTTTGCTTCCAACTTTTTGCCACTGCCAATAGGGCTGCTACGAGTATGTTTGTGTTGTTGCTCAGCTGTTTTCAATTGTGTTACTGGAAAGGCTTGCCATTTCCTTCTCCATCTCATTTAAAGGTGAGGAACAAACAGGGTTAAGTGACTTTCCCAGGGCTATTAAGTGTCTGCAGCTAGATTTGAGTTCAGGAAGAGTAGTCTTCTTGATTTTAGGTCTGGCATTCTATCCACTGCACCATCAAACTTCCCTGAAGATTTTAGCACAATTAGATGGTTCCTTCCTGTAATTAAATTCCTTGGGAGTATAAATCTAGCAGTGAGAGCGCCGCACCAAAGTGCAAGAACAATTTTTGTAACTCTTTTGGGTATAATTTCATTTTTTCCTTTTTAATTGGATCTGTGATTTCACTGGCATAGGGAACTTGCAGTGAGGAACTCCACTTACCAATGCAGATGGACACCTGTTCTGTAAATTGCAGCCTTAGAGAGCTTTCTATAGCTCCCAAGAAGGTAAACAACTTTCTAGGGTCACACTGGGAGTTTGTGTCAGAGACAGGACTTGAAACAGTGTCTTCCTGAGGTCATCTCTCTGTCTACTGTGTCATGCTGCCTCTCCACATTGCTTTCTAAAAACAACTGGATTAACTCACAGTCAATAGTGAATCAGTGAGTCTGATCTTCCAGTATAACTAGCACTAAATTCCCCCCACTCTGAAAGATCTCTCCTTCACGTGGATCTGATGTATCCTTTATGGGACTTGTAGGTGGTCCAACAGTTATGTTCTCAACTGTGCAGCCAGCAGTATTGCTTGTTTTCTGTGAGTAATTTGCTTCTGTTTCCATTTCCTCAGCTTTACCGCCTATGTTGGAATTTGAGGAACAGCAAGGAAGAGCGTATTGATCTGGATGCAGGTGATGAGAAGGCAATCCCAGATGATCCTGAAGACAAGTTTGAAATAGGTGAGTTAGGACTCCATTCCTTTTTGCAGACCTCAAATTATTTCTACCTACAGTGATAGTAAGACCACACTTTGTGCATGCTTCGAGCTGGATTGGAGTGTGGGGCCAGAATCAGAGCAGAGGGAGAATCAAAAACATCTTGCTATAGCTATGCAGTCATAGTCCTTCCCACTCTCCTTCTAGAGGAGGGACCTGGATTCTAGCCCCATTGACTGCTGAATATTCTGCCATATTCCTGCTAAAATTGTTGCTAATCCATGGGCCTCAGTTTTCTCCTTTGTGAAATGTGTTTGGATAAAATGGTCTTTTAGTGTATCAGAAAGAACCTTGGACTAAGAGTTAGAGGACTGGAATTGAACTTATTACTTTTTGTGACTTCATCTCTTTGGGTCTCAACTTCCTCATATGTAAAATTATCAGGGGCCAAGGGGGAGACACTAGATGACCCATAAGGTTCTTTCCAGTGCTGAAACCTATGAGCCTATAGCCATTCCCTTGCAACATTCAGTGTTTATGGATGCCAGAGGATGCTAGAATGGTTTTAGGATCTGTCCATAGTTGTAAAACAATATAACTGGTTTTCCAGAGCAGATCAGTGTACGTAGAAATGTCCAGCAATTCTTAGAGATAAAAGAGCCCATTAACTGCTCTGCTTGCTTATATGGCTACTGACATATAAGAGGGGAGGAATAAAAGTCATTGAACTATGTAAATCACTTATCTTCTGAGAGATACTAGCTACCCATTCCTGCAGTATGTGTAAAATAAATCAATAAATAATAAAATCATTACCATTAATAATTGATGCATTTTAGCCCACCTTTGAATTATTTAATATCTTATTTCCCACCAATTACATGTAAAACATTGATTTCCAAATTTCCTCCTTTTCTCCCTTCCCTCCTCTCATTAAGAAAGAAAATACTTTGATATAGGTTATACATGTGCAGTCATGCAAAGCATATTTCCATATTAGTCATACTGTGAAAGAAAACACATATAAAACCCCCAAGGAAAATGAGGTGAAAAAAGTATCCTTTGATCTGTATTTAGACTTCATTAGTTCCCTTTCTGTATGTAGATAGCATTTTTCATTATAAAGTCCTTAAGAATTGTCCTGGGTCATTGTATTAATGAGAATAGCTAAGCCATTTATCATACAATCATCATACAATGTTGCTGTTTCCATGTACTACATTCCCCTGGTTCTGGTCACTTCACTTTGCATGATTTCATGTAAGCCTTTCCAGGACTTTCTGACACCATTCTCTTCATCATTTACTATAGCAAAATAGGATTCTGTCACAATCATATTCAACAACTTACTCAGGCATTTCCTGAGACATACCTGGATTTTGATTCTTTGCCACCACAAAAAGAACTGCTATAAATATTTTTGTTCATGTTTTCATCTCTTTGGGATAATTATGAGTTTTAATAAGTTTTCTGGTCCCAGAATGGACCTTGAAGATTCTTTAGTTCAGCCTCCTCATGAATCTCAGAAAGGTCATAGATTTTAGTGTTGGGAAAGACCTTGGAAAGGGAACTTGCCTAGGATCACACACAAAGTAAATAGTAAGTCAGGATTTGAACTCAGGTCCTCAATCTAAATTCAGCACTGTTTCTACCATGCCATCTGAGCCTCTGGTGGGAGAAAGCACATAACTTTGTCTCCATTACCATTCTTAATGATGTGATAGCATTAACTCTCTCTGATGTTAAACCCTTACATTCATCAAGTGGTTTATAACTTATAAAAGCACTTCCACACACATTCATTGACATGATCTTTAAAATGGCTGATGAGGTACAATGAGTATACTGCTCATTTTCCAGATGAGAAAAAAGATGCCCAGAAGGGAGAGAAGCTTTTCCTAGTTAGCGAGAGACTGGAGACTAGAATCTTAGTCCCCTGATTCCTACTGCAAGGCTGATTCAGTTCTGTAGATTTGATTCTCCCAACATCCTTTCTGGAGAAGCAAAGTATAGATAAGGAGACCCAAAGGAGAAAATCTGATTCCTTAGGTGCCAAGACCAAGTCCGTTGATTTGGGACAAGGTCAGATCTAGAAACACTTTATTCTCTCAATGAGATATCATTGGAAGATCAGACCCAAAGTTTAATAGCAAGTTAGCCCTGTGGCTTTGGCTGGAGATTAACTCTATGTCCTAGTGCATTTGTCAGGAACACCTGTCTCAATTATGATTAGGTGACCTGACAGCCTGTCAGTCTGGGCATTTGAGGGGAATCCACCCATGTATGAATGCATCTATGAATTTGTTAAATACCTAACCTGTGAAAGCGCCCCCAAAATTCTACAAAGGCAAAAAAGAAAACAGTTCCTGCTGTTGAGGAACTTGCATTCTATGGGGGAGGGGAAATAATAACAAATATAGCCGGCATTTATACAGTGTTTTAACACTTTACATTTGTTATCTGATCCCCAGAGCAGCCCTGTGAGGTGAGTGTGTTATTATCTTTATTTGTTATACAAGGAAACTGAGGCTGAGAGAAGTGACTTTCTCGGGGTTACACAACTACCAATATAAATACAGTCTGATTTAAGGAGCCAGAGAGGAGCGATCAGTGTCACAATGAGCTTAGACAAGCATTTTAGGAAGGGTTTAAAAGAAAACCCCAACTTTCCTCTTGTCGTAGATCCAGCACCCTGAAGGCCCTGTAGAAACTGTTCTGGGAGACCAGTGGTCTAGTTCCAGCACCACGGACAGCTTCCTGGGCACCTTTAAGCATTCTCCTGGATTTATATAACCAATTTTGCCAACATTTTCACAAAGTAATTAAAGACATCCTAGGCTCACAGGTTTTAATGTTGAAGGGAGCCTTTGGGACCCTCTAGTTTGGGGAAATCTCTCCAAATCTAGCCATCTTTATCCTCTTCAGCTTGGAAGGAACTTTCAGACCTTTTATTCCATTATAATAGCCTTTGAGAACTCACCTCCAGGTCCCAGTGTAGTATAGTAATAAGACATTAGTGGAAGAATAAAGAAGTCATTAGCAGGGGGCGGCTAGGTGGCGCAGTGAATAGAGCACCGGCCCTGGAGTCAGGAGGACCTGAGTTCAAATCCGACCTCAGACACTTAACACAAAAACTAGCCATGTGACCTTGGGCAAGTCACTTAACCCCAACTGCCCTCCAAAAAGCAAAAAAAAAAGTCATTAGCACTAACTTCTATGGGAGAATTAGGGCATAAAGGGTCATCCTTGGCATCAGGACAAGTTGTTCTTCAAGCCTTGCCTATATCTTGTGCTGGTGATGTGAGCCTCAGCAAGTCACTTAACATCTCTGTGTCTCAGGCAACTTTCTAAAGCCCTAAGGTGCAGGACATGTTGCTAAATATTTATTAGTAGAAGGCATTTCCTCACTGGGGTTCACTACATGAATGAAATCATGCATCTGGAAACAAGGAGGAAAAAGTCCTAAACCATTTACAAAGCTCTTTATGACTGCAAACACCACATTACACGAGTATTTGAATTGGAGTCAAGATAACTGGATTTCAAATAAAATCCTGCCTTTCCCTTTTATCACCTGTGTTCATTATGGGCAAGTTGAGCCTCAGTTTTCTTATTTGCAAAATGGGAATAATAGTATCTACTTCACCAGATTACTGTTAGTATAGAGTGAAAAAATATGTAAAGCACTTTGAAAGCCTTACAACTTGAAAGAAATGTTGGCTTTCATTTTTTATCATTTTCTCATTGCAACAAGTGTAAGTTTTATTATTCATACTGGAGCCCAAGGATCCTGGCCCAAAGACTCGGGCTCTTTCTACTCCTCTGTGTTGATCTTACTTTTGACAAGTTGGACACATTCTTGAAAATATTTATATCATTCCCATTTCGTTAAGCAAGTATGGGGAAAGCCATCCTAGGGAAAGCTGGTAACCAGAAGGGAAGCTGCCCTCTTAATATGAGACTGTCTATCTCTTTGCTGTTTTTAGGTTCCCTCACTCCCTAAGTCCCGTAATTCTCCTGTGCTTCTTTGACACAGAAACCCCTCAAGAGAATAAGAGCTGTTTGAGGAAGACCTATGACCTGTTCTGTGGATTGGAGCAACAGAAGGGGCCCAAGCTGACCAAGGAGGAGGAGGCTGCCCTCAAGGTGAAGCTGACAGACACATCAGAGAAGCCTTTGTGGAGAAATGTTGTCAACATCAATGGCATCATCCTTCTGGCTGTGGCTGTCTTCTGCCATGCTTACTTTGCATAGATTCAGCTGGCTTTCTGCTGCAAACCAGGTTCCTGAAGGCCAGCCTTTCATTTTTTTCTCCACCACTGGATTCCATGCTGCAATGTCATGGGAGAAAGGAATACAGTTGTAAATTATAACTAAGAATATGATTGTACATATGTGTAACTAGAGCCTATAGAAAAGAATAACTTTCTAATGTTACATTATGTTTGAAGCAAAGTGAAGAAAGGTGTATATACTAAAACTTCCTAAAGCAAGGGGAAAAGACCACATTGGCTTTCCTGGGGATTGATTCCAATTAAGTTTAGTGAAACCAACATTTATAAAGCACATACCATTGTGCTAGTTATGGGAAAGATGAAGATCAAGATGAAATAGTCTCAGAGGATGTGCAGACTTAGAGACTATGGTTACCATGAGATCAGCTGCATTTTGGCTTCATGTAGTTTCATCATGGAAACCCTGATTTGGAAGAATGAAGTCACTAGAATTGTGGTGGTCTTTCTGGCTGGTGATTCCTTTCCTCCAGAGATCTACTCATGGAACCCTGTCCTTTAACTTATACCCTAGGAATCAGAAAGCATGTGTGATAATTGTCAGAAGAGTTGGCGTAGTTGGTGGCCCTGAGACTCAGAATCTGGGGGAATAGATTGGTGTCCCTGTTCTATACTGACTTTCTGGGTTACTCTTAGCAAGTTCTTTCCCCTCTCTGAGCCTCAATTTACCCATCTGTAAAATGAGGGCATTGGACTAGTGTCTTTCCAAGGGCAACCCTAACAATTGGAAGGGGAATGGGCTACCTTTGGAACTGACAAATTGCTCTTCCTTAGAGATATTCAAGCAAGGGGGAAGACAACCACTCATTTGTCCTATTATTATGGAAATCCCTATCTCATGTGGGTTGGGGTAGGTGGTCACTGAGGCCTCTTCCACCTCTTAAATTTTCTGATTCTTTGACTGGACAGTCTCTGAAGGTTCCTTCCATTTCTAACACAAGAGACAGTCCAGTGTCTTGTGTTAGAGAAAGGAAATGAAAGAACAGGATTTACATCCCACCTCTGGCACTGCCTGGCTATGCGACACCCCTTTCTTACTGTTTCCTTTTGTCAAGAATACACTTTTTATACTTGTCACATTTTCTGGAAGGATTGTATATCTGTTGTCCATGAAATAAAATGTTTTTGACCATTTTTGAACTTGGTTCACTGCATCAGAAAAATGTGTAATGGAACTGGAGCCTTTAGTCATAGAGTCCCTTTTGAGGGATGAATAAGTATAGTAAGTATTGGAGTGAGAATCAGGAAGAGTCGTGTTTGAATTCTGCCTCTGACACTTAGTAACTATATGACCATAAACAAATGACTTAACCTTAATGAATGTCAGTTTTCTTCTCCCTAAAATAGGTATTATAATAATACCCCTTATGCTCCTCTGTAGGATAGAGAGGTCACAAATAGTATTGTGAGTGAAGGTCAGTTTCAACTGTAGGAGCTCCTCAGACACCAGGTGTGTATCCTCATTTCATTAACCTCAAGTAGCAATTCCCTTTGAGATCTATTTCCCACAATATGAGGAAAAAGAAGCTTTTTGACTCACCTTAGTGTTCATCCCAAGTCACAACTTATTCAAGGCTTCAGGGTGGGGAGCAGGAGAAAAACAGAATTCCAGGGATCCATGGGTATCTTCCTGGGATAATCTCTCAATAGACCATCAGCTTCTTAAATTACTCATATTCAGTGATGGCTTACAGTTCAGCTCTTCTTGTAGACTTAGGCTGGCACAGCTTGAAGAATGATGAACTGGAGAGTTTGCACAGTAGGGCAGCAATGGCTACATTGGTGGAAACGAGAGAACATTCATGGTGACTGGCTCACCATAGATGTTTAATAAATGCTTGCTGATTGATGGATTCTTGGAATCCACTAGGCAAAAGTTAGAATACCATTCATCCAATTCATTAACATTTATCAAAATTCTAAATATTTGATATATTTCCCTGCAAATTTTAAAATACAGATTTCCACATAATGAAGTCTGTTAGTGTTTTGCAAGTGGGACCAGGAAAAGACTTATTGGATCACTTCATTATTCTCACAGGATAGTATAATCAGTATTTTACAAACAGTTCCTTACATTATTTTGTGAATATTCTTTTGTCTAGCATTCCGTTATTACCGGCACATGTATGAGAGGGATGTTCCTTTTCATAATAATACTTGCTTTACATTAGCAGGAGAAGGGAGGTCACACATAAGGTGGTGGTGGTGATGGAGGAGATGTATTTGCAACCATGACTTCCTCTGCCTTTTTCCTAATGGGGCAGAGCTGGAAAAGCAACTGAAGATGTAATGTCTGGATTTGCCACCAAATGGTGGTCAAAACTTGAGTTGCTTCAGTTCCCTTCAGTTCAGTTTTCATAAATGCAAAGGAGATAATATACTCTCAGTCCTGAGTTCACCTTTCAGTCTTGCACATGCACATATAGGATTTGCCTGAGTCCTCTAGTCCTCAGTGCCTCATCTCATATTTTGTCTGCACTAGTCTAAGAGTATGAAGATTCCCAGAAGTCAATCATAATTCATCACAATGGCTCAGGCCCCATCCCATTTTATAGTCTCATTTCTTTCTCAACTTCTGGTGAAACAGAAAGCTTTCTAAATAGTATGCAGTATCATGCTCTGAGGCACTTATCTACTATACCTCCTCAGGTTTCTAGTAATAGACTGAGAAGATTAGAGAGGATCTATTTCTAGTAATTTGGTTCAAAATTCCCCACTCTATACTTCTCTTCAAAAATATTAGTTGCAGATGAATTCAGTTTTCTATTAATTCTAACAGCACTTTGGCTTGTTCTTCATAAGTAGTCTTTGCTGTTTATGTCATATCCATGCTAGTTTTAAGTAGCTTTTAGAAAGGAGTATTTACTAAGGTGATGCAGTAGAAGCAGTTAGCACAAAACACCTCCTTTTGCTAAATTAGTGGCAAAAGCTCCCATCTGTATATACAGAGTCTAAGGGGAAGTGGGTTCAAGCTTAGAAAGCACATGTGGAAAAAGCATAACTCACAGCTCCTGGTTTCTAAAAGCAATTTTCTCCTTTTTGTAAGGGTGTTCAAGAAATTTTCCTCTGTCACGGTGTAACTCCTTTTCTGTGCTCCTTGTGGAGCTGTGAGCAGGTCTCCCCACATCATATCCAAGTGCTGTTGTCCTAAGGACATGATTCCATGAAGCTGATACGACATCCCAAATGCTCTGGATCCGTTGAAGCTCAAACAAAGAGGGTGGGGAAAGAGACCTAGGCTGAGACCAAAGCCAAGGTTTCTGCTATCCTCACACCCCCTAAATGATCCATCCTTGGGGTTTTATTGGGATGCCACAATTGCTCTAATCTCTGGAATAATGCTGGCTCTTAATTAGCTTTATAGTAGACCCTCAGAATGTGACATAGTTCCTGTGAAATGTCATTCCAGATCCTAGGACTTTTCAAATTTCACCTATCATGTTTGATTGAGATTTATGCTCACCTATTGAGATATCAGGGCATCTAATCACTTGCTTTAAGTGGGTTGGGGTTACTTGATTGATTTACACAATTTTATCTCACCCTTACAATATATTGGAGAAAATTTGACTTAATGTAAAAAAAAGAATGTAAGATAAAATGTAAATTAGAAATTCCAAGGAACTAACAATCCATTGCTCCCATTGTGGTCCAAAATCTCAACATTCCAGACAACTCACTGTTGCTAGTAAAAACAAAGTCAACATATGCTGCAAACTCCTTTGAGCATTGACATCTGGTCACTCCTAGTAAGGTACCACATCCCTATTCCCCCTCCATTCTCTGAGTTTTGTTGCTTTCTTGACATGCTCAAAGACCATATAGGGTAAGGATAACACCTTAAGCATTTTGGTACCAAAACTAAAGGGTATGTGGTAGTCTCCACATGGATTTTACTGCCTCAGAAACTTCAGTCATGACAGCACAAAACAGAACTTTATTGATTGAATATTAGAGGAGAGAGGGGAAGAATTGAGGATGACTCCTAAGTTGGGAACCTGGCTGAGTAGGAGGATGGTGGTACTCTCAATATTGTTTTAGGAACTTACTATGTGACCTTGCATAAGTCTTTTACCTTCTCTGGACTTTAGTTTCTTCATCTGTAAAACAAGTGGTTCAGGCTCAATAACCTCTAAAGTCTCTTCTAATTCTAAAGATGTTGTTCTGTAATCCATGATTGCTTTGTTGTATCCCATACTTTGCTCTCCCCTCTTCTAAAGTTTTCCCTCATTCAGCTCAATAGAATGAGGTACAAGACTTCTGGGAACCAAGATGGTGGAGTAAGCAGTAAGTTACTCTCACTTTCCTTTAAAACTGACCTTGAAAAACCCAAAAAAATGCCACCCCAGGAAAAATCTGAAACAGTGGAGCCAACAGAAAGATGGGGAGCAGGAGGTTTTTCTTAACTCTGGAGGCAAGGGGGATTAACAGAAAAGGTCCCTCTTGCTGTGTCTAGAGGGAACCAGTACAGGATGGGAGGTGTCTAGGCAAACCAACACTAGCCCCACTTTAGCAAACCAGCAGGAGATCCTGAGCCCCAGGGTATTGAAGCCAGAAAGTGCCAGCTCCAGGACTCCCTACATGCCTTCACACAGCCAAGGGAACTGGCAGACACCAGTGTAGAGAACCACCACTTGCCCCCCAGACAGGTGTTGACCAGTGGCTGAACTTGCCCATGCTCTAGTGCAGCCCTCAGGGAGGAGGAGACCTCCAGTGGTCAGATCACCCCTCCCCCACACCTCATGCTTCCACCTTCAGTGTAATCCTAGGAAAATGCAGAAGGACTTCACCTGGCCTTGGCACACACCAACCAGCTCCTGGTCAGCACTATAACATTATATAGCTTCAAGCTGCCAGAACCAGAGGTCCCAGCACACAAAGCTAGTAACCAGGTCCCTACCCCTAGAACAAGAAACTTGGGAGAGTCATCCTTTGCCCCTGAAACAGAGATCCACTTTAAAAGTCAGGAAAAAAGGCAAACACAATGAGCAAAAAGCAACTTAAAAAAGCAAAGACCTTAGATTCTTACTATGGGGACAGAGAAGATCAGAATACAAATTCAGAAGAGGGCAGAATTATCACTATACCCATATCTGAAACCTCAAAGGGGAATATGAACTGGTTTCAAGTCCAAAGAATTTCTTGGATGAGCTTAAGGAGGATTTTAAAAGCCAAATTAGAGAGGTAGAAGCAAAATCAAACAATTCCTTTAAAAATACAATTGACAAAATGGAAAAAAAATTCACTGAAGAAAACAGCTCCTTAAGAAGTAAAATTGGCCAAATGGAAATGGAGGCACAAAAGCTAACTGAAGAAAACAATTTGTTAAAAACTAGAATTGGGCAACCAGAAGCTAATGACTCTATGAGGCATCAAGAATCAGTCAAAAAAAATAAAAAGTGGAAAAATATAGAAGAAAATGTAAAATACCTCACTGGAAAATAGATCCAGGAGAGATAATTTAAGAATTATTGGCCTACTGGAAAGCCAGGATGAAGAAAAGAGGGGAATAGAGAAGGGATACAGTATTTTCCAAGAAATCATGAAGGAAAACTGACTCAAGGTCCTAGAACTGGAATGTAGAATAGTTATCAAAAGAATCTACTAATCACCTCTTGAAAACGATCCCAAACTGAAAATGCCAAGGAATATTGTAGCCAAATCCCAGAATGATCAAATCAAGGAGAAAATACTGCAAGCAGCCAGAAAAAGACAATTAAAATATCATGGAACTATGGTCAGGATCATGCAGGATCTTGCAACTTCTACATTAAAAGATCAGAGGGTTTGGAATATGATATTCCTTAAGGCAAAAACAGCTTGGATTACAACCAAGGATCAACTACCCAGCAAAACTGAGCATAATCTTTCAGGCAAGGAGATGGATATTCAATGAAATAGGGGACTTCCTGACCTTCCTGATGAAAAGACTCAATGGAAAATTTGATCTTCAAATACAAGACTCAAGAGAGGCATAAAAAGGTAATCAGAAAAGAAAAAGAAACCGTGTTGTTCAATAAGGGCAAACTGTTTACATCCTTACTTGGGAAGATGAAACTTATAAATCTTGTTAATTGTATTTTTATTAAGCCATTTAAAGGCTGGAGTAGAATATATTATACTTTAACTGAAGTAAAAAAAAGGCAGGGGGTAGCAATCCTAATTTCAAACAAAGCAAAAGCAAGAATAGATTTAATTAAAAGAGATAAGGAAGGAAAACTATATCCTACTAAAAGGTACCATAGACAATGAAGTAATACTATTGGTAAACATATATGCACCAAGTGGCCTAGTATCCATATTCTTAGAGGAGAAGTTAAGGGAGTTATAGGAAGAAATTGACAGCAAAACTGTACTAGTGGGGGGGACCTCAACCTCTCCCCCTATGAATGTGACAAATCTAACCTCAAAATAAACAAGAAAAAAGTTAAGGAGATGAATAGAATTTTAGAAAAGGTAGATATAGTAGACCTCTGGGGAAAATTGAATGGAGATAGTAAGGAATATACTTTTTTCTCAGTGGCACATGGCACCTACATAAAAATTGACTATGTCTTAGGGCATAAAAACCTCACAATCCAATGCAGAAAGACAGAAATATTAAATACATCCCTTTCAGATCATGATGCAATAAAAATTATATGTAATAAAAGGCCATGAAAACATAGACTAAAAATTAAATGGAAACTAAATAATCTAATCCTAAAGAATGAGTGGGTCAAACAACAACTCAAAGAAACAATCAATTACTTCATTAAGGAGAATGACAATAATGAGACAACATACCAAAACTTATGGGATGCAGTGAAAGTAGTTCTTAGGGGAAGTTTTATATCTCTGAATGCTTACAAGAATAGAATAGAAAAAGAGGAGATCAATGAATTGGGCATGCAACTGAAAAAGCTAGAAAAAGGACAAATTAAAAATCCTTAAATAAATACCAAATTAGTAACACTAAAAACTAAAGGAGAGATTAATAAAACTGAAATTAAGAAAACTATTGCACTAATAAATAAAACTAAGAGCTTGTTTTATTAAAAAACCCCCCAATAAAATAGATAAGCCTTTGGTTAGTTTGATTTAAGAAAAGAAAGAAGAAAACCAAATGACCAGTATCAAAAATGAAAAGGATGAATTCATCACCAATGAAGGGGAAATTAAAACAATAATTAGAAACTATTCTACCCAACTGTATCCCAATACATTTGACCATCTTAGTGAAATGGATGAATATTTACAAAAATATAAATTGTTCAGATTAACAGAAGAGGAAGTAAAATACTCATTTCAGAAAAAGAAATTGGACAAGCCATCAATGAACTCCCTAGGAAATCTCAAGGTTCAGATGGATTTACAAGCAAATTCTATCAAACATTTAAAGAACAATTAATTCCAATGCTAATATAGACTATTTGGGAAAAACTGGCAAAGAAGATGGTCCTATCAAGTTCTTTTTTTTAAAGGCCAGTTAACCTGAATCGTTTATTGTTTGAGCAATCATATTCAACACACATAAGATTCTCTCCAGTTTCAGGCTCACAATTCCGGAAAATGTGTATTTTCTTAAATAAGTTTGTGCCTTAAATGTGGCATTAATCATACCATCTAAGAAGCCTGACAAAGATATAGGACTCTGAACTATCTAGAGCCACTTAGGAAGAGGACTGGATTGGGGAAGAGTGTGCCAGCACAGAGCTTAGGAAATCCTACCAAAGGAATGAGACTGAGAGAAGGTTCTGGTCTATCAGAGATTTTAAGGACTTTCAGCCTGGCTACTTGCCTCGCTCTTTTTTTTTGCCACTTTTGTTGAGACAACCTGCAAGTGACTGCAGGTTAAAAGTAGACAGAGGAGTGTTCCAGCCAACTGGCAGCCGAGGAGCCCCACTGAGTACTCTGTGGCCACATGGTCCAATGCCATTTTGTGTTTTCTTTCCTTCCTTGCTTTCCTAGGGAGCTGCTTGAGGAACTGGAATTTTGCGTGGATGATCTTTCCCTGGAGTGAGTCAGTTGAAAGGGAAACAATGGGACTATGTAGAAATGCAGAGCCTCCAAGAAGCCATGTCCCCAAGGTGATTAATCTCCACCCTAGGAAGGAGGACCCTCAGCTCCAGAAGTCTTTTTGGATTTATCCTCAGGAACAATCCTTCCTGAAATGTCCCTCCTGGTTACATCTTGGGCATGGTCCTTGGGGTTTCCTCTGGGGTGGCACCCTGGAGGGGCACTCACTGGACCAGTGTTCCTCCTTGTGGCATCAAAAGCAGGTTTTCCAATTGTCCAAGTCACCAGGAGCATCATTGGTTTTTTTCCCCAGTCATCACAGCGGCCAAGAGTTGAACGTGTTCCCTAGTTCTGTGTTTTTTTCTCCTCGGCTGCAGCTAGGTGTCTGTTGTTAAAGACTCCAAAGGCCATCTCCATTAATTAGGCTTGATGTGTTTGGGGTCCCATTGCCGATTTCTGCTGTTTCCTCCAAATATCTAGGGGCAAACTGACTAATGAAGTACATGCCAAGGATTGCTGCTCCATATGTAGAGGCTGGGTCTAAATTCTTTTTTGATACAAATAAGGTACTGATACCTAACCTGGGAAGGGTCAAAATAGAAAAAAAAATTATAGAGCAATTTCACTAATGAATATAGGTGAAAAATTTTAAATAAAATATTAGCAAAAAGATTACAGCAACTTGTCACAAGAATAATACACTTTGATAAGGTAGGATTTATACTGGGAATGCAAGGTTGGTTCAATATTAGGTAAATTATCAGCATAATTTACTTTTGTTGATTGATTGATCATATCAACAACAAAATGAACAGAAACCATGATTATCTCAATAGATGAAGAAAAAGCTTTTAACAGAATACAACACCCCTTCCTATTAAAAACACTAGAAAGCATAGGAATAAACGGAGTCTTCCTTAAAATGATAAGCCTAAAACCATCAGAAAGCATTAAATGTAATAGGAATAAGTTAGAAACACTTCTTGGTGAAAGAAGGCTGTCTATTATCACCACTGTTATTCAATATGGTACTAGAAACATTAACTTTAACAATAAGAAAAAGAAATGGAAGGAATTAGAACAGGCAAAGAAGAGACAAAGCTATCACTCTTTGCAGATGATATGATGATGGACTTAGAGAATCCTAGAGAATCAAGTGAAAAACTGCTTGAAATAATAAACAACTTAGGAAAGTTGCAAAATATAAAATAAACCTGCGCAAACCATCGACATTTCTATACATTACTAACAAAACCCAACAGCAAGAAATAGAAAGAGAAATTCCATTTAAAGTTACTGAAGACATTTAAAAATATTTGGGAGTCTACTTGCCAAAACAAACCCAGGAACTGTATGAACACAATTACAAAAACCTTTTCATGCAAATAAAGTCAGATCTAAATAATTGGAAAAAACATCAGCTGCTCATGGGTAGTCAAGCTAATATAATAAAAGTGACAATTCTACCTAAATTAATTTGCTTATTAAGCTCCATGCCAATCAAACTACCAAAAATTATTTTATAGAACTAGAAAAAATAATAACAAAGTTCATCTGGAAGAACAAAAGGTTAAGGATATCAAGAGAATTAGTGAAAAGAAATGCTAGGAAAGGTGGCCTAGCCATACCAGATCTTAAATTCTATTATAAAGCAGCTATCATCAAAACTTACTAGTTGCTGGCTAAGACATACAGGGATAGATCAGTGAAATAGGTTAGGTACACATGAGACAGTAGTCAACGACTACAGTAAGCTACTGTTTGATAAACCCAAAGACCCCAGTTTCTGGGATAAGATCTCATTATTTGACAAAAACTACTGGGAAAATTGGAAAACAGTATGGCAGAAACTGGGCATAGACCAATGTGTGACACTGTATACCAAAATAAAGTCCAAATTGGTACATGATTTAGATATGAAAGCTGATACTCTAAGCAAATTAGGGAAGCAAGGAATAGTTTCTCTGTCAGATTTATGGAGAATGGAGGAATTTATGGCCAAAAAGAGACAGAGAACATTATGAAGTGCAAAACAGATGATTTTGATTACATTAAATTGAAAAGGTTTTGCACAAACAAAGCCAGTGTATTCAAGATTAGGAGGGGAGCAGAAAACTGGGAAATAATTTTTACAAGCAGTGTCTCTGATAAAGGACTCATTTCTAAGATATATAGAGAACTGAATCACATTTATAAGAATACAAGTCATTCCTCAATTGATAAAAGGTCAAAAGATATGAACAGGCAATTTTCAGAGGAAGAAATTAAGGTTATCTATAGTCATATGGACAAAATGCTCTAAATCACTATTGATTAGAGAAATGCAAATCAAAACAACTCTTCGGTACCACATCATACCTGTCAGATTGGCTAACATGATATAAAGTTATGTAGTATAGGCACCAAAAGACAAAGTAAATACTCACAATATCCAGCAGGTGGCAGTAGAGACTTCTAACATCTCTACGACGACATTTGTACTTGGGCAGAGGTGGCTTCCTCAGGAGATGCAGAATCGTAGAATACTCTGTGTGGGAAGAGGTGTCAGAGGCTATGTAGTTCTACCTGTACTTGACCTCAAATCTTTTTTCTAACACACCTCCAAATGCTTATCCTGCTTTTCCTCGAAGACAAGAGAAGGTGAAAGGAATGACCATTTATTAAGTGATGACTATGTACCAGGTACTCTGCTAAAGACTTTACACACTTAGTGGAAGCACATTCCATTCTGAGACTGCCAATTTTAGGAAGTTTTTCCTTATGAGGATCTTAAATATGTTTCTCTGCAATTCTCCCCTGAGTGGAGCCTCTGGAGCCAAGTAGAAAGTAATACTTCTTCCATTTGTAAAATAAGGAAGTTAGACTAGATGACTTCTGAAGTCGCTTCCAACTCTTCATATAAGATCCCACAATCCCTCTCTAAACCTCAATTTTCTCATATGCAAAAAGAGAGGGTTAGGCTAAGTGACTTCTGAGGTCCCTTCCAGCTTTTTTTTCTATGTGTGACTGACTCCATCACTTGATAAGCCTGGTCAATATTTAAATATTTAACATTCATCACATTAGCCCCCTAAGTCTTTTCTTCTATGGGTTAAGTATGCTCATTTCCACCATTGATGCCTGGTTGTCCTACCACGAACATCACCAGCTTCGCAATGTTCTTTTAAAATCTGGGGTCCAAGATTGAGCCCTTAACCCAATGTGGTCTGACCAGAGCACAGCCCAGTAGGACCACATTCCTCCCTGGATCTGGACACTTTGATATCAAAAGGCAACCTAATCTCTCAGTGTTTTAATGGTCTTACTGAACAACCTCCCCCTATTGGGCTTGTAGTCTATTAACTCTTCCTTCCCTGGGCTTCCCAGCCCCCCAGATCTTTTGTTTCCTGAAGACTCTTGTTTAACCATGTCTCACTCATCTTTTACTTGTGAAGTTAATTTTTGATCCTGTTTCCTTTTCTTCTCTGCTGGGCTATCTATTAAATTGAACAGAGATAAAATTCTGTAAGATTTAAGACGATATTCTATTCTTTTGGAATAATTTTGCCTTCTGATACTATTATTGAGTACATCATTCCCACCTTTGTGTTATCTGCACGAAAGTCACAGATAAAATCATTAAATAGCACAGGGAATAGCATTACTCTGATCTTCCAGTTCCTTAATCTACTCAACACCCATGACCAACTTTATTCCTCCACTCTCTATTTAGAGATGACCACTCACTTAATCATAACACCTACAAGTGTTTGATTTTGTTTTTTAAGAATTTGAAATTACTAATCAGATTGGCATTAGAAGTTATTGTGGGAACTTTCATTAACTGAGGGTCCCTGCCCCTGTCAATTGTTGAAATAATAAGATATAAAAGTCAGGTAACAGTTACATTTGTACTCTGTAAAGGATACTTCACTTTCAGACTTGGGAATGTTATATTTTCAACTTGTAAAAGGCATGGATCTTTCAGAGTTTAAGTGTATTATTTTGTACCATGGAAAGGATGTGAGACCCTGAAAGGCATAACCTGAATGGCCTATTTCCAGATGATAAAAGGTGTGATTGACTGAATAAACCTTGCTTGAAAAGGCCGAGATTCCCTACTACATCCTGGGTTCTCACCAGTTGTTCTAATCCATATCTGACCACTGGACCCAAATGACTCTGCAGGTGAAAGTGAGGCTGGTGACTTTGCACAGCTCTCCCTCACTAAATCCAATTTACTTGCGTGTTGTGGCATCACCTCCTTGATGTAATAGCAGTAGCAAAGGGTATGAAACAGGAAATGGCTCATCAACAGTTTTTAAGAAAGCATAAAGTAATTTACACTCCATTTAGGAAATTACCCAGCAATTTGATGGAACTACAAGAAACCTAGTTGTTAACTGATGAAGGATCAGTCATACTTCTGTGGCCCTTTAAAAAACTATCTATCTAGTTTCACAATCAATCACTAAAGGGATCATGCGTGGCAGTTGGAGTAATCTCTTGTATTTGAGCAGAGAGGCAGCTGTGGAGAAAGAGCTCAGCTCCTGTACGGGAATTCCATTTTGGAATTTCCCTTGTGGGAGGGAAGATTTTTATTTTCATTTGTAGTTGGAATTTTTTGATTTGTTACTTTTCTTAGTTTTTTAGTTCATAGAAATCACAGATTTTGAGAGTGCAAAGGGTGAACTAGTCCAACCTAAATGTGAACAGAATCACCAGTATACCATATTTGACAAGTGGTTGTCCATCTTGGAGAAATCTACCACCTCTCTAGAAATCTCAAATCACTAATTAGCTCTTTCTCTTTTTGTTGATGAAATTATTTATAGATGTAAAATTACCCCTAAGTACTGCTTTAGCTCCACCCAAAAGTTTTGGTGGGTTGTCTCAATGTTGTAATTTTCTTTGATAAAATTATTTGTAATTTCTATGATTTGCTCTTTCACCAATACATTCTTTGAGATGAAATTATTTTATCTCTTTTTAAGTTAGAATCCTTTGTGGTCAGTTTTTTTTAAAGGTGCCACATAAACCTCAGAAATTATGTAATTCTTTTTATTCTCATTCAGTAATCAGTGAAGTTCTATCATATTTAACATATCTAAAATTTTATCCAGTTTCTTCTTTGGTCCACATATTTTTGTTGGATTTGTCTAGGTCTGAAGCGGCAACATTGAGGTTCATAACTGTTATAGTTTTCGAGTCCATTTTTTCCCCTGTAGTTTGATTAGCTTTTGCTTTAAATACTTAGTTTTATGCTGGTGAACTATCATGGTGTACAGGTGACTTTAGGTTCTGTATTAGTGAATATAAGCCCTAAAAGGTATTGCTATAGTGGAAAAACTTAGAGTTTGGCTCTGGAAAGGGATTGGATCTGTTTTCCAAGTATCAGTATGGATGCCTATAGTAAGGACCATCACTAGTGAGCTAACACTTAGTGATGATTTTTTTTAAGACATGGCAACCCAAGAAACTTAGAAACTATACCATTCAGCAAATAGATAAAGGAGTGAAATTATATAAAGAAGTGAAATATATAAAGGAGTAAAATTATTTTCATCTAGAGTACCTTTTAACATAATGTAGCTTCCCTTCTAATATCTTTTAACCATATTTATTTTTGCTGTTGCCTTATCTTAGATGAGCATTTCTTGTAAAAAATTTTTTTTCATATTTTTTTCATATTTTCAAATAATTTTTGCTGTCTTCCTCCATTTTGTGGAGGAGTTTACACAATTCACATCCATGGTTATGATTATTAGTTGTGTTTTTAAATTTCATCATATTCTTTTCTAATTTTTTCTCTCTTTTATCTTTGCATTGTGTTTACAAAAGAAAAGAACATAATGAAAAAAGGGAAATGAAATCAATGTTACTAATGTATAATTTCAGTGGTCTGATCTTACACCTTCTGTCCATTCTTTCTTCATTTAGCCCAAGCCCAGATTACTGGTTCTCACATGTTCTTAAATCTTCTTTTGCTATTACTCCTTTGTTATCTCATGACCATAGCTAGACTTCATTTTGCTTATTCCATTTCTGATTCTCCTCTTCCTCTTAGACTTCTATCTCCTCATTCTTGTCTATTTTATTGTTGAATTTGATGTATTTCTACTCAGACCTCTTTGAATGTGTGCATGTATGTATATATGTATATTCAATCCTCACTTGACTGGTTAATGTAAGAATGAGGTTCATGTTTGTATACTCCTCGTCTGGAATGCTCCAATTATGAGAACTAGTAAGATCCTCTCTCTTCTGCATCCTTTATTCCTTTTCCCCCCTTCCTTTTCTCTCTTATTCACATCATTAAAATAGAACAAAACAATGTTTAGGCCCTGTGTTTGTCTTTCCTTACTCCTTACATAACCATTAGAGATAGTTAGGTCCTGAGGGGACACTTGTATCTTCCTATCCAATATAACGTAGTTATTTCATCATCCTTTACTATCTTGCAATTGCTTAAATATGTTTACCTTTCTAGGTTTCTCTGGACTCCTATGTTTGCATTTTAATGTTTTTACTTAGGTTTGATCTTTTCATCAGAGATGTTTGAAAGTTCTTTACTTTATTAAAGGTTCATTTTTACTCCTAAAGCTTAATATTAGTTTTTCAGGTTAAGTTATCATTGGTTATATTGACTCTCTTGGACTTTGGATTTGAAAAGACTCTCTTTTGACACTGGACCTTCTCTCAGTTCCTGGGATGTACTCACCCTGGAATTTATCTCCATCATGACAACAATAATTTTTCAGTGATGAGTTGCTTCCGTGGTTTCCATTTTGAGGACAAGCCCATGTCACCCATGCTTCGTTCCCCTACCCCTAACTATGACTCTCCCAAACTGAAACACCATACCCCTTCTCCTGAACTTTTCTCCCTAATCCCTTAAGCTCATATGTGTTGTCCATTGCAATGTAAGCTCCTTGAGGACAGACACTGACTTTTTAATTTTTTGCTTATTTTTGTATCTTCAGTACTTAAAACAGTGCCTAGAACAGAATAAATGTATAACAAATACTTGTAGTTCAACGATAAACTTTTGTCTTTTGCCTTTTGGAATACCACATTTCAACATTTTTTTTCTCATTTAAAATGGTTGAAGCATAGTCCTCTGCTATCTCAACTGTGGTTCCATGGCTCTGTAGACCATCAGTTTGGTAGTCAGTCTAATCCTCTTCTCTCCCACACTTTCCCTTGGAACCTTCCAAAACTCAACTAGTTCTGGCAGTGAAAATATCAGCCTCACCATCTGTGTGAACATCCTTGGAAAGTACACTGCCAAGGTAAATGAACTTATCTACAGCACTCAAAATTTCTCCATTTGGTGAAACTGATGATTCCTTGTATGGATGGTGTGATGTTGACTGATGGAGAATCTGTGTTTTCTTGGTTTTAACTGTTAGGTCCAAATTAGCACAAGCAGCAGAGAATTGATCCATACTTTGTTGCATTTCAGCCTCAGAGGCTGCACTGAGTGTACAATCATTTGTGAACAAAAGTTCTCCTACTTTAGTGTTGGCTTGTAGCCTTTTTAAGTTGAAGAACTTACCACCAGTGTGGTATCTGACCTTGGTTCTGTGTTCATTTCAACATTGTTGAAAACATCAAACTAAAAAGCACAGAAGCAAGCACAGTCTTACTTCACTCCATTGATAATTGGGAAAGCCTGAGAGCACTGTCCATGGTCCAGAACATGGGCAACTGTGCTGTCATGAAATTGACATACAATGTTGATGAACATCTCCAGGCAAGCAAATTTTGATGCAATTTTCCAGCACTACTACTGCTACTACTATTACTACTACTACTACTACTACTACTACTACTACTAGTCATAGTCATAATAGTCATAGAAGTCATAGAAACAGAAGCTATTATTTATATAACTTTTACATATTATTTATTTTTATTTTTTATTATTTACTTTTTTTATTACTTTTTATTATTTACATAACATTTACATAACAACACTGAGGTTTGCAAAACACTTTACAAATATTGTTTTATTCAGTTCTCACAACAACTTTGGGAGGTAAGCTTAAGCTCCCTTATCCCTTAAAGATGAAGAAGCTGAATCTGATTGATGTTAGTTATTATGCCTAGGGTAACATGAAGACAGTGTTAGACTGGCAAATGTTTAGCAACTGGTTCTCTGAAAAAACTTGATCATGACACATTTAAAAATTTAATCTCTATTCTTAACATTTTCAACATTTTTTTCTTAAGTCTAGACAATCCAGAAAAACAACAAATCTAACCCTGACTTGTAGAATTCATTAATTTCTGAGATGCAAATGTTCATACTGAACATTTAACAGTCTGATCCCCACTTGGTGAGAGTGTGAGGTTGAACTTGAACTTCGGTCTTCTTGATTGGATCTAACATTCTATGCACCACCTAGCTGCCATTCATGAGAGCTTGATGACTAATGGACTCAAATTCAGCAGATATAGAAGTGAATAAGATACTATCTCTGGTCTGAACTTTATAGTGCAATAAAAGATAGAAGGCATGCAAACAAATAAACACAAAACATACTGAAATATCAAAGGAGTCCAAAGCTCGAATAGAGCCTTATCTCCCCAGGGGATAATTTTCGGTAGAATCCAGGGGAGTTTCTTGGAGGAAATGAGATTAGAACTGAAACTTGAAGAATGTGAGAGGCCCTTTGCAGAACTCAGGGTATCTGGACAAGGGGCAAGATGTCTGATGGACAAGGAAGTGTCTGAGGCTGAGTGGGATTTAGGACTTGTTGACTTCAGGGCCAGTGATGCCTAACTGCCTCCCAACGAAGGTCACAGGGAGGTGGGCTCAAGGTCTACTTGCAAAGAGAATGTTGCCAGGGGTCCCTGAGTCTGTGGTTTGCTCATAGGTCCTCTGTCCTCTCTTATGACACAGAATGTGAGAACCAGGAGGATTCTAAGAAGAGAGAATTTCAGAACTTGGAGGATACTTAGGATGGAATGTCAGAGCTGGGAAGGGCCTTAGAATAGATAATGTCAAGACTGGGAAGGGCCTTAGAAGATAGAAGGTCAGAGCTGGGAGAGACTGAAGATAGGAAATGACAGAGCTCAGAGGAGTCTGAGAAAAAAGAATGTCAGAACTGGGAGGGGTTTTAGAACAGGGAACATCAGAACTGGGAGGGCCCTTAGAACAAGGAATGTCAGGGCTGGAAGGGGCTTTAGAACAGGGAATTTCAGAACTTGGACTATCCTTAGGACAGAGAATGTCAGTGCTGGGGGTGACCTTGGAACAGATTATGTCAATTGGGAAGGGCAGCAGGGAGGATCTACTCCAGCCTCTTACTATTAAGCAAAGTGAAAACTACACTCAGAATGGGGAGGGGACTTGCCCAAGGTCCTATAAATGATTACTAGAGAGACTAGAACCAATATCATCTTGAAACTTAGTGCTCTTCCAACAGCATTGGCTACCGTGTCCCTGAGCCAGCAAAATTTAGAGGCCCTCCACTCCAAGCAGTATTATCATATAATTCAGCCAGACTTTCCATAGCTTGGCTACATGGCACTGGGGCAGGAAGTGAGGTGAACTGCAGATACCACCCAGGTATCCAGTAGCAGAGTTTACATTTGAGCCTTGTTTCCCAAATGCCAAATTCAGTGCCCTTTCCTTTACACAGTTGTGCTTGTTTCCCATATAGTCAAGGTACTTGACTAGAGTCACAAAGAGAGCAAATGGCAGAGTCCATATTCTTTTTTCGTTAGTATTTTGTTTTTTTCCCAAATTACATGTAAAACAATTTTTACGTTTGTTTTTTAAAAATTTGAGGCCTAAATTCTCTCCCTCATTTCCTCCCTGCCCAGCTTCCCTCCCATTGAGAAGGCAGGCAATTCCATATAAGACGCTCATGTGTAGTCGTGCAAAACATATACATAATCGTCATGTTGTGAAAGAAAACAGAGACAAGAAAAAACCTCAAAACATAAAGAAAGTTTGAAAAAGGATGCTTCAGTCTGTATTCAGATGCCAACAGTTCTTTCTCTAAGTCCTTCATTCTAAGTCCTTCAGAGTTGTTTTGGATCATTGTTTAGCTGAGGATAGCTGTCATTCATAGATGATCATTTTACAATATTGCTGTTACTTTTTACATAGTACACTTCACTTTGTATCAGCTCACTCAAGTCTTTCTAGGTTTTTCTGAGAGAATTCTGCTCATCATTTCTTATAGTACAATAGTATTCCATCATATTTGCACACCATAACTTGTTCAACCATTCCCCAGTAGATGGGTTTCCCCTCAACTTCTAATTCTTTACCCCAAGAAAACAGTTGCTATAAATATTTTTGTATGTATAGGTCCCTTTTCTTTTTAAAAAAAAATCTCTTTTGGGATACAGGAGTAGTAGTGGTATTCTTAGCTCAAAGGATTTTATAGCCCTTTGGACATAATTCCAAATTGTTCTACATAATGGTTGAAGTAATTCACAATTAGATCAACAGTGCATTCAAGTCTCATATCCCCCACATTCCCTCCAATATTTGTCATTTACCTTTTGTCTCCTATTAACCAATCTTAAATTAAATAAACATGGGGACACACTTCAGAATTGTTTTAATTTTACTTTCTCCAATCAATAGTAAGAGTATCATTTTCATATGGCTATAGATAGCTTTGATTACTTCATCTGAAAACTGATCATATATCAAATGGAGAATGGCTCTTATTTTTATAAATATGATTCAATTCTCTATATGTTTTGTTTTGTAGTAGCTTTATTTATTATTTATTTATTCACTTACTCATTCACTCATTTATCTGTCTATCTATCTATCTATCTATCTATCTATCTATCTATCTATCTATCTATCTATCTAATCTATCTCTCTTTAGTTTTCAACATTTAGTTCCACAAGATTTTGAATTACAAATTTTCTCCCAATTTCTCCCCTACCCCACCCTAATATGGCAAGCATACTGATTACCCCTTCCCCAAGTCTACCATCTCTTATATCCCCCCCATCATTCCTTTCCTTACCCCGTTTTCCCTTCCTACTTTCTTGTAGGGCAAGATGGAGTTCTAATCGCCTGTATATCTTATTTCCCTGTTGCATGTAAAAACATTTTTTCTAAACATTTGTTTTTAAAACTTTGAGTTCCAGATTCTCTTCCTTTTTCCCCCCTTACCCACCTCCCCTGGGAAGTTGAGCAGTTCAATATAGGTTATACGTGTGTACTTTTGCAAAACATTTCCATAGTAGTCATGTTATGAAAGACTAACTATGTTTTCCTCCATCATATCCCACCCCTAATTCATTCTATTTTCTTCTTTGACCCCCTCCCTTTTCAAAAGTGTTTGCTTTTGCCTACACTCTCCCCCAATCTGCCCTCCCTTCTATCATCCCCTCCTATTCCCTTCCCCTACTTTCCTATATGGTAAAATACCCAATTGAGTGTGTATGTTATTCCCTCCTTAAGCAACATCCAATGGGAGTAAAGTTGGCTTTTTTGCCCTTTCACCTCTCTGCTCTTTCACTTCATTGTAACAGCTTTCTCTTTCCTCTTTTATGTGAGATAATTTATTCTAATCTATCTCTCCCTTTCTCCATCTCCCAATATATACCCCTCTCACCTCCTAATTTTATTTTTTAAGATATCATCTCTTCATATTCAACTCACGCCATGCCCTCTGTTTATGTATACATGCACGTGCACGCACATGCACACACACACACACACACACTTATTCCCTTCAACTATCCTAATACTGAGAAAAATCTCATGAGTTACAAATATCATCTTTCCATGTGGGAATCTAAACAGTTCCACTTTAATAAGTTCCTTACGATTTCTCTTTCTAGTTTATCTTTTCATGCTTTTCATGCTTCTTGTATTTGAATGTAAAATTTCCTGTTCTTTTCCGTCTTTTCATCAAGAATGCTTGAAAGTCCTTTATTTCTTTGAATGTCCATATTTTCTCCTGAAGTATTACACTCTGTTTTGTTGGGTAGGTGATTTTTGATTTTAATCCTAGCCCCTTTGACCTCCAGAATATAATTTTCCAAGCCCTGCAGTCCCTTAATGTAGAAGCTGCTAGATGTTGTGTTATCCTGATTGTGTTTCCACAATACTCAAATTGTTTCTTCTTGACTGCTTGTAATATTTTCTCCTTGACCTGGGAACTCTGGAATTTAACTCAAATATTCCTGTTAGTTTTCATTTTGGGATGTCTTTCAGGAGGTTATTGTTGGATCCTTTCAATTTTTATTTTACCTTCTGTTTCTAGATGATCAGGGCAGTTTTCCTTGATAATATCTTGAAAGATGATGTCTAGGCTCTTTTTTTGATCATGGCTTTCATGTAGTCCAATAATTTTTAAATGACCTCTCCTGAATCTGTTTTCCAGGTTGGCCGTTTTTTCCAAGATATTTCACATTGTTGTCTTTTCCCATTCTTTTGGTTTTGTTTTATTGTTTCTTGATTTTTGATGAAGTCATTAGCTTCCATTTGCTTCATTCTAATTTTCAAGGAATTATTTTCTTCAGTGAGTTTTTGGACCTCTTTTTCCATTTCAACAATTCTAATTTTTAAGATATCCTCCTTATCGGCTTTTTGGACTTCTTTTTACCATTTTACCATACTCTGTTTTTTAAGTTGTTATTTTCATCAGAAACTTTTTGTGTCTCCTTTACCAAGCTGTTGACTCATTTTTCATGATTTTCTTGCATCACTCTCACTTCTCTTCCCAAAATTTCATCTACCTCTCTTATTTGTTTTTCAAAATCCTTTTTTGAGTTCTACCATGGCCTGAGACCAATTCATAGTTTTTCAGTAGGCTTTGTGTTAGGAGCTTTGACTTTGTTGTCTACTTCTGAATGTGTTTTGATCTTCCTTGTCACCATAATAACTTTTAGCAGTCAGAGTTTATTCCCCGTTTGCTCATTTTCCATCTTAATAGTTGACTTTTAAGTCTTTGTTGAAGTAGGGCTCTGCTTCCAGGGTGGAGGGCACTCTGTTTCAAATTTCAGGGTGTTTGTGCAGCTGTTTTCAGAGATACTTCTAGGGACCTGTAAGTTTTCAGTTCTTTCAATGTGGTATGATCTAAGGAGAAGTGTGTTTACTCCTCTCCTGGTCTCTGACCTGGTCTATGAGAGACCACAAGCACTCTTTTCTGCTCTGGAACTGTGAGGAGAGTTTCCCCTTCACTATGGCTGCAACCTCTGCTATGCTAATGCTCCTCCTCACCCTGGGATTGCCACCCAGGACCCGGATCCAAGCACGGGCAAAGAGACAGAGTCCTGCCTTAGTGCTAGCAAAAAGAGCCCTGTAATCTCCTTCTGACCATTTGTTTGCTTCCCTTACTGCTGAGAGCTTAAGGAGCTGCTGATGCTGCTACAGCTGAATCATTCATTCCCAAGGCCTGCTCTGGGTTTGTTGGGGCTGGGGCTGTGATGGCACAGCATCTTGGCATGCTCAGGACCACACTCCACTCTCACCCAGCTGTAACAGATCTTTCTTTCTGGCCTTCTAAGTTGTCCTTGGTGTCTGTGGGGTGAAAGGTCTGGGAACCACCGCTGATGCAAGTGATTCAGTAACTTAGGCCTGCTTTGGTTTTTCTGGGGCCTGATTTGCCTGTGCTCCTCTCTCACCCTGGTGCAACAAACCTTCCCTGCTCACCTTCTAAGTTGTCTTGGGCTGGAAATTTGTTTCACTATGTCTTTTTGTGCTTTCTGTTGCTCTAGATTTAGAGTAATTTTAATTTAGAGTCATTTAAAAAAGGTATTTGGAGGAGTTTGGGGTAGAGATGAAGAGAGGTTGTGCCTTTATTCTGCCGTCATGACTTGGCCTTCTGAGTCCACATTTCAAACCAGGAAATCAAACTTTCTTTTCACTAGGCTATTCTGTGAATTTTTACAGCTGTGGAAACTGAGGCCCAGAGAGGGTTATCAGCATGCCCAGGGTCACTCAAGGCCCCCAGGGTTGGCCTGAGCAGGAGTTCAGAATCAGGAGTGGCCACCATACTTGGGCTCAGGATCCCTAAGGCCAGGCTAGCATCCTCCCCTCCCTTCCCCAGGCAGCCCAGGCTCCTCCCAGCACCCGGCTCAATATCTTCCCTGTCCCTGCCCTGTCCCAGCCCAGCCTCCGCCTTTCTCAGGATTCCAGGAGTCCGGCACTCCACTCCTTTCAGATCCACCTCAAAATGATTACCCAAGGAATGTCTGCCCAGAAAGGACCTGCTCCACACCCTTCTGGGTCTCCCATTTCCAATTCTCCAGCCACTCCCCTCACTTGCCCTCCACTGCCTCCTCTGCTCTCCCCTCCCCAGGGTAGGGCTGATCATTAACCTGAAACCCCGACATAGGCATTATAAGGATGCAAGCAGTGGCCCAGGATGGTACAGAACACTCTGTCAGTCAGGAGGGATCTGCCACCATGGACATCACCGTGAGCCCCAGCGTCTCGGCTGGGACTCCTGCACCGGTCAAGTCATCTGACCTTGTCAAGAATGCTGCAGACATCTCAGTCATTGTCATCTACTTCGTGGTGGTCATGGCTGTGGGGCTGTGGGTACGTGGGGACCCAGGGGCAGGGGCAGGGCAGGGGAGCATAGACAGTGGGAGCTAAGGGGGTGACTGAGAGACCTAGGATAAGTCATTCATCCTTCTGAGCTAGTAAAATGAGAAAGCTGCACGAGCTGAGCTAGCCCTCCAGCTATGACACTTGAAAGGGCCCTTTCAGCTCTGACAGTCTGTTCTAAGCCTCCTCCCAGCTCTGACACACATTCAGTGCTTCTTGTTCTAAGAACCCTCCCAACATGAACATGCTGTTTTCTAAAGGGTAGGTCTAACACCATGCTTAAAGGTCTTTCCAGTTGGAGAGTCTATGACCCTTTGACTTGGAGAGTAGAGGGACTGGGGAAGCAGAGAGAAAGAAAGTAAAGGAGATAGTTCAGGAGCTGAGGGGAAAGAGGCGAAGGACGGTTTGAAGGACTAAGAATGACTGAGGCAGCAGGGGATGGGAAGGTGGGTGGAGGCAGAGGCTGAGTCTACAGCAGAGAGGCCCCAAGGAGATCAGGCTAATGATAGCTGGAGGGACTGGGAATGGGGGGGGGTGAGAGAATAAGAAAGGGACTTGGGGAAAGGGCCACCTATTGGGGAAGCAGAAGGTGGGAGAGCTCAGTGAAACAGGGAGGGGTCACAGAGTCCTTGAGAGGGCTGAGGAATTTAGAGAAGGCTAAAGGGTAGAGTGTGAGGGGCTGGGCACCAGAATCAGGGAAGGCAGGAAAGGGGGTTGCCCAGTGGCTCAGGCTCAGGTGCAGAGCTGGGAGGCCATATTCCCCAAAGGCTAACAGGTGTTCCACATCTAGGGACTGAGAGGAGCCAGCTTGGTCTGCCAAGTCTTTGGTGCCCTGTGGATCCTGGGGAGGAGGGGCAGGATTTCTAGGGATCCGGGACTCCAGAAGGGTCCAAGAGTTAGCTGCCTGGCAGCCATCCCTACAGACACTGGTGACTCTTCCTGGATTTCCAGGGAGGCCCTTCTTATGAGGGAGGCACTTCTGGGATATGGCACCTAACCAGAGAAACTTGTTCTCAGGGCACATCCAGGCGACAGGGAATGGGGTGGCTTAGCCAGCAAACTCCCAACTGGGTTCTGTGGCTGTAAAGGTGACTGAGTGTGGAGGCAGGGGTGAGTGTGGTTCCCTTGCTTAACTCTGGGTTGTTCCACTAGTCTGGATAGTTCTACTAGGCTGGGAAGTTCCACTCTATTGTCCACTGATGGGACCCTATGTTTTGTCCCCCCCAGGGACCTTTGCTCCCATCACCCATCACCCATCACCCATCACCCATCACCCATCACTGATGGTGTTTTCCCGATGGCCAAGCCTTCTCAGATATGCTCTGCTAATCCCTTGTCCTTTCCTCAGCTCATCTGCTCTCTCCTGCCTGCCTTTGAGGTGTTTACACCCTTCCAATCTTCATGCCTCATTAATGGCCATTTAGGTCAATGCTGACTATTTCAGCTTTTATTCCTGCTCATAAACACTTGGTCTGTAGCCTGCCACCTCACTTTATGGCCCCATAGCCTTCAGTTCACATTCTTTCTGCCTGGAGAGTCCTGAGAAGAATGTCCCCTGTGTGAGACGCTATCT
Source organism: Pseudocheirus occidentalis (assembly GCA_028646575.1). Classification (NCBI taxonomy): domain Eukaryota; kingdom Metazoa; phylum Chordata; class Mammalia; order Diprotodontia; family Pseudocheiridae; genus Pseudocheirus; species Pseudocheirus occidentalis. The sequence goes on along the minus strand of CM053594.1, from coordinate 9,287,537 downwards.
GTCTGCCTCCTCAGAGGAGGACCCAGGACTGTCCCTGCCTCGCCTGTCCCTGGCCTCTGATGACCTGCAGCCCACGAGTCCTCCTTTCTGGGCATCTCCCACTTTGTTCCATGGATAACGGCCCCTCAGTGCCTGGCTCTGCTTGTTCCCACATGCCAGCATCTTCTGGTCATTTGTTTCTCTTTGCCTAAACCTCCCCCAGCTTTCCTGCCAGCACATTGTGGAGATTGCTGATTGAGAGCTGGGAGTGACCTTCAAGGCCGTCTTAGTTCCCCCTCCCTCTATTTTATAGGGAAGGACAGAGAGGCAGTATTGGGTAGAAGGCTGGACTTACTTGAGTCAGTGGAAGTTTGGGTTCAAATCTCACCTCTGACAATTAATAATTAAGTCATCCTGGGCAAGTCACTCTTTGAGTCACTGTCCTCATCTGTAAAATAAGCTGGATGAACTAGATGGCCTCTGGGTCCTTTCTACTTCCAAGTTCAGACTCCTGAGAGCTTAGGGGAAGTGACTTAACCAAGATCACAGTGGTAGAATGAGGTTTGTGGTCGAGATTGGAAAGGAAGCCCTTTTGAGGGCATGAGTTTCCTAGAGTGATCACATGTTAGGAGAGGAAACATTTGTAAGGCGCTTCCTGAGTGCTTGGCATCGTGGTAGGCACTTTCTACACCATTTCTCATTCTATCCTCACAACAACCTTGGGAGACAGGTACCATGATTATTTCCACTTTACAGTTAAAGAAACTGAGGCAGATGGTAGTTTAGTAGACTTGGAAGTGACTAGCAGTGGGATCCTTGGAAAGACTTCTGGCCCAAGGTGGCACTGGAGATGAAGCTCCAGGAAGTGAGGAGCGAAAGCATGCCAGGCATGGAAACAGTTAGTTCAAAGGCACAGAGGTAGGAGAGAATGAGAATTCAATTAAACTTATTATTATTAAACTAATTGTCTTCTCTATCTAGTATATTGCTGGACCTGGAGTCAGGAAGATTCATCTTTCTGAGTTCAAATTTGGCCTGACACACTGCCTGTGTGACTCTGGGCAGGTCACTTAACTTTGTTTGCCTAAGTTTCTCATCTGTAAAATGAGCTGGAGAAGGAAATGGTCTACCACTCCAGTATCTTGCCAAGAAAACTCCAAGGGGGAGTGACAGAGAGGTGGACAGGGCTGAAAAACAACTCAACAATCTGCATAATGCACAATGTCTGGTTCCTACTGTAGTACAGTGGATAGATATAAGGACCTGGAGTCTAAGAAGTCTGTGAATATATGTCAGGGCTGGGAAGAATCTTAGAACAGGGAATGTCAGGGTTAGGAAGGACCTTAGAACAGTGGTTCTCAATCTTCCTAATGCCGCGACCCTTTAATACAGTTCCTCATGTTGTGACGACCCCTAACCAATAAAATTATTTTCTCGAAAATCTGGAATCTTTTCATGCTTCTAAATTGCAGCCCATCCATCTTGTTCATCTTGTCTTGACTCCCAGCCACTGACTCTCATAAATTAATTCCAAAGGGTTATTGGACAAGTAGACCTCTCGTGTAGGGTGCTAGTAACCTGGTTCTCTTTCTACCGTTCATCCCAGTTTCTGCAAAAATAGAAGAGTCCCTCAGTAGAGCTAAAGGCCATCCTATATTTTCCTTTGTTCCCTGTTTTGTTTTGGCTGTACAATTCATTGCCTCCTGGTGAGAAGCCTCTCTGTGCTAGACAGCAGACATAGTCATCTATTTTCAGGCCGGTACTCAAAATCTTTTTAGCTTGGTAGGACCTCTGAAGACCCATACTCCATTGGTGTAGCCGTTGAAGGCCTGTGTTCCCCTCCACATCACCATGAGGGATCAGAGTAGGATTTCGTGGAGACCAGGTTGTGTGTAACGTGGAATGGGAAGGAGGTGTTCTTTCTCTGGATCTCATCAGATTCTTCTGGATACATATTAAACTTCTGATCTTATCCTTCTAGGCCATGTTTTCAACCAATCGTGGGACTGTTGGAGGCTTCTTCTTGGCAGGCCGGAGTATGGTGTGGTGGCCGGTGAGCATTACCAGAGACAATCCTTAGTTAAAAAAGATAGTCCCCTTCTGGGGACCAGGTTATGTTTCAGCTTGTTCAATTCTAAAGAATCTCTATGTAAATATGTATATATCTTACATATATACATATATGTGTGTTATATGCATTTATAAATATGCATAAGTAAATACCATATTATATATGATTGATCACATATAATACACATGTACATATGTGTATAACTCACATACACACATATATGTATATGAATGTGTCTGTGTAGACAGATGAATGGTTAGACAGACATAGCAGAATGGGCCAACCCAAGTGGGACATTGAGTCAATTCTCCAGGTAACTCAGCCCTCTAGCCTTGCTGCCCTCTGAAGCAGCACAGAGGGGTTCCATTCTATGTCATCTCCCGTTTTCTCTGAGGGCCAATTGAGGGCAGGGACCTGCGGGGTTGGGTGGGGAGAGCCAAATGGGGGCCAAGGACAAGAATGGGAGCTCAGCTTGCAATCACATCCTCCTAGACCTGGAGTTGGAAGGGACCTTATCAGTCATCAATGCGTACATTTCACAGATGAGAAAGCTGAGGTCTAGTGATGTTATAGAATCCTAGATCTAGTGCTGACCTTAGAGGCTCTCTCTCCCAATCCCCTCATTTCCAACCAGAGCCATGGAAATTGTGTGCCTCACCCACAGCCACTCTGATGCCAGAGCCATTGGTTCTTTCACAGAATCATATTTGAAACGTCCCTTAGAGAGGTTTATTATTAAAAAAGGGAAGACTCCCAAAGCGACTCCTTTTGTAAGATGACATCTGCCCATTCCTGATTTATTATTTTCGGGTTACATGCGCCATTTTCTTAATCCTCTTCAAAACACAACTTGTGGTTAAACAGTGAAGGACATTCCAAGGTAAACCTTGTCCTAGGCACCTGCTCAGCACCTGGGGGAGGCAGAGTGTGTAAGGGGGCTGGGCTCTCTCTCCTTCTGCTCATCCATCCTTCAGAGGGATCCCTGTGTTTCACACTCCCATTTCCTCCCAGATGAGAAAACCTTCGTTAACCTTCACTTCCTATGAGCCAATGATTTCCAGGGGGAGTAAACAAAGACAACCAGGGTCAATGTTGGAATTTGTTGGTAGGATTGTGTAACTAAGTGCACCTTCTTCACTGATCCCTGAGTGAGGCACTGACCTGGGGGAATCAAAGACAGGGGAACCATCAGAAATTTTCTGGGAGTGAGGGATCATGGGAGTGTAGACTTTGAGCAGGAAGGGCCCTTAGAGGTAGAGCATGAAATCCAAACGCCTCATTTTATAGGCGAGGAAACTGAGCGCCAGGGAGGGGAAGTGACTTGCCCAAGGTCACCCAGCTAGCCTTTAAGTTCCAGAGCAGGGATTTGACCTCAGGTCCTCTGGTTACAAATCCAGGACACTTTCCACTTTAACATAATGTCTCTCTAGCAGGAATATAAGCAAGAGGCAAGATGCTGAGGTGAACATAACTGTGTGCATATTGTGTCTCCCAGTATAGCGGCAGCTCCTTGAGGGAAAGGATAGTTCACTTTTGCCTTTGTATTGTCAGTGCTTGGGCCATTTTAGGTGCTTAATAAATGTAGTAAATGCTGGCTGATTGGAAGAAAGAAGTCTAGGCAGGGTAAAGTTGGAGGAGCAGGGTATGATCTTTTTTCTTGTCTTCTCCCAGTCCAGCAAGGCAGAGATAGGTACCCTGGGGAGTCAGCCAGAAATGGGTGGGAAGCAGGGTCCTTAGGGACCCCCAACATGATGTCACATAGATCCAAAAGCCTGAGGCTTTTACCCAACAGTGGCCCAATCCCTCCAGTCACTTCCTGGGCCTGAAGTCTGGGGGATTATCAGTGAGAATGTTGCCACCAAAAGATTAGGGGGTGCTGGTGGGGGAGCAGGGGGAAGGCTGCTTCCCAAGTCTTTTGTGCAAGGGTTCTCCAATTTGGAACTATTCTGCCCAACAAAGCAGCCTGGCGTTATTGTTTCATATTCCACTCACCACCCAGGTAAACATGCTTTTTCCATAGCACTCTCAAAGGGTTGTAAGTTCAGTTATTTTTCAGTCATGTCTGACTCTTCATAAGCCCATTTGATCATTTTTTAGCCAAAGATACTGGAGTGGTTTACCATTTCCTTCTCCATTTCATTTTACAGATGAGAAAACTGAGACAAACAGAGTTAAGTGGCTTGCCCAGGGTCACACAGCTAGCAAGTTCTGGGGCCACATTTGATCTCAGGTCTTCCTGATTCCAGATCTGGTGCTATTTCCATTCTGCCACTTGTTTGTTATGTCCCTAATTATTAATAGTAATAATAACAATTATATGTATAGCTATCTTTGTAGCATCTATATGTATCTATCTGTCTGTCTGTCTATCGTGCATCATAGTGGACAGGGAGCTGTCCTTGGAATCAGGAAGGCCTGGGTTCTAATCCTGCCTCCCTCACATACTGGTTGTTCACTTATTTAAGGTCTCAGGGCCTCAGGCAAGTCTCTAAGATCAAGGTCCAGAGAAAGCAGTGATCTCTCTAAGTTGGTAGGTCGAATTTCCATACCAAGGGTTTCCTTACACCAATGAAATCATGGGTCTGGTCATCCCCTGAACAAACCAACCTCACTCTAGGGCTTTCAGATTTGCAACACTTTCCTCACAATTGGAATTCTATGTCTTATAATGTAGGGGGCAGAGATCATGAATTGTGTTGTTTTTGTGGTTCTCACAGTATCCTGTACCCAGTTGAAACTCAGTTAATATTTGCTGAAACCAGTTGGACTCCAGGGCCTCTCTGGGGAGGATAAAAAGAGTCCTTTTAGGTTTAATCTGGGGGCTTATTTGGTTTGGACATTTTGGACATATCCAGGGCTTATTCGAGTACTGGAATGCTTTTTGGATTTGGGGACATCCCAGACGTGGTTGGTGGGGAGACGTCTAGCCCAGCATGAGCCACTGGAGAGGAGACTCGAGTGACAGCCATAGAGGCCTTCTCTTCACTGAGAACTGGGACCCACAGCTGGCTGACAAGGGCCAGTCAATAGATGGGGTCAGGGCTTGGGTGGCAGCTGGAGTTAGGGGGGTTAGTCTAGGTCTCAAGGTCAGGGTTAGGTCTGGGTCTGGCCTGGAAAAGGTGGGAGGAAAAATTTGAGGAAGGTATGTGTAAAGCCTGCTGGACTTGTTGCCAGGGGACTTGAGTTCAAACCCACACTTACTGTGTAACCCTGAGATAGCCACTTGACCTTTGGGGACACATGTATAAAATAAGCACAATCACGCTGAGAAAAAAGCACTAAATTTGGAGTCTGGACACTTGGTTTCAAGCATGGGGGAGGAACTAAGCATTTATGTAGTCTCTACTATATGCCAGCATTTTAAAAAAATCTCATTTTAGGCTCACAACAACCCTTCAGCATAGGTGCTATGCTGTCCCCATTTTACAGCTGATAAAGCAGAGGCAGGCAGAGGCCATTATCTGCTATCAGGGATTGTGGAAGGCATCCTATGTGCCTTGATCCTGGATGGTGCTTGATTTGGCCTTCAAAGACTCGCTATCCAACAAAAGGCAGCAGCCAGGTCTTGGGATCAGGAAGTTAGAATCATGGAAATTCAGGATAGGAAGGAACTTTGTAAGCCCCAGAACAAGTGTCCTTGCTGCCCACTTCAGCCATTTACCACTTCTGTGATCTTGTAGCTAAAATGTCCCTGGGCTTCAATGTCCCCCTCTGGAAAATGAGGAGGTTGAAAGGGTTCACCAAAGTCCAGTGAAGGTCTAATATCTAAGGCTAAGTTAAAAACAAGCTATAAGGGTATGTTGCTAGCCAGGGTCCTGAAGGGTTTATATAAATGACATGGGGGTTAGGGGTCCTAAAACCTTGATGCTTCAGAAAGGACTTGTGAATTTTGGGCATTCAAGGGTGAAGGCCAAGGGAGGAGAGCCCCCAAGGCTCCCCAAGACCTTTAGGCTATGTCGCAGACAAAAGCAGGTGTCTTTAAGTACCTGAGTACATGGGAAAATTTCTAGTTAAGCATACAGTTGTAGAGGAGTTTCAGTGACATCCCCTACCCTCTCTGCTGCCTCAAACCATAGAATGGTAAGCATGGAATGGTTTTATAGATTCTATGGTCTAGCAATTGTTTTGCTAGATCATAGGGCTCAAATTCCTTCTCTTCTACTTCTTACTGTGGAACCTTGGACAATTCACTTAACTTCTCCTAGCCTCAGTTTCCTCTTTGCTGAAATGGGGGAGTTAGAATAGGTGTCCTCTAAAGTTCCTTCTAGCTCTGAAGTTACAGACACTTGCAATTACAGAAGAGGAAATAGGCTCAGAGGGAGGATGTGACTTATCCCTGGGGACACAGCTAGTTGGTAGGACAACAAATCTTAGAATCCTGGTATCCTGGTTTCTAATCCAGCACTGATTTCCAACAGTCTCAGGAGCCATAGGAAGATACTGAGGGGCTGGTAGGTGGTACAGTGGACAGCATGCTGGATCTAGAGTCAAAAAGACTCATGTCCCTGAGTTCGATCTGGCTCCAGACATTTCTTTTTTTAAATAAATAATTTATTTTCTTGTTTACACCATTCATTTCCATGAGATTTTGAGTTACAAATTTTATCCCCATCTTTCCCCCACTTACAACCCCAAAATAGCCATCCCACTGTATAACCCCTCCCCCAATCTGCTCATTTCTATGTCCTCCCCCATTGCTCTTCTGACTTTCTGGTAGGGTAGGATGGATCTCCCCCTCCCCCCCTCCCAGTGCCTGTATATCATAATTCCCAGTTGCATGTAGTTAATAATAATAACAATAATGTATACAGATATTTTAAACATTTGATTATGGAACTTTAAATTCTAGATTCTTTCCCTTCCTCCTGCATAACCCACCCCCACTGGAAAGACAAGCAATTCAATACAGGCTGTATATGTGTAGTTATGCAGAACATCTCCACAGTGGGCATATTGTGAGAGACTGATTACATGTCCCTCCTTCCTATCCTGCCCCCCATTCTATTCTCTACCTTTTCCCTATCTCTTTACAGAAGTGTGTGCTTCCAGCAATCCTTCCCCCCCTCCCCTCCGTCGTCCCATCTCTCATCCCCATCCCCTCCTACTCTCCTGTATGGCAAGATACACAGTTTAGAATTTGCCATTCCTTCTTTAAGCCAAATTCAATGAGAGTAAGGTTGATACATTCCCTTTTGCCTTCCTATTCTTCCCCTCCACTGTAACAATTATCTCTTGCCTCTTCTATATGAGATGATTAACCCTTCTGTCTCTCCCTGTCTCCTCTCATTCTTATCCTCTCCTACCTCAGAATTTCACCTTTTAGAGAATCATCTCTTTCTATTCAATTTATCCTGTGCCCTCTATGTACACACACACACACACATATACATACTCAGATATGTGTTCATATGCATATATAAACCTTCCTGTATAGACATATATGTATGTATACGTATATATGCATTTGTATACCCTTCACCTATCCTCATACTGAGAAAAGTTTCATAAGTTACAATTATAATTTTTCCATGTTGGCATGTAAATAGTTCAACTTTGATAAGTTCCTTATGATTTCTTTTCCATGTTTATCTTCTCATGCTTCTTGTATTTGGGTGTCAAAATTTTTTTTCAGTTCTGTTTTTTTCAGCAAGAATGTTTGAAAGTCCTCCACCTCATTTTATGACCACATTTTCCCCTGAAACATTATACTAAGTTTTTCTGTGTAGGTGATTCTTAGTTTTAATCCTAGCTCCCTTGATCTCCGGAATATCATATTCCAGGCCCTTTGATTCCTTAATGTAGAAGCTGCTAGATGCTAGGTTATCTTAATTGTGTTTCCACAGTATTAAAATTATTTCTTCTTGGCAGCTTGTAATATTTTCTCCTTGATCTGGGGACTCTGGAACCTGGCTATAACATTCCTAGGAGTTTTCTTTTGGGGATCTTTTTCAAGAAGTGATCAGTGAATTCTTTAAATTTCTATTTTGCCCTTTGGTTCTAAAATATCAGGGCAATTTTCCTTGAGAATTTCTTGAAGGATACTTTCTAGGTTCTTCTTTTTTGACCATGGCTTTCAGGTAGTCCAGGCCAGTGTTTTTCAAGGAGATATTTCACATTGCTTTCTATTTTTTCATTTGTTTGGATCTGTTTAATAGTATCTTGATTTCTCATAAAGTCATTTGCTTCCATTTGTTGCACTCTAATTCTTAAGGAATTATTCTCTTCAGAAAGCTTTTGAGATTCTTTTCTCTATCTGGCAAATTCAACTTTTTAAAGCACTCTTCTCCTCATTGGCTTTTTGGGCCGCTTTTGCCATTTGAGTTCATCTCTTTTTTAAGGTGTTATTTTCTTCATTTAGGTTGTTGACTCCCTTTTCATGATTTTCTTGCATCATTCTCATTTCTCTTCCCAATTTTTCCTCCACTTCTCTTATTTGGTTTTCAAAATTCTTCTTAAGCTGCTCTATGGCTTGTAGGCAATCCACATGTTTTTTGGAAGCTTTTGTTGTGGGAGTTCTGACTGTGTTGTCTTCCTCCCATTCCATGCTTTGATCCTTTTTAACCCCCCAAAAGGAATCTAAGGTTGGATTGATGTTCTTTGCTTCTTTTGCCTGCTCATGTTGCCAGTCAATTACTTGACTGTTTAGCTCTGTGAAACTCTGCTTCTAGAAGGGAAATCTCTGTCCCAAATGGCTAGGGTTTTTGCAGCTGCCAGAGCTATTAGGAGGCCTCTGCAGCCCCCACTAGCTTTGCCTCACTGAAAACGCATCCCGGGAACACCACCCAAGACCACAATCCATATCCAAGCAGTTCAAAGCAAGAGCATTTAGCCTCTGAATGATCACTTGGCCCCCCTGCAGTCTCTATACAGTTTCTAAAGCAGCTGCAAGGAAGCAGCGCCACTTCTGCTGCTTCCTTGCCCTGGAGGCAGTTTGGCCTGACAGCTTTTCTCCCCCAAATTTAGCTGAGTTCCACTGATCTTTCACTTTGTCCTTGTTTCTTATGGGTTGATAATTCTGGAAACTGCCGCAGCTGCCAGTGATTCACTCTCCTGAATGCTCCAGCTGCAACTCGTCCTGGCTGCCCTGGGGCCAAGTCATGGTTTTACACTGGGATGGTTGCAGCTCCCAGCATCCTGCTGTGAGCCCTTCCTGTCCTGCCTGCTGAGCTGCCTTCAGCAGGAGATGTGTTTTTCTATAATTTTTTGAGTTCTGGAGCCCTAAAATGTTTAGAGTCATATTTTATGGGTATTTGAAGTGGCTATGTGGGAACTGAGGTTTTCCTGTTTCTATGCTGCCATCTTGGCTTCATCCCCACCCCTGCTCCAGACATTTCCCAGCTCTTTGACCCTGGGCAAGTCACTTAAACCTGTTTGCCTCAGTTTTCTCCTCTGTAAAATTATCTTGAGAAGGAAATGGCAAACTTCTCCAGTATCTTTGCCAATAAAACCCCAAATGGGGTCACAGAGAGTCATATATGACTGAAAAATGTAAAAGGGAACTATTGAACAATGTACAGTGCACAGTGCCTGAAACACAATTGGCCCTTATTAAATGCCTGCTGACTTGACTAATTGGGATGAATGCAAGGTCTCACCCTTGGGTGCCAAAAATCACCTGTGCCAGGAGCAGTTGGGAAAGGTGTGGTGGCAGCTAATTCGAGAAAGAGTCTGAGGCTTTAGTGCTCAGTAAGCCCAGTCTGAGTCAGTACCACAATATAGCTCCCAGGAAAGTGAATTTGATAGTGAGCTAAGGAGGGGACAGTCTCATCATCCTCTGCCCTGAATCTACTATGTTGGGAGGATCTTGATTCATTCTGTGTGTTATGATTTAGGAAGGATCCTGATAAGCTAGTGAGAGGCCAGAGGAAGTCAGCTAGCATTCATAAAAGGCCTATACATCACGGCATAGGAGAGTCAGTGAAAAAGATTAGAAATATTTAGCCCAGAGAAAAGAAGAACTCAGAGGCACCCTAACATCTGACTTAAGTATTTGAAAGGCAGTGATGTGCAACATTCTCTGTCTGAATCCAGAACACTGGACTACGAGTAATTTGTGGAAATTGCAAAGAGGAGGATTTAGCCTTGAAATCAGGTAAAACTTTCTAACTGCCAGAGTTGTCCTCAAGTGGAGTAGACTGGTTGTGAGGTAGTGAGCTCCCCATCTTTGTAAGTATTCAAGATGAGGCCTGATAACTGAATAACCAGGGGGCAATGTAAAGGAAAATCCTTTCAGGTATAGGTTGATTAGGTGCCTCTAAGATCTCTTCCAATTCTGAAATTTGGTCACCTCAGGATAGATTGGAGGGGAAGAGGTAAGGAGGTTCATTTCAGAGGTTATTGAGACAAGCTGGGCAAATAGAAATGACTGATTTGGGGGGAGGGTGGGAGTGGGAACGAACAGTGTGAATATGAAGGCTGTAGTGAAGGAGAGGTCTGCAGGACTTGGGGGGAGGAAAGGAAGAGAGAAGAATCAAAGCTGACTCCAAGGTTCTGAGTCTGAGAAAATCATAATAATACTAGCTAGCAAAACCTCTCACACCTACAGTGCATTAAGGTTTGCCATTTCATTTTTAATTAAAATTTTTTGATAATTTTTCTTCTTTAATTGCCTTCATTTGAAAATACAAGGTATACTGAAAGTCTTAGTGCAGATTTTATTTATCAAAGATTTAAGGGAAGTGGGAAAGATAAAAGCACTTTTATAGTCCCCTTTATGAGCTAATTTTACAAATATTGTTTATCCCATTTGATTCCCATGACAACCATGGCAGGTAGGGGCTATTATTATTGTATTATTGTTTACAGCTAAGGAAACTGAGGCATACAGCGGTGACTTGTCCAGGGTCACACAGTAAGTGACTGAGGTTGGATTTAATCTCACATTTTCTTCCTCCAGGCACAGATTTAAGTTTTGATATACTAAATAAACATAAAAGATATATTAAATATATCTCTTCTGCCTCTCTTACTCAGACAGACATTCCTTATAACAAAGAAAAAAGAGAAAAAAGAAACAAAGCAGTTCATTGAAACTATTCAATGCACCAGCTTAATGACAGTATATTCAGTGTTTCACACCCATAATATGTGAGCAAATATTTGAAAGGTACCTCTGCAAAAGAAGGAAGAGAGGCACATTGAGAAAAGAAATTCCTTCTTTAGAGCCAGACTCTAAGGCTACCAACTCCCTTTCCTCCCAACAATCCAGTGATCAAGGTAGTGCAAGCATGATTCTCCCCATTCTAAGGATGAGAAAACTGAAGCTTTAGTAGGTAATGTGACTAACTTCCAATCACATGGCTGGGAATTGCCCAAGAAAGGATTTGAGCCAAGGTTTCCTGTGATCTTGCAGAAAACTGACAGAAACTACCACAGAATCACAAGACATGGGAGCTGGAAAGGAGCTCAGAGATCATTAAAGGCAGCTCCTTTATTTTACACAAGAGGAAAGAGAACCAGGGAGGGGAAGTAACTTACCTAAGGGCACCCAGCTAAGCAATCAACCAATCCATGGGTCTCATTTAGTGTCTCATATAGTGCTGAGGCACTAAGTCACTGTCCTTGGTGCTGAGGGGCAGTAACAAAGAAGAACTAGTTCCTGCCCTCCAGGAGATCAACATTTTAATTGGAAGGTGTACACAGTATACAGTTTAGATGCATACAAAACAGAGAACAGATCCATGCCAGCGCAGGTCTGAGCTAGAATTAAAAGTTAGATCTTCTCACTTTAGTTCTGAACTCTTTCCATGATATCATATGAGAGGCCAGAGAGAACCATCATCCCATGAATTTATCTGAGAAAGTCCTGGCCAGACCTAGAATTCCCACTAGACCCCAGAGCCAAAGCCGAGGGAAAGGGAATTATGAGAATTAGGGATTAACTGGGGACAGTTAATCATTGCTGGTAATTGCACCCTTAATAATCTAGCATTAAGATTAATAATTCATCCAGAGGTAAAGGTGATAGGGGGAAGATAATGGACAGGGATAGGTTCAGTACTGATAAGAAAAGCCCTCTGAACTATGACCTCTGCAGGGACCAATTTTGATTAGAAGAATGACATCTGAATAATGAGCAATCAGGCATTTAGTAACCCTCTCCTACATGCCAGGTACGGTGACAATAAATAAAGACAAGGAATGGAACAAATCCTGCTCACAAGGATGTTATGATCTAACAGGGCCAATAAGTAGAACAGATGGAGGCATATCCTGAATATCTTTAAAGAAGAAAATTACAAGCATAAAATTACAAGAGTTAATGACAAGGTAGTAGGGAGAGAAGATGCCAGTGGCTGTGGGGATCAGGAAAAGCTTCCCAAAGAAGCAGTGCTTGTGTGGAGGCTTGAGGGAAGGAAGAGATTCTATGAGGTGGAGGTGAGGGGAGAGTGCATCCCAGGGAGTGGACATAGCCCATGCAAAGGTGTGGAGGAGGAGATGGAGTATTGTGTATAAGGAAGAGAGAGAAGACACTTTGGCTGGATAGTGGGAGTGAACCAGGGAATGATGTCCAATGAGGCTGGAAAGGGAAATTGAGGTCAGGGCATGAAGAACTCTAAAATCCAAACAGAAGAGTTATGTTTGATCTGATTGGAGAGGAACACAGTCAAATCTGGGAAAGATACACCAGGGAGAGACTTGAGATTGGGAAGTTATTTAGGAGGCTGTGATAGTAATCTTGATGATGACCTGAACTAAGGAGGTAGCTGTGTCAGTAGAGAGAAGGGGTTACATTTGAGAGATGATTTTGCTGTTGGGTTGTTTCAGATGTGTTTGACTTTCCATGACCCCATTTGGAGTTTTCTTGGCAGAGATTCTGGAGTGGTTTGCTATTTCCTTCTCCACCTAATTTGACAGATGAGGAAATTCAGGCAAACAGGGTGCAGTAGCTTGTCTAGGATCACACAGCTGGGAAGTATCTGAGGCTGGATTCCTGACTCCAGGCCTAGTGGTCTATGCACTATGCCATCTAGGTTTTGAGAGATGTTACCAATGTGACAAGATCTGGCAATAGTCAGATATGTGGAGTGAAGGAGAGGGAGGATAATGCTAAAGTTACAAATCCAGGAGACTGGAAGAATCACACACACACATATACACACACAGACACACATACACACACACTCACACATACACACACATTTTAGGAGCAGTGGGCAGAGAAGAAAGTTTTGTTTTGGGAGTTACAGGGGTGGTAAGTGGAGCCAGAGAATCCTCTCTTGGTCATACCCTTTCCAGGAGCAATAGTAACACAATGTGGTAATTGGTTCCAGCCCAGTGTAAATATGCAGTACCAGTTCAAGTAATGAGATGACCATTTGAATTCCATTGAAACCTCTCTCTACAACATTACTAATAATCTCTTAGTTGCCAAATACAATGGCCTATTCTGAATCCGAATTCTCTTGGACTTCTCTGCAGCCTTTAACACTGTTCATCATCCTTTTCTTGAAACTCGTATCTTTAGGTTTTCGGGACACCATTTCTCTGGCTTCTTCTCCTACCTCTCTAGCTACCTCTCCTACCTCTCCTTCCTCTGTCTGCTTTGCTGGATCCTCATCCAGGTAATACTCATTAACTGTGGATGTCCCTGAGGATTCTGTCCTGGACCCTCTTTTCCTTCTACACTGTTTCTCTTGGTGATCTCATCACAGATTGAATTATCATCTCTATACTGATGATTCCCAAATCTGCCTTTCGTGCTCCAACCCCTCTACTGCCCTTCAGTTTCACATTCCCAACTGCCATTCAGACATCTTGAACTGGATGTACAGGAGACATGTGAAAATCAGCTTGTCCTTAACCAAATTCATTATCTCCCCCTCCTCTCCTCTCCTCCTCCTCCTAACTTTCCTGTTACCACCAGGTCAACATCCTCCTCTCAATCCCTCAGTCTGGAAACCTAGGCATCATCCTGGATCCTTCACTATCTCTCACACTTCCCTGCCATATCAGGTCTTTTGTTAAGGCCTGTCAATTTCACCTTCGCAGCTTCTCCTAATTGAGTCCCCTCCTTTCGTCTGACACAGCTGCCACCTTTGTATAGACCCTTGTTACTTCATGCCAGAACTATTGCAATAGTTGCTGGGGGGTGGGGCACAGATGGTCTGCCTGCCTCAAGTCTCTCCCCATTTCTATCCATCCTCCATTCACCCACCAAGGAGATTTTCCTAAAGCAGAGGTTTGGCCATGTAACTACTCATGCCCCCATCCCTCCTACCCAATAAACTCCAGTGGCTCCCTATTGTCTCCTGAATCAAATAAAGAAACCCTTTCCCTAGCATTCAGAGCCTTCCATTACCTAGCCCTTCTCCTACCTTCCCTGTTTTCTAACTCCTTACTCCCCAACACATACTCTTTGATCCAGTGACACTGACCTGGCTCTTCTGAACCCTCCATTTCTTGTCTCTGTCCTCCATGAGTGAAGCACTCACCCTCCTCATCTTCAACTACTGATTTCCCTGGATTCCTTCAAGTCTCAGCTAAAATCCCATATTTTACAAAGATTCCTTCCACTCTTCCTTCTCTTTGTTAACTCTCTCCTATTTACCCAGTACATATTTGCTTGTTTGCACATATATGTTTGCATGTTGCCTCCTCCATTAGACTGTAAGCTCCTTGAAGTCAGGGACTGTCTTTTTTGCCTCTTTTTGTATCCCCAGTGCTTAGTGCAGTTCCTGGCACATAGTAGGTGCTTACAATGTTTGTTGACTGATTAACCATTTGATTTTCCTGACTATATTGACTTGATGATGGTCCTCAGAGGCAGGAAGGTGGGAGAGTGTGTGGTGCTGGTACATTTGGCAGTAAGGTAGCACGAATGAATCACATGATCTGGGGAATCAGGAAGGTCCTGTGAAGTGGTTGAAATACTTTTTAGAGACCATCTCTTCTAACTCTCTAATTTTTCAGAAGAGGGAGGTGAGGCCTAGAGAGAGGAGCCCAAGGACCTGCAATAAAGTTGTGGCAGAGTAGAACCTAGAACTTTGTGTGCTTGTGTTCTCCATGTACTATACAATTTATCCCTTAAATCAAGACAACTTCATTCTGTTCCCTGTTTCATGCACATGTATCCTTGGGGGTTTCTGCTGCAGCCTCTGCAGTCTCATTGAGTCTAGGGATGGACAGAGTGGATGGTGCTAAGGAAGCAAAGATTTTCTGATGGTTTGTGTTTTCTCTGACTGCTCCACCTTCCCATTCTTCCTCCTCTCATAAGCATTGTCTGTGAGTTCTCCCCATCCAGGTTAACACCTAGGCCCAAATTAAGCTCTGCCTTGGCCAGGTCTTCACTCTCTTTCACGGCTGATGATGGTGGCTGGAGCTTCAGTGAATGAATCTTTCATGAGATGATATCTGAGGGTCCACCATGAGGGTTTCTAACTTGACTTATCTTTTCCTTCTAGATTGGTGCCTCTCTCTTTGCCAGTAACATTGGCAGTGGCCAGATTGTGGGGTTGGCCGGGACTGGAGTAGCATCAGGCATCGCTATAGGAGGCTTTGAATGGAATGTGAGTAAAAGACATGGAATATGGATAGAGAATAGAAAATGTTGGATCTGAGAGGGTCTTAGAACACAGATGTCACATCTGGGAAGGGTTTTAGAACAGGGAAGGTCAGGGCTGCGAGGGACTCTAGAATCGAGAATGTTGGAGTCGGGAAGGGAATTTTTTAAAACCAAGTCCCTCATTTTACAAAGGAAGAAATTAAGGCACAGAGAGAAGAAATGCCTTAGCCTATGCTATATGGTAAATTTGCAATAACACCATTGCTCCTTTTATCTTCTTTTTGACCTCACAAACCCACCTTCTCAGTTCTTCTCAGTGATGTGGTTCTTTCCTCATTAAACATTTTCATTAGATTATCTTTGAAAGGCAAGCCTCTTCTGGAGGTCAGAGGACTGTGGAAAGATGTTGCTAACCTTGGGTCTCTACTGAGATTGTGGAACCTTCTGAGTCCTTCTTCATTACCCACTGAGTCCTGTCTCCACTGGGGCCATTGAATGGGGAGTCCTCCAGTCTATATGTGCTGTCCAAGTAATTATATCCCTGAACTTATTCATGGTCAAAGGAAAAGCTGAAATAATTGTACTGGATGCTAAAAGACATTTATGGGTAACCTGTTGATGCATCTTAGTTGAAACTCTCTGGGGCCATTGAATTTATAAGTAAATCATAGGTCAGGATGGGAGACAAATTGCATTGTGTTCTAAAGGATTCCTTCTTGGTTTCAGGCCCTGGTGCTTGTGGTTGTCCTGGGCTGGGTGTTCGTACCAATCTACATCAAGGCCGGGGTGAGTATTTGTACTCTGTGACTTGGTTACCTATCTGTAAGTGTTGAAGGTGGGCTGATAGAGTCCTGGGAAACACAGTTGACTTTTTCCAGTGGAACAGCAGAGAAAGTTTAGCCTCTGGTCTTTGGCCCTGAGTCCCCAAGGTATTGACTGGTCCAGAACCACAGGATTTCATTGATGGAAAGGGTATCAGAACCCATACAGTCCAACTTCTACCTGGATGAGAATTCCATCACACCTGACAAGTGTTCATCTGGTCTTAGTGTGGGGGAAGTTACAAATTAGTGAGAAAGTGTCTATGTGTATAAGAGAAGTGGTCTGCCCACAAGTGTGCTTGTGAATATGTACAACAGTTTAATGTTTGTGTGTATATGTGGAAATGTGTGGCTGAACACGACTACAAGTGTGAATGTGTGGGAATGTGGAGGT